>JASVEL010006553.1:0-702879 GCA_032618575.1 Nicotiana noctiflora | reverse complement strand
GAGGGTTTGAAACCCCGTACTAGCACTTTACAGTGCTATATTGAGATGAGACACACGTTCTATGACGGGCGTGGTGACATTGTGATTGGGGGTTTGGACGTAGTCCTTCCCGGCTAATAGAATACTGTGTTGGATGACTGTTACTGATACTATAACTGTACAGTTGGGCTAATAGCCATGTTTGGGGCCTTGTGCCGATCTGTAGAGTCTTAGGGAACCAATAGAGCTAGGTGACCCTTATATCGTGAATGGAAACATACACTCAGCCGTAGCTCTAGCTGTATAGCATAATATGAGCCCGTACTAGATGTGTACATTGAGAGAGATTATCTAGGGTGGGATTCCCTGTTCTAGCTGAGTGGGCCTGAAAGGCCAAGTTTATATTGACTGAGACAGGGTCTAGGACCCACTGTGATATATTATATTGGGCCTGAGAGGCCAAGCATATATTGACTGGGATAGGGTCGAGGACCCATAATGAGGTATTATATATATATACCTACATTGGATCGGGCTGCACGCCGCAGCAGTATATATATTGGATCGGACTGCACGCCGCAGGAATATACATGTGATATACATGTAACATACATGTGGGACGGACCGCACGCCGCAGTATTATTGCGCTTGGGCTGTAGGAGCCCCTTCGGAGTCTGAGTCTGCACACATTCTCAGTGAGCACTGGTGTATATTATGGGATCGGGCTGCACGCCGCAGCAGTATAGAGATATATACATATATATATTGGATCGGACTGCACGCCGCAGTAATATTTGTGTGGATCGTGCTGCACGCCGCAGTATTATAGTGCTTGGGCCTAGGGAGCCCCTCCGAAGTCCGTATACACCCCCAGTGAGCGCCGTCGACGTTAAATGGAGCGGGCTGCGCGCCGCAGCGGTATATGTATTGGAGCGGGCTGCACGCCGCAGCGTTATACTTAATCATATCCTATTATCTACTCAAATACTTATACATTATAGACATAAGTATGTGTCTTTATATGTTGAGATGGCCGTACACCGTAAGGGTACGAGTGAGGGTTGGTTCAGAGTGGAATCTTGTAGAGATAAACGTAGATCGGAGGTTAGAGTACTACTATAGTGATGACGTACCTGTGAGGGTTGCCTTAGAACTGCTAAGTGATAGCACAGGATTTCTTACCTTCAGTTATTATTTATTATTGTTACTCACCGAGTTGAAATATACTCACCCCACTCCCCTGCACTTTCTGTGCAGATCCACAGGTGCCCGAGAGCAGCTGAGACATTGTAGCTGCTGATCCTTGTCTACTTTTGCGGAGATTACGAGGTAGCTGCCAGCGTCCGCAGAGCTTGTTTTCTCCTTCTTTATCATCTTGTTGATTTCCTATTTGCCTAGACTTGGTTGTATTAGGATGCTATTCTGTAGAGGCTCAGTCTCGTGACACCACGATATGTTTGGGACCGTAATTTGTATGTTTCATGTTTCGGTTATTACCTGTTATGATTAACTACTGTTTAAGTTTAATTTATTTAATAATTGGCTGGTTTAAGGGATAACATGGTCGGGCTTGCCTAGCATTGTGTTGGGCGCCATCACGACCAGGGTTTGGGTCGTGACAAGTTGGTATCAGAGCCAAGGTTAACAGGTCTCGCGAGTCATGAGCCGGTTGGTAGAGTCTCGTGGATCGGTGCGGGGACGCCTGTACTTATCCTCGGGAGGCTGCAAACCTTTTTAGGAAAAGTTTCAATTCTTGGAATTCTTGTCGTGCGATTACTTTTGACTTGAACCGAACTTTGACATTCTATTCTCTCGCAGATGGCGAGAACCCGATCATCCGGACGTGGAGGACGACCACCACTACCACTTGCTAGAGGTCGTGGACGCGGTCGTGGTCGTGGCGGAGTTAGGGCGGCTGAGGCAGTGCCAGCTGACCCACAGCCCCCAGTTGCAGAGGTGCCAGCAGCACCAGATCAGGCACCAGCTGTGCCCATTGTTATTCCGGATCTACAGGAGACCCTGGCTCAGATACTAGCAGTCTGCACTGGCCTAGCACAGGCGGTTTCAGTTACTACTGCAGCTGCATCGGGGATCGGGGGTGGTCATCGGACCCCCGCAAAACGCACTCTAGAGCCAGCAGTGCAGGGCTTACAGACACCAGAGGCTCCTCCAGTTCAGCCTGTGGTTACCGGTTCAGCCAGCAGATCAGATTCAGGGGGACAGGGTCCCAGCTATGACAGACGATGAGCAGCGTCGTCTCGAGAGGTTCACCAGGTTATCTCCTCCAGTGTTCACTGGTGCTCCGGCCGAGGACGCCCAAGGTTTTCTGGATAAGTGCCGTCGGATGCTTCGTACGGCAGGGATATTGGAGTCCAGTGGGGTATCTTTCACTACCTTTCAGTTTCAGGGACCAGCCTTTGCTTGGTGGGAGGCTTATGAGCGCCCCAGGCCAGCCGGAGCAGCACCACTATCATGGCCGGAGTTCTCCACTATGTTCTTGGAGAAATGGGTGCCTCGATCTCGGAGAGAGGAGATGCGTAGGCAGTTTGAGGGTCTCCGTCAGGGGGACATGTCAGTGTCAGAGTATGAGATCAGATTTACAGAGTTGTCCAGATATGCACCGTGGTTGGTTCATTCCGACAGAGAGAGGATCGGGCGCTTTGTGGACGGCCTCATCTACCCCATTCGTATTCTGATGACTCGGGAGAGGGTTTTGAGTCGTACATTTGAGGATGCTGTGGATATTGCTCGCGACATTGAGACAGATCGTCGCAGGGAGCGGGATGAGAGGGAGGCCAAGAGGCCTCGAGGAGCAGCTAGTTCCAGTGGCACTCAGACCAGAGGCCAGAGTCAGCAGAGCCGAGGTCGCTCTTTCAGGTCTTCGCAGTCGGGTCACTCAGATCGTCGCAGATGGTCACCTAGACAGGGTTATCAGGGTTCGCACCAGAGCCAGCCATCTCTCAGTGCCATGCCAGCTCAGAGTTCTTCACAGGCCCCATCCGCTCAGGGTTCATCTCGGCCTAGTTCATCAGCTGGTCACTCCAGTGCCAGAGGTCCTTATCAGTCTCAGTACCCAGCACCGAGGAGTTGCTACGAGTGCGGAGAGTTTGGGCACCACCGTAGGGAGTGTCCCCGTCTTGTTTCCAGATCTTATCAGCAGAGGGGGCAGCCCTCGTCATCTGGTCCTTCTACTTCAGCACCCGCCCCGCCAGCTAGGGGTGAGGGCCAGACACCTAGGGGTCGCTCTCGAGGGGGAGGCCGATCAGGCGGACAGGCTAGATGCTATGCTTTTCAGGGCCGATCTGAGGCCGTTGCTTCTGATGCTGTCATTACAGATATTATTTCAGTCTGCCACAGAGATGCCTCAGTATTGTTTGATCCCGGTTCTACTTATTCTTATGTGTCTACATATTTTGCTCCTCATTTGGGCACGACCCGAGGGAGTCTTGAGCTGCCAGTGCACGTATCTACCCCGGTAGGGGATACTATTATTGTGGACCACGTATACCGGTCCCGTTTGGTCACTATTGGAGGTCTGGAGACCCGAGTAGACCTGTTGCTTCTCAGCATGATTGATTTTGATGTTATATTGGGCATGGACCGGCTATCTCCATGTCATGCTATTCTGGACTGTCATGCTAGGACAGTCATGTTGGCTATGCCGGGCATTCAGAGGATCGAGTGGCGAGGCACGACTGAGTATGTACCTATCAGGGTAATATCTTTCCTCAAGGCCCAACGAATGGTTGGGAAGGGATGTCTCTCTTATTTAGCATTTGTGCGGGAGGTCGAGGCCCAGACTCCCAGTATTGATTCTGTTCCCATTGTGCGAGACTTTCCAGATGTATTCCCCTCAGACCTGCCGGGCATGCCGCCGGACAGGGATATTGATTTTGGTATCGATTTGGTGCCAGGCACTCAGCCTATTTCTATTCCTCCGTATCGGATGGCACCAGCTGAGTTGAAGGAATTGAAGGAGCACCTCCAGGAACTCCTAGATAAGGGGTTCATTCGGCCGAGTGTGTCGCCGTGGGGTGCACCGGTCCTGTTTGTTAAGAAGAAGGACGGATCTATGAGGATGTGTATTAACTATAGGCAGCTAAACAAAGTAACAGTGAAGGATAAGTATCCTCTTCCTCGTATTGATGATTTATTTGATCAGTCCAGGGAGCTAGGGTGTTCTCGAAGATTGATCTTCGTTCAGGCTACCATCAGCTAAAGATTAGAGAGTCTGACATTATGAAGACTGCATTCCGGACCAGATATGGTCACTATGAGTTCCTTGTGATGTCTTTTGGGCTGACCAACGCCCCAGCAGCATTTATGCATCTGATGAAAAGTGTATTCAGGCCGTATCTTGATTCATTTGTGATCGTATTCATTGATGACATACTAGTCTACTCTCGTAGCCGGGAGGAGCATGCTCGGCACTTGAGTATTGTATTGCAGAGATTGAGAGAGGAGAAGTTGTATGCCAAGTTCTCCAAATGTGAGTTCTGGCTTGAGTCCGTGGCATTCTTAGGGCACGTAGTGTCCTGTGATGGTATTCAGGTAGATCCGAGGAAGGTCGAGGCAGTGCAGAGTTGGCCCAGACCGACCTCAGTTACTGAGATCCGTAGCTTTCTGGGATTGGCAGGGTATTATCGCCGATTCGTTCAGGGGTTCTCTTCTATTGCTTCACCCTTGACTAGATTGACTCGGAAGGGTGTTCCTTTCTTATGGTCCGAGGAGTGCGAGGAGAGCTTTCAGAAGCTCAAGACAGCACTGACCATAGCACCAGTCTTGATTCTACCGACAGCTTCAGATTCTTATACTGTATATTGTGATGCCTCGGGAGTTGGCATTGGTTGTGTGTTGATGCAGGAGGGTAAGGTCATTGCTTATGCTTCTCGTCAGTTGAAGCCCCACGAGAAGAACTACCCTGTTCATGATTTGGAGCTAGCAGCCATAGTTCATGCTTTGAAGATTTGGAGGCATTACCTGTATGGTGTCTCCCGTGAGGTGTTCACGGATCATCGCAGCCTTCAGCACTTATTCAGACAGAAGGACCTTAATTTGAGACACCGGAGGTGGTTGGAGTTGCTTAAGGACTATGATATCACTATTTTGTATCATCCGGGGAAGGCCAATGTGGTGGCCGATGCCTTGAGTCGGAAGACGGTTAGCATGGGCAGCTTAGCTTTCATCCCAGTTGGGGAGAGGCCATTTGCTTATGATGTTCATGCTCTAGCCAATCGGCTAGTGAGATTAGATATTTCGGAGCCGAGTCGGGTGTTGGCTTGTGTTGTTTCTCGATCTTCCTTATATGATCGCATCGGGGAGCGACAGTATGATGACCCACATTTGCTTGTCCTTAAGGACAGAGTGCAGCATAATGATGTTAGAGATGTGACTATTGACGGTGATGGTGTTTTGAGAATGCAGGGCCGTATATGTGTGCCCAATGTTGATGGTTTGCGGGAGTTGATACTTGAAGAGGCGCACAGTTCGCGGTACTCTATTCACCCAGGTGCCGCAAAGATGTACCAAGACTTGAGACAACACTACCGGTGGAGGAGAATGAAGATGGATATTGTTAGGCATGTAGCTAAGTGCCTCAATTGCCAGCAGGTCAAATATGAGCATCAGAGACCGGGCGGTGTTCTTCAGCGTATGGTTATTCCTGAGTGGAAGTGGGAGAGGATCACCATGGATTTTGTTACTGGGCTACCTCGGACAGCGAGGAAGTTTGATTCTGTATGGGTGATTGTTGATCGGCTGACTAAGTCCGCACATTTCATCCCAGTTAGTACTACTTACTCATCAGAGCGGTTGACATCGATCTTTATTCGGGAGATTGTCAGGTTGCATGGGGTCCCAGTGTCTATCATATCTGACAGAGGCACTCAGTTCACTTCTCAATTTTGGAGAGCATTTCAGCGAGAGATGGGTACGAGGGTTGAGTTGAGTACAGCATTTCACCCCCAGACAGACGGGCAGTCTGAGCGTACTATTCAGATCCTAGAGGATATGTTGCGAGCATGTGTGATTGACTTTGGTGGTTCGTGGGATGAATTCTTACCACTTGCCGAGTTTGCCTACAACAACAGCTACCAGTCGAGTATTCAGATGGCCCCGTACGAGGCATTGTATGGCAGACGGTGTAGATCTCCCGTCGGATGGTTTGAGCCTGGTGAGGATAGATTGATAGGGACTGAGTTAGTCCAGGATGCTCTGGATAGAGCAAAGTTGATCCAGGAGAGGCTTCGTACAGCACAGTCTCGTCAGAAGAGTTATGCGGACCGTAGAGTTCGAGAGTTGTCTTTCATGGTTGGTGACAGAGTATTGTTGAAGGTTTCACCTATGAAGGGTGTCATGAGGTTCGGGAAGAAAGGGAAGTTGAGTCCCAGGTACATTGGTCCTTTTGAGATACTTAAGAGAGTTGGAGAGGTGGCATATGAGTTAGCCTTGCCGCCCAGCTTATCCAGCGTTCATCCAGTATTCCATGTGTCTATGCTCCGGAAGTACATTGGAGATCCGTCTCATGTATTAGATTTTAGCACCATTCAGCTTGATGGTGATCTATCCTATGATGTGGAGCCTATTGCTATTTTGGGTCGTCAGGTGAGAAAATTGAGGTCCAAGGAGATTGCATCAGTTAAGGTTCAGTGGAGAGGTCGACCCGTGGAGGAGGCCACTTGGGAGATCGAGCGGGAGATGCGGAGCGGATATCCTCACTTGTTTGAGACTTCAGGTATGTTTCTTGACCCGCTCGAGGACGAGCGTTTGTTTAAGTTGGGGAGAATGTGACGACCCGGCCCGTCGTCACGGGAATTACCACCCCGTTATGTCGTAAATTCATGTTTTATAATTTTATATCAGTGTTAGAATCTATCGGGTGAGTTAGGAGTGATTGGGATTGGAAATGAGGCATATAGCCTTGGTGAAGGAAACTTGAATAAGGAAAGTCAACCTGGAGTTGACTATTTAGCTAGAGGGCTCGGAATCGGATTCTGATGATTCGGTTAGTTCCGGAAGGTGATTTGTGACTTAGGGGAGCGATCGGAATTGAATTTGGAGGCCCGGTGTAGAAATAGGCTTGAATTGGCTAAGGTTGAATTTTGGCGAAATCCGAACGGTAGGTGAGATTTTGATCCGGGGGTCGGAATGGAATTCCGACAGTTGCAGTAGCTTCGTTAGGTGATTTTGGATGTGCCTGCAAAATTTCAGGTCATTCGGACGTCGTTTGGTCGGGTTTTTCATCGAATGTGTAATTCGGAAAGTTTTAAGAAATTTAGGCTTGAATCCGTGTGTAATTGGTGATTTTGATGTTTAGGATGGTGTTTTTATGATTGGAACAAGTTCGTATCGTGTTTTGGAATATGTTGGTGGTTTTCGTTGGGGTCCCGGGGGTCTCGGGATGAATCCGGGGGTCCAAACGGACCATTTTTGGAAGAAAAGAGAAAAACTGGTTGCTGTCATAAACACAGCAGGCGTTTGCTCTCCGCGATCGCGGGGAGGGGGATGCGATCGCGTAGAGCTGGAGGCTAGGGCATCGCGATCGCAGGGGAAAACAGTCGTGATCGCGTAGAGTTAAACGGGGGCACATCGCGATCGCAGGTTAATCTATTCGATCGCGTAGAAGAGAAATGGGTCCAGGCAAATATGTACTACGCGATCGCAGGGATGAAGGACGCGATCGCGTGAAGCAGGGTGATTGTGCATCGCGATCGCGTGAAGGATGTCGCGATCACGTGAGGCCGAGATTTTGAGCATCGCGATCGCGTGAAGAAGATCGCGATCGCGTAGAAGAAATAGTTCTGGCAGTGAATTTAATCCAGAAACAGAGAGTTACGGGTTCATTAACCCAAAACGCCATTTTTGAGTTCTAGAGAGAGAAACTCACGGGAATTGCTGGTAATTCATCGGGGATTCGTTGGAGGTAAGTTTTGTGGCTTAATTACATCATTTTAACATGAAATCATGGGTTAAATTTCGTAAATGGAAGATTAAAGGTGGGTTTGAGCCCTAGGCCTAAATTTAAGAAAAACACTAATTTGAGTGGGCAAATGGAGTCCGATTTTGGTAAATTTTATATGCCTAGACTCGTATCGAGATGAGGACTCCGAATATGTAATTTTTGTAATTTTTCGACAAGTGTACCAAAAGTCGGGTTTTGACAACTTGTGGGTTTTGATATAAATTGGGTTATTTCGAATGAATTTCGTGAAATTAGCGTATATTGATGCATTCTCTATGATTTTGAGCAGATTTGGCACCCGAGGAGATTGATTTGCGAGGCAAGCGCAAGGCGGATTGAAGCTTCTACCGGTTCGAGGTGAGTGGTAGTAGTAAACAATGCACTGAGGGTTTGAAACCCCGTACTAGCACTTTCACAGTGCTATATTGAGATGAGACACGCGTTCTATGACGGGCGTGGTGACATTATGATTGGGGGTTCGGACTTAGTCCTTCCCGGCTAATAGAATACTGTGTTGGATGACTGTTACTGAGACTATAACCGTACAATTGGGCTAATAGCCATGTTTGGGGCCTTGTGCCGATCTGTAGAGTCTTAGGGAACCTATAGAGCTAGGTGACCCTTATATCGTGAATGGAAACATACACTCAGCCGTAGCTCTAGCTGTATAGCATAATATGAGCCCGTACTAGATGTGTACATTGAGAGAGATTATCTAGGGTGGGATTCCCTGTTCTAGCTGAGTGGGCCTGAAAGGCCAAGTTTATATTGACTGGGATAGGGTCGAGGACCCATAATGAGGTATTATATATATATACCTACATTGGATCGGGCTGCACGCCGCAGCAGTATATATATTGGATCGGACTGCACGCCGCAGTAATATACATGTGATATACATGTAACATACATGTTGGACGGACTGCACGCCGCAGTATTATTGCGCTTGGGCTGTAGGAGCCCCTTCGGAGTCTGAGTCTGCACACATTCTCAGTGAGCACTGGTGTATATGATGGGATCGGGCTGCACGCCGCAGCAGTATAGAGATATATACATATATATATTGGATCGGACTGCACGCCGCAGTAATATTTGTGTGGATCGTGCTGCACGCCGCAGCATTATAGTGCTTGGGCCTAGGGAGCCCCTCCGAAGTCTGTATACACCCCCAGTGAGCGCCGTCGACGTTAAATGGAGCGGGCTGCGCGCCGCAGCGGTATATGTATTGGAGCGGGCTGCACGCCGCAGCGTTATACTTAATCATATCCTATTATCTACTCAAATACTTATACATTATAGACATAAGTATGTGTCTTTATATGTTGAGATGGTCGTACACCGTAAGGGTACGAGTGAGGGTTGGTTCAGAGTGGAATCTTGTAGAGATAAACGTAGATTGGAGGTTAGAGTACTACTATAGTGATGACGTACCTGTGAGGGTTGCCTTAGAACTGCTAAGTGATAGCACAGGATTTCTTACCTTCGGTTATTATTTATTATTGTTACTCACTGAGTTGAAATATACTCACCCCACTCCCCTGCACTTTCTGTGCAGATCAACAGGTGCCTGAGAGCGGTTGAGACATTGTAGCTGCTGATCCTTGTCTACTTTTGCGGAGATTACGAGGTAGCTGCCAGCGTCCGCAGAGCTTGTTTTCTCCTTCTTTATCATCTTGTTGATTTCCTATTTGCCTAGACTTGGTTGTATTAGGATGCTATTCTGTAGAGGCTCAGTCTCGTGACACCACGATATGTTTGGGACCGTAATTTGTATGTTTCACGTTTCGGTTATTACCTGTTATGATTAACTACTGTTTAAGTTTAATTTATTTAATAATTGGCTGGTTTAAGGGATAACATGGTCGGGCTTGCCTAGCATTGTGTTGGGCGCCATCACGACCAGGGTTTGGGTCGTGACAACCGCACTCAATCACATAGCACATAGCACATAATCCTATTCCCTCAAGCTAGGATAGAACAAACACTTACCTCTAGCATTGAAGTCCAAATTATTCTTCAATTATAGTTTTTTCCCTGAATTTTTGCTTTCAACTAGCTCGAATCTAATCATAATTGATTCAATTATATTAATAAATACTAATTAACTTGGTTTGAATGCTTAAAGATGGTTTTCTCAAAGTTTACCCCAAAATTTCCCAAAGTGCCCCTGGCCCACGTGGTCTGAACTCGGGGTTCGGACCAAAATCCGGTTACCCATTCCCCCACGAGTTCAAATATATGATTTGTTTTAAAATCGGACCTCAATTTGAGGTTCAATTACCCAATTCATGAAAAACCTAGGTTCTACCCAAAAACATGAATTTCTACCATGAAAACCTTTGATTTCTATTGAAAAACATGTTTAATGTTGTTAGGAATTGAAAGAATTAAGTAAAAAGTGACTTACAATTGCTTTGGAGTGAAACTGCTCTTGAGTTGTTCGTGTGTGGTGTGTGGGTTTTTGAAAGAATGAAGAAAGAACTGAAAATTTCGTTTAAGTATAAAATTGCATAGTTGCGGGTATCGCAATTGCAAACACTACAGGTCTGGGGATTGTCATCGTCGCATTTGCGACATTATGTTCGCATTTGCGAACAAGGCTGGGTCAAGAGGCCTTCGCATTTGCGACAAAAGCTTCGCATTTGCGAAGCCAGGCTAAACACTGAAGGCCTCACATTTGCGAGGTTTACTTCGCATTTTCGAACCCATGCTCAACCCTGCCAACTTCGCAATTGTGAAGTATGGTTCGCATTTGCGAACCAAGACCAGTCTGGGATTTCTCACAATTGCGAAAAAATTTTCGCATTTGCGAAGATACCAGCTAGGCGAAAAACCAGCTGTGAAAATTTTCAGAAATTGAACCAACGGCCTATCAAAACTTTACCCGAGCCCCCCGGGCTCCAATCCAAACATGTACACAACATCAAAAACACATTACAAACTTGTTCGTGCGATCACATCGCCAATATAATATCGTTTTCATCAAATCAAGCCTCAAGTTCATGATTTTCATACTTTTGGTTTTCAAAACTTTCAACCTTGGAACTCAAGGTCCAAAACATATCAAACGACATCCAAATGTCACCAAACTTTGCATAAAGCACATATATAATATTTAAGACTTGTACCGGGCATCGGAACCAAAATACGAGCCCGATACCGAGGTTATTTTATTTATTTTCCTTTAATAATTACAGCAAAAACAATTTCACAGAAAAAATCATAACTTGGGCTCCAAGCCTCAGAATTCGACTCCAAACGTATGTCCGAGTCCCATATTTTCCTACGGACCTTCCGGGACCGTCCAATCTCGGTTCCGGGTCCTATTACCAAAAATGTTGACCGAAGTCAACTATATCAATATTAATATTATTTTTCTTCAAATTTCTCATAGAATTCATATATTCTATCACAAAATCTTTCCGGCTACATGCCCGAATCGTGCATGTAAATTGAGGCGACATATAATGAGGTTTTCAGGCCTCAAAAGTGCAGAACAAGTGAGGAAAACAGGTGATGACCCTTTGGGTCGTCACATCTTCCACCTCTAAAACAACCGTTCATCCTCGAACGGACAAGAGAAGGAAGTACCTGAGTCGGGGAACAAATGTGGGTAGCGGCTCCGCATATCACACTCGGACTCCTAGGTTGATGCCTCAGGGGGCTGACCTCTCCACTGAACATGCACAGAAGGATAACTCTTCGACCTCAACCGTCGAACCTGCCAGTCTAGGATGGCCACCGGCTCCTTCTCGTAGGATAGATCATTGTCCAATTGGAAAGTACTGAAGTCTAACACATGTGTGGGGTCGTCGTGGTATCTCCGAAGAATAGACACGTGAAAAACTAGATACACGGCTGATAAGCTAGGCGACAGAGCTAGTTTGGAAGCGACCCCTCCCACTCGGTCTAGAATCTCCAATGGACCAATATACCTAAAGCTGAGCTTGCCATTCTTCCCGAACCTCATCACGACCTTCATAGGCGAAACTCGGAGCAATACCCGCTCACCAACCATGAAATCTACATCTCGAACCTTACGATCCGCATAAGTCTTCTGTCTGGACTGAGCTGAACACAATCTCTCCTGGAAAGTCTTGACATTATCCAAGGCCTCCTGAACTAAGTCTGTACCCAACAACTGAGCCTCTCCCAGCTCAAACCATCCGACTGGAGATCGACATCGCCTACCATACAACGTCTCATACGGGGCCATTTGAATGCTAGACTCGTAGCTGTTGTTGTAGGCAAACTCTGCTAATGGCAGAAATTGGTCCCACGAGCCTCCAAAATCAATGACACAGGCTCGAAGCATGTCCTCTAAAATCTAAATAGTCCTCTCGGACTGACCATCCATCCGAGGATGAAAAGCTGTACTCAGCTGAACCTGGGTGCCTAACTCCTGCTGGACCGCTCTCCAGAACCGCGAGGTAAACTGCGTACCCCGATCAGAGATAATAGATACCGGCACCCCATGAAGTCGAACAATCTCCCTGATGTAAATCTCTGCTAACCTCTCCGATGAGTAGGAGACAGATACTAGAATGAAGTGCGCTGACTTAGTCAGCCTATCAACAATGACCCATATAGCATCAAATTTCCTCCGAGTCATGGAAAGTCCAGTAATGAAGTCTATAGTGATCCGCTCCCATTTCCACTCGGGAATTTCGATTCTCTGGAATACACCACCAGGCCTTTGGTGCTCATATTTCACCTGCTGACATTTTGGACATCGAGAGACATACGCAACGATATCCTTCTTCATCCTGCGCCACCAATAGTGTTGCCGTAAGTCCTGGTACATCTTCGCGGCGCCCAGGTTAATAGAATACTGCGAACTGTGGGCCTCCGCTAAGATAAACTCTCGAATCCCTTCAACATTGGGCATACAAACTCGACCCTGCAATCTTAATACCCCGTGTTCATCTAGATTTACCTTCGTGGCACCTCCCCGCTGTACTGTGCCTCTCAAGTCACGCAATTGAGGATCATCAAATTGCCTCTCACGGATCCGCGCTAATAGAGATGAACGAGCGACCGTGCTGGCCAACACCCTGCTAGGCTCAGAGATGTCTAATCTCACGAGTTGGTTGACCAAGGCCTAGACATCTAGAGCAAATGGTCTCTGACTGACCGGAATGAATGCAAGACTACCCATGCTGGCAGACTTTCTACTCAATGCATCGGCCACCACATTGGCCTTACCTGGGTGATATAAGATAGTAACATCATAGTCTTTTAGCAATTCTAACCATCTCCGCTGTCGTAGATTCAACTCCTTTTGCTTGAACAAGTACTGTAGACTTTTGTGATCAGTGTATACCTCACACGTCACACCATATAGATAATGCCTCCGGATCTTTAAGGCATGAACCACTGCTGCTAACTCAAGATCATGAACTGGATAATTCTTCTCATGTATTTTTAACCGCCTCGAAGCATAAGCGATAACCTTACCATCCTGCATCAATACCGCTCTAAGCCCCGTACGGGATGCAACACAGTAAACTGTATAAGGCCCTGCACTCGTAGGTAGTATCAACATTAGTGCTGTAGTCAAGGCTGCCTTGAGCTTCTGGAAGCTCGCCTCACACTTATCTGACCACTGGAACCGGGCACCCTTCCGGGTCAACCTGGTCACAGGCTGCAATAGAAGAGAACCCCTCTACAAATCGACGGTAGTAACGTGTTAACCCCAAGAAACTCCGGATCTCAATCACTGAAGCTGGTCGAGGCCAATTCTGGACTGCCTCAATCTTCTTTGGGTCCACCTGAATACCTTCCACTGATACAATGTGGCCTAGAAATGCCACCGAACTCAACCAGAACTCACATTTCGAAAATTTGGCATAAAGCTGATTATCCTTCAGAGTTTGAAGAACCACCCTGAGGTGCTGCTCGTGCTCTTCCTGGCTGCGGGAGTATACCAGGATATCATCTATGAACAGATCTAAGTAAGGCCTGAACACCCGATTCATCAACTCCATGAATGCTGCTGGGGCATTGGTCAACCCGAATGATATGACCAAGAACTCGTAATGCCCATATCTAGTGCGAAAGGCTTTCTTAGGAATGTCAGCCGCCCTGATCTTCAGCTGATGGTAGCCTGACCTCAAGTCTATCTTTGAGAACAACCTTGCTCCCTGGAGCTGGTCAAACAAATCATCAATCCTCGGCAGTGGATACTTATTCTTTATTGTCACTTTGTTCAATTGCCGGTAGTCAATACACATCCGCATCGAGCCATCTTTCTTCTTCACAAACAACACAGGTGCTCCTCAGGGGGAAACACTGGGCCTGATAAAGCCCTTTTCGAGGAGGTCTTGCAACTAATCTTTTAACTCTTTTAACTTCGGTGGGGCCATACGATAGGGTGGAATAGAGATGGGCTGAGTGCCCGGTGCCAGATCAATACAGAAATCAATATCCCTGTCGGGTGGCATGCCCGGCAGGTCTGAAGGAAAAACCTCAGGAAACTCCCGTACAATAGGGACTAATTCAATAGAAGGAACTTATGCGTTGGAATCACAAACATAAGCCAGATAAGCTAGACACCCCTTCTCGACCATGCGTCGAGCCTTAACATAAGAAATACCAGTGCGAACGGAGTGGCTTGAGGTACCTTTCCACTCTAGTCGGGGTGATTCTGGCAAGGCCAAGGTCACAGTCTTAGCATAACAATCTAGGATAGCATGGTATCGAGACAACCAGTCCATCCCCAATATGACATCAAAATCCACCATGTCTAAAAGAAACAAATCAACACGGGTCTCAAGACCCCCAAAGATAACTACGCATGAACGATGCACCCGGTCGACTACAATGGAGTCGCCCACCGGTGTAGACACATAAACTGGAATATCTAGAGCACAGCTAGATACGGCCAAGTACGGTGCAAAGTAGGAAGACACATATGAATATGTAGACCCAGGGTCAAATAATACTGAAGCACCTCTGTCACAAACAAGAATGGTACCCGTAATTACGACATCTGATGCCTTCGCCTCTGGCCTGGCTGGTAAAGCATAGAAGCGGGGATCAACACCTCCCCTCTGAGCTACATCTCTAGGACGGTCATCAACTGGCTGACCTCTATCTGGGGCTGGACGGTCTCCACCTCTACGGCCTCGACCTCCACCTCTACGATCTCTACCCCCGCCTCTGGCTGGCTAGGCGGGCTGAGGGTCAGCTGGGGCCTAAATCATGGGACGAGGGCCCCGCTGCTGAGTGTTGATCGTCGATCGAGGGCAAAACTTGACAAGATGACCTGGGTCACCACAACCGTAGCAACTTTTAGGCTGATGGGGCTGCTGGCCCTGACGACCTGAATGGCCCCCACGAACACTCTGAAGAGGTTGAGCACTAATAGGAGGCTGATCTGAATAGCGTGGCTGAGAATTACGATCACCTGATGTATCATGAGAAACCTGAAGAGCTGACTGATAAGGCCTAGGAAGATGGCCTCTGTCAAAAGATTCTCTGCCACCAGAAGAAGAACCACTAAACCTGCCCGAATGACGAGGCCTCTTGTCTGAAGAATAAACACCTCCCCGAGCAAGAGCCATCTCAACTCTACGTACTGCATTAGCTGCCTCCTGAAATGAAATATCACTCCCCATTCCCATCGCCATCTGAAGTCTAATTGGCTGATTAAGCCCATCTATAAACCTGCGGACCCTCTCCCGCTCCGTGGGAAGTATCACCACTGCATGACGAGCCAAATCAACAAATCTCGTCTCATACTGAGTGACAGTCGTAGTACCCAGTTGGAGGCGCTCAAACTGCCTCCGAAGTGCATCCCGCTGAGTAACAGGGAGAAACTTCTCCAGAAATAACTCTGCAAACTGATCCCATGATAAAGACGGGGACCCTGCTGGTCGAGTCAAACAATAATCCCTCCACCAATCTTGGCGGATCCTGAAAGCCTGAATATGTAGAAGTCAACTCCATTAGAATACACTATCCCCATAGTTTTGAGAATCTCATGGCAACTGAATAAGAAATCATGAGGATCCTCTGATGTGGCACCATTGAAGGTAGTGGTAAACAGCTTGGAGAACCGATCAAGTCTCCATAAAGAATCAGAAGTCACGGCTGCTCCATCTCCGGCCTGAGCTGTGGTACCTGACTGAGTGGCCACAACTGGCTGAACCACTGGTGCTTAAGGCTGAGGAGCTACTGGCTCCGGAGTACGAGCAAAAGGAGTCTGGGCCCCTCCTCCAGCCTGAGAAGCGACTGGTGCAACTGGTAGTAAGCCTGCTCTGGCAACGCTGTTCATGAAACCCGCTATCCTAACCAACGCCTCCCAAAGATCCGGGGTAAATAAAGCCTCTCCTGGGACCTGAGCTGGGCCTACTGGAGCTGCTGGGACTGGAACCTCCTCGCCAGTCTCAATATGAGGCTCCACCTCTGGCATAGCTTCCGGGGGTTGAGCTCTGCCCCTACTACGGCCTCCGGTACGACCTCGGCTCTTGCCCTTCATGGAAGCTGCCTGGGGCTCGGGTTGCTGGTCAGCGGACGAAGAAGCGCGTGTCCTCACCATCTGCGAAATGACAGAGTAGAAGTTCAATTAGTATTTGAGGAACAATTCGCACGACAAGAAGGAACACATGAGAGACTCTTTCCTAATTCAATAGACTCTGGAGGACAAGTACAGGACGTCTCCGTACCTACCTCTCAAACTCTACTAAGCTTGTTCGTGAGTGGTGAGACCTATGTAACCTAGAGCTCTGATACCAACTTGTCACGACCCGGATTTTACCCCAATATCGGGATCGTGATGGCGCCTACTCGTGGTAGCTAGGCAAGACAACATACTAAATTTATCAACAAGAACCATAACCTTAATTAAATAAGTGCGGAAGACTTTATCAAAATAGAGATAAGCAGTTTCAAAGTAAAACAATACTGAAATCCTCTACCCAAGACGTGGAGTCACCAACTCACGAACTACTACTGTATACTACACATAAAGGTCTGAAAGAATATAACATAATCTGTTTGTCTCGGTACAAAGAGACTACAGCTAATAATATAAATAAGAGGAAGAGATGCCGGGCTTGCGGACGCCTGCAAGCTACCTCGATCTCGATATGCTCAACTCCCATACAAGGCTCTACTGCTGCTGCTCCTGATCAAAACCTGGACCTGTGCAAAACGCACAGAGGTGCAGTATCAGCACAATCCGACCCCATGTGCTGGTAAGTGCCTGGCCTATCCCAGCGAAGTATTGACAAGCCTAGGACCAGACACCCATATAAACCTATGCAGTTCTATATAGATATGTACACCACAAGATAACGAGAAATTATCACGTAACAACTCAGCAAGGAATATCATAGAGGAACTCAACAGTTAACAACAGTTATTAAATCAACAGGGAAACTGAAGTATAATGGGAAAACAAGTAATATCAAGTCAAGGACTAGCAAATAGTTGCACAGCATTACCCTTCGTGCTTTTACTCTCATCCTCACCAAATAAGCAAATAAAGTGCACGGCATCACCCTTCGTGCTTTTACTCTCATCCTCACATCCATGGCACGGCATGATCCTTCGTGCATGGTTCAATAAAAAGGCACGGCATGATCCTTCGTGCATAATCAATAACAAGACACGGCAGTAACCTTCATGCATAATCAGTAACAAGGCACGACATTAACCTTCGTACATAATCAATAACAAGGAACGACATTAACCTTCGTGCATAATCAATAAATCAAGGCACGCCATCATCCTTCGTGCATTATCACTCTTCCTCACCCAAATAACAATCACAGTTAAGGGCAGAGAATGAAAATAATAAATCATGAACCATCCTAGCAAGGGACACAATAATCATTACAACAAAGTCCCGGCAAGGGCAATCAATATCTCACTTCACAACAAATCCCGACAAGGGAGAACAACAACAATTACACAACCCGGCAAGGGTTCAACAATTTATCTTTGAAAATGTCTCACAACAAGTATTAACAACGACTCACAGTCATGCAAGACGCCAGTGTATGGATGCTTGTCACCACAGCCCATACACCGCACTCGATCACATAGCACATAACACATAATCCTATTCCCTCAAGCTAGGATAGAACAAACACTTACCTCTAGCCTTAAAGTCCAAATTATTCTTCAATTATAGCTTTTTTCCCCGAATTTCCGCTTTCAACTAGCTCGAATCTAATCACAATTGATTCCATTATATTAATAAATACTAATTAACTTGGTTTGAATGCTTAAAGATGGTTTTCTCAAAGTTTACCCCAAAATTTCCATAAATGCCCCTGGCCCACATGGTCGGAACTCGGGGTTCGGACCAAAATCCGGTTACCCATTCCCCCACGAGTTCAAATATATGATTTGTTTCAAAATCGGACTTCAATTCGAGGTCCAATTACCCAATTCATGAAAAACCTAGGTTCTACCCAAAAACATGAATTTCTACCATGAAAACCTTTGATTTCTATTGAAAAACATGTTTAATGTTGTTAGGAATTGAAAGAATTAAGTAAAAAGTGACTTACAATTGCTTTGGAGTGAAATTTCTCTTGAGGGTTCGTGTGTGGTGTGTGGGTTTTTGAAAGAATAATGAAAGAACTGAAAAATTCGTTTAAGTATAAAATTGCATAGCTGCGGGTATCGCAATTGCGAACATTTGTTCTCAATTTTGAACACTACAGGTCTAGGGACTGTCATCGTCGCATTTGCGACATTATGTTCGCATTTGCGAACAAGGCTGAGTCAAGAGGCCTTCGCATTTGCGACAAATACTTCGCATTTGCGAAGCCAGGCTAAACACTGAAGGCCTCACATTTGCGAAGTTAACATCACGTTTGCGAACCCATGCTCAACCCTGCCAACTTCGCAATTGCAAAGTATGGTTCGCATTTGCGAACCAAGGCCAGTCTGGGATTTCTCGCAATTGTGAGAAAATCTTCGCATTTGCGAAGATACCAGCTGGGCGAAAAACCAGCTGTGAAAAGTTTCAGAAATTGAACCAACGGCCTATCAAAACTTTACCCGAGCCCCCCGGGCTCCAAACCAAACATGTACACAACATCAAAAATGCATTACAAACTTGTTCGTGCGATCACATCGCCAATATAACATCGTTTTCATCAAATCAAGCCTCAAGTTCATGATTTTCATACTTTTGGTTTTCAAAACTTTTAAACTTGGAACTCAAGGTCCAAAACATATCAAACGACATCCAAATGTCACCAAACTTTGCAGAAACCACATATATAATATTTAAGACTTGTACCGGGCATCAGAACCAAAATATGAGCCCTATACCAAGGTCATTTAATTCATTTTCCTTTAATAATTACAGCAAAAACAATTTCACCGAAAAATTCACAACTTGGGCTCTAGGCCTCAAAATTCGACTCCAGACACATGTCCGAGTCCCATATTTTCCTACGGACCTTCCGGGACCGTCCAATCTCGGGTCCGGGTCACTTTACAAAAAATGTTGACCGAAGTCAACTATATCAATATTAATATCATTTTTCTTCAAATTTCTCATAGAATTCATATATTCTATTACAAAATCTTTTCGGCTATATGCCCGGATCGTGCACGTAAATTGAGGCAATATAGAATGACGTTTTCAGGCCTCAGAAGTGCGGAACAAGTGAGGAAAACAGGTGATGACCTTTTGGGTCGTCACACAATGACAAAAAACTTAATAACCAAAAGATGAGCTCAAAAATATAACTCGATAATTAAAATTGAAGCTCTCTTTTGTTCTTACTCTATTTTCGTAGTAATGAAAAAGATTGGTTCCTCTTCAGTTCCCTGCTTTATGTTCATTGCCAAAACTTGTCGGAGATGTTATTATTTGCTGGGGATGATATTCCTGCTGGGGATAGTTTTCCCTTTCTTGCTTCCCCGTCCTCCTTGACGACTTTTTGTTCACAAGCTTTTCACTGTTTTTCCCACATGTATCATGACCACCCAAATTCCTATGACAGTGACCCTGCTTGAGGATCTTGCATGTTTTAATGATGAACCATTTTCTTCGTTTATCGTTGTCACTAGAACTTCCTTTTTTTGGGGATATCCCTTTTTTGTGGCATAGCTCGGGAACGAGCATTTCCCTGATCTTTGAGTCTCATTGGCCTTGGCATTGAGGTTATCAACCTTCGCTTTTTGCTGGAGATATCCTTCATGACACTGATCCATCCCTTTGTCAATTTCCTCTTGCTGGGAAATATCTTTTTTGACACCGGCCTTGTGCTTGTTCCCTCCTGACTTATATCACTTGGGTGTACCAATCAGATCTCGTATTGCATAATTGGAAAACTGATAGCAAATTTTGAAATCATTTCTCACAAACAGATTCTATTGGGGAATTTTTAATGAAAGGAAAAAGAGCAGAATAAAAAAAACCAATGGAGGAGGATGACTTTCTAAAAAGAAAAATTATAAAATAAAAATAAAAACCTATCAAACGCAGATACCAACCCTAACGGCTATGACATACACATATAGCATATCCTCCGTCGTTAGTTCTCCTTTCATAATCTTTGTCTAGGGCTTTCCTATCTGATTCTTAATCTTTCTTCGATGTGTAGTGCCCAAAGGGTTTTCACTATCAAGCCTCTCTCATTTCAGTTTTTCTCTCAGCTTTTATTGCCTTATTGTATCGACCCTGCCGGTCGTTTTTGACATTTATGCCCCGATCCTCGATTAACTATTTTCTCTAAGTTCATTTCTGCTATTGTTTGCCGGGATGTTCGACTTTAGAATTTGGAGTGTTTGGGACACTTAGTCCCTAAATGAGAGCCTTATAGTTAAAAAATGGCCCGTATTCAAAACAGTGTTAAGATGACCTTGGAAAGGAAATCCGAAGGTTCTGTTAGCTCTGTTAGGTGATTTCAGGGTTGGGAGCGTACTCGGAACGTATTTTGGAGGTCCGTAGCTCACTTAGGCTTGAAATGCCGAAGTTTGGAATTTTTGGAAATCCGATCGATAGGTGAGATTTTGATCTGGGAGTCGGAATGGAATTTTGCTAGTTGCAGTAGCTTTGTTAGGTGATTTTGGGTATGTTTGCAAATTTTCAGGCCATTCGGACGTTGTTTGGTCGGGTTTCTGATAGCATGTAGGTTTTGGAAGTTTTGGTTGAAACTTAGGCTTGAATCCGCCATAATTGGATGATTTGTGTGTTTAATGATATGTTTTTGTGATTGGAACAACTTTGTATCGTGATTTGGAGTAGGTTGGTGGCTTTGGTTGAGGTCCCGGGGGCCTCGGGGATGTTTTCGGGGGTCAAACGGACCATTTCTAGTTGAAAAACAGGTCAGTTTTGCTGTCATAAGTGTTGTAGACGGTTGCTCTATGCGATCGCAATGGATTGATGCGATCGCATAGAAGGTTTGGGAGGAGGCAATATTTTGTTCTGTGCAATCGCGGATGGGGGTATGCGATCGTATAGTTGCTGGGGTTTTTCTCTCTGCGATCGCAGAAGTGTTATACGATCGCATAGTGTTTTTGGCAGGGGTCCCAGATCCTTTAGTTTGTTCCATGCGATCGCGTAGCAGGGAGTGCGATCACATAGTATTGTTAGGATAAGCAATGCGATCGCAGAGCTAAGTGTGCGATCGTATAGTGTAAATTTGTGGGCTGGAAAGTTTGTTCTATTCGATCGAAATAGGTGTGATACGATCGCATAGAATAATTCACTGGGCAGACAGAATCATTATATAAAATTCATCCGCGAGGGTTTCACCATTTTTGAAAAGACTCAAGCTAGAGAGCTCAGTTTTGAGTGATTTTCCGCGTGCTTTTCAGAGACAATTGTTGGGTAACAATTTCTTACTCCCTTGTGATCATTATTCACTAGTATAAACTCCATTTCTTCCTTTAATTTCGGATTTGGGATGTAAAATTGGGGTAGTTTCATAGAAGCAACTTTGATGATTTGGAGGGGCAAACAAACTCCGATTTCGATAAATTTTATATGGTTAAACTCGTGAGAGTACGGGGGTTCTGAAAGCATAAAAATATTTCAATTCCGAGACGATGGCTGTAGGGGTATTTTGGTCATTTCATCCATTTTTGCACCATAGCTTTAATTTTATCACTGTAATTAGTTACTTGTGATGTTATTTACACTATGTAATTGGTTTGAGTAGATTTGGGCCACTCGGAGACGGATACCCGTGGCAAGGGAGTCATTTCTTAGCGGTTTTGTATCGGAGTTGAGGTAAGTGACTTGTCTAACCTTGCGTGGGGGATTTTCTCCTCTAGGATATATATGTGTTGATTTAAATGCCTTGTACGTGAGGTGACGGGTGTGTGCTTAGGCAGATTGTTGAAAATCACCTTACTTGAACAACTCAATCCGTGTTATCTTTGTTATTTAATTGGTTAAATTGCAAGACTTATCTGGTGTTAGCTAGGGAAGCATGATTAGATAGGACTATCTGTCTAAGAGCCTACTTGGCTTAATTGAACTAACTGGAACATGTTGAGACCGGATTTAGTGTTAATTATAGCCGTGTACTTCATTTTCTCTGTGTTTTCCTCTTATTGATTGTGTTTGTGTTCTGTGGACTACGGGTTCAATTCTCGGAGATCCGATGCTACTGAGGTAAAGCACTGCGGGTTCAATTCCTGGAGATCATGAGATACTGATATACGGACTGCGTTAAGCCTGTTGTGCCAGAACTTAACTGTTATTTGTATTTCTGTATTTGATTCTCTAAATATTTTCCTGTTTTGGTTGTGTTTTCATATTAGGACTGCGGGTTCAATTCCCGGAGATCCCGTGCTACCGATATATACGGACTGCAGGTTCGATTTCCGGAGATCCTGAGTTGCTAAGAAAAAAAGGGACTACGGGTTCAATTCCTGGAGATCCTAGATTGTTGAATTATACTTGTTGTGTTGATTTATTTTTGTTAGCTTAACTATAGATGGTTTGTCGTATTTGTCTTATTGCTGTTATTTCAGACTTTTTCTTATCTTGAGTTGTTCGATATTATTACAATCATTATTTTTATTATTTCTCAGTAGGGCCCTAACCTTCCTCGTCACTACTCCATCGAGGTTAGGCTTGGCACTTACTGAGTACCGCCGTGGTGTACTCATGCTACTCTTCTGCACACTTTTGTTGTGCAGATCTAGGTACATCTTATCAGACGCATTACAGGTGACTTAGGAGCACTTTCAGGAGACTCGAAGTATGAATCTTCCACGTCCGCAGATTCGGATGGTCTTGTTCTATTCTTCTTAGTGATGTTAGTTATTTCCTTATTTTTGTTGTGTAGACACTCTTGATGTATAGAGCCATAGTTGTACTCTCTTAGTCTGTGTTACCCGTGAGTTTCCGGGTCTTGGTGGTTGTTTTTCTTGTGGTGATTGGCAAAGTGAATGTGCTGAGTGGCATTTCTTACATTTCTTTATATTATTTCCGCTGTTATCTTAACTTTTGTTCATAAGAGTTGTACATTCCGCGTTATGCTAGGCTTACCTAGTCGCGAAGACTGGGTTCCGTCATGATATGTTCACGATTGGTGAACTAAGGTCGTGACAAGTTGGTATCAGAGCTCTAGGTTCATAGGAGTCATGGGACACAACCCAGTTATTTAGAGTCTTGCTTATCTATACGGAGATGTCCGTATTTATCTACGAGGGGCTATGTAACTGTTTAGGGAACTCTTCATTTCTTTTGGATTCCTTGTCGTGCAATATTTTGCCAACAAATCTAAACTTCTGTATTCTATTCTCTCACAGATGGTGAGGAAAGGTGCTACTCATGAGGATCTAGCACATGCGCCCCCTGCTGCCGCCGCCAGAGGCCAAGGCCGAGGTAGAGGTTGAGGACGCACCTGAGGTGCAGCCCAACACCCGTGCGCGCTACCGCTTAGGCACCACCTGTGTATCTGATTGGAGTGCAAGCACCTGGTACACCTACTACAACTACTACGACTCCAGCACTCCAGGAGACTCTAGCTCAGTTTATGAGCATGTATACTACTCTAGCTCTGGCGGGGTTGCTTCCTCTGGCTGCAGCTACATCTCAGGCCGGGGGAGGGGCCCAGACTCCCGCAGCCCTCACACCTGAGCAGCGAGAGCCCACGGAGCAGGTTCTAGAGTTTATTACTATACTGGCTGCCACACCAGTACAGCCCGGAGGCGGGCCAGCTGCCTCCGAGGACGAGCAGCGTAGGTTGGAGAGGTTCAAGAAATATGATCCCCCAGTGTTCAGTGGCTTTGCTTCAGATGATGCATTGGGATTTCGGGTGGACTGTCATCGTATCCTCCTTACTATGGGTATAGTGGAGACCAGTAGGGTTTCCTTTACCACTTTTCAGCTTCGAGGGGCCGCTTATGATTGGTGGCGCACCTATAAGTTGGATAGACTAGACGAGTCTGCCTCGTTGACCTGGGCACATTTTTATAATATGTTTTTAAGGGAGATTGTTCCCCAGAGTCTTAGGGATGCTTGGCAATCAGATTTTGAGTGGTTGCATTAGGGCTCTATGACAGTATCGGAGTATGCTATCAGTTTCACCCGGTTAGCCAGACATGTACCGGCCTTGGTCGCCACGATCCAGGAGAGAGTACAGAGGTTTATTGAGGGTCTTATTCCGCCTATCCAGTCCAGCATGGCTAGAGAGTTGGAGATAGATATACCGTATTAGCAGGCGGCGAGTATTGCCAGACGGATTGAGGGTATGCTCACTAGAGAGCGAGGAGAGAGGGAGGCCAAGAGGTTTCGTGAGTAAGGTCATTTCTCTGGTGCCCGCACTTCAGCAGCCGGTCATTTTGGCAGGGGTTATTTCGGTCGTCCAGTTCATTCAGTAGTGCCAGCAGCCGATAGTACTCCAGCTCCTCCAGCACCTCAGGAGCCTTACTATGCTCCCCCAGTTTCCAGTGCGCCTCCTGCACGGGGTACCTTCAGGGCTTGTCCAGCAGGAGCGAGGCCGGTTAGTCACAGCCACCGTATCCTCCCAAGGCTTGTTTTGAGTGCGGGGACACTCTCCATCTAGTTAGGGAGTGCCCTAGGTGTAGTAGAGGAGCACCCTCTCAGACTTCGCAGCTTCAGCATGGTCCACAAGGTCAGCAGGCCATCGTTCCACCCCCAGCTGCCACCCCACCTGCCCAGCCAGCCAGGGGCGGGGATCAGGGGGCTAGAGGCCACTCTCTCGAGAGGCATCAGGCCAGATTTTATGCTATTCCTAATCGCGCCGCAGCTGTTACCTCCAATTCTGTTATCACATGTATTATCTTGGTTAGTCACAGAGAGTCATCGGTTCTATTTGATCCTGATTCTACTTTTTCATATGTGTCCCCTTATTTTGCTTTGCATCTGGGTGTGCCTCGGGATTCTTTGAGTGTCCCCATATATGTTTCTACTCCGGTGGGAGATACTTTAGTTATGGACCGTGTGTATCGATCGTGTTTGGTCACTATTTGTGGTTTTCAAACTAGAGCTGATCTTTCATTCCTTGGTATGGTTAATTTCGATATTATTCTGGGCATGGACTAGTTGTCGCCCCACTATGGATTGTCACGCCAAGACCGTGACACTGGGTATGCCAGGCATTTCACGTATTGAGTGGAGTGGTACTCTAGATCATACCCCCAGCCGTGTTATTTCCTTTCTTAAAGCTCAACATATGGTTGAGAAGGGGTGTGCTGCTTATCTAGCTTATGTGAGAGATGTCAGTGTTGACACTCCTTCTATTGATTCCATCCCAGTTGTATGTGATTTCTCTGATGTATTTCCAGCTTATCTCACGGGCATGCCGCCCGACAGAGATATCGATTTTGGTATTAACTTGTTGCTGGGCACTCATCCCATTTCTATTCCTCCGTACCACATGGATCCTCCTGAGTTGAATGATCAGTTGCAGAAGTTGTTAGGTAAGGGTTTCATTCGACCAAGTGTTTCGCCTTGGGGTGCTCCTGTGTTGTTTGTGAATAAAAAGGACGGTTCTATGCGTATGTGCATTGACTATCACCAGTTGCCATGTATTGATGACTTATTTGATCAGTTACAGGGTGTGCAGGTGTTCTCCAAGATTGATTTGCGCTCTGGTTATCATCAGCTGAAGATTCGGGAGCCTGATATCCCGAAGACTGCCTTCAGAACTCGTTATGGTCACTACAATTTCCTCGTTATGTATTTCAGGCTGACTAATGCCCCAACAACTTTCATGCATTTGATGCACAATGTATTCAGGCCGTATCTTGACTCGTTCGTTGTTTTTAATGATGATATTTTGGTTTATTCCCGGAGTCGGGAAGAGCATGAGAAACACCTGAATATAGTGCTTCAGACTCTAAGGGAGAAGCAATTATATTCCAAATTCTCTAAATGTGAGTTTTGGCTGAGTGCGGTGGCATTTCTAGGCCACTCGGTGTCGAGCGAGGGTCGGGTGGATCTGAGGAAGGTGGAGGCCATGCAGGGTTGGCCCAGGCCCTCCTTAGCTACTGAGATTCGTAGCTTCCTTGGTTTGGTAGGTTATTACCATCGCTTTGTAGGGGGGTTCTCTTCGATCGCAGCGCCTATGACCAGATTGACCCAAAAGGGTGCCCTTTATCAGTGGACAGAGGATAGTGAGGCGAGCTTTCAAAAGCTTAAGACACTTTGACTTCGGCCCCTATATTGATGTTGCCTACCATTTCGAGGTCCTATACGGTATATTGTGATGCCTCACGGGTTGGACTCGGAGCAGTGTTGATGTAAGACGGTAGGGTAGTTGCCTATGCGTCCCGACAGCTGAAGGTGCATGAAAAGAACTACCCTGTCCACGACCTGGGTCTAGCTGTCATTGTTCACGCCTTGTAGAGTTGGCATCATTATTTGTATGGAGTTCCTTGTGAGATTTACATAGATCATCGGAGCTTGCAGCACTTGCTTAAGCAGAAGGACCTGAACATGCGTCAGAGAAGGTGGTTGGAGCTGTTGAAGGACTATGATATTACTATTCTTTATCACTTGGGCAAGGCCAATGTGGTTGCCGATGCCTTGAGTCGCTGAGTGGAGAGTTTGGGGAGTTTGGCATATCTACCAGCTTCGGAGAGACCTATGGCAATGGATGTTCAGGCTTTGTCCAGGCAGTTCATTAGATTGGATCTTTCGAAGCCTAGCCGGGATCTAGGCTGTGTGGTTTCTCGATTTTCTCTATTTGATCACATTACGGAGTGACAGTTTGATGACCCTCATTTGCTTGTCCTTTAGGATAGAGTTCGGCGTTGTGATGCTCGAGATATTACCATCGGGGATGACAGAGTGATGATGATGCGGGGGCGTATTTGTGTGCCCAATGTAGATGATCTTCGAGAGCTAATTCTAGCAAAGGCCCATAGCTCGCGGTATTCTATCCATCCGGGTGCCACGAAGATTTACTAGGACTTGAGGCAACATTATTGGTGGAGGCGGATGAAAAAGGATATAGTTGACTATGTTTCTAGGTGCCTCAACTGCCAGCAAGTGAAATATGAGCATCAGCGTCTGGGTGGGTTAATGCAACAGATTGAGATCCTAGAGTGGAAATGGGAGCGCATCACCATGGACTTTGTATTTGGACTTCCACGGACTGTGAGGAAGTTTGATTCCATTTAGGTCATTGTGGATTGGCAGACCAAGTCTGCCCATTTCATACTTGTGTGCACCACTTACTCATCGGAGCGGTTGGCGGAGATCTACATCAGGGAGATAGTCCGATTGCATGGTATTCTAGTTTCCATCATTTCAGATAGGGGCAGTCAGTTCACTTCTCAGTTCGAGAGAGTCGTGCAGCAGGAGTTAGGTACTCGGGTGGAGTTGAGCACAACATTTCACCGCCAGACGGATAGACAGTCCGAGCGCACTATTCAGATTTTGGAGGATATGCTCCGTGCATGCGTGATTGAGTTTGGAGGTTCATGGGATCATTTCTTGCCACTGGCGGAGTTTGCTTATAATAATATCTATTAGTCCAGCATTTAGATGGCACCGTATGAGGCCCTATATGGTAGGAGGTGCAGGTCCCCCGTGGGTTGGTTCGAGCTGGGCAAGTCCAGGTTGCTAGGTACTGAGATGGTCCAGGATGCAATGGAAAAGGTCAAGGTAATTCAGGAAAAACTCTGTGCAGCCAAGTCCAGACAGAAGAGTTATGCGGAAAAGAAGGTTCGCGATGTGGCTTTTATGGTTGGCGAGTGGGTTCTACTTCGGTTCTCACCCATGAAGGGCGTCATGAGGTTTGGGAAGAAAGGGAAGACGAGTCCGAGATTTATTGGTCCTTTAAGATTTTGAATCGTGTTGGGGAGGTTGCTTATGAGCTAGCCCTACCTCCCAGCCTAGCCAGAGTCCATCTCGTATTTCATGTCTCTATGCTCCGGAGATACCATGGTGACCCGTCGCACATGTTGGATTTCACTTCTGTTAAGCTAGACGAGGATCTGTCTTATGTTGAGGAGCCAGTGGCCATTCTAGATAGGCAAATCAGGAAGCTGAGGTCAAAGATCATCGCTTCAGTGAAGGTTCAGTGGCGGGGTCAGCCGACCGATGAGGTGACTTGGAGACCGAGCAGGATATACGCAGCCAATACTCTCATCTCTTTATTACTTCAGGTATGTTTTCTATGCTCGTTCGAGGACAAACGAATTTTTAAGTGTGGGAAGATGTAACGACCCGGCCGGTCATTTTTGAAATTTACGCCCCGATCCCCAATTTACTGTTTCCCCTAAGTTCATTTCTGCTATTGTGGTTTGCCGGGATGTTTGGTTTTAGAATTTGGAGTGTTTTGGGACACTTAGTCCCTAAATGAGTGCCTTATAGTTGAAAAATGGCTCGCATTTAGAACAATGTTAAGATGACCCCGGAACGGAAATACGATGCTTCTGTTAGCTCTATTAGGTGATTTCGGGGTTGGGAGCGCGCTCAGAACGTATTTTGGAGGTCCATAGCTCATTTAGCCTTGAAATGCCGAAGTTTGGATATTTTGGAAATCCGATCAATAGGTGAGATTTTGATCCGGAAATCGAAATGGAATTCTGACAGTTGCAGTAGCTTCGTTAGGTGATTTCGGATATGTTTGCAAATTTTTAGTCCATTCGGACGTTGTTTGGTCGAGTTTTTGATAGCATGTAGGTTTCAGAAGTTTTGGTTGAAACTTAGGATTGAATCTGCCGTAATTGGATGGTTTGTGTGTTTAATGATATGTTTTTATGATTGGAACAAGCTCGTATTGTGATTTCTAATAGGTTGGTGGCTTTGGTTGAGGTCCCGGGGGGCCTCGGGGATGTTTTCGGGGGTCAAACGGACCATTTCTAGTTGAAGAACATCTCAGTTTTGCTAAGTGTTGCAGACGGTTGCTCTATGCGATCACATAGAAGGTGTGAGAGGAGGCAAAAGTTTGTTCTATGTGATCGCGGAAGGGGGTCTGCGATCGCATAGTTGCATGGGTTTTGTTCTCTGCGATTGCATAGTGTTTTTGGCAGGGGTCCTAGGTTCTTTAGTTTGTTCTATGCGATCGCGTAGCTAGGAGTGCGATCCCATAGTGTTGTTATGCTAAGAAATGCGATCATAGAGCTAAGTGTGCGATCACATAATGTAAATCGGTGGGCTGGAAAGTTTGTTCTATGCAATCGCAATAGGTGTGATGCGATCGCATAGGTAATTCACTGGGCAAACAGAATCAGTATATAAAATTTCATCCGCGAGGGTTTCACCATGTTTGCAAAAACTGAAGTTAGGGAGCTCGGTTTTGAGTAATTTTTCACGTGCTTTTCAGAGACAATTGTTGGGTAATGATTTCTTACTCCCTTGTGGTCATTATTCACTACTCTAAACTTAATTTATTCATTTAATTTCAGATTTGGGGTGTAAAATTGGGGTAGTTTCGTAGAAGAAACTTTGATGATTTGGAGGGGCAAAAGAACTCCGATTTCTATAAATTTTATATGGTTAGACTCGTGAGAGTATGAGGGTTCTGAAAACTTAAATATATTTTGATTCCGAGCCGATGGCTTCAGGGGTATTTTGGTCATTTCACCTATTTTCGCGCTGTAGATTTAATTTTATCACTGTAATTAGTTACTTGCGATGTTATTTACACTATGTAATTGGTTTGAATAGATTTGGGCCACTCGGAGTCGGATACTCAAGGCAAGGGAGTCAGTTCTTAGCGGTTTTGTACCGGGGTTGAGGTAAGTGACTTGTCTAACCTTGCATGGGGGATTTTCTCCCCAAGGATATATATGTGTTGATTTAAATGCCTTGTATGCAAGGTGAGGGGCATGTACTTGCACAGATTGTTGAAAATCACCTTACTTGAACTGCTCAATCCGTGTTATATTTGTTATTTAACTGGTTAAATTGCAAGACTTATCTGGTGTTAGCTAGGGAAGCATGATTAGATAGTATTATCTGTCTAAGATCCTACTTGTCTTAATTGAACTCTCTGGAACCTGTTGAGACTGGATTTAGTGTTAATTGTAGCTGTGTACTTCATTTTTCTCTATGTTTTCCTCTTATTGATTGTGTTTGTGTTTTGTGGACTGCGGATTCAATTCCTGGAGATCCGATGCTACTAAGTTAAAGAACTGCAGGTTCAATTTTTGGAGATCCTGAGATACTGATATAATGACTACGAGTTCAATAACCGAAGATCCTGAGATACTGATATACGGACTGCGTGTTCAATTCCTGGAGATCCTAAGACATTGATATACGGACTGGGGGTTCAATTCACGGAGATTCCGAGATACTGATATACGGACTGCGGGTTCAATTCCTTGAGATCCTGAGATACTGATATACGGACGCGGTTTCAATTCCCGAAGATCTGTGATACTGATATATGGACTGCGAGTTTGATTCCCGGAGATCTTGAGTTGTTGAGAAAAAAAGGGACTGCGGGTTCAATTCCCGGAGATCCTAGATTGTTGAATTATACTTGTTGTGATGATTTCATTTTGCTAGCTTACCTGCAGACGGTTTGTAGTATTTGTCTCATTGTTATTATTTTAGAATTTTTCTTATTTTGAGCTGTTCGGTATTATTACTATCATTATTTTTATTTTTTCTCGGTAGGGCCCTGACCTTCCTCGTCACTACTCCATCGAGGTTACGCTTGGCACTTACTGAGTACCGTTGTGGTGTACTCATGCTACTCTTCTGCACACTTTTGTTGTGCATATCCAGGTACATCTGATCAGATTCACTACAGGTGATTTAGGAGCACTTTTAGGAGATTCGAGGTAAGAATCTGACACGTCCGCAGATCCGGTGGGTCTTCTTCTACTCTTCTTAGTGATGTCAGTTATTTCCTTATTTTCTTTGTGTAGACAATCTTGATGTATAGAGCCACAATTGTACTCTCTTAGTCTGTGGTGCCTATGAGTTTCCGGGTCTTGGTGGTTGTTTTTCTTCTAGTAATTGGTGAAGTGTATGTGCCGAACGACACTTATTACATTTCTTTATATTATTTCCGCTGTTATCTTAACTTTGGTTCATAAGAGTTGTACATTCCGCGTTGTGTTAGGCTTACCTAGTCGCGAAGACTGGGTGCCGTCATGACATGTTCACGATTGGTGAACTAGGGTCGTGACACTTATGGTGCCTGTGAAGGTTTTCACCGCAAAGACTCTCTCATTTGTATTACTCTTCAACTGGGGATTGGGGGTGTTACCGCTAAGACTCTCTTATATTTCTTCTACTGGAGATCAGAGTTTTTCAGCTGGGAATCAGAGTGTTATGTTCTCATAAAACTCTCTTATTTGCATGACTTGGCTTCTTTTGAAGATTGGTCAAAAGGTCTTTCTTTGGACCGTAATGTGAGATTTGTATAGAGCTAGAAAGAAAGGGTATTAAAGGCTCAAAACAAATCAATTTGGGTTCATAATTTACAACCTTTAGACCTCGATTTATTTATAATAAACACAACTTTTGCCCGAGTTTCTTGTTTGGGGATTTTTGATTTTTATTTACACTATGACCGAGCCGTGAAGCACCTACGTATCCTCTTTGAGGAATCATGTCAAACATAGTTCCCAATTCCTCGTTGTCTCAGTTTTCCTTTTCATTTTTTCTTCTTTTCCTTTTCTATTTTTTGTTGTTTTTCCTATTTTCTTTTTGTTTCTTTTTTTCTTCATCTTTTTTTTTTATTTTGTTGTTGTTGTTGTTTTTTTTTTTTTTTGCTTTTGTTGTTTTGTTTTCCTTTTTTCTTTCTTTTTCTTTATCTTCCATGTTTGTGTTTCTAATCTTTTCTAGTAATTCTGAAGGAGGGGTATGAAAGAAAACACATAAGGCTCAAAGTTCTAACGAAGGATAAAGTGTTTGGGTAGCAGAACAAAATGCCTTTGTCATTCCAATCTTCAAAATATGCCAAGTGCAACCAACACGATTAACATTCATCATATCTTTAAAGCACTGTAGGGCAACACTCTCATTTTCATTATTATGAACGACCCATGTTAATTTGGCCGGTTTTCTGCATGTTTTGCTCGCCCCAGATTCACATGACTCGGGCTCCAAATAATGTCAAATCATTCTTATTTCATTTAAACATTCCGATCTTCTCTCAATGGCTTTGCGATTAACTTTTAAGATCATGCCAAAATTAGATGTGCATTCCATGTCACTAGAGTTGATGGAAAATAAAAGACTATAAAGAGGAAAGACTTAAATCAAAGAAAAATGATTAGTAATAATGGAACTTAGGAGAATTGCATTAGACAGAGTAGGAAAGAGTTGGTACAACAAAACAAGCACAATAAACTGAGGAACAACCCTTGGAACAAACCTAGACAATACTAAATGAGGTATTACGACCAACAGAAAACTGGACAAAATAGAATGATAGAAGGGTTTGAGTTACAAGACAATATCCCGATTACAACCCTGAAATAATCTGGACGACAGAAATGACAACAAAATAAACCACCAAAAACTCCACTCTGGTTGACCAAGAAATGGAGAGTCTTCTCAATTACCAAGCACGACTTTTTGGCCACTGAGCTTCGCATCAATATTACCAAGGCCACTATCTGCTTCAACATTTTCATCTTTAGTCAGGTAAAGGACTCTATGCGATATTTTGGGTGTCACTGTCTTGGATCACTATCAGGTTTTCCTAGATCTTGTGTTTCCGGCTCACCACAAACCAACCACCTCAATTTTCTGAACAAGTCAAAATAAAATATGTTAGAAATGGACTCAGTCGGTCCCCCTTTATTATTATCAACATTTTCACTTTTTTTTCTTTTTTTTTTCTTTCGATTCTTTTTCATCATTTTTTATTTTTCATTATTTTTTGTTGTTGTGGTCGAATCTTATGGAGATTGCCTACGTATCATGACCCCTCATGAATCAGACCGTGTGTAGTTCGCGCCAATGAAAGGTCAAAACAATAAAATATTTCTTTTAGGAATTTTTTCAAATTTCGCAATAAAACAAACTTGATTACAAAGTTTTAAAAACTGACCATACTAACAAACTTTGACGAAAAAAATACTTACATACTTGAAAATCTGACCCCACATGCTCTAATCAAAAGAAATATGAATTAAAAAACAAACTGGCATATTCCTTCTATTTTTGCCAATTTCAACCAGATGGCTATTTCTGCAAACGTGGTCCCTTCTCAATTTCACATAAATTTTTAGGCCGAGAAGGATCATTTTACAAAATTATCCATTCTTTTACGAAAATAGCCTTTCGGCAACTGAAAGATACTCTAAGGCTATCTTGGCAAGAACTATTTAATACACTGCCGAAAATGGCTCGGCTTATTTTGACCAAAAATCCAAAGGGCATTCACTTGCGCACTAACCCTTTTTCTTGTTTTTTTTTTCAAATTAAAATAAAAAAAAACCTGGATTTGCAAACACTGCCTTTCAGCGCCCCGGGACAAAGATTTTGAGGTTGCATTAGCTAATCGACCAAAAATCTAAAAATAATGAAAGGTGGCTGTTTATGCAAAGTCAGCCTTCCGGCATTCCTTTCGGTAATATTCGGCTATTTTGACAAAAACAGCATCACCCAACTTATTTATGACAAAATTAAAATTTTGACATTTTTTGTTTTTTTTTTCAAATTGAAAATAAAATTCCGATATTGCAGATACGGTCTTTTAGCGCCCCGGGGACGAAGATTCTAAGGCTGTGTGGGTCAATCGGTCAAAATAAAAAAAAAATAACCCAAAGGTGGCTGTTTATGCAAAATCAACCTTCCGGCGTCCCTTTCGGGAACATTCGGCTATTTTTGACAAAAACAACATCACCAGACTTCTTTACGACTCCTTTTCGTGTTTTTTCAAAAATAGAAAACCTGATATTGCAAACACGGCCTTTCAGCGCCTCGGGGACGAAGATTTTTAGGCTGTGTGGGTCAATCGACCAAAAATCTTCAAAATGACCCAAAGGTGGCCGTTATGCGAAGTCAGCCTTTCGGCGTCCCTTTCTAGAACATTCAGCTATATTTTACAAAAGAGGCATCACCCGATAAATTTATGTTAAAAATTAATTTTGACATTTTTTGGCTATTTTTGCAAAGGGGAGGTTGGACCCGACAAGAGTTGCCTACGTATCTCACATCTGATGAGAATCAAACCAGCATAGTTCGGTGGATAAGACAAACTACTTTTGAAAACAACGACATTTCCTTTTTTTTATTTAATTATTATTATTTTTAATTTTATTATCAAGCAAAATGAACTATTTTGAAAACCAGACTATTATTTTTTTTCTTTTCCAATTCATTAGCATATAAAACGAACTATTGTATTTTTTTTATTTTATTGACAAACAAATATCTATTTTTTAAGAATAAAATAACTCATTTTTTAATAAATAAAGCAACTTTTATTTAAAAAACGTTTTTTAAGTAAAACAAAAACTATTTTAAAAATAACAATTCTCTTTTTTTTCTATTTTGTTTTTCAAAGTTCGGTAGAGTTTTGACACTACTTGGGCATCGGTTTGTTTTTAAAATATGAGTAGTTATCTCTCTACACTGTTATTTCAAATTTTTTTCCCCAAAGCCGGTTAGCATGCAAGTCTAAAGCAAATAAATGTGTACAACAAACAGGATGCAGCAGGATGGTCTTTTTCTTTTCAGGTTGCCTGTCCTAGACGGACCCAACCCCTGTGTTGAGTCCCCTAAGTCAAATGCACATGATGCAAATAATCGTTCCTACTAGGGATCCGGTATGAGGTTTGTTATACTAGGTAAAACCTAGGTAGGATTTCTAGACTGTATACCCGAGCGGACAACTCGAGTCGAGGAGGGGCAACGTACCAGGCACCAAAAGGCCACCGGCTTAGTAACTTGTCCAACCTGTTTCTTATTACAGGGTCTTTGACACTAACAGAATAGGGAGTCTCAACCAGTAAGCACCCCCACGAAGGTGAGAAGAGAATGTTTCGACACAGTTTATATTTTGTCACGACCCCAATCCGGTCGTGATGGCGCCCAACACAACTGCTAGGCAAGCCCGACCATTTACACTCTCATCCCGAGCATGAAGCTCAAATCAATTTCCTGAATATTAGTATCAACAATAAAACTAAACTGAATAATCACCCAAAGATCTAGGGTCACGAGTCTAGAGCCTCTAACATGATCGGATACAACATCTAAACCAAATACTCAAGAATAATATGTATACAAAGGAAAACTGGAAAAAGAAGAGATGCCAGGTCCTGCGAACGCCAGCATCTACCTCAGCAACTCGGATAAATACTGATAATAGCTAGAGTGCTCATATAACCCTCATGTGTACCTGAATCTGCACACAAATATATACCACATATATACCAGCAGCCGAAAGTACTAAGTACTCAATGATTAATAAATATATACCAGCAGCTGAAAGTAAGAAATCCACAAAATACCAATAATGAAGCTAAACTACAGTCAGATTTCGCCTACGAACTAGCAACAACCGTACAGTACAACCATCATAGATAATTCAACAGATAAAGATGCAATGCAATGCACATAACCGCTACGGCGTGTATCCCGATCCATTTAACGTCGACGGCGCTCACTGGGGTGTGTACAGACTCCGGAGGGGCTCATACAACCCAAGCGTAAATACCGCTGGGCGTGCAGCCCGATCCATCCTCAGTCCACAATAATCAGATAAGTCACAAAACAACTCAAATTACTTATTTCCAGGTTCCCTTTCATTTAATTATGAAAATACTTTAACTTTTATTTAGTTTTTTTTTCAAAATAGGTGACTTAGCATTTCAATAATGTGATTTCAAAACCAGGACTGAGATCAGTGATTAAGCAAGTATAGATATCACATATGTACTATCCCCTAGGGATACTACAAGTCAGCATAAGGCCCCAAACCAGGCTTATAACCCACAAATATGTCAAACACAGTGTTTTTCCATCACTAATAGCATATTATTAATATTCGGGATGGACCAAGTCTCAATCCCCAGTCACAATCAATCCTGCACCTGCCAAGGGGTGCGAGCCATGCCCTACTAGCGTCACAATGTGCTAAGCCGGGGTTTCGAACCCTCTGGCTACCATATACACAAACTACTCACCTCTAGCCGGTCGTAGACTCGTCCGCAATGGCTTTTCCTTTAGAATTTGCTGCCTCGCGTGTAGAATCTATTCAAACCACAATAATTATGTCATTTACGGGTCAAAGAAACACAACCCAATTCAATTTGCATGAAAATCACATAAATACACTAAGTCGGTAAAACCCGACCTCGGGCCCTCTGTCAGAAAAATTCAGAAGCTTATACCAACGCGATCCTCGTCTCGCCACGAGTCCGTGCATATCAAATTTATCGAAATCGGAGTTTGAATGACCTTTCAAAACTCAAAAATTCATTTTCAATACCTAGGCCATAATTCTTCACAGTTTCTACCCATTTCATAAAGATTGATGTTAATTCTACCATAAAATTACGTTTTTGAGTCAAGAATCTTACCTCCGATGATTACCCGATGAAATCACAGCTTTTCCCGTGAGTTCTTCTCTCTAGGGTTCAAAATTTGTGTTTTTGGTGAATGAACCCGTGACTACACTGTTTCTGGTTTTTAATTTATTGACAGACCATTTCTTCTGTGCGATCGCAATGGACCTATGCAATCGCATAGAGTTAAGTTTTTCAGCCAATTTTCCCTTCTCTGCGATCGCGACACTTGGTATGCGATCACACTGTGTAGTGTAATAAGCCTATGCGATCGCACCCCTCGCTATGCGATCGCATAGCACATTATTCCTCACCTCTCCAGGCTCTTCTATGCAATCGCAATGACTCTATGCGATCGTATAGAGCAATCACTATCTGCAATTTTTTTTTGCTGCAATTTTATGATCAAAACTTGCCCGTTGGGCATCCGAAATGATCCCGAGACCCCTGGGACCTCAACCAAAGCCACCAACATACTCCAAAACACGATACGAACTTGTTCCAATCATAAAAACACCACCCTAAACATCAAAATTACCATTTAAACACGCATTCAAGCCTAAGTTTCTTCAAAACATCCGAAACTAACATCCAATCAAAAACCCGACCTAAACATCTTCAAATGACCTGAAATTTTGCACGCATATCCAAAATCACCTACGGAGCTACTACAACTGTCGGAATTCCATTCTGACTCCCGGATCAAAATCTCACCTACCGTTCGGATTTCATCAAAATTCAACCTTAGCCTATTCAAGCCTAAAACTACGCCGGACCTCCAAATTTGATTACGATTGCACTCCTAAGTCATAAATGATCCCCCGAAACTAGTTAAGCCATCAAAATTCAATTCCGAGCTATCTAACTCATCGGTCAATATTCGATTGACTTTTCCAAACTATCCTTCTCATAAAGAGATTTATGGCCTCATTTCTATTCAAATTCTCTCCGATTTGCTTCTAACTCTCCAAGCACATTTAAATTAGCATATTGAGGTATTAAATGAAGAAAACAGGCCGATAACTCCCGTAACGACAAGTCGGGTCGTTACATATTTAGACTTCAAATAATATTAAAGCGGTAAAAATTATCATTTTGCACATTAAGCATATATAATAAAAATGTCCGATAATAAAGAAAGCCAAATATAACAATTATGATAAGCTCGAATTTCTAACCCTAAACCAGCAGTTTTGGGTTTTCTTCCCCAGTGGAGTCGCCAGAGCTGTCACACCTCCTTTTGGCGTTACACGCGAGGGCGCGGGGGAGTTTTACAATTAAAGGACAATCGAAACGGGATTATTTATTCAATTCAGAGTCGCCACTTGGGAGATTTAAGGTGTCCCAAGTCACCGGTTTGAATCTCGAATCAAGGAAAACATTGACTCTGTATTACGGTCCGCACACCAAAAATCTGGATAAAGAATTCTGTTAACTCGGAAGAAGGTGTTAGGCATTCCTGAGTTCCATGGTTTTATCACGGTCACTCAACTGTTATATTTGGCTTAAATTATCAGATTTTTACTACATGTTTTTGACTATATTCTTTTAACTTTGAACCGCTTTTTTATTATTTTGATGAAAGATGCAACGTCGTGAAAATGCATCTCGAACCATGTCGCACCTGTGCACCCATGGTTGTCGACACATTTCAACTCTGTTGAGATTTGGATTTGGGTCACATAAATGTGCACCTGAATTTAAGAAGGTTATTGGAAGCGCTCCTAAAGCAACTATGCTTTTTTTTTAAATTTGCGAGGGCCGGGGATAATTCAACTAAATGGCATACCTCGATTTATTCCCAAGGGTTTTATTATTTGAATTTTTCATAATCGGGTCACATAAAATGCATTCCCGAACTTGAATTTATGTATTATGACCATACCATGGGAATCGTACCCGCAACTATATTATTCATTACTAATTGCACCTAAAGCCAACTACGATATGTGAGTTATTCTATGGCGAATTGTCTTATGCGTTACTTTTAAGACAAAAAAAGGGAAATGGGCCAACTAAATTCAACCCAAATGCATGGTCTAAATGACTAAAATGTAAGAAAGAATAAAAACCTCAAAATTAATGACAGAGACGCATGCTTAAAATCTATTGCACTTGCCCCAACATTTTCTTTGAAGTTTCTTTTAAAGAAACCAAAAACCAAAAGGCTTTGCAATTTATTTTTAATAAATCCAAAACTCAATAACCTGCAACCATCAATCAGATCCACACTTTCTAGATAGTCTAAATTTTTTGTTTAAGAAGCATAATTTAATATACTAACTCAATAAAGATAGAGGTGTAAGAAAAAGAATAAAGAAATTTAATTTAAAATAACCAACATGCTCATTTTCGGAAGCATGACGATGTTTGCCCAGCGTGCTTTTCTTTCCTTTATGTTGTAGTTGTGTATGTGTCATTGTCACGACCCTAGTTCATGAATCGTGAACATGTCATGACGGCATCCAGTTTTCGTGACTAGGTAAGCTAACACAATGCGGAATATACACTTTCATGAAAGAAAAGATAAGATAATAGCGGAATGACGTAAAATAATGTAACAAGTGCCGCTCGGCATATACACTTCGCCAAATACCAGAAGAAAACACAACTACCAAGACCCGGAAACTCACGAAAAACACAGACTAAGAAAGAGTACAATTGTGGCTCTATATATCATTAGTGTCTACGCAATGAAAATAAAGAAATAACCGTTGTCGCTAAGATGAATAGAAGAAGACCCTCTGCATCTGAGGACGTAGCAGATCATACCTCAAGTCTCCTGAAGTGCTGCTAGATCACCTGTAGTGCGCCAGATCGGATGTACCTTGATCTGCACATCAACAGTGTGCAGAAAAGTAGCATGAGTACACCACAGCGGTACTCACTAATTGCCAAGCCTAACCTCGATGTAGTAGTGACGAGGAAGGTCAGGGCCTTATCGAGAAATAATAAAAATAATGATAATAATAATATCGAGCAGTTCATAAAAGAATAAGGCTGAAATAAAAGCAATGAAGTAAATACTACAACCGTTTACAATTAAGCTAACAAGGAGAAATCAACACAACAATGTACAAATAAACAAGTTTAGAATCTCCGAGAATTGAACCCGCAGTCCCTCTCTATACTCAACAACTCATGATCTCTGGGAATCGAACCCGCAGTCCATATATAAGTCTTACAGGATCTCCGAGAATTGAACCCGCAGTCCTTTATCTATGTATCAGAGGATCTCTGAGAATTGAACCCGCAGTCCGTATATCAGTATCTCTGGATCTCCGAGAATTGAACCCGCAATCCGTATCTCAATATCTCAGGATCTCCGGGAATTGAACCCACAGTCAGTATCTCAATATCTCAGGATCTCCGGGAATTGAACCCGCAGTCCTTTACCTTAGTAGCATCGGATATCCGAAAATTGAACCCGCAGTTCACAAACACAAACACAATCAATAAGAGGAAAAACATAGAGAAATATGATGTACATAGCTACAAATTACACCAAATCTAGTCTCAAAAAGTTCCAGGAAGTTCAATTAAGACAAGTAGGCACTTAGACAGATAATCCTATCTAATCATGCTTCTCTAACTATCACCAGATAAATCTTAAAATTGGATCATTTAAATAACAAGGATATCACGATTTGAACATTTCAAGTAAGGTGGTTTTTCAACAATTTGTGGAAGTACATGCCCTCACCTCATGTACAAGGCATTTAAATCAACACACATATATATCCTAGGGGAGAAGGTTCCCCCACGCAAGGTTAGACAAGTCACTTACCTCAATCCGGTACAAAACCGCTAAGAAATGATTCCCTTGCCACGACTATCCGACTCCGAGTGGCCCGAATCTAGTCAAACCAATTACAAAGCATAAATAACATTGCAAGTAACCAATTAAAATGATGAAATTAAAGCTACGGTACTAACACGGGTGAAATGATTAAAATACCCCTACAGCCATCGACTCGAAATCGAAACATTTTTTACGTTTTCCGAACCCTCATAGTCTCACGAGTCTAACCATATAAATTTTATCGAAGTCGGAGTTCGTTTGCCCCTCCAAATCATCAAAGTTTCTTCTATGAAACTACCCCAATTTTACACCCCAAATCCGAAATTAAAGGTAGAAATTAAGTTTAGACTAGCGAATAATGATCACAAGGGAGTAAGAAATCGTTACCCAATAATTGTCTCTGAAAAGCACGCGAAAAATCACTCAAAACCGAGCTCCCTAGCTTGAGTTTTAGCAAAAATAGTGAACCCTCGCAGATGAAATTTTATATACTAGTTCTGTCTGCCCAGTGATTTACTCTATGCAATCGCATGACCTTTGTTGCGATCGCATAGCACAATTTTTCTACCTCACCCATTTACTTTATGTGATCGCATACACCACAATGCGATCGCACATCTCATCGAAACAGACTTATGCGATCGCACACCATGCTCCGCGATCGCATTGAACAAAATATAGGACCTGGGACCCCTAATCCTACAACTATGCGGTCGCATAGACCACTTTGCGATTACAGAGCACAATCATCCAAAGCTATGTGATCGCATAGCCCTTTCTGCGATTGCATAGAGAAATTTTTTAGCCTCACCCCAAGCCTTCTATGCGATCGCATAGATCAACTGTCTGCAACACTCATGACAGCAAAACTGACTTGTTCTTCAACTAGGAACGGTCCGTTTGACCCCCGGAAACACCCCTGAGGCCCCTGGGACCTCAACCAAAACCACCAACCTACTCCTAATCACGATACGAACTTGTTCCAATCATAAAAACATATCTTTAAACACAAAAATTATTAAATTATATTGGATTCAAGCATAAGTTTCAACCAAAACTTCTGAAACCTACATGCTATCAAAAACCCGACCAAACGACGTCCGAATGACCTGAAATTTTGCAGACATATCCCAAATCACCTAACGAAGCTACTGAAACTATCGAAATTCCATTATAACTCCCGGATCAAAACCTCACCTATCAGTTGGATTTCCAAAAATTCCAAACTTCGGAGCCTAATTGAGCTACAGACCTCCAAAATATATTCTGAACGCGCTTGTGACGACCCAAAGGGTCATCACTTATTTAATTAATCATTTCGAGCTTCCGAGGCCTTGAAAACCTCATTCTATGTTGCCTCGATTTATGTGCACGATCCGAGCATGTAGCCGGAAAGATTTTGTGATAGAAAATATGAATTCTATGAGAAATTTGGATAAAAATGATATTAATATTGATATGGTTGACTTCGGTCAACATTTTTGGTAAACGGATCCGGACCCGAGATTTGATGGTCCCGAGAGGTCCGTAGGAAAATATGGGACTTGGACATGCGTCCGGAGTCGAATTCCGAGGCCTAGAGCCCGAGTTATGAATTTTTATGTGAAATTGTTTTTGATGCAATTATTAAAGGAAATAAATTAATTGACCTTGGTATCGGGCTCGTATTTTGGTTCCGACGCCCGGTACAAGTCTTAAATATTATATATGTGATTTCTGTAAAGTTTGGTGACATTTGGATGTCGTTTGAGATGTTTTGGACCTTGAGTCCCAAGTTTGAAAGTTTTGAAAACTAAAGGTATGAAAATCATGCATTTGAGGCTTGATTTGATGAAAACGAGGTGATATTGGCGACGTGATCGCACGAACAAGTTCATAATGTGTTTTTGAGGTTATGTGCATATTTGGTTTGGAGCCCCGAGGGCTCGGGTGAACTTTGGATAGGCCACGAGATCAATTTTTCATGTTAGAAGTTGTTGTCTGCAACTGGTCTGCAGAGTTCGCAAATGCGAACAATAGTTCGCAAATGCGAACTCCCCACTATTCTGCCAGAGTTCGCAAATGCGAACAATAGTTCGCAAATGCGAACTCCCCCCTATTGTGTCTGTGTTCGCAAATGCGAACAATAGTTCGCAAATGCGAACTTGACCCTTCTATGCCTGTGTTCGCAAATGCGAGCTATAGTTCGCAAATGCGAACTGGCCACTATTCTGCCTGGGTTCGCAAATGCGAACAATAGTTCGCAAATGCGAACCTCCCCATATTTAGCCTCTGTTCGCAATTGCGAACAATAGTTCGCAAATGCGAACTTCCCAGTTTTGCCTTGGCTTCGCAAATGCGAAGAAATGTTCGCAAATGCGAACTTCCCACCCTTAGCTTATTTTTCAAACTCCGGAAATTGGTCGGGGTTCGCAATTGCGAACCCATGTTCGCAAATGCGAACACAGGAGACCTGAAAAACACGGATTTCAGTCATTTCTTCACATTTTTACAAAACTAAAACACCCATTTGCGATTCTTCAAGGATTTCTTCTTCATCAAATCGATTGTAAGTCACTTTTTACTTAATTCTTTCAATTCCTAACATCATTAAACATGTTTTTCATTAGAAATCAAATGTTTTCATGGTAAAATTCTTGTTTTTGTTAGAAAATAGGGTTTTTCATAAATTGGGGAATTGGACCTCGAATTGAGGTCCGATTTTGAAACAAATTATATACATGAACTCGTGGGGGATGGGTAACCGGATTTTGGTCCTAACCCCGAATTCCGACCATGTGGGCCCGGGGTTGAAATTTACTATTCATGGCAGAATGTTGTAAAAGTGGTATTTGGTATTAAGAATTAGTTTGTTGAGTAGAATTGATGATATTAAATCAATTGTGTATAGATACGGTTGGATTGGAGCCAAATTGAAAGAAAAGACATTTCCACGGAGTGAATTGTTCATAAGCATTCGAGGTAAGTGTTTCTTCTATCCTAGCTTGAGGGAATAGGATTATGTGTTATGTGTTATGTGATCGAGTGCGGTGTATGGGCTGTGGTGACGAGCATCCATACACCGGCGTCTAGTATGACCGTGAGTCATTGGAAAATGATATTTTGAGATATATTACAGGTGAATCGTTATTGTTCTCCCTTGTTGGGACTTGTTGTGAAGATAATTATTGATTGCCCTTGATGGGACGATTTATGAATTGTTGTTTCTTTCTCTGCCCTTAACTGTGATTGTTATTTGGGTGAGGAAGAGTGATAATGCACGAAGGGTGATGCCGTGCCATGTTTATTTATTTATGCACGAAGGTTAATGCCGTGCCATGTTTATTTATTGATTATGCACGAAGGATCATGCCGTGCCCTGTTATTGAACCATGTACGAAGGATCATGCCGTACTATGGATGTGAGGATGAGAGTAAAAGCACGAAGGGTGATGCCGTGTACTTTATTTGTTTATTTGGTAAGGATGAGAGTAAAAGCACGAAGGGTGATGCCGTGCAATTGTTTGCTATTCCTTGACTTGATATTACTTGTTTTTCCATTATATTTTATTTGGGTGATGCCGTGCAATTGTTTGCTATTCCTTGACTTGATATTACTTGTTTTTCCATTATATTTTATTTGGGTGATGCCGTGCAATTGTTTGCCATTTCTTGACTTGATATTACTTGTGTTTCCATTATACCTTGTTTTCCTTGTGAACTTATTTGATTGTTATTTGGGTGAGGAAGAGTGATAATGCACGAAGAGGGTGATGCCGTGCCATGTTTATTTATTTATTTATGCACGAAGGATCATGCCGTGCCCTATTATTGAACCATGTACGAAGGATCATGCCGTACCATGGATGTGAGGATGAGAGTAAAAGCACGAAGGGTGATGCCGTGTACTTTATTTGCTTATTTGGTGAGGATGAGAGTAAAAGCACGAAGGGTGATGCCGTGCAACCGTCTGCTATTTCTTCAATTGATATTACTTGTGTTTACATTACACTTTGTTTTTCCTTGTGAAATTATTAACCGTGGTTAATTGTTGAATTCTTTAAGATATTCCTTATTGTGTTAATACTTGATTATTTCTTGTTATTTTGTGGTACACATATATATATATTGAATTGCACAAGTTTATGTGAGTGTCTGGTCCTAGGCTTGTCACTACTTCGCCGGGATAGGCCAGGCACTTACCAGCACATGGGGTCGGTTGTGCTGATGCTACACTTCTGTGCGTTTTTGCACAGGTCCAGGTTACGATCAGGAGCAGCAGCAGCAGTAAATAGATTGCGTGGGAGTTGATCATATTTGAGACCGAGGTAGCTTGCAGACGTCCGCAGGCCCGGCGTCACTCTCTTTATTTATGTTATTAGCTGGAGTCTCTTTGTTCCGAGACAAACAGAATTATGTTATATTTCTTTCGGACTTTTATGTGTAGTATTCCATAGTAGTTTGTGAGTTGGTGACTCCACGTCTTGGGTAGAGGATTTCAGTATGATTTTCACCGTGTGATTTGTTATTCCGCATTTATTTAATTAAAATTTTGTTAAAAACGGGATAGTATGAATACAGTGGCTTGCCTAGCTACCACGAGTAGGCGCCATCACGATCCCGATGTTGGGGAAAAATCCGGGTCGTGACAAGTTGGTATCAGAGCTCTAGGTTACATAGGTCTCACCACTCACGAACAAGCTTAGTAGAGTTTGAGAGGTAGGTACGGAGACGTCTGTACTTGTCCTCCAGAGTCTTTTGAGTTAGGAAAGAGTCTCTTATTTGTTCTTTCTTATCGTGCGAATTTGTTCTTCAAAGTGTTAAGTCAAATTTCCACTCTTGTCTTCCCACGAATGGCGTAGTCACGTACTGCTTATCCAGCCGAACAATGGCACAGGCTGGTGATAGATCAACTATGCCTTCAAAAGTTTTATGGAGGACAGATAGGTTTCACCAAAGTCTTCGCTGCCACCTTCAGCGGTGCATCTTTTGAGAACCCACGAGATTGTGCTTGACAGTTCTTATGAGGAATTACGGAACGTGGGAATAGTCGAATGCGAGGAGTTCATTTTACTGTGCTACAGAAGGCACACAGAAATAGTGGGAAGATAATGTATTTACCACATCAGTTATGGTCCCAACGGAAGATGCAATTATATCATGAGATCACCTAATAAATCGTGTTGGGTTTCAACGGACCTTGACGTCCGGTCGATGTGTTGGAGTTGTGAAGGACAAATATGGTGAGTTATTGGACTATATATATATGGTATAGAAAGGTCCTCTAAATAATTTATACATATTTAAGGTTGGTTCATTTCATGGGGTAAGAAATCGCCCCAGAAGAATAACGAATAGTTTGTGAGTAAACGGGGTAGCTCAACAGTGTTAAGCCAACATAGCAAAAGAGGAAATTGGCCATCAATGTTTGTGACAAGATTACCAAGAGGGCAAGCCGGCCAATGCAACGCTATCTACTAAACTCTATTTTTAGAAAATGTTATGAAGACGTCACCCCGAGATTCTCTGCAATATGTGGTATGTGCGATCTGAACGGTTGTACCAGGTCACAATGACTGTGTCCGAATATATATTGCCATGAGCAATAAGTTAACTGATCCTTAAAGGAATTGCCGTGAATGTGGAATATTGGAGAAATACAATTTTAGGAAAGCACTCAGGCTACACGCTCCATTGCAGTTAATAATTATCCTACATGGCCAGCCATATGTAGAGGTTATGATGTTAGAGGTGGAGGTGAAAATCCTAGAGGTGGAGACCCAGCCATTGATATAATTTTTATGATATGAGGGAGGTCACTACACCAAATGTGGTCATCACACGTATAATTCATGATTGTTATAGACATAATAATTTTTCCCTTAATTTAATTTGGTTTTTGAAAGAAAATTTAGGCGAGTCCTTTTAACATGCTCCATTCATGAGCGAGTATCGTAATCATCAAACCTACTTAGGGAAATACTCACGTTGAGATATTACATGAGGATAGACATCCCTATTATTAGGTGTTAGTCACTAAAATATCCATGAGGCTAAGAGTGACTTTATATTACTTATTACAGTGGGTTTTGATATAATTTTCGGGATAACTAATTTTAATCGTTAATTGTGCTCCCTATCAGTATGAGGGCTTATTTTATGTCATGATTATCTTTGACGGACAATTATTGAAAGGAAGAAAGAAAGGAAATGAAAAATTTCAGATGATATGATGTGCAAGCACTGTGATTCAGATTTGAGGATGAGATCCTCCAATTTTTGGCATAATGTGAAATATTTCTGAGCCGAGCTTCAAGCTGCGGTGGATATCATATGAGGACCGGGTCCTGGTAGTAAGAGTTTATGTGTTTAAAATTCTTCTTTTATGAAATTAATATTTTCGTATTGCATTCGTAAATAAGAGTCATGCCCGTTAGGACTATTTGACAATTCTTGTATAGTTTCTGTTCATATTTAGCCATTTCTATTTTGAAACCGTTGAGCTTAGCCCTTGAGACGAGCACCAGGTAAGGATAAATATGACGCATTAATTCGGGAAAATAATCACGAGGTCACGATACCTCATTCTGAGTAAAGTGGGATTTGTAGAATAAGGTATTTGATAACAGGGTTAATTGACAATGTTGTAATTTAAGAACAACTCTTATGGCCAGACTTCAGAGTCATGAATATGTGCATACGTATGAGGTGTTCGTGCCTTATTTAGACTTGTTCGTTGTAGTCTTCATTGTTTCCATATTGACCTACTCCTGCAGTTAGGAGGAGCAGAGTGGCCTTACAGACTCTGAAAGATAGCCAGCTATATGCAAAATTTTCAAAGTGTGAATTTTGGCTAAGTTCGGTTGCATTCCTGGGTCATATTGTGACGGCAGCAGGTATTCAGGTTGATCCGAAGAAAATTGAGGCAGTCAAGAGCTGGCCTAGACCGACATCAGCCGCAGATATTCGGAGTTTCTTGGGGTAAGCGGGCTATTATCGCCGATTCGTAGAAGGATTTTCGTCTATTGCAACCCCACTGACCAGATTGACCCAGAAGGGTGTTCAATTTGAATGGTCTGATGAATGTGAGGCGAGCTTTCAAAAGCTCAAGACAACCTTGACCACAGCACCGGTATTGGTTTTACCCACAGGTACGGGACCTTATACTGTTTATTGTGATGCTTCCCATATTGGGCTTGGTGCAGTGTTAATGCAGGATGGCAAGGTTATTGCCTATGCTTCGAGGCAGTTGAAGATTCATGAGAAGAACTATCCAGTGCATGATCTAGAATTGGCGGCGATTATTCACGCATTGAAGATCTGGAGGCATTATTTGTATGGTGTAGCATGTGAAGTATACACCGATCATAAGAGTCTTCGGTATTTGTTTAAGCAGAAAGAGTTGAATATGAGGCAGAGAAGGTGGCTAGAGTTGCTAAAAGACTATGATGTTACTATTTTATATCACCCAGGTAAGGCCAATGTGGTGGCCGATGCATTGAGTAGAAAGTCTGCCAGCATGGGTAGTCTTGCATACATTCCGGTCAATCAGAGACCATTAGCTTTAGATGTCCAGGCCTTAGCCAACCGGTTCGTGAGACTAGACATTTCTGAGCCTAGCAGAGTGTTAGCCTGCACGGTCGCTCGTTCTTCCTTATTAGAGCGTATCCGTGAGAAGCAATTTGATGATCCTCATTTGCGTGAGTTGAGAGATACAGTATACAGCGGGGAGGTGCCACACAGGTAAGTTTAGATGATGATGGGATATTGAAATTGCAGGGTCGAGTTTGTGTACCTAATGTCGAAGGGATTCGAGAGTTGATCTTAGTAGAGGCCCACAGTTCACGGTATTCTATTCACCCAGGCGCCGCGAAGATGTACCAGGACTTGCGACAGCACTATTGGTGGCGCAGAATGAAGAAAGATATCGTTGCGTATGTCGCTCGGTGTCTAAATTGTCAGCAGGTGAAATATGAGCACCAGAGACCTGGTGGTGTATTCCGGAGGATTGAAATTCCCGAGTGGAAATGGGAGCGGATCACTATGGACTTCGTTACTGGACTTCCTTTGACTCGGAGGAAATTTGATGCTATTTGGGTCATTGTTGATAGGCTGACCAAGTCAGCACACTTTATTCCAGTATCTGTCTCCTACTCGTCGGAGAGGTTAGCGGAGGTTTACATTAGGGAGATTGTTCGTCTCCACGGGGTGCCAGTATCTATTATCTCTGATCGGGGTACGCAGTTTACCTCGCGGTTCTGGAGAGCGGTCCAGCGGGAGTTAGGCACCCAGGTTCAGTTGAGTACAGCATTTCATCCTCAGACGGATGGCCAGTCCGAGAGGACTATTCAGATTCTTGAGGACATGCTTCGAGCCCGTGTTATTGATTTCGGAGGCTCGTGGGATCATTTTCTACCATTAGCAGAGTTCGCCTACAATAACAGCTACCAATCTAGCATCCAGATGGCTCCGTATGAGGCGTTGTACGGTAGGCGATGTCGATCACCAGTTGGATGGTTTGAACCGGGAGAGGCTCGGTTGTTGGGTACAGGACTTAGTTTAGGAGGCCTTAGATAAGGTCAAGACTATTCAGGAGAGATTGCGTTCAGCTCAGTCTAGGCAAAAGACTTATGCGGATCGTAAGGTTCGAGAGGTAGATTTCATGGTTGGTGAACGAGTATTGCTCCGAGTGTCGCCTATGAAGGGCGTGATGAGGTTTGGGAAGAAGGGCAAGCTCAGCCCTAGGTATATTGGCCCATTTGAGATTCTAGACAGAGTGGGAGGGGTGGCTTATTTATTGTTTATTCAGTGAAATTAATTATGTATTATTTAAACATATAAAATAAGTGGTATTGGAAATATTCAAAATGAAATTTTGATTAAGCAATTTGGTTGTCTTGCCTGACAATGGTGTACGGTGCCATCGCAAACCTTAGTAGACTTTGAGTCATGAAAACATAGTATCAGCGCACTAGGTTCCTTTAGGTCTCTCGAGTCATGAGCAAGTCTAGTAGAGTGTGACGAATTGGTTCGGAGATGTCCGTACTTATCTTTTGGAGGCTACAGGACTATTAGGAGTACTTCCCTTCTTGATTTCGTGTGACGACCCAAAGGGTCATCACTTATTTAATTAATCATTTCGAGCTTCCGAGGCCTTGAAAACCTCATTCTATGTTGCCTCGATTTATGTGCACGATCCGAGCATGTAGCCGGAAAGATTTTGTGATAGAAAATATGAATTCTATGAGAAATTTGGATAAAAATGATATTAATATTGATATGGTTGACTTCGGTCAACATTTTTGGTAAACGGATCCGGACCCGAGATTTGATGGTCCCGAGAGGTCCGTAGGAAAATATGGGACTTGGACATGCGTCCGGAGTCGAATTCCGAGGCCTAGAGCCCGAGTTATGAATTTTTATGTGAAATTGTTTTTGATGCAATTATTAAAGGAAATAAATTAATTGACCTTGGTATCAGGCTCGTATTTTGGTTCCGACGCCCGTACAAGTCTTAAATATTATATATGTGATTTCTGTAAAGTTTGGTGACATTTGGATGTCGTTTGAGATGTTTTGGACCTTGAGTCCCAAGTTTGAAAGTTTTGAAAACTAAAGGTATGAAAATCATGCATTTGAGGCTTGATTTGATGAAAACGAGGTGATATTGGCGACGTGATCGCACGAACAAGTTCATAATGTGTTTTTGAGGTTATGTGCATATTTGGTTTGGAGCCCCGAGGGCTCGGGTGAACTTTGGATAGGCCACGAGATCAATTTTTCATGTTAGAAGTTGCTCTCTGCAACTGGTCCTGCCGAGTTCGCAAATGCGAACAATAGTTCGCAAATGCGAACTCCCCACTATTCTGCAGAGTTCGCAAATGCGAACAATAGTTCGCAAATGCGAACTCCCCCCTATTGTGTCCGTGTTCGCAAATGCGAACAATAGTTCGCAAATGCGAACTTGACCCTTCTATGCCTCTGTGTTCGCAAATGCGAGCTATAGTTCGCAAATGCGAACTGGCCACTATTCCGCCCGGGTTCGCAAATGCGAACAATAGTTCGCAAATGCGAACCTCCCCATATTTAGCCTCTGTTCGCAATTGCGAACAATAGTTCGCAAATGCGAACTTCCCACTTTTGCCTTGGCTTCGCAAATGCGAAGAAATGTTCGCAAATGCGAACTTCCCACCCTTAGCTTATTTTTCAAACTCCGAAATTGGTCGGGGTTCGCAATTGCGAACCCATGTTCGCAAATGCGAACACGGAGACCTGAAAAACACGGATTTCAGTCATTTCTTCACATTTTTACAAAACTAAAACACCCATTTGCGATTCTTCAAGGATTTCTTCTTCATCAAATCGATTGTAAGTCACTTTTTACTTAATTCTTTCAATTCCTAACATCATTAAACATGTTTTTCATTAGAAATCAAATGTTTTCATGGTAAAATTCTTGTTTTTGTTAGAAAATAGGGTTTTTCATAAATTGGGGAATTGGACCTCGAATTGAGGTCCGATTTTGAAACAAATTATATACATGAACTCGTGGGGGGATGGGTAACCGGATTTTGGTCCTAACCCCGAATTCCGGCCATGTGGGCCCGGGGTTGAAATTTACTATTCATGGCAGAATGTTGTAAAAGTGGTATTTGGTATTAAGAATTAGTTTGTTGAGTAGAATTGATGATATTAAATCAATTGTGTATAGATACGGTTGGATTGGAGCCAAATTGAAAGAAAAGACATTTCCACGGAGTGAATTGTTCATAAGCATTCGAGGTAAGTGTTTCTTCTATCCTAGCTTGAGGGAATAGGATTATGTGTTATGTGTTATGTGATCGAGTGCGGTGTATGGGCTGTGGTGACGAGCATCCATACACTGGCGTCTAGTATGACCGTGAGTCATTGGAATATGATATTTTGAGATATATTACAAGTGAATCGTTATTGTTCTCCCTTGTTGGGACTTGTTGTGAAGATAATTATTGATTGCCCTTGATGGGACGATTTATGAATTGTTGTTTCTTTCTCTACCCTTAACTGTGATTGTTATTTGGGTGAGGAAGAGTGATAATGCACGAAGGGTGATGCCGTGCCATGTTTATTTATTTATGCACGAAGGTTAATGCCGTGCCATGTTTATTTATTGATTATGCACGAAGGATCATGCCGTGCCCCGTTATTGAACCATGTACGAAGGATCATGCCGTACTATGGATGTGAGGATGAGAGTAAAAGCACGAAGGGTGATGCCGTGTACTTTATTTGTTTATTTGGTAAGGATGAGAGTAAAAGCACGAAGGGTGATGCCGTGCAATTGTTTGCTATTCCTTGACTTGATATTACTTGTTTTTCCATTATATTTTATTTGGGTGATGCCGTGCAATTGTTTGCTATTCCTTGACTTGATATTACTTGTTTTTCCATTATATTTTATTTGGGTGATGCCGTGCAATTGTTTGCCATTTCTTGACTTGATATTACTTGTGTTTCCATTATACCTTGTTTTCCTTGTGAACTTATTTGATTGTTATTTGGGTGAGGAAGAGTGATAATGCACGAAGGGTGATGCCGTGCCATGTTTATTTATTTATTTATGCACGAAGGATCATGCCGTGCCCTATTATTGAACCATGTACGAAGGATCATGCCGTACCATGGATGTGAGGATGAGAGTAAAAGCACGAAGGGTGATGCCGTGTACTTTATTTGCTTATTTGGTGAGGATGAGAGTAAAAGCACGAAGGGTGATGCCGTGCAACCGTCTGCTATTTCTTCAATTGATATTACTTGTGTTTACATTACACTTTGTTTTTCCTTGTGAAATTATTAACCGTGGTTAATTGTTGAATTCTTTAAGATATTCCTTATTGTGTTAATACTTGATTATTTCTTGTTATTTTGTGGTACACATATATATATATTGAATTGCACAGATTTATGTGAGTGTCTGGTCCTAGGCTTGTCACTACTTCGCCGGGATAGGCCAGGCACTTACCAGCACATGGGGTCGGTTGTGCTGATGCTACACTTCTGTGCGTTTTTGCACAGGTCCAGGTTACGATCAAGAGCAGCAGCAGCAGTAAATAGATTGCGTGGGAGTTGATCATATTTGAGACCGAGGTAGCTTGCAGACGTCCGCAGGCCCGGCGTCTCTTTCTTTATTTATGTTAATAGCTGTAGTCTCATTGTTCCGAGACAAACAGAATTATGTTATATTTCTTTCATACTTTTATGTGTAGTATTCCATAGTAGTTTGTGAGTTGGTGACTCCACGTCTTGGGTAGAGGATTTCAGTATGATTTTCACCGTGTGATTTGTTATTCCGCATTTATTTAATTAAAATTTTGTTAAAAACGGGATAGTATGAATACAATGGCTTGCCTAGCTACCACGAGTAGGCGCCATCACGATCCCGATGTTGGGGAAAAATCCGGGTCGTGACAGCGCTCCCAACCCCTAAATCACCTAACGGAGCTAATGGAACCATCAGATTTCCGTTCTGAGGTCGTCTTAGCACTGTTCCGAATACGGGCCATTTCTCAACTATAAAACTCTTATTTAGGGACAACGTGTCCTAAAACACTCCAAATTCTAGAATCGAACCTCCCGGCAAACCACAATAGAAGAAATGAACTTAGGGGAAACAGTTAATTGGGGATCGAGGCATAAATTTCAAAAACGACTGAACAAGCTTAGAAAACATACCTAAAGTAGTGAAGAGATGGGGGTACTGGTTGCGCATATCCTGCTCGTCTCCCAAGTCGCCTCCTCGGCCGGCTGACCCTGCCACTGGACCTTTATTGAAGTGATGTTCCTTGACCTCAACTTCCTGATTTGCCTGTCCAAAATGGCCATTGGCTCCTCAACATAAGACAGATCCTCGTCTAGCTGAACATAAGTGAAATCCAACACGTGCGACGGGTCACCATGGTATCACGGGAGCATAGAGACATGAAATACGAGATGGACTCTGGCTAGGATGGGAGGTAAGGCCAGCTCATAAGCAACCTCCCCAACACGCCTCAAAATCTCAAAAGGGCGAATGAATCTCGGACTCAGCTTCCCCTTCTTCCCATACCTCATGATGCCCTTCATGGGCGAGACCCGAAGTAGAACCCGCTCGCCAACCATAAAAGCCACATCGCGAACCTTCTTGTCCGTATAACTCTTCTGTCTGGACTGGGCTGCACAGAGTCTGTCCTAAATCACTTTGACCTTGTCTATTGCATCTTGGACCATCTCACTACCTCGCAACCTGGCCTCGTCCGGCTCGAACCAAACCACCGGGGACCTGAACCTCCTACCATATATGGCCTCATACGGTGCCATCCGAATGATGGACTGATAGCTGTTGTTATAAGCAAACTCTGCCAGTGGCAGGAAATGATCCCATGAACCTCCAAACTCAATCACGCACGCACAAAGCATATACTCCAAAATCTGAATAGTGCGCTCAGACTGGCCATCCGTCTAGGGGTGAAATGCTGTGCTCAGCTCCACCTGAGTGCCTAACTCCTGCTGCACAGCTCTCCAGAACCGTGAAGTGAACTGAGTGCCTCTGTCTGAAATGATGGAAATTGGAATACCATGCAACTAGACTATCTCCCTGATATAGATCTCCGCCAGCTGCTCCGATGAGTAAGTGGTGCACACAGGTATGAAATGGGCGGACTTGGTTCAGCCAATCCACAATGAACCAAATGGAATCAAACTTCCTCATAGTCCGTGGAAGTTCAGATACGAAGTACATGGTGATGCGCTCCCATTTCCACTCTAGGATCTCAATCTGCTGCATTAACCCACCCGGACGCTGATGCTCATACTTCACCTACTAGCATTTAAGGCACCTAGAACATAGTCAACTATATCCTTCTTCATCCGCCCTGCCTCAAGTCCTGATACATCTTCGTGGCACCCAGATGGATGGAATACCATGAGCTCTGGGCCTCCGCTAGAATTAGATCTCGAAGATCATCTACATTGAGCACATAAATACGCCCCTGCATCCTCATCACTCCGTCATCCACAGTGGTAACATCTCGGGCATCACCATGCCAAACCTCATCCTGAAGATCCTGCAAATAAGGGTCATCAAATTGTCGCTCTCTGATGCGATCAAATAAAGAAGACCGAGAAACTACACAGGCTTGAACCCGACTAGGCTCCGAAAGGTCCAATCTAACAAACTGCCTGGCCAAAGCCAGAACATCCATCGCCATAGGTCTCTTTGAAGCTGGCAGATATTTCAAACTCCCCAAGCTCTCCGCCCGGCGACTCAAGGCATCGGCAACCACATTGGCCTTGCCCAGGTGATAAAGAATGGTAATATCATAGTCCTTCAGCAGCTCTAACCATCTCCTCTGATGCATGTTCAGGTCCTTCTTCTTAAGTAAGTGCTGCAAGCTCTGATGATCAGTGTAAATCTAACTAGGAACCCCATACAAATAATGACGCCAAATCTTCAAGGCGTGAACAATGGCAGCTATCTCAAGATCGTGGACAGGGTAGTTCTTTTCATGAACCTTCAGCTGTCGGGACGCGTAGGCAATCACTCTACCGTCCTGCGTCAATACTGTGCTAAGTCCAACCCGTGAGGCATCACACTATACGGTATAGGACCCCGAACCGGTAGGCAACATCAAGATATGGGCCGAAGTCAAAGCTGTCTTGAGCTTTTGAAAGCTTGCCTCACACTCCTCTATCCACTGAAAAGAGGCACCCTTTTGGGTCAATCTGGTCATCGGTGTTGCGATCGAGAAGAAGCCCTCTACGAAACAATGGTAATAACCCGCCAGACACAGGAAGCTACAAATATCAATAGCTGAGGAGGGCCTGGGCCAACTCTGCACGACCTCCACCTTCCTCGGATCCACTCGAATACCCTCTCTCGACACCACGTGGCCTAGAAATGCCACCGAACATAGCCAAAATTCACATTTAATGAACTCTGCATATAATTGTTTCTCCCTCAGAGTCTGAAGCACTATCCTCAGGTGCTGCTCGTGCTCTTCCCGACTCCGGGAAAATACCAAAATATCATCAATGAAAACAATCACGAACGAGTCAAGGTACAGCCTGAATACACTGTGCATCAAATGCATGAAAGCTGCTGGGGCATTAGTTAGTCCGAAAGATATAACGAGAAATTCGTAGTGACCATACCGAGTCTTGAAGGAAGTCTTCAGGATATCTGGCTCTCGACTCTTCAGTTGATGATAACTAGAGCGCAAATCAATATTGGAGAACACCTACGCTCCCTGTAGCTGGTCAAATAAGTCATCAATATATGGCAAAGGATACAGGTTCTTCACTGTAACTTTGTTCAACTGGCGATAGTCAATACACATACGCATAGGACCGTCTTTTTTCTTCACAAACAACATAGGAGCACCCAAAGGCAAAGCACTGGGTCGAATGAAACCCTTACCCAACAACTCCTGTACCTGATCCTTCAACTCCTTTAACTCAGGAGGATCCATGCGGTACGGAGGAATAGAAATGGGCTAAGTACCCCGACAATAATTCAATACGAAAATTGATATCTCTGTCGGGCGGCATGCCCGTGAGTTCAGCTGGAAATACATTCGAGAAATCATGTACCACTCAGACGGAATCAATAGAAAGAGTGTCAACAATGACATCCCTCACATAAGCTAGATAAGCTGCACACCCCTTTTCAACCATACACTTGGCTTTGAGAAAGGAAATAACACGGCTAGGGGTGTGATCTAGAGTACCACTCCACTCAATACGTGGAAAGCTTGGCATAGCCAGCATCACGGTCTTGGCGTGACAATCAAGAATAGCATAGTGGGCAGACAACCAGTCCATGCCCAGAATAATATCGAAATCAACCATACCGAGCAATAAAGGATCAGCTCTGGTCTCAAAACTACAAATAGGGACCAAACAAGACCGATACACATGGTCCACAACCAAAGAATCTCCCAGTTGGGGTGCCTGGAATTTGGTCTTCGCGTTCGCATCATCAAGGTCGCATTTGCGTAGTTCTGAGGTTGGCAGCACCGCGATCGCATAGGAGGATGTGAAGGCCTTGTGAAATTGCTCAAAGCGTTCGTGTAGTTGAAGTTTCTAAAGCATCGAGTTCGTGGCTTGGGCACTGCGTTCCTGTAGGGTTAATTCCTCATCAATATTTTCTGGTCATCCCAATCGCAAGGGGTGTTGACCGCGTAGAGTAAAATATACCTGGGCGGACCTATTTTTATATTATTTCATCCGCGAGCCTAAGTTATTTTTCTCCATTGTTGAGCAATTTTGGAGCTTGGGGGAGCTAATTCAAGAGGGATTCAAGGAGAATCGATTAAAGGTAAGATTTTTGAACTTAAAACTCGTATTTATTGTAAAATCCACCTAGAAATTCATGGAATTAAGCCAAAAATTGAAGAAACTAGGGCTTGAGTTTTGGGATTTTTAAATTTAAATTTGAAGGGCAATTTGACGTCAGATTTGGGAGTTCTTGGTATGTATGAACTCATGGAGAGACGAGGAATCCAATAATGTGAGTTTTGTAATTTTTTGAGAAGCGGTCTCGGGGCTCGGGTTTTCCAAGTTTTGAGATTTCTGCTTTTTTGAGTATTTTCAATTGGGTAGTGTCCCATTTGCATATTGTAATGTATTCACTCTGATTTTGGATAGATTGGATGCGCGTGGAGGCCGATTTGATGGGAAAATGCGTCGAGAGCTATAGATTTTGCCGGTTCGTGGTGAGTAATACTTGTAAGTGATTTTCTAAGGGTTTGAAACCCCGGATTTGTGTATTATAGTGTTGTATTGAGGTGAGTTGTAAGTCGGATATGAGCGTGTGGTAGAGCACCATTGGGGATTGTGACTTGGTTCGTCCTGGTTGTTTATTTTTACTGTGTATTTGACTAAAACTACTTGTTATCATCATAATTTGGGCTGATTATCATGTTTGGGCTTCGTACAAACTATGTGAATCCTTTAGGGATTGATATCACCGTTTCCGCATTATTTTACATATTATTTATCTCGTTCCAGGGTTTTAATACTGATTTGCAAATTCAGCTATTTTTCTAAGATTTAAAAACTTAAAAAACATTTTATTGACGTTTTGAGCTGAGAACTGTTATTTAAATATTGCTGAAGTGGCTTATGTGCATTTTTTGGACTGAGCATGCATCGGACTACACACCGTAGCAGTGTTATAATGATTTCTGGATATATGGTTGGCTCGAGCTACGTGCAGTAGCGGTACTGTATTGATATTGAGGTCGATGGCTTGGTTGATGCCACAAGATGGCTTGATTATTGCGCTTGGCCCGTAGGAGCCCCTCCATAGTCTTTACACACCCTCAGTGAGCGTCGTCGATGATAAACATATAGTTGACTCGGATTGCACACTATAGTGGGTACCTAAGTGTACCGGTCATATGCATTGCATTGCACTCATGCATTGATTTCTTGTTTGTATTACGTGTCATGACATTCAGCACTCTCATTTTATTGGCATCCATGCTATTTCTTGTACTATTACAAGATACCCTTGTGTTATTTGTTAATGGAATGCTATGCCGAGGGGCTGACTTGCACGATCTCATTGTGCATTCATTTGCTTAACTGTTCGAAAGGATATTTTCAAAAGAGGTTTTAACTAAGCCTAGTTATTTTATAAAGGATTTTCACGGTTTTTACTATTTTCTCAAAGATTTGCACTGTCCTATATAGCATGATGGGGTGCTTTTACGTGCTTTCTTACCGCTCAGTTATTATTTACTTTTATTGCTCACTGAGTTGGAGTGCTCACTTTACTCCCTGCACCTTGTATGCAGTTGTAGGTATTGTTCACCCGGTAGTGGGTTATTAGCTGATTGAAGGTATTTCTATTGTAGCTGAGCAAGGTGACCGCCAGTGTTCACGGCACAGGATTTTCCTTCTTTTTGAGTCTAAATTTAATCCATGTATATTACAGACATTGTAGTTGTATTTAGGCTTGTTTAGATGCTCGTGACTTGTGACACCCGGTCTGGTTGTGTTGGATTGCAAATATTGGTTATTATTGTTGTTAAGTTGTATTTTATCTATTTATTTATTTTTAACTATCACGAACCTAGTTCACCAATCGTGAACCTGTCATGACGGCACCCAGTGTACGCGACTCGGTAAGCCTAACACAATGCAGAATATACAACTTTTATGAACAATAATTAAAATAACAACGGAAAGACATAGACAAATGTAATAAGTGCCGCTCGGCACATATACTTTACCAAAATACTAGAATATATACCACCAAGACTCGGAAACTCACAGGCAAATACAAGCTAAGAGAGTATAAATGTGGCTCTATACACCAAGAATATCTATACAACCAAAATAGAAGAAATAACTGGCATCACTAGGGAAGAACAGAAGAAGACCCTCCGGATCTGCGGACGTAGCAAATGCATACCTTGAGTCTCTTGAATATACTTCTAGATCACCGGTAATGTGTTTGATCAGATGGACATGGATCTGCAAAACAGAAATGTGCAGAAGAGTAGCATGAGTACACCACCGCGGTACTCAGTAAGTGCCAAGACTAACCTCGATGGAGTAGTGACGAGGAAGGTCAGGGCCCTACCGAGAATAATAGAAATAATGATAATGATATAGAACAGTGCAAGGTAGGAGTAAATCTGAAATAACAGCAAAGCGAGATAAAAATGACAAGTCATCTATAGTTAACCTAGCAAATAGAAAACAACACATCAAATACAAATCAATAACTCAGGATCTCCGGGAATTGAACCTGTAGTCCATTCATACTCAGCAGCTCAGGATCTCCGGGAATTGAACCCGTAGTCCATATATCAATATCACAGGAATTAAACCCACAGTCCTTTATATTTGTATCGCAGGATCTCCAGGAATTGAACCCTCAGTCCTTTACCTCAGTAGCACCGGATCTTCGGGAATCGAACCCGCGGTCCAGAGAACACAAACACAATCAAATAAGAGAAAACATAGAGAGATATGAAGTACACTGCTACAATTAACAACTAAATCCAGTCTCAACATGTTCCAGGGAATTCAATGAAGACAAGTAGGCATTTAGACAGTTAATCCTATCTAATCATGCTTCCCTAGCTAACATATGATAATTTTTGCAATTAAACCAATTAAATAACAGAGATAACACTGATTGAGCAATTCACGTAAAGTGGTTTTTCAACACTTTTCACAAGTACATGATTGTCACCTCGTGTACAAGACATTTAAATCAACATATATATATATATATATCTTAGGGGAGAAAATCCCCCACACAAGGTTATGCAAGTCACTTACCTTAATCCTTGTATAAAACCGCTAAGAAATGACTCCCTTGCTACGAGTATCCGACTTTGAGTGGCCCAAATATATTGAAACAAATTACATAGTGTAAATAACATCACAAGTAACCAATTACACTAATAAAATTAAAGCTACAACGTGAAAATAGGTGAAATGACCAAAATACCCCTCCAACCATCGGCTTGGAATCGAAATATTTTTACGTTTTCAGAACCCTCGTACTCTCAAGAGTCTAACCATACAAAATTTATCAAAATCGGAGTTCGTTTGCCCCTCCAAATAATCAAGGTTTGTTCTAAGAAACTTACCCCACTTTACACCCCAAATGCGAAATTAAAGGAAGAATTTGAGTTTAGATTAGTGAATAATGATCACAAGGGAGTAAGAAATCATTACCCAACAATTGTCTCTGAAAAGAACTCAAAAAATCACTCAAAACCGGGCTCCCTAGCTTGAGATTTTGCAAAAATGGTGAAACCCTCGCAGATGAAATTATTATATTGTTTCTGTCTGCCCAGTGAAATGCTCTATGCGATCGCATGACCCTTATTGATCGCATAGAACAACTTTTCTGCCTTAAAGTTTTACCTTATGCGATCGCACACACAACGTTGCGATCACATTGCTTAACAAAATAGCCTTATGCGATTGCATTCCCAACTTCCCGATCGCATAGAACAAAATATAGGACCTGGGACCCTTAACCTTTCTACTATGCGATCGCAGAGAACAATTATCCACAGCTATGCGATCGGATAACCCTTTCCGCAATCGCATAGAACAAATTTTGAGCCTCCTCCCAAGTTTCTATATGATCGCATCACCCTATTGCGATCGCATAGAGCAATCGTCTGCAACACTCATGACAACAAATCTGACCTGTTTCATCAACTCAAAATGGTCTGTTTGACACCCGGAAACACCCCCGAGGCCCCCGGGACCTCAACCAAAACCACCAACCTACTCCAAATCACGATACAAACTTGTTCCAATCATAAAAACATATAATTAAACATAAAAATCATCAAATTATGGCAGATTCAAGCTTAAGTTTCAACCAAAACTTCTGAAACCTACATACTATCAAAAACCTGACCAAACGATGTCCGAATGACCAGAAAATTTGCAGACATACCAAAAATCACCTAACAAAGCTACTGCAACTGTCGGAATTCCATTTCGACTCCCGGATCAGAATCTTGCCTATCAACCGGATTTTCAAAAATTCTAAACTTCGGCATTTCAAGCCTAAATGAGCTACGGACCTCCAAAATACATTCCGAACATGCTCCCAACCCCGAAATCACCTAACGGAGCTAACAGAACCATCATATTTTTGTTCCAAGGTCGTCTTAACACTATTCTAAATATAGGCCATTTTCAACTATAAAGCTCTCATTTAGGGACTAAGTGTCCCAAAATACTCCAAATTCTAGAACCGAACATCCCGGCAAACCACAATAGCAGAAATGAACATAAGGGAAGCAGTTTATTGGCGATCGAGGTGCAAATTTCAAAAACGACCGGCCGGGTCATTACATTAATAATTGTTGAAAAGACGTTTTGGGTTAGTTAGCTAGCCATGTCTTCACGAGAGGCGCCATCACGACCAGAAAAGAAAAATAGGTCGTGACATTACTGTATAGGTCAAAATTCGCCTTTAAGATATTCAGACCAATAACGCGAGAGGGATCCTCAATTCGTCATTTAAGATGGATTGAGAAGCTGTGTAATCTGGTGGTCGAGGAGTCAAGAAAAGCTGCAGTCAAGACGCCTATAGGGATCAAGTTTGAGGTCGAGTATTGGTAATGGGGTTGCCATGACTAGTTTACAAGATAAGATCTAAAAGAGAATATTCCTTATATTTGTGCTATTATGGTTTCTTGGGAATAGATCCCATATAAATGGGAAAGGGGACATAATAGGGGCACGCAAGATTCAATGGTAAGAGCAACACTTTGAAAAAGATTCAGTTTTCACTAAATACAAGATTTTACTTTTCACTAAGATTCTCAATTGTCTTTTAGTATCAGATCCAAGAGATCCTCAATTATACGAGGATTCGTTGTTCAATCATTGTTAGGGGGAATCTTTATTTATTCCACCCTTTGTAGATTGAATTATTCTTCTTATTTACTTAAATAACATCTACCATTATTTATTGAATATCATATACTCTACTATTTTTCTTGATTATTTAAAAAACAAATTTCACACAGTGTTATATTTTATCTCATAAATGTATATCATTTATTTTTTGTGACATTAAGATTTGAGGAAATTATTCTTAACTAAGATTAACCTTTATTTAACTAAAATTAATTATTTGAACCAAAATTTATATTTTTTGGTCAAACAATTTGGCATCGTCTGTGGGGATTTTTTAGTTAAATTTCTAGTTTCCTCTAGATCTACAACTAACGCCAGTCACAGACATCACAAAACACAAGCTACGTTCTCTTCCGTGTGTAAAATGTAACATATCAAGTGACTGAGAAGAAATGCTGAGGATAACAAGTGATTTTCCGACCAGCCTCATAGACATCATCAACGAGAGTTGTGAAACGGCTGGCGAGGACATGACGCCAAATGCACCCCCTAGGCAAGATGGGTCCCCACCCCCACACTACAACATAACAAAACCTCATGGCAAAGAAGCCTCTACGTCTGCAGAGGAAGGGAGGCAAGATGGGTCCCCACCCCCACACTACAACATAACAAAACCTCATAGCAAAGAAGCCTCTACGTCTGCAGAGGAAGGGACACCCCGAGCTATTAAAAATATCCCAAGGTGTGTTTGACTTACATGCCGACGAGCATCCTCAACAAGCCACTCCAAGCCCCACTGCAGAAACCGTAAGGATAGTCACGATACAATAAAAGGATGAGCAGTGCAACAAACCACCCCTTCCGACGATAGGTATAACTCATAATGTCGTTGATAATGTAGATGATAATGTCCTTACAGCCATCCTAAAAAATATGGAAGGGGAAAATGAAAAAAAGGCGCTCCGATATTAGATGAAAAAATATCAAGAGCGGGTCAATAAAATACCGGACGCTCCTAAGTTGCTACCAAAAAGGGATGCCGACCGGTTCATAGAGTAGCCATACAGTGATGATTCAGCTCCCATACTAGACCAAAAACCTTCAAAATACATCCCTACCTCAGGATATACGACAGAACGACCGACCCTGAAGATCATATGATTCATTACGTTATCACCATGAAAGGCAACAACCTCGCTGTCAGCACCCATTTTCCATAGTAGGTCATGATGGCATCCGACACCATTTCTCAGACCAGCCAACATGGAAGTGTAATTAAATTCTCATTTTTATCTTTACCAAAAACCAATATAATAGATTTTTCCCAATTTAAAGTTATAAACTCGTAAATAACCCAAACTAACGTCTACTACTGTGTGTGCCAAAACCTGGTGTTACAAGCTACGAGTAACTAGTAGAATATACACAATACAATAATATCCTATCCTACTATCTGAATCAGGATAGAGAGAAACAACAAAAAAATACAAGGAAGACTTCTTCGGCTGCGGATCGACAAGAAGGGAGTGCAACTCACCGTCCCAGATGCGCTCACTGATATGCACTAGAGTGATGTCTGGATCCACCTGCCTCAAATCCTATACAGTTAAGTACAGAAGTGTAGCATGAGTACATAAACAACATGTACCCAGTAAGTATCCCATGTAATCTCGAAGAAGTAGAGACGAGCGATCGACTCGATACTTACTATGGTCAACTAATATATACATATATATATATATATATATATATATATATATATATATATATATATATATATATATATATATATATGTATATGTATATATATGTATATGTATATATATGTATATGTATATGTATATATATGTATATGTATATATATAAGTATGATGTGTTCAAATCATGGAGTTTAAAAGTATCAACAGTTTATGACAAGTGGTATAAGTCAAGAACTTTACAGCATCGAGTTTATAATTTATCATATGAGATAATGGCAAAATGAAGCATTTATAAGCTTTTTCCACTTTTAACATACGCACATAATACCGATGCAACGGCCCGAACCAACAGAAAAAAACTGTGCAGTTGTCGAGGGTCGATGGCGCGCCTATAGATGCACTTATTCATACCGAGGCGATCGGCCCGATCCACAATTAATGATGAAATATCATGTTCACACACATGGCACATAAATGGTCAAAAATACTAAATCAAACTTAATTAACTATACAAGTATGCTCATATCCTCTTTTAAGTCTCTAGTACACACTAGGTGTTCATAACAACAAGTTAACATAAGAGATATATTTAATAGGCATGTTGTAAGTCCTAAGCTACCCGGACATTTAACATAGTAGTAGCTACGCACGGGCTCTTGTCACCTAACGCATGCGTAGTCCCCACATTTAGCAACAAACTCTCAAACATTAATCCTAAGGGGACAATTCCCTCTTACAAGGTTAGAAAGGAGACTCACCTCACTCCAAAGCGCACTTCTGATATCAAGAATAAGCCAAAACCCTCTACTTGTAGCCAAACGAGCACCAACTAATTAAAATAAACAAGAACTAGTCAATAAGAGCTTATAAGGTTAAATGATAATTGTTTAAGCAATTTCCTAACCATAAATACAAGTTTCCTAATTTCTGACCCCAGGCCCACGTGCCCTTATTACAATATTTTTCGAAGGAAGTTGTTCTCTATCACCTAAGGATCACAAATATATAATTTCTAGTTCATTTGATGGCAAATTATAGGATTAAATCTTACTTTTGACTAAACCCTAAGTCTAACTCTAATCTCTTGATTTTTACATAATTTTAGTGTTAAATCTACCTAATATTTATGTATTTGAACTAAAAGTGAGTGGGGATTACTTACCTTGCAATGATATGTGGAAAGTCTCTCTTTGAAAGCCCCAAAATCGCCCAAGTGTGTAGTGAAAAATGACAAAAATGAGTTTGGGTTCGCATTAATGAACCCTTCTGCCCCCAGTGATTTCCGCTTATGCGAAAGGAATCCCGCTTCTACGGACGTGAGCCACTTTTATGGAAAAAGATAAGGGGGCCTGGTCCGCTTCTGCGGTTTAAACCCTTCTTCTGTGAGGCCGCTTAAGCGGAAAGTGCACCGCTTCTGCAGTACTAGGACTAGGGCAGATGGACTGCTTGTGCTGTCAGGGGTCCGCTTCTGCGGTTTCTTCTAGGCTTGGCCCCTTCCGCTTCTGCGATCATTGGACCGCATCTGCAGTCTCGCTTCTGCAGTCCAAGAATCGCAGATGCTGTTATGACAGAAGCAACAAATCCTAGCCCTTTCTAAATTTTCAACTTCACTCGAACCTTGACCATTTGACGCTCGAGGATCCCGAGCCCCGCCCGAACATACTAACAAGTCTAAAATCACGAGACGGACCTATTCGTACCCTCGAAACACTTAATGCAATGTTAAATCGAGGAATCAACCCCTAAAACCAAATCTATCAAATCATTGATCTTCAAGGTCTTAATTCTCCTCTAACGGATCAAAACGCCGGTAAACTACTCGGCTTGACACCAAATTTTAGGGGTAAGTCTTAACTGATTCGGAATAAAAATCTAAAACCGATACCTACAAAAATGAGGATTTCTTGGTTTATTTAAATCTTTGAAACTTAAACTCAACAATTTTCACTTATAAATTCATTACTCGGACTAGGGACCTCGGAATTCGATTCCAGGCATATGCCCAGGTCCCATATTTTCCCGCGGACCCTCAGAAATTGTCAAATCACAATTCCAGGTATGTTTCCCCAAAATATTGACCAAAGTATAACTTGGCCTTTTTAAGGAAACGTAAAGAAGCAACTATTCTTATTCTTGAAAAAAAATCTTCTAACTCACGAACCACCCATCCACAGAAGTCATAAATTAGCTAAAGCAAGTGCAGAAAGTTTTATTTAAGGGAACGAGGTTCAAAATGCAAAACGACCAGTCGGGTCATTACATTCTCCACCTCTTAAACAAACATTCATCGGTGAATGGACATAGAAAAGTACCTAGACTATGACATTAGTGGGTATATGAACTCCGCATGTCCTTATCGGACTCACAGGTCGCCTCCTCGACCGGTTGGCCCTTCTACTGGACCGTTACCACAGAAATCCTCTTGGACCTCAACTAGAGATCCTGTCTATCTACAATGGCAACTGACTCCTCCTCATAGCCCAAGCTCTCATCTAACTAAATGGTACTAAAATCCAACACATGTGAATAGTCGGCATGATACTTCCAGAGCAGCAACACATGGAAGACTGGATGAACTCTTGATTAACTGGGAGGTAAAGCAAGCTCATAGGCAACCTCTCCAACTCGCCTCATCACCTGAAAGGGGCCAATAAACCTTGGGCTCAACTTTCTCTTCTTCCCGAACCTTATAATGCCCTTCATGGGAGAAACTTTCAAGAAAACCTTCTCGCCAACCATAAATGATACATTGTGCGCCTTTTGATCCGGTTCACAACCATAGGAGAACACATAGGAGTGGACACATGAACATGAGCACCCAAAGGCTCAAGAGAAATAGCCACAAAATGAGCGAACAGAGATGATACATACGAATAAGTGGACCCTGGATCAAATAATACCGATGCATATCTACCGGTGACGGCATGTGATGATGGTATCTAAGGACCAATGCATCTGGCCTAGCTGGAATAGCATAGAATCTAGCTGCAGCATCAGCTGTCTGGTCTCCACCTGACTGAGGAGTAGCTGGCTGACCTCTCCCTGTCTGGCCTCCACCTCTAGGTCGGCCTCTACCACTATGCCCTCTACCTCTAGGTGGCTGGGCCGCTGGTGCTGGAGTCATGGGCTGCTGCCCTTGATGCACTGCCTTGCCCCTAAGCATGGGGTAGTACCTCCTCATTTGGCCTATGTCACCGCACTCAAAACAATATGGTGCGGTGACCTTCTGCCCTGATGACTCGTAGACCCCGTGGGAGGAGCCTAGATAGCCGGTGGGCGATATGAAGTCTCCGTCATAGCACTAAAATAGGGACTGGAAGAACTCTGGGGACCTGAATGCCCACTGGAAGAACCCTGAATAGCTGGCGAGCAGTAGGAACTCTCTGGCATGGCACTGAAATAGGGGCGTGCTGGAGCACCCGGGCGGGAGGTGGTAGTGCTGAAGATGGGGGATTACTGGGATGACCCCTCCCATACTGACCTTTGCCCCTAGCTAGGGCACCTCTAAACTCTCCAAAGAATCTGGCTCCATTGTCCTCCTGTATCTACTCAATACCCCTCTAACGATATCCCTCAATCCGGCAAGCTATCCCGACCAAAAGCTGGTACTCTATACCCATCTCCACCTCTCAGGCTATACTCGATCGAATGCTGGGGTGCAATCCGGCGACAAACGTCCGCACTCTCTCTGCATCTGTAGGAAGTATCATAAGTGCATGGAGAGATAACTCAGAAAACCTTGACATCTAACCCTGCTCAAGGTGCTCAAATGGATACTGTAGATCTTCCCTCTTAGAGGGTGGAATATACATGTCTAGGAACAACTGTACAAACTAAACCCAAGTGATGGGAGGAGAACTAGCGAGCCTACTAAGAACATACAATTGCCACCATCTACGGGCCCTGCCCTCAAGCTGAAAAATAGTGAAGTTGACTCCATGCAACTCCAATATCCTCACATCGTGCAGTCTGTCCCTGCACCTGTCGATAAAATCCTGAACATCCTCATGATGCTCACCTCCGAAGACTGGGGGTGAAGTCTGGTCCATCTTTCTAGTAACTTCTGCAGATTGAACTCCACAGCTGGCCTAGGCTGGGGTACTACTGCAGTAACTGGCTGAACCCCCTCTACGGGTAGTGCACCCGAAGTCCAAAATACCGCAGCTACAAGACCTGGAGCCTGAGCAGTAGGGGTATGTGCTCCCTCTCCTGCCTGCAAAGCAGCTAGGTCTGCTAGAAATAAACCAGCCTGAGTCATGGTGTCCATGAACCAGAGCATACGGTCTATGACCTCCTGAAATCCCAGTGCAGTTATGAAATCCATCGGAGTAGGCAACTGCGGGCACCTCACCCTACTCCTCAATAGTGGGATCCATCGCAGGGTCTACTGGTGGTTCAACTAGAATAGCTCTAGGATGTTCTCGTCCCATACCACAGGCCGCTGCCCTCCCTCGGCCTCTGGCAATGGGGGGAGCATCTCCTCCTGTGTTCGAAACGTCGGCGGTACAAGTCATCACCATCTGTGAGAGCATAGAAGAGGAAGTTTAGCAAACTGACCACTTCACGACAGAAGATGAACACAAAATAGTCTTTCCTAAAACCATATAGCCCCTCGAACATAAATACAAATGTCTTTGTGCCGATCTACAAGACTCTATTAGGTTTTTCCGTAACTTGTGAGACCTACGTTTACCTAGTGCTCGATACCATGTTGACAAGAGCCATTTTCCATAATAGGTCATGATGGCGCCCGACACCATTTCTCAGACTAGCCAATGCAGAAGTGTAATTAAATTCTCATTTTTACCTTTACCAAAAACCAATATAATAGATTTTTCCCAATATAAAGTTATAAACCCATAAAGATCAATAAAATGTAAAGACATTTATACAACCCAAAATAACGTCTACTACTCTGTGTGCCATAACCTGGTGTCACAAGCTACGGGCAACTAGTAGAATATATACAAAACGAATAATACCCTATCCTACTGTCTAAATCAGGATAGACAGAAACAACAAAAAATTACAAGGAAGACGTCTTCGGCTGCGGATTAGCAAGAAGGGAGTGAAGCTCACCATAGAAGTCCCTGATGCGCTCATTGATATGCACCAAAGTTATGTCTGGATCCACCTGCCTTAAATCCTGTACATTTAAGTACAGAAGTGTAGCATTAGTACATAAACAATATGTACCTAGTAAGTATCTCGGCTAATCTCGAAGAAGTAGAGATGATAGGTCGACTTGATACTTACTAAGGTGAATATATATATATACATACACACACACACACACATATATATATATATATATATATATATATATATATATGTGTGTGTGTGTGTGTGTGTGTGTGTGTGTGTATGTGTATGTATGTGTGTATATATATATATATATATATATACCATATTTCGATCCAAGATCTAAAAGGCTGGCAGTAGTCCGCACGGCCATCTATACTGGGATACAAAGTATTGATTTCACCAAAATACTTTAGTTGGTTATTTAAATTTAGCTTTATTCTTTTAATTTAGGTCGACTGTATGGAAGACTAGAAGACAATACCAAAGCATGGGGCCTGTCCGTTTTCCGATACCATCTACAGTAATAACAGTTCTAACTGTGGTATCAATTATTGCCCCTAAACACAACACAGCTAAGCGGGGACTTACAATACACCACTGCTCGTTATACTGTAGACGGTGCCGGAGTCGATTGTTCCACCACCTTTGAACCAAGTCAACTCTTAAATTAAAGGATATAAGGCTGAGATTTATGATAACCTACTCATAATATTATGATTGAGTCTAGATAAAATCATGACATACTTACTGTAGTTACCGGAGTTTCAACATAGATATGAACAAACTTAGCCGGAAATAGTTCCGACTATCATCAAAAAAAGATGAAGAAGAAGGGAGATCGGAATAGTACCTGATCGGAAATGCCGATGATGTCACCAGAAGACACCGGATAATATAAATACAAACTTTTATTTATTTGAGAGAATATGTTAGAAGAGAGAGAGATGAGAGAGAAGAGAGAGTTTGCCAAGACTTGGCTTGTTCCAAATGAATAATGGTGTGGTCCTTATATAGACGGACCAGGGGAACAAAAGGAATCTCTATGGGTCCCACATTCGGGCCCTTACAAAAAGCAGCCAATTATTTTGTCTGCTGATAAGAATAAAACAAATAAAGCGGACAGTTTTTTAACAAGATTATTATTACATCTTATCCTTCCCTTTCTGTGCTTGTAGGTACTGTTCTATTTGAAGAATTATTTCTTCTGTTATATAAGAAGGTGTTTCTGGTCTTTGAGACTCTTCTAAATCTGTATCTGGCATATCTCCAGTACTGGAATTACTTCTCATTGAAGAATCTGATTTATCAATTTGGGAGAGGTTTATTAACAGACTTTGCTCTACCTCTTTTAAATAATTTCTGATCATTTCCTCCCTATCACCTTCTTGTACGGAGATTCTCCTGGCAATGTGAGTTACTGAATTGTCAGCTACCAATTTCTTCGGCTTTATCTTGTATTCAGCAACTGAATTTTTAATCTGATTAATTAATTCGGTGCCATAAAGCGTTTTTATCTGTGGATCTATCTTCATCAACTTATCCCAGAAATTGGTATAATAGACTCGGTATAGGCATGGAATTTGTTCTTCAGGGGAAGTATATCCCACTTCTGGTATCCATTTGCAAATCCATGGAATAGAATATTCAATAAAGAAATACATCTGGTCAATAGTATCTACTTTGCAGATGTGTTCGGATAAATATAAATCCGTTAGAAATGGCGAAACTGCAGTCCAATCTTTATAAAGCTTTAGGAATGATTCTGGTAAAAGTTTTGTGGTAGGACCAAAATATGTCCACCATTTAATAAACCAAGTAGGAATAGGTTCATTAAAAACGTTTGAACAAATTTTTATCCACCAAGAATGTTTATGTTTTTCATTATTGTAAAAGAATACTTTTGAAAAAGCCTGGATATAATCCCAGTAAGTAAAGCTTGTAGGAGTTTTATTTATTAAAACTTTCTTTTCAAAAATCGTAGAAATTCCCCAAGCTTCAATTATTAGAATTCTTTTAATAATCAATTTAGAATACTGGTAAGTCTTGTTATCGTTACCAGTGAAGTGTTGAATATCAACAGTGCCCGTAGCGATTAACAGGCTTTCGTAGTAACTACGTTCTTTGTATGATTCACCTGGAAAATACAATCTCGGTGTAAGGTACCGTTGGCATATTTCCCACGGATCCCTTTTCATATTAGAAGGCTCAATAAGAAATATCATTTCTTTTGATCCTTTATTGAATTCCTTTGAAGGCGTATCTCCTTCTTTCATCATTGAAGCGAATGTATCACTTTGCTTCTGAGAATCAAGGAAAGCTTTTAATTGTCCATATAATGGATGGCTTTCCGTAATATTGTCCAGTAAAATTGCTGGGGTTGAAGAAGATTCTCCAACATTTGAATTGACCAATGTTTTTCCTGCTATTTTTCTCAATGCTGGAAAATCTCTAGATGATGAATAAGATGAATTAGGGGAAGTTGGAGGGACATATCTTCCCTTTCCCCGATTATTCTGTCCTCCACCTTTGCCTCGGACTGGTGGAGACCATAGTGGTTCTCTGTTTCCACCCATCCTTGAATAAGATAAAAGATTAGTTAAATTCATAATAATTATCTATATCATACCACGAAATATCAACTTCTTCGTAATCAAATATTGAAAATGAGAAGTCATCTTCTGCATCTTGTCTTAGAATTTCATCAATGAGTTTCTTCAAAATTATTTCTTGGATATCTTGTCCAAGAGGAACAGCTAGAAGAATTGTGATTATTTCGTCATCAAAAAAATATGCACTAAGATTCATATTTTAATTTAAAAATTCTCTTGATAAGAAATCAGGTAGAGAATTATCAATTCCCTTTTTATAAAGAATTTCGAAATAAAAGGGCGCCAGCTGTGCTTGCCACCTAGCAAAAATCATTTTAGAAGCATCATGCTTATAATCTTTGTTAAACATAAATTTAACAGACTGAGCATCAATTTTTATTAAAAAATTCTGATTATATAATTCATCTTGAAATTTTAGAACACATTTGACAATACAAAGCATTTCATGAGCCACAGTAGGGTATTTCTTTTGGGCTTCATTCCATTTTCCAGAATGGAAACGAATCAAATACTCATGCTTATCGTTGGGATTAATTTGTTTAAGAATCTCACCAAAGCCAATGTTGGAAGCATCAGTTTCAATAATTTTTTGCCAGTTAGGATTGGCAAGAGTTAAGCAGGGCAGTGAATGAACACGTTGTTTTACCTGTTTAACTAAATTTGTCAGACTATCAGTCCAAGTGGATTTAGAATCCTTTTTTAGCCTATCATAAAGAGGGGCTAAATCTCGAGAAAGATTTTTGTAAAAAGGGGAAATATAATTCAAACTTCCTAAAAATCTTTGCAACATAGTCCTGTCAGTAATAACATCAGGAAACTTAGAAGCAAAATCAATGGATCTTTGAATAGGAGTAATTTTTCCTTGACAAATATTATGACCAAGAAATCTTACTTCAGTTTGAAAAAGGTTCATTTTTGGTTTTGAGATTACTAAACCATTTTGAATAACTATTTTCTTAAAAATATCCAAATGCTAAATATGATGTTCAAGAGTTTTTGAAAATACCAAAATATCGTCGATACAGACTATAATAAAATCTAAATAGGGGTTGAATATATCATTCATAATTTTCTGAAATTCAGAAGGTGCATTTTTCAAACCGAAAGGCATTACATTCCATTCGTATTGACCAAATGGAACATTAAATGCAGTTTTATAAGAATGTTCTTTGAAAATCTGAATTTGCCAATAACCAGATTTTAAATCAAATTTTGAAAATATGTTTGAATCATAAAGTCTTGAAAGCAAATCTCTCTTATTGGTGATTGGATATCTAATCCATTTCAAAACTTTGTTTAATGGTTTGTAATTAATCACTAAACGAGGATGACCACGTTCTTTCTCAGCAGCATTATTCACATAAAAGGCAGTGCAAGACCAAGGTGATTTAGAAGGTTTAATCAAATTCTTTTGTAAAAGATTATCAATCTCTTTTTTACAAAATTCAACTAACTCTGCATTCATTTGACAGGGTCGTGATTTAGTAGGAATCTTTTCTTCTGAAAAATCGTCTTCATAAGGAAGAGTGACAATATGTTTCTTTCTATTCCAAAAAGCACTTGGATGATCAGCACAAATATCAACAGCCATTTTTTCAGAAATCAATTTAATTTTTTCTTGAACTTTTGCCGATTGAAGAGAATTTGTAATATTAAGACTATAAATTTCGAGTTGCAAAGAATTTACAAATCTTTCTTTATTTAAAATAATAGAGTTTATATCTCTAGTAATAGGATCAGTTACAAACTGAAATGAAATCGGGTTGCCATTAAAAGTGGCTGTAAAACCTTTTGCATCCAGGTGAGTAAAAGGGTAGATTGCATTTATGAAAGGCATTCCTAAAATAATTTGAGGACTCATGCAATCTTTTACTAAGAAAAAAAAATGAGGAATACAAACTTTGTCTTGGCAAATATGAGCTTTACTTAATTTATAACGGATTGACAAAGAGTGATTAGAAGCAGATTTAACTATATGAGTAGTTTTTTCAAATAATCTAGAAGGAATTAATCCTTCTTGAATACAACTAACATCAGCACCACTATCAATAAGAGCAGTACCAGTTATAGTAAATTCTCTGTTAACTAAAATCGTACACTGAACATGCCATTTATGCGCAGTTACAACCTGTAACATTCCAAAAAAAATATCTTTTTTAGAAAGATCAAGTTTTTTATTTAAAAAATATGTGTTAGAAGAATTATTTTCTTCAAAGAGAATTGCTTCTTTTCCTTTATTAGAAACAGAAGTTGAAGCTTCAGAATCGGATGAATCGGATGAGTTCTCATTTTTCTCCAACTGAGAAATCCTGTGATGATGAACTGCCTGATTTTGTTTCAGAGATTTAATCTCTTGCTTCAGTTTTTCAACTTCGAATTTTAAATCATCGAGTGAAGAATCGCGAATTTCGACAATTTCATGCTTCTTTTGTAATCTGTCAAAAACTTCATTCATAGAATAAATTTCAGAAATAAATTTTTTCGGCTTATTATTTTGAAAAGACTTTGAAGGAGAAGAAGAAGAAGCTTTTGAAGTCATTTCTAAAATTTTGTTACGAATATCATCGTCTTTAACCTCCTTTAAAAGTTCTATAACATTTTCAGAATTAATCATGTTGAAATCAAGATTCTCGAATTGAGATTGAAGTTTATAAAACTCATCATTTTCACAAGTACATGTATTACCTGCACAAGTTAAACAATTATTTTGATCGTCTAGATCAGTATCGTAATCAGGACTATCTTTCTGATCACTAGTTGAAGAGGGGTAATCATCAGACTGATCTGTTTTTTCAGCATAAGCTTCATAGATCATGGTCGAAATATTATCTTGGACATCGTCATCAAGTCCTAAACCTTTAAGCTTATCAGCTTTACAATTCAGAGCAATGTGACCATATTGACCACATTTATAGCACTTAATTGTGCGAAGTTCTCATTTAGAGAAATTCTTTGCGAATCTTGTAGACTTACGATGTGCCTTTTTAGCTTCCCGTTTTTCCTTATAGTGTTCGGAGCGTCTACGATATTTCTTACGGCGCGGTCTATCACCAGAGTAATTTCCTCTATTAGGTCTAGGCCTAGAAGGTCCTTCAATACCAAATTGAGTACAGAAATCTCCTAATTGAGATCTTTTTGTGGCCTTTTGGCGCTTAAGTTGTTGATTCAACTTTAACTCGTTACACAGTTTCAATCCTTCTTGTGTACAAGTGCCAATGATATGGCCATAGGTTAGATTATCATAAGGAATATAATTATTTGCTCCTCGAAGCGTATTTCTAATACGTTCAGCAAACAGAGGGGGAAGGCCATCAACTAATCTGGCTTTCCAATGAGATTGGCCGCTGTCAGGTGGATCCATAACACGGCTAAGGAAAGTATCCTTATACCAACGAAATTCTCCGAGATGTTTGCATCGTAAACCATTTAGGAGAGTTCGAAGGTTCTCATAACCATTGGTAATTCTACCATTGAAATGTTCTAGAATAGTAAGAATCAAAGTATAGACTGAATCATGTACTAAAACATCAGTTTTAGTCTCATCCTGAATTATTTTGGTGGCAGTAAGAATATGATTCTTAGCGTCAATACTTAGGCAATTATCCCACCAGCCTTTAAGTTGACCTGTGAATCCATTAATAATCATTTTTGCAACAGCTAAATCATTATTAGAATCTGTGAAAATAGAAGCATACATCATCATACGATGGCACATAATAGAAATTTGTCTTTCAGTAAGACCGTCAATACACCATTCATAAACGGAATCTCCGTTGTAAGAAGTGTTAGTTTGGTTCCAGTCTCTTTCCTCAATTAAAACATCCTGAGGTGTTGGTTTGGGGTAATAATAAGTCATAAGAGGCGGGACAGAAGCGTAAGTCTTCTTTTTGTTGTAATTAGGCCTCTTTCTACTTGGTCTTTCTAGTCCTCCTCGAGACATCCTAGCTTGAATCTCAGAGAATAGGGGTTGGTCTTCATCTAACCAGTTATCAGGTTGTTTATGAATACCTGAGCTTTTAAAACCCAAAAATTTTTCATTAAGCAAATTAGCTAGATCTGTTAATGAAGAATTTTTTCTAAATTTGAAATCTGAAACATCAAGGGGTCTCTTCAAATGAGTTTCTTTCAAAACATCTTTTTTCGTTGAAACCTTTTCAGAAGAATTGGTAGAAGTTGAAGCTATATCTAAAGAATTTAAAGATTTGACAAGCTTCGTTAATTCATCTAATTTTTTATCTAAAGAACTAATTTGTTCTCCCAAAATTTTTGAATAAAGGTTTTGGTAATTATTTTGTAAAATTAACCCATTAATCTCTTTAATGGTAACAGCCGCAACCTCATCGATAATAAATTTTTGACAAGCCAAAAAATCAATTTCTGTATTGTTTTGCAATTTGAAAGTCTTTTGAGAAGTTGGAGGGTAAATAGCTTTTATCGATCCTTTTGTAGTTATAAAATATCTTTCTATTACCTTAACATACAAAGGCAAATAAGTGGTTATAAACCAAGGAACGAAATCTATTATTTCGTTATGCAAAGCGCGAGTCCAAGTAGTTGGAAAGTTGATTTCATCCCATCTTATAGGTCTCCGAGTGGTGACCTTAGACTTTGTGAAATTTGTTTCTACCAAAATAGTTTGGTCAGATGTATAATATAATTTACATCTAGGATTCAGCGTAGAAAGCAGTTTATAATAAATCCTATAAGATAAACATATCAGTTCAGATCCAGGAATATAATTATAACCATGCGTCTTAACATTCAAAGTTAACGCATCTAAAATATTAAAATCAGATAAAGATAGTTGCAAGTTAGGCTGAGTGTTAAAATAAACAGGGCCATAAGCAACTGTAGATTCAATAGAACCCATCAAAGATTGTCGAAAATTTAAATTTCGTGCATCTCTTAAAGCTGCAAGAAACGTTTCAGGTAATCCCTTTAAAGTTAAAGGCTTAAATGCAATTTGAACCATACCAATATGCATAAAATTGTACCTGTAGTGATAATGAGTAATATCATTTTTATTTAATAAACAAATAGTTTGTTCATCAGAATTAAGCACCAAAGATTGTTCAGTTGTTTTAACAAGCTGTTTGGTTGAAAATCGATCAAAAAATCCGTAATCATAAATGGTTTTTGTGTCCACTTTAGGAATCGTCCATTTATTTAATAAATCAAGTTTTTGAGGTAAATCAACCTCTTCTAATCTAGTACTTTTAATACTAGAGGCTTCTTCAAGATTCATGAATCTTGTAGTTTATGCTTCATATCTATGTTGAAGTTTCACAGTAAACTTCAATAAGTGTCATGAAAATTCCTAGGCTCTGATACCATATTTCGATCCAAGATCTAAAAGGCTGGCGGTAGTCCGCACGGCCATCTAGACTGGGATACAAAGTATTGATTTCATCAAAATACTTTAGTTGGTTATTTAAATTTAGCTTTATTCTTTTAATTTAGGTTGACTGTATGGAAGACTAGAAGCCATTACCAAAGCATGGGGCCTGTCCGTTTTCCGATACCATCTACAGTAATAACAGTTCTAACTGTGGTATCAATTATTGCCCCTAAACGCAACACAGCTAAGCGGGGACTTACAATACACCACTGCTCGTTATACTGTAGACGGTGCTGGAATAGACCGTTCCACCACCTTTGAACCAAGTCAACTCTTAAATTAAAGGATATAAGGCTGAGATTTATGATAACCTACTCATAATATTATGATTGAGTCTAGATAAAATCATGACATACTTACTGTAGTTACCGGAGTTTCATCATAGATATGAACAAACTTATTTTCAAAATTTGATTTAAAATCTGGTTATATTTAAATTTAGCTTTATTCTTTTAATTTAGGTCGACTTTATGGAAGACTAGAAGCCATTACCAAAGCATGGGGCATGTCCGTTTTCCGATACCATCTACAGTAATAACAAGCAGTGGTGTATTGTAAGTCCCTGCTGTTTTGTTGTGTGTGTGTGTGTATGTGTATATATATATATATATATATATATATATATATATATATATATATATATATATATATATATATATAAGTATGATGTGTTCAAATCATGGAATTTGCAAGTATCAACAGTTTATGGCAAGTGGTATAAGTCAAGAACTTTATAGTATCAAGTTTATAATTTATCGTATGAGATAATGGCAAAATGAAGCATGTATAATCTTTTCCACATTTAATATGCGCACATAATAGCGAGGCAACGACCTGAACCAACAAAAATTAACTGTGCACTTGTCGAGGGTCGACAGTGCGCCTATAGATACATCTATTCATACCAAGGCGATCTGCCCGATCCACAAATAAGGATGAAATATCAATTTCACACACATGGAACATAAATGGTCAAAAATACCAAATCAAACTTAATTAACTATAAAAGTATGCTCATATAGGCGTGTTGTAGATCCTAAGCTACTCGGACATTTAACATAGTAGTAGCTACGCACTGGCTCTCGTCATCTAACGCGTGCGTAGTCCCTGCATTTAGCAACAAACTCTTGAACATTTATCCTAAGGGGATAATTCCCTCTTATAAGGTTAGAAAGGAGACTCACCTCACTCTAAAGCGCACTTCTGATATCAAGAATAATACCAAACCCTCAACTCACAGCCAAACGAGTACCAACTAATTAAAATTAGCAAGAACTAGTCAATAAGAGCTTACAAGGTTAAATTCTGATTGTTTAAGCAATTTCCTAACCATAAATACAAGTTTCCTAATTTCTGACGTAGGGCCCACATGCCCATATTCCAATATTTTTCAAAGGTACTTGTTCTCTATCACCTAAGGATCACAAGTATATGATTTCTAGTTCATTTTATGGAAAATTATAGGATTAAATTTTAGTTTTGACTAAACCCTAGGTCTAACTCTAATCTCTTGATTTTTACCTAATTTTAGTGTTAAATCTACTTAATGTATGTATTTGAATTAAAAGTTAGTGGGGATCACTTACCTTGCAATGAAATGTGGAAACTCTCTCTTTGAAAGCCCCAAAATCGCCCAAGTGTGTAGTGAAAAATGAGAGAAATGAGTTTGGGTTCGTATTAATGAACCCTTCTGCACCCAGTGATTTCCGCTTCTGCGGCTTCCGCTTCTGCAGACCTGAGCCGCTTTTGCGAAAAAGGGCAAGGGAGGCCTAGGCTTCTTTTGCAGTCTAAACCTCACTTCTGCGAGGCCGCTTAAGCGGAAAGCCCACCGCTTCTGCGGTTCGGGGCCTGGGGCGGATGGACCACTTCTGTGGTCAGGGGTTCGCTTCTGCGATTTCCCTTGGGCGTGGCCCCTTCCGCTCCCGCCATCATTGGAGCACATATACGGTCCCCCTTGTGCGGCCTAGGAATCGCAGATGCAGTTATGACAGAATCAGTAAATCCCAGCCCTTTCTTAATTTCCAACTTCATTCGAACCTCGACCATTTGACGCTCGGGGATCCTGAGCCCCGCCCGAACATAACAACAAGTCTAAAATCACGAGGTGGAACATTCGAACCCTCAAAACACTCAAAACAATGCTAAATCGAGGAATCAACCGCCAAAACCAAATGAATCAAATCATTGAACTTTAAGTTCTTAATTCTCCTCTAACGGGTCATAATGCCCGTAAACTACTCGGATTGACACCAAATTTTATGGGTAAGTTTTAACTAATATTTTAGACTTGTAACAAGTTTTGAAATCGAAATCCGAACCCGATGTTGATACCCAACTTTTCTTTAAGTATTTTTTATACCCAAAATACTTTCAAAATAACATATTTGTGCATATATAAGCACACCCAAGAGTTTTGTACTTTCCTAAATTTGTATCGATTTTTAAATCAATTTATCGTCTATTTTTAATACTATAAAATTCAGTAATTATTTCCAAAAACTATCATTTTGGTGAATAGCATATTGTATTCTCACATTTATACCAAAATACAATTAAGGTAATTTTTTTGCATATTTTTACGAATTTATTTGGTATTTTTAAAGCTAAATTGCAATCATAGCCTATTTTATGATTAATAGTATTTTATAATTATAAAATTAGTTCCAATATTTTTTAATTAATATTTTTGAATAATTAAGGGGTTCATTGCTTTTGATTATTTCCCAAAGTCATTTTCACTTATTTTATAAAATCAAACAAAGGAAAATTGGCTATTTAAATACTCTTCCCATCTATTTCAATTTTAGCCTTAAATTAGACCCCAATCTCAACCCCAATTACCCAACCTAATTCCTAAATTACCTGACCCATACCCTCTCCTCATCCCCCTACCTTTTTAATCCAAATGACCACCCTAACTATCTCATTCCTCCTAATCCACGCCCTCAAATTCCCTCTCCTCTCTGATTCTCTCTAAGACTTAAACCTAATCCTAGCCGCCTCCCTCCGGCTACCACCCAAAACCGCCTGAATCCATGGCTTCCAAAGCCATTTAAGGCCCGTACTTGCCTCCAGGCTCCTGCATGCCTGTTGTTTGAAGAATCGAGGCCAGACCTCGAGGATCTTCACTCAGACCTTCACTTATTCGATGATCCCGTCCATCTCCAGCCTTGCTCTGGTGGCCTTTGGTCTTTTGAGCCTTATTGTGATGTTCTCTAGCTTAGATCGTGACTTTCCCATGCTTTCTTGCTTCTAGGGCTCTTTTGAAACCCTATCCTCTCACGGTTCTCCTGATCTCTTTAGATCTATTCTAGATCTGTGTTTGTTTTAAGGTTTCAAACGATTTTCAAAGTTTCTTTCAAAGTTTTCTTTCAAACCTTTCATCTTCTCCGACCTAGGAATTCTTTGATTTTACGTGCTCTATTATGATTTTTCTATGTTTTCTTCTATTATGTTTTCTTTTACTGTGTTTTGCACAATTTTTCTTTATTATGTTTTCATGAAGTTTCTGGGAATACATGTGTAAGGTCTTAGTCCCTTTGAGTTTTCTAGACTTACTACGTTAGTATTTCTGCCTGACTTACTTGTTTTTGTTTCTAGACTCGATTAAATTTGGGGTTTTATTCGAGTTTGGAGGTCTCTTGTTACATCCTTTGTGTGCTTCTCATCTCTAAACTTGCTTGGTTTCAAAACCCTAATCTCTGAGTTCCTGAAGTTGTTTCGTCTTTGTTGCTCCATGTGGTTATGACTTTTTCTAAACTCTATAAGACATTGTTTACGTGACTCCTTGGCATGTTTCTGATACACCCTTCCCTTGTTAATAGACTAGCCCTACTGGTTCTATTTTCCATGATTTAACTTCACACGCCCAATGTTGTGCATTCTTTGTATACACTGGTTATCCATCTAGAATTTAGGACTGATTTCAGACTTCCTTGTGTAAGAATGATTTATTCTTTCCTAGTTTTATTTGAAAACTCTTTTTAACCTTTCGATTCCCCTATTTCTGATTTGGTTTATTGGTGATTTTGAATCCCTGATTCCCTGATTTACTATGTACTAATTGATTTACTTTATCCTTGACTTATTTACTTAACTGTGTATTTCAAAATTTTCTTTCCTTAATTAAAATCCCTATGTATTTACCCCTTATTTGTATGCTTTGAACAATATGTTTACTTTATCTCCTTCCTTAAATAATTCTTGCCCTTTACATTCAAATTTGAATTCCTCAATTAAAAGGAATTTCTGCTACTGATTGATTCTTATTGATGCATGATTATTTTCTTACCTTGTTCCCAGCCTGATTTCAAACTATAAATACTCTCCTCCCTTTTCTTTGAACACCCAAAAAAAATATGTGTTCAAAAATCACTCTCACTAAAAAATTGTCTCTCTCTTTCTGATACTTGTGCTGATGTGGACTTCATTTACTCTACTTTCTTATGCACTCTATGTCCCAGTTAGTTTATATGTCTCAACAATAGTGTGTTTTACTTCTGCCTAATTCTGTCCAATTCTTTTAGTTGACATTTGTTTCTAGCATGTTGTAACATATTTTCCCTTTCCTTTATAGTTCAGTATTTAAATTATATATGCACCATGTCAGTTGCTTGTCATGAATTTGATACTTTAAGAATCCCAGACCCTCATACCCCTTTGTATGCTTTAAGTTATAGTTTAGAAAACATGGCAATGCCTGGAATCATTGTCCATGGCTATGAACTAGATCCTTTGGCATCCTAAGCTGGTCATTTTCTGTCACGACCCAATTTTAGAACCCGATCGTGATGGCTCCTCTCGTGAAGACAAGGCCAGCCAACTAACCCAAATCGTCTCTTTAACAATTTTTTTAAAACACAAATGAATAAAAATACAACTTAAATAACACTGGTTAACAATATTTACAACCCAACTTAGCTCGACTGGGTGTCACAAGTCACGAGCATCTAAGAAGTAGGAACACAGCTACAAGGCCAAATATATATATATATATATATATATATATATATATATATATATATATATATATATATATATTAAAATGAAATTTGGAATCCAAAAGATAAAGTCCGGTGCCGCGAACGATGGCGGTCACCTGGCTCAGCTAAATTTGTATTACCTTCAATCAGCTAATAGCCCGCTATCGGGTGAACAATACCTGCAACTGCACGGGAGGTGCAAGGAGTAAAGTGAGTACTCCAACTCAGTGAGTAATAAGAGTAAATAATAACTGAGCGGTAAAAAATCACGTAAGAACACTCCATCATGCTATATAAGACAGTACAACCTTTTGAGAAAAATAGTAAAACCGTGGAAATCCTTTAGAAACATCTAGCTCAGTTAAAAACCTCTTATTTTTTGAAAATATCCCTTTTCCAACAGTTAAGCATATGAATACGATAGCAGGTAGTGCAAGTCCGCACACACGTCAGCCCATCGGGCACAAAACTTTATTGACAAATAACACCAGGGTATCTGGTACACAGTGCACAAAACAGTATGTATGACAATGATATGAGAGTGTTAAATGTCATGCCACATGGTGCAAACAGGAACCAATGCATGAGCGCGGCGGCGCGCAGCCCGATCTATTTGGGTACTCATGCTCACTGTGGGGGTATAGAATCTGGAGGGGCTCCTACATCCCAAGCACAATATCAATATCACACCGCTGTGGCATGCAGCCTACTCCATCCTCAATCTTGAAATGCACATGCAACACTGCTACAGTGCGCAACTCGAACTATGCTCAGTCTAGAAATGCACATAAGCCACTCGGGCAATAGTAAATTGTAGTTCTCAGATCAACATTAGTAAAAATATCATTTATGTTTTGAAATCTTAGCAAGATAGCTAAGTTTTCAAAACAATATTTAAAACCTTGGACCGAGATAAGATAATATGCAATGTAATGCAAAAATAGTGATATCAATCCCTGAAGGATTCAAATAATCGGCACGAAGCCTAGAACATGGCAATCAGCCCAAGTCATGATGGCATCAAACACGTTTCAGTGAATTACATAGTAAAACCAACAACCAGAACAAACAAAGTCACGATCCCCAATGGTGCTCTACCCCACGCTCGTACCTGGTGTGCAAGTCACCTCAATACAACACTATGATGTGCAAATCCGAGATTTCAAACACTCGGGATATCATTTTCAAGTATTACTCACCTTGAACCGGTGAAATCTCTAGCTCGCTACGCCTTTTCCGCTCAAATTAGCCTCCACACTCGTCGAATCTAACCAAAATCAAAGCGAATACATCACACTATTCCAAGGGAACAATTCCCAATTGAAAACAATCAAAATATAGCAAAAATCTAGAAACTAACAAAACCTGAGCCTCAGGCCCGCTTCTCAAAAAATTACAAAACTCACATTATCGGATTCTGTGCCTCTCCACGAGTCCATAAATACCAAGAACTCCTAAATTCGAGCTCAAATGACATATCAAATCTCAATTTGAAACATCAAAACTCAAGCCCTAGCTTTACCCATTTTTGATGAATTTCACCCAATTTCCATGTTAAATCAAGCATAATCTCGTGTATTTTGGCTAAGGAACTTACCTCCAATCAATCCTCCGTGAATCCCTCTTCAATTTGCTCTTCCAAGCTCCAAAATCTCTGAACAATGGAGGAAATATGACATAAGTTTGCCGATGAAATATTTTAAAAACCCTTCTGCCCAGCTATAATTCCTTCTATGTGATCGCATACAAGCCACTACGATCGCATAGCACAAAAATAAAATCCCGGAAATAACCCTATGCGAACGCAACAGAGCTTATGCGAATGCAATGCACATCCAAAGTTACCCTATGCGACCACATACCAGCTCTTGCGATCGCATAGAACAATTTTCTACAAAACTTTTCGGACAAAACTTTACACTGTGAGATCACATGACTCACAACGCGATCGCACAGAACAACCAATCACCCCTCAAATACCTTTTATGCGATCGCATGACCACTCTGTGATCGCATAGAGCAAATAAGCTCAGCAATTTTTCTGCTGCATTTACACAACTCGAAACCTTCCGATAGCCATCTGAAATCACTCCGAGGCCCCCGGGGCCCCAACCAAAAGCACCAACACATCCCATAACATCATTCAAACTTTCTCCAATCATCCAAACACATCAAACAACGCTAAATCCATGAAATCCCATTGGATTCAAGCCTAAGTTTCTTCAAACTTTTGAAATGCACTTTGAATAAAAAACCCAACCAAACGATGTCCGAATGACCTGAGATTTTGCACACACAAAGAAATCACATATCGAAGCTATAGCAACTCTCAGAATTCCATTCCGACCCTCCGATCAAAATCTCACCTACCAACCGGAATTCTCCAGAATACTAGCTTCGCCAATTCAGGCCTAATTCTTCACCGGACCTCCAAAATAAATCTCAATCGCACTCCTAAGACACAAATCACCTCCCGACGCTAAATGAAACAAAGAAAATCACATCCGATCCTTCTAACTCATAAGTCAATACCCGGTTGACTTTTCTAACTTAAACCTTCCTTAAAGAGACTAAGTGTCTTATATCTTATAAAACCAATCCAAATCAATTCTAACACACAACATACCGATAACAAAACACGAAGAAGCATAAAATGAGGGAAATGAAGCAGTAACACATGAGACGATGGGTCGGGTCATCACATCCTCTCCAACTTAAACAAACGATCGTCCTCGAGCGTACCCAAAGTTGTTCTATAAGCCAGCCAATAGCTGAATGAACTTACCAAGCATATACCCGGGTGATCCCATGTCATCGTATCTCACCTAGGTCTGATAACATAACATAGCTGAAATTTCACAGTCCATCTACACCATAAACCATAGAACCACATTGAACTTTTCAAAATCATACACAAGATAAGAACCTCACATCTGTACTTAGAATAAACACGAACCAACTATAATAAGCTATACCTGCAACCTCAGGTGAGACCATATGACATACCACACAATCCAACTCTCAGAATGATGGCCTCTATTCATAGTAATTGCCCACAATAATCAAATACCGATAGAAATCCCTTTTATTAGCTAAAGTCGTAACCCAACAGTTTCATATACTGCCAACGACAACTGAAACATACGATACACCGTAACTATTTCTGAGATCAACCATTCATGAAGCCATTTCCTATTTGACTAAGACCACGACAGATTTTCGGCCAAACCTCGATGTTAACCTTATAACAAGCTGAAATCAAATCTACTCTTATTCATTAATGACTCCAACGATCACCTCGAATCCAAAACACCGCTCCATGATATGACACCTCAATACAGGCCTAAGCCACAACTTGCATAATACATGCACCAATAATGAATAGTCTAAACATACTCAAATTGGAACAAATGACTCAAATGAAAGAGCTGTACCTCAAGCTCATCAATACCCTTACATTACAAGGCTAAGACCCTATCTCACATTATAGAAATAGAACACTTTAATCTATCCCAAAAAGTCATAACTCCACGTGGCCACGCTATAATGCACGATCCTATCCAAACACTATTACACAAGAAGCACCTCAAATCGCTATGCTCAAAATCACCAGCCATGCATGTTTTTTGATGTCTGAAACCTAAGCAGTTCATTACACCCACGGTGAAACATAAAACATACGACACGCAACCTGATAGGTCATAGCCAACACTCCATTTACCAAGCGACACTCAATTACTCTTCCCGCTCGTTTTTCTCAATGAATCCTCAATAGAAACTCACCACATATGCCCATATCCAACAAATCATGATGCCTCACGGCATAGAAAGCAACTCATATATCTCCCCAGTTCACTAACAAGTCCAAGAAAAATTGAATCAACATATCCCTCAAAAATATAACTCAGAATTATCCAAGCTAACTCAAGCTAAATACGTAGCCACATAGTCCTGCTAACAAACTCAATACCAAGAAGCCTAAAGCTGTTTCTTCCACTAGTATAACTCTTGTCGGAGCCATACGATAAGGTGCCGACACCAAATAAATAACAAAATCCACAATATCATCCGGCGACATGCCCGGCCACAAGAAACGCATTCGAAAGGTCTCTAAATACCAAAACTGAATCATTGGTAGAAGCCTCTGTACTGACATCTGCCATGAAGGCCCAATTAAGAATAACAATCATTCTTAGCCATCCGCTTATCTTTGGACTACAACCACTCTGCTAGAACATAATCCTATGCTCCTCGCCACGTAACTTGTGGCATTTTCCGACATATCATAACATGATAGTCTAGAATAACCCAACACTGAGACAACTAGTCCACACCCCAATATCATATTTACAATCTATTATACCAAGCAAAGAATGATCCACTCGAGTCTCCAAACCCCAATAGCCGCTAAACAGTGCCGATACACATGATCTACAACCACTACATAGTCTATACCTAAGAACTCCCAGTCTCCAACTCCATATAGCACATGAATCACTGTACCTGATCCCAAATTCCTCTATATGAATACATAACACACACCAAGTACCCATTCCTTCAACAAGTGATATTCTACAATTTCCCTACCATCAACAGACTCAATTATCAATAGTCGTTCCAATAAGAAAATGTCGCAATACCACCACAGTATTATAAGTTTACATTACCTTCCTCTTTTACTAAGCATATACCCCCATCAAATAACTAGAAAAGCGGTACCATTTTCCGTAATCATCTAAAGATCAATTCTTAAATCCCGTACAGTTGCCCGTGCTGCTAAGAATTTAATAACTTTCCATTATGAACTGAACCGTAACCTTACACACAAAAACCCCAATCCTCCACAACATATCACATATACCGTACCACACTAGTATAACATGAGAACTTCATCTCCCTTCCTAACATCAAACATCTACATACACTACTAATCAAGAACTCTCCATCAATCCTATCTCGAGGAGAAATCATTTCTCATTCCATGCTTCGTATGCCCAAAGAAGATATATCTATCTCCGAACCACGGTAAAACTCAGCAGGAACACTTCTGCCAATTCCATTTGTTCAAGCTAAACTAACAGGACTGAATCCTTCTATCCAAACCAAGCTAAGCAAGTTGTCCAAACTCAAAAGCTCAGCCACACAATACCCAAAAGGGCTCAGTACTTCAAACACATACAAAAAATTAATCACATCTTTACCATATCGTTTCGGTCTATTATCAAGCTATTCCATTTATCTAATTTTCCTTCATGATTCGTCATCAACTTGGTATTCCCTCTTGCTATATCACCAAAATGCCTCAACCCAGGTCTACCACACGAGACTCGAACATAAGACCACACTGTCTAAGACCCATAGGCCACTAAATACCCTCTCAAACATTGCTAGAATTACCACATTCCAGAATACTCTACTTGAAGAACTTTCTGCGAATTTGAATTCTTTGCCATTACTTTCCAGATAATGATACCTCCCATAATAAACATAAAAATACCACAAGCCTCGACATTTTCCGATGAATACACAGTCTCTGACCACATACACAACCTTGAGACACCTATTTGTTTCATGCAGGATGTTGAACACCATAAAACCATTCTCGAGAGTCATAACCTCATATTCAAACTAGAATTTACCTGATCAAACGGACATAACCACCAGTGCCTCATTAGCACTCTGACACCGCAGGACATGATCTCATTCTGATACAACCAAACATTTTCCTTCTCTACACACTAAGCATTCTTTACCAACAACAACTCATGATAACCTATTACTTCCACGCATATACGAAGCACCATATAACCTTTGCTAAAATTTTGCTTCACTCGTGCCACCCTCGGCTCACACTCATCTGACCACTTGAAATGGGCACCCTTCTGGGTCAACTTGGTCATCGGTGGTGCAATAGAAGAGAACCCCTCTACAAATCGACGGTAGTAGCCTGCTAACCCCAAGAAACTCCGGATCTCGGTCATTGAAGTTGGTCGAGGCCAATTCTTAACTGCCTTAATCTTCTTTGGGTCCACCCGAATACCCTCTACTGACACGATATGACCCAGAAATGCCACCGAACTCAACCAAAACTTGCATTTTGAAATCTTGGCATATAGCTGATTATCCTTCAGAGTCTGAAGAACCACTCTGAGGTGCTGCTCGTGCTCTTCCTGGCTGTGGGAGTATACCAAGATATCATCTATAAAGACTATCATGAAGAGATCTTGATAAAGCATGAACATATGATTCATCAACTCCATAAATGCTACTGGAGCATTGGTCAACCCGAAAGACATGACCAAGAATTCATAGTGACCATACCTAGTGCGAAAGGCTATTTTAGCAATGTCAGCTGCCCTGATCTTTAGCTGATGGTAGCCCGACCTCAAGTCTATCTTCGAGAAGACCCTCGCTCCTTGGAACTGGTCAAACAAATCATCAATCCTCGGCAGTGGATACTTGTTCTTTATCATCACTTTGTTTAATTGTCAATAATCAATGCACATCCGCATCAAGCCATCCTTCTTCTTCACAAATAACACCGGTGCACCCCAAGGAGAAACACTGGGCCTGATAAAGCCCTTTTCTAGAAGGTCTTACAACTGATCTTTTAACTTCTTTAACTCAGGTGGGGCCATGCAATAGGGTGGAATAGAGATGGGCTGAGTGCCCGGTGCCAGATCAATACAGAAATCAATATCCTTGTCGGGTGGCATGCCCGGCAGGTCTGAAGGGAAAACCTCGGGAAAATCCCGTACAATAGGAACTGAATCAATAGAAGGAATTTCCGCCCTTGAATCACGAACATATTCCAAATAAGATAGACACCCTTCTCGACCATGTGTCGAGCCTTGACATAAAAATAACATTGCGAACGGAGTGGCCTGGGGTCCCTCTCCTCTCAAGTCGAGGTGATTCTGGCAAGGCCAAGGTCACTGTCTTGGTATGAAAATCTAAAAAAACATGATACGGGGACAGCCAATCCATCCCCAATATGACATCGAAATCCACCATGTCTAATAGCAATAAATCAACACGGGTCTCAAGACCCCCGAATATAACCACATATGAACGATGCACCTAGTCGACTACTATAGAGTCACCCACTGGTGTAGACACATAAACTGGAATATCCAGAGCATAACTAGGCATGGTCAAGTTTGGTGCAAAGTAGGAAGACACATATGAATATGTAGACCCAGGGTCAAATAATACTAAAACACCTCTATCACAAACCAGAAGGGTACCTGTAATCACAACATTGGATGCCTCTTCCTCTAGCCTAGCTGGTAAAGCATAAAATCGGGTGATCGACACCTCCCCTCTAAGCTACGTCTCTGGGACGGTCATCCACTGGCTGGCCTCTACGTCTGGCAGGGCGGTCTCCACCTCTACGGTCTCGACCTCCACCTCTACGATCTCTACCCCCGTATCTGGTTGGCTGGGCAGGCTGGGGGTCGGCTAGGGCTTGAATCATGGGGCGAGGACCCCGCTGCTAAGTGTTTCCTGTTGCTCGAGGGCAAAACCTGACAAAATGACCTGGTTCACCACAACCATAATAACATTTTGGCTACTGGGACTACTGTCCCTGATGACATGAATAGCCCCCACGTACACTCTGAAGAGGTTGGGCACTGATGGGAGGCTGATCCGAATACTGCTTACGAAACCCACGATCACCTGGACCACCCTGCAAAGCCTGGAGAGCTGACTGAAATGGCCTTGAAGACTGGCCCCTATCATAAGAATCCCTGCCTCCAGATGAAGTAGCACCAAATCTGCTGGAATGACGAGGCCTCTTGTCTAAAGGATAACTACCTTCCCGAGCAAGAGCCATCTCAACCCTACGAGCTGCATTAGTTGCCTCCTGAAAGGATATATCAATCCCAACTCCCATAGCCATCTGAAGTCGTATCAGCTGATTTGGCCCATCTATAAACCTGTGGACCCTCTCCAGATCTGTAGGGAGTATCACAACCGCATGACATGCCAGATCAACAAACCTCGTCTCATACTGGGTAACAGTCATAGAACCCTACTGGAGGCGCTCAAAATGCCTCCGAAGTGCCTCCCGCTGGGTAACAGGGAGAAACTTCTCCAGAAATAACTCTGCGATCTAGTCCCACGTTAAAGCCGAGGACCCTGCTGGTCCAGTCAAATAGAAATCTCTCCACCAAGTCTTGGCACATCTTGAAAGCCTGAATGTGCAAAAATCAACCCCATTGGATTCCACTATTCCCGTAGTCTTGAAAATCTCATGGCAACTGAATAAGAAGTCCTGGTGATCCTCTGATGTGGCACCGCTGAAAGTAGTGATAAAAAGCTTGGAGAACCGATCAAGTCTCCATAAAGCATCAGAAGTCATGGTCGCTCAGTCTCCGACCTGAGCTGTAGTGCTTGTCTAAGTGGCCACTGCTGGCTAAACTACCGGTGCCTGAGGCTAGGGAGCTACTGGCTCCGAAGTACGTGCAACAAAAGTCTGGACCCCTCCTCCCGCCTAAGAAGTCACTGGTGCAACTGGTAATAAGCCTGCTCTGGAGACACTGTCCATAAAACCTGCTATTGTGACCTGAGCCTCCTGAAGATCCAGGGTAAATAAGACCTCCCATGGGACCTGGACTGGGCCCACTGGAGCTGTTGGGGCTGGAACCTCCTCACCAATTTCAACATGGGGCTCCACCTCTGGAAACACTTCCTGGGTCTGAGCTCTGCCCCTACCACGATCTCCGACACGGCCTCGGCCCCTGCCCTTCGTGGGAGCTGCCTGGGGCTCAAGCTGCTGATCAGCAGATGAAGAAGTGTGTGTCCTCACCATTTGCGAAAGGTCATAGTAGAAATTCAATCAGTATTTGAGGAACAAATCATACGACAAGAAGGAACAAATGAGAGATATTTTTCCTAACTCAATAGACTCTAGAGGATAAGTACAGACATCTCCGTACCTACCCCTCAAACTCTACTAAGCTTGTGCGTGAGTTGTGAGACCTATGTAACCTGGCTCTGATACCAACATGTCATGACCCGGATTTCCCCCACCATCGGGATCGTGATATTGCATACACGTGGTAGCTAGTCAAGCCAATTCACTCACCATTTTCCTGTTCATACCATCATTTTTATTCTCATATTTAATAGCAAGAAATGATAATCAAAATTTTTAAATGCAGAAGTTTTTTGAATAAGAGACAAATAATAATAATGTAACGCAAATGACATAAATCCTCTAACCAAGATCTGGAGTCACAAACTCACGAACTACTAAGGAATAACTACACATAATGGTCTGAAAGAAAATAAATAATAATCGTCTGTCTCAGAACAATGAGACCACAGTAATAACAAAAACAAATAGAGGAGACGCTGGGCCTGCGGACGCCTGCAAGCTACATCGGTCTCGGAAGTAAGGTAAACCCGCTAGTGAACTACGGTTGTTGCTCCTGCTCAAAACCTGGACCTGTGCCAAAACGCACAGAAGTGTAGTATCAGCACAATCCGATCCCATGTGCTGGTAAGTGCCTGGCCTATCCCGGCGAAGTAGTGACAAGCCTAGGACCAGACACTTACATAAACATGTGCAGTTCTATATATGTATATACCACAAAATAACAGAATTATCGAATAACACAACTAACAAAGGAGGTAACATGCTGGGGAAACATAATCAGCAACACATAATAAATCAGTAAAGAGAATCAGAGTGTAGTAAAAACAACTATCACCAAAACAAGAAATTTAAATGGTTGCACGGCATCACCCTTTGTGCTTTTACTCTCATCCTCGCCAAATAATCAGATAAAAGTGCACAACATCACCCTTCGTGCTTTTACTCTCATCCTCACCAAATAAGAAAATAAAAGTGCACGACATCACCCTTCATGCTTTTACTCTCATCCTCACATCCATGGCATGGCATGATCATTCGTGCATAGTTTAAATAACAACGGCACGGAATGTTCCTTCGTGCATAAATAATAAACATTGCACGGAATAATCATTCGTGCTTAATCAGTAAAACAAGGCACGAAATGATCCTTCGTGCGAACATAAGTAAAAATGGCACGGCATCACCCTTAGTGAATTATCACTCTTCCTCACCCAAATAACAATCACAGTTAAGAGCAAAAGAATGAAACAAATAATATGAACCGTCCGTGCAAGGGAAACAATAATCATCACAGTAAATTCCCGGCAAGGGAAACAATAATCAACTTCACAACCCGGCAAGTGCTCAAGAACACGACTTAAAAACATCTCATATTAACTCACAACATATGTCAACAAACGACTCACGGTCATGCTAGACGCCAGTGTATAGATGCTCGTCACCACAACCTATACACCACACTCGATCACATAGCAGTTAGCACATTCAATCTTATTCCCTCAAGCTAGGATAGATCAAATACTTACCTCAAGCCTTGAAGTCCAATTAACCTTCAACTATCGCTTTACCTTGAATTTCAACCTTCAACTCGCTCGAATCTAATCACAATTGGTTCAATTACTTTAATAAATGCTATATAAATTGGTTTGGATGCATAAAAATGGTTTTCTTAATGTTTTACCCAAAATTTCCCAAAATGGCCCCGGTCCCACGTGGTTGAAACTCGGTGTTTGGACCAAAATCCACTTACCCATTCCATCACAAGTTCAATAATATCATTTGTTTCGAAATCGGACCTCAAATCGAGGTCCAATTCACAAATTTATTAAAAACCTAGGTTCTACCCAAAAACAACAATTTCAACCATAAAAACCTTTGATTTCTCATGGAAAACATGTTTAATGATGTTAGGAATTGAAAGAGTTGAGTAAAAATTGACTTACAAGTGCTTTGGAGTGATAATGTTCTTGGAAAATTGTGTGTGGTGTGTTGGGTTTTGAAAGAATGGTGAAAAAAGGTTTAAAAATCGTTTAAGTATTAGATTGCACAGCTGCGGATATGGGAATTGCGTACATTTGTTCGCAATTGCGAACATAGAAGATCCTGACTACGGCTGTCGCATTTGCGAGAGAATGGTTCGCATTTGCGAACCTGTGCCTTACCTGACAGTATCACATTTGCGATATTTCCTTTGCATTTGCGAACTTAAGGATACCCTGGGCAGCATCACATTTGCGAGGTCTTGTTCGCATTTACAAACCAAGGCCTTTCCTGGGCCTCTTTACATTTGCGAAGTATTGTTCGCTTTTGCGAACCTAGGCTATTTCTGGAACATTTCGCAAGTGAGAAGATATCAGCTGGGGAGAAATTTCAATTGTGTTATTTTTCAAAATCTGCTCTAACGGCCTATCAAATCTTTACCCGAGCCCTCGGGCTCCAAACCAAACATGCACACAACCTCAAAAACATACTACGAACTTCCTCGCGCGATCAAATCGCCAATATAACATCGTTTTCATAGAATCAAGCCTCAAATTCATCATTCCTTCTTTTAAACTTCATAAACTTTCTATTTGGAACTCATGGTTCAAAACACATCAAACGACATTCAAATGCCGTCAAACTTTGCAGGAAGTACTTAAATAATATTTGAGACTTGTACCAGGTGTCAGAACAAAAATACGAGCCCGATACCATGGTCTTTTAATATATTTTCATTTAGTAATTTCAGCAAAAATAATTTAACAGAAAAATTCATATCTTGGGCTTTAGGCCTCAGAATTCGACTCCGGACGCATGCCCGAGTCCCATATTTTCCTACAGACCTTCCGGGACCGTCCAATCTCGAGTCCGGGTCCGTTTACCAAAAATGTTGACCGAAGTCAACTATATCAATATTAATATCAAATTTCTTCAAATTTTCCATATAATTCGCATATTCTAACACAAAATGTTTTTTTGCTACGTGCACGGACAATGCACGCAAATTGAGGCAATATAAAATGATGTTTTCAAGGCCTCGGAAGTGCGGAACAAATGAGAAAAATAGGTGATGACCCTTTGGGTCGTCACAGTTAACTTGTGAGCCTATCTTTAAATTGCTGAAGAAAGATGTTGCAGTTAAATGGACAGATGAATGTCAGGCCTCATTTGACATAATCAAAGAGTACTTGGCCAGTCCACTTGTATTGGTTCCGCTAGAGCTAGGAAAACATATGATCCTTTATTTGACGGTGTTGGATAAATCTTTCAGTTGTGTACTGGGGCAGCATGATGAAATGGGGAAGAAGGAACAGGCAATTTATTATCTCAGCAAGAAATTCACATCTTACGAGGTAAAATATACTCAATTGGAGAGGACATGTTGTGATTTGACCTCGGTAGCATAGAAGTTGAAACATTATTTGTCAGCTTATACCACTTATCTCATTTCCCAGCTGGATCCGTTGAAGTACATCTTTCAGAAGCCCATGCCCATAGGGAGGCTTGCTAAATGGCAAATCCTACACACAGAATTTAATGTTTTTTATGTAACCCGCACCGCAATGAAAGTACAAGCAGCTGCTGATCACCTAGCGGAGAATCCAGTTGATGATTATTGTGAACCGCTGAAAACATATTTTCCTGATGAGGAAGCAATGTACATTGATGAACTGGAACAAGATGAATAGTCTGGCTGGAAGTTATTCTTTGATGGGACTACTAACAACAATGGCGTCGAAATAGGACCAGTACTTATTTCGGAGACGTGTCAACATTATCCTGTCAGAGCTCATCTCTGTTTCTTTTGCACCAATAATATGGCTGAATATGTCGCATGTATTTTGGGGTTGAGAATGGCTATAGATATGGGTGTCCAAGAGATTTTGGTCATGTGATACTCGGATATCTTGGTACATCAGATTAAAGGAGAATGGGAAACACGGGATATAAAACTCATACCATACCGGCAGTGTTTACATGAATTATGTCAGCAGTTTCAGTCCATAGAATTCAAGCACATTCCAAGAATCCATAATGAAGTTGCCAATGCTTTGGCCACTCTGGCATTGATTCTACACCATCTGGACAAGGCTTATGTGGACCCATTACAAATTCATGTCCGAGATCAAATGCTTATTACAATATAGTAGAAGAGGAACTTGATAGTAAGCCGTTGTTCCATGATATTAAAAAATACCTTTGAATGTGTATCCGACACATGCTACATGGAATCAAATGAGAGCTATCAGACGATTGGCAAGTGGATTTTTCCTTAGTAGATGGGGTTTATATAAAAGAACCCCGGATCTCGGTTTGTTAAGGTGTATGGATGCAAAGCAAGCTACAATGATAATGGCTGAAGTACATACGAGAGTCTATGGACTGCATATGAGTGGGTGTGTGCTAGCAAAGAAAAATCTTAGAGCAAGATATTACTGCTTACTAAGGACGGGACTGTATAAGCTTTGTGTGCAAATGTCATCAATGCCAGGTACATAGAGATCTGATCCATTCTCCGCCATACGAGTTGCATACAATGTAGGCACCATGGCCCTTTGTTGCTTGGGGTATGGATGTCATTGGGCCGATCGAGCCAGCATCATCTAATAGGCATAGGTTTATTCTGTTTGCCATTGACTATTTTATTAAATAGGTTGAAGTGAAGACATTCAAGTCGGTAACCAAGAAAGCGGTGGTTGATTTTGTGCATGCAAATAAAATTTGTCGGTTTAGAATTTCGAAGGTGATTATTACAGATAATGGTGCCAATCTTAACAGTCATTTGATGGCGATGACGTGTCTAATTTTAAAATTACACACCATAACTCCACACCATATTGTCCTTAGGCAAATGGAGCTGTTGAAGCAGCCAATTAGAACATTAAGAAAATTCTTCGAAAAACAGTGGAAGGATCGAGGCAGTGGCATGAGAAATTACCATTTTCATTGCTAGGATATCGCACTACCATTCGCACTTTGGTAGGTGCAACTCCTTATTCATTGATGTATGACACGGGGGTAATGATACCGGCAGAAGTTGAAATACCCTCCCTTCGAATCATTACGGAGACAAAAATTGATGATGATGAATGGGTTAAAGCCCGATTGAAACGGTTGAGCTTGATTGATGAGGAGAGATTGGCAACAGTATCTCATGGGCAATTGTATCAACAAAGATTGGCCAGAGCTTACAATAAGAAAGTGCGTCTGTGGAAAATTGAAGCTGGGAAGTTGGTATTGAGGCGTATCCTACCTCATTGGGCAGAAGCAAAAGGAAAGTTCGCTCCCAATTGGCAGGTACCATTTCTTGTATCACGAGTGTTGTCCAACTGAGCATTATATCTAATAGATGTGGAAGAAAAATGTGTAGAAATGGCTATCAATTCTGATGCAGTCAAGAGACATTATGTATGATTTCTTTGTTTTTATGTATCTGATTGTATTTGACATATTTTGATGAAGTCATTTTGTTCTACTATCCAAACACTATCCATTGTTACCCTTTTTGAGCCCTATTATATTTTCTTTCATATTCCTCTTTCGGAATCAATAACAAAATCAATGATTGAATGGAAAATCAAGTGAAGGAAACAAAAGAAGAAGGAAAAAGGAAGAGAAGAAGAAAAAAAAAAGAAAAAAAGAGAAAGAAAAGAGAAAGAAAAGAAAAGAAGAAAAGAAAAAAATGACGAAAATAAAGAAAAGAATGCAAAGAATAAGAATATGAGGAAGGAGGCATCGCAACAATAAAGCAATTTTACAATCCGAACTACGTTTGACTTGATCCCGAAAGGGTATGTAGGAAGCCTCACTGAGGTTCAGTCATAACAGAAGAAAAGTCCAAAAAATGAAACTCGGTAGAAGTTATGTTTGTTGTGAAAGATGTGATTCTGAAAGTTGTAACTTTTCGAGCCCACATTGAATTATTATGAGTCTTTATACACTTCTTTATAAACCCATCAAAAAGCCACATTACGGTGCAAAGAAAGACCTTCTAATCAATTTTAAAAAATGTAAATACATGAAGGTAAGGTGAATCATGTTGTGGACAACACTTGGGTATCAGAATATTAGAAAAATGAAAATGAGAGAGTCTTATTGGTGAAAACCCTCACAGACATCGTAAGGCGATGTGAATCGAGAAAATGAAAATGAGAGAGTCTTATTGGTGAAAACCCTCACGGGCACCGTAAGGCGATGTGGGTTGAGAGATAAAAAAGTGAGAGAGTCTTATTGGTGAAAACCCTCAGGGGCACCGTAAGACGGAAGTGAGTTTCCGAAAAGGGAAAATGAAAGAAGTTTGTGGTTGAAAAGTGGCAAAACAAGTAAGGATTGGATTTTGGTGAAGATTGGGTTGTGAAATATAAAAAGCAAAAGTGGCAATTGATAGTTATTGGTTGGACAGACTAGGTTGGTTAATCCAAAATGCATGACATGATCAAAGGAATCAGCCTTCCCACTCAGATAAGTTCTATCCTCTTTCTCTTTTGAGAGTCCTTCTATCCTCAAAACTTCGATGTCATTGCATTTAATATTTGAAATCTGTCTATAAGACATTTTCAGTTAAAGCTAACTACCAGCTTCCCAGTTTTACGGCACAATGAGATCGGGATTTAGTAAAAGGTGTTTGAAACAAGAAAGACCAATGATAATCAGATAATTGGAGAAAGAAGCAAAAGTCCACAAGAAAGGGAAAGAAACATCAAGACAGTGACATGAGGAAAACATTTGGTTCATCAAGATCAAAAATGTGAAAGATAGCTGGGAAATCACGGCAAGATAAAACAAGCTCAAAGAATAAAGTCGAAGCAAGTTCAGAAGAGGGAGCATGGACAGCAAGAATGCCAGCAGCTAACCACCATTTTATACTAACAAATTGTTCTTTGATTAAAACAGGGATAAAAGATTCAAATTCTTACTAATCACTTTAAAGTGAATGTAACCAATGTGGATAACAAGGGAGCACAGCAAGCTTTTGGCAATCAGGCACCCACCTGGAGAATAAGGGAGGACAGTTCAAGTTTTAAAGGAAAGTAGCAATGTTTAAGGGAACACAATTCAACTTCAGCAATCAGGCGGCCAACTGAAGAACAAGGGGAGTATAATTTTATCTTTCAATTTGTACATACGATAATATGTTGTACCCAGTTATCAAACTGGGGTAGAAAAATTTTCTTTGTTTGTCGGTTGTGTAAGCAGGCGCCCACCCGAAGAACAAGGGAATACATTTTCAAATGTTGTAAGCAGGCGCCCACCTGAAGAACAGGGAAATATCTTTTCAAATGCAGTAAGCAGGCACCCACCTGGAAAACAATGGAAGTACCATTTGAAATTTAGCTTTGAGTTTTAATATCTTATAACATGATACGACGTCACCATACTGGGGTAGAAAATTTTTATTTGTTTATCGATTGTGTAAGCCAGCGCCCACCTGAAGAATAAGGGAATACACTTCAATTTTGGCAAGAAGGCACCCACCTGGAGAATAAGGGAATTCATTTTAAGCAATTGCAAGCAGGAGCCCACCTAAAAAACAAGGGAATAATTTTTCAAGCAATCGTAAGCAGGAGTCCACTTGAAGGATAGACACAATCAAAGTTATATTGAAAGAATACAAGATGGGAGATCAATTCAATTCAAGAACACAAGATATCAGACATTAGATCGGATTTTGTAAATGATAAGGCATAGCCTAGCTTAGCTTCTTTTATCGTTATAATGGTGTAATAAAGGGGTCAGCAAGCAGTAAGAACAACAATAACAATGAGATCACAACCCCTGGTAGTCCCAGTTACCAGACACTTCTAAACTACATTGACTTGATTCCTGTTTAGCCCGGAATATGTAGGCAACCTCTGAAGCAGGGTGCGGTCAAACTTTTCAAAAAAAGCTTCACACGGATTATGCGAATGGGCAAAAATCCCTCATTACCGCTCACTTGTCTTTTCTCGAAAACTCTTCGTGTTTACGAGCAAAGACGGGCAGCTGTGAGCACGTGATTTTTGCCATAAGTAAACTATTCCTAAAAAAATCCAAAAAAAATGATTTTAAATTTTGTTCATAATTGTGGCATTTTTGTGTAAATTAGTTGCAGAATAATTCATAAAATATACAAAAATATGCATATGCATTAGGATTTTAATTTTTGCAATTTTGCTATTAATACATTTTGAGAACAACTTAAAGAAAAATCAAAAAATAGCATTTTTATGTTTTTAATTAAAAATTACCATAAAAGTAAAAATTAATTAGTTTAACAATTTAGCAAAATCGAAAAACAAATGCAAATACAGAAGAAAAGAAAATACAAAAAAAAATACATAAAGGAAATAAAATACAAAATACAAAAGAAAATAAAATTCAAAATACAAAAGAAAAGAAATAAATACAAAATACAAAATAAAAGAAAATACGGAATACAATACAAAAATACAAAACAATGATACCTGGGCTAAAAATCAGAATAATTGATAGCCCATATCAAAATTGGTCCAAGCCCAAAAGGGAGAGATACCCGGTCTGCCTATGAATGTAAATGACATCGTTTCAATGCAAAGAGATCTGAACCATTGAACATTTGATCTAAAGGTCTCATAATTCAGTTCAGTCAATAAATGAAACGACGACGTATTGAGTCGTCAATCCTGGTCGTTCATTTGGTTGATCTAATGGATGATGGTGGGTTTTCATTTAATTAGACGACATCGTACAGGCGTCAATCAATCTTAACCATTAATTAGTTTTAATCCAATGGTCCCTGATCATCCGTTGGTTGTAAATATACAAAACATTACACCCCTATTAATTTCATCTTCCCCTTCTCTATTTAAAAACCCTAGCCCCCACCCTTTTCTCTCAACCTCTCGCTAGAACCCTCGTCGGCAGGAGATGTGATCTTCTTCGATGGCCTCGCCTTTAACACCCCATATGCGCTTGAACCTCCTTTCCCCATCCCCATAACTCGTTTCCCTGAAAACACACTGGAAGCTTTCAAATATTAGATTTAGTGTCGCGGGAACCCTATTCTGGCGAACACAACTTATGCCAATGACTTCACCCTTAACACCCTAGATATCCCTCAGCCTCCCCATTACACCCCTCTAACCTGTTTACCTCGAATAAATCCCTAACTCTTTGAATATGTGAGTAAACGTCGCCGGAACCCTACTCCGACGAACGACATTTCACTCAAACATCACCAAAATCATACCAGAGATACCCGATGACATCCTTAATCCAATCTTGAAACCTTTGAAATCCCAAACACCCCTGGAAAACCAAAAAAGAGTTTCCTGGCATTTAACTTCAAGAAAAGGCCTCCTGGACATTGGAAGATGATCTTTTAAAAGAAATAGAAGAAAAGAAAGCCAAAACAAGTTTATCGGAAGAAATAAAAAGAAAAGCTATGTTTACATTTCCTTCGATTTTGTTTGAATTTTCTTTTTGTGGTTGAGTGTTCATTTTTTCTTTCTTTCTGATTATTCTAATTTTGTATGCATGTTTGTTCTTTGTCTCTGTTTCTTGACTTTTCTTAGACTATTTGGATTCATCTAAATTGATATTGATTAATAAAAGATAATAAATAAAATTTCAAGACTTTCCTGTGTTTTGATATTGATTAGGGTTTTGTAACGACCCGGCCTATCGTTACGGGAATTACCACCCCGTCATGTTGCAATTACATGTTTTATGCTTTTATATCAGTGTTAGAGCCTATCGGGTGAGTTAGGAGTGAATTGAATTGAAAATGAAGCAAATAGCATGTTTGAAGGAAGTTTGAATATGGAAAGTCAACCTAGAGTTGACTATCGATTTAGAGTGCTCGGAATCAGATTTTGATGATTCGACTAGTTTCGGGAAATCATTTATGACTTAGGAGAGCAATCGGAATTGAATTTGGAGGCCCGGTGTAGTTTTAGGCTTGAATTGGCTAAGGTTGAATTTTGGCGAAATCCGAACGGTAGGTGAGATTTTGATCCGGGGGTCGGAATGGAATTCCGACCATTGGAGTAGCTCCGTTAGGAGATTTTGGATATGCCTGCAAATTTTCAGGTCATTCGGACATCGTTTGGTCGGGTTTTTTATTGAATGAGCAATTCGGAAATTTTGAAGAAACTTAGGCTTGAATCCGTGTGTAATTGGTGATTTTGATGTTTAGGATGGTGTTTTTATGATTGGAACAAGTTCGTAACGTGTTTTGGAGTATGTTGGTGGTTTTTGTTGGGGTCCCGGGAGCCTCGGGATGAATTCGGGGGTCCAAACGGACCAATTTGTGCCAAAGGCACTACTGTTTCTGCTGCAATTAGTGCAGAAGATTTTTGTGCTTCGCGATCGCGAAGCTAGGTCTGCGATCGTGTAGGGTTAAGTTGGGAAGTTCTGCGATCGCAAGGTTGAAACTGCGATCGCGTAGGGTATCGAGATGAGGCTGGGAGATTGCTCTTCGCGATCGCAGGATTAGTGATGCGATCGCGTGAGGTTGAGTGTTTGTGCATCGCGATCGCGGGTCGGTCGATGCGATCGCGTAAGGTCGTGTTCTTGAGCGGCGCGATCGCGACCCCTTTGATGCGATCGCGTAGGGTCGCTGAGTTGAGCACTGCGATCGCGTCCAGGTTCACGCGATCGCGTAGAGGAAAGTTGGCAGCCAGGTTTTTGTGCATCGCGATCGCACGCCCAGTGCTGCGATCGCGTAGAGTAAATGGCCCAGGCAGTGAGTTTAAGTCCAGAAACATTTCATTACGGGTTCATACAACCCAAAGCACCATTTTTAAGCCCTAGAGAGAAGAAATCACGGGAAAACGCTGGGAAATTATCGGGTATTCATCGGAGGTAAGTTTCTTGACTCAAAAACATCACTTTATGGTAGAATTAACATCAATCTTCATGAATTTGGGTAGAAATTGTGAAGGATTGTGGCCTAGATATAGAAAACGATAATTTGGGTTTTGAAAGGCCAATCGAACTCCGATTTTGGTAAATTTTATATGTATGGACTCGTGGCGAGACGAGGGTTCTGGAAATATGAGCTTCGAAATTTTTTGAGATGTGGGCCCGGGGCTCGGGTTTTGCAAATTTCGTGATTTTTGATATTTTCGGAGTTCTTTCGATTGTGTTATGTTCCATTAGCCTATTTTGATATATTTGTACTGATTTTGGCTAGTTTGGATGTGCGTAGATGCCGGTTCGAGGAGCTAAGGCGTCGCGGGCATGAGTTTTTGTCGGTTCGAGGTGGGTAATACTTGTAAATGATGTCCTAAAAGTTAGTAAACCCGGGACTTGCACATCTTAGTGCTGTGTTGTGGTGACTTGCACGCCGAATAACGGGCATGGGGTAGAGCACTATTGGGGATCGTGACTTAGTCCGTCCCGCGTAATAAATAATAACACCTAATTGTTAAAATGAATTGGACTAATTATCATGTTTGGGCTTCGTGCCAATTATTTGAATCCTTCAAGGATTGGTATCACTGTTTTGATAACACTGTGCATATTTTATTCTACATTTAAGGTTTAAAATGGAATTATGGCTATTTAGCATTTTTATAAGGTTATGAAAAACTTGAACAAGGTCTTAATAACATTTTTGCTGTGAGCTAATATGATATTGTTGCCCGTAGGGCTTTCTTGATTATTTGTTAGACTGACTGGGGCCAAGGGCCATATGTTAGGGCATGACATTCATGTGAGCATATACATACACATGCATGGATCGGACTGCACGCCGCAGTGGTATATGGATCGGGCCGCGCGCCGCAGCAGGTGTGATATTGATATTGTGCTTGGGCTGTAGGAGCCCCTCCGGAGTCTGGACACCCCCAGTGAGCACGGGTACCCAAAAGGATCGGGCTACACGCCGTAGCGGTCATATGCATTGCATGGCATACATACATTGGTTTACGTGTACTACATGGCATAACATTTTAGCACTCATACTTTATTGGCACATGTGCATTTGTTGCTTTATTGACCAGATCTCCTGGTATAAATTGTTAAGGAGTGCTGAGCCCGAGAGGCTGATTTGAGTGCTGACTTGCACTGCTTGAGATTCTCCCAGGTATTGGTATGTTATAATGAAAGAAAGTAGCTAAAACTTTAGATTTCTAAATAATCTACTCACATATGCTGAAAAGGAATAAAATGATAGTGTTTTGAAGTTTAATGATAGTTCCGTATTGTGTAGCAAGAGATAGTGCCTTGCGTGGTTTTCTTCCCTTCAGCATTATTTACTTTTATTACCGCTGAGTTGGAAGTACTCACACCCGACTCCCTGCACCTTGTGTGCAGATCCAGGTACATTACAGCAGAGCCGATTCCATTGCGGCTCGGGAGTGCTTTTGGACAGTCGAGGTAGCTGCCAGCGTTCGCAGGACCTGATTCTCCAGTTTGTCTGTATTTTGTTCTGATCATCCCACACTTGTGCACAGTTATATTCACTATTTACACTTTGTATACTCTGTAGAGGCTCATGACTCTTGATCCTTCGGTCTATGGGAGTTGGCACGTGTTGGGACTTGGTTCCCTGTTTTTAATATATCTATCACTGTTATGCTTAAATTGGATAAAGTGAGCTTGTGGCTCCGTGGTTATTGTTGATTGGTCGGGCTGGCCTAGCGGTGTGCTGGGCGCCATCACGACCGGATTTGGGGTCGTGACAAGTTGGTATCAGAGCCTAGGTTTACTAGGCCTCATGAGTCTTGAGCCGGTTAGTAGAGTCTTGTGGATCGGTACGGGGACGCCCGTACTTATCCTCGGGAGGCTGCGAACCTTTAGGAAACACTTCACATTTCTTGGAATTCTTATCGTGCGCACTTGATTCAGCTTGAGATATAATTTTGAAATTCCTTCCGCACGTCTGTGTACGCATCGAGCGCTCAGTAACATAATTGACTTATGGCTTGCAATTCCCCGATCGAGGGGCGAGATATAATCTCCATGAGTTCATGTTGGGCCAGTCGGGAGGACTTGAGGCCAGATCCTTGTCTATCGCTTGAACACCAAGGTATTAATTTTGCGAGTCGGTATTATGAAGTTCATACGATCGGTACTGATCCATATTGTGCAAATGGCAGTTTGATAATGGGAGAGCTGTAAGGTATTCAGTTCTTATTGTGATTTGATATGTGTTATGATTCGAGCAGGTAGAACACAGGTTCAAGTATAAATTGTGATAATATGATTCATATAGTATTGAGATTTAATGTTGTTGAAATACATTGTGATATCTTGTTGAGTTGTGGATGTATTGTTAGAATGGTTTGGTGATTCTCTGGCAGGTGGATAGGCCAATTTACAAAGGAAACACTGCCGAAATTTTTGGAAAATTTGGGACTTAGAAAGATTTCTGTCACCTAAAGAAAGTGGGCTTATTGGTGGTGCGTGTATATCTGCAAGAATTGCAGAAGAGCTAAGGTCTCCGATGATTCGAGTCTCTGTCAAGGCTTGTAAATGACTTGAGTTTAATCTCATATTAACATTTCGGCATCACTTGAGTAATAATGATATGAGTGGTTGAAAGTGCTTTGTGAATGGCTTCGAGCTAAGTTGGGGAGGTTGCTATTGATTAACTGATTGCACTATTGTGTGCTATGTTGATTCTGTCTCTAAATATGTTGGGAAATTCTATTAAAGGTTATGGTGCTTCGTAGATCTGATGAAGTACTAGGGTGTTGTGAACTTATGTTGGTAAAGAATGTTTGGTGTATAGAAAAGAAAGATAGCTAATTGTATCCGTATGTAATCATGATCTGCATTGTCAAAGTTCTAACAAGGCACGAGTGGTCCTACTCAATAGGACAGTTGAATTACAGCTGAATAAGGATGACTGACGCCCGAGAATTGTTTACCGTGTTCAAGATTTTACTTGTAACAGAGTCGGGTGTCTTAAGATTGTGCATGTGGCTAAAGATGGTGGTTTCGTTAGAAGAGATCGGTACTTGTGTTATATTATGTGAATGATGGGATTCTATGTAATCCGTATTGGAAGGTAATGATAACGAATTCAAATCGCAAGAGGTTCTTCAAAATAAAGTATTGTAGGATGTGATCCTTCCGGGAAATATTGAGAGAGTATTCAGGTGGCCTATATGTCTTAGACCGTGTGGTCTTGTGTACGAGTCTCGTGTGGTAACATGAGTTGATGTATTATGGTACTACAGTAAAGACTGATATGAAATTAGAGATGAATCAGAAAGGAAACTGGGTAAATGGAACAACTTGTTAATAAACCGAAGCGGTATGATAAGGAATACGATTGATTTCTGGTATGTGGTTGAAGTAACGAGTCTTGCAGATATTGCAGCAAAGCTCTTGAGTGCTGGCAGTTGTGTAACTTGATATGGGTATAAGGACTCAGTCCTGGCAGTTAAACTTATGCAACGAATGGGAAGAAATAGTTTGTGATGTGTATTATCATGGTTTGAAAATGAGTATACTCCTGTCGGTATGCGAAGCGTGGAATGTGTAATGAGTTTTCTTCTATAAGGGATCACGAAAGTCCTTGACTAGTGGAGTGCGCCGATGTTGAGGCGGAGGAAAGGGATATGAATTTCCATGTTGTCTTAGTGTAATATGGTATACACGATGTGTTATGGAAAGTTGATAATGGTATATTATAGGTTTTGAGATCAGTTCATAATATATGGGAAGTCAATAAAATTATTGAGCAGCGCGGACAGCTGCAGGTGATTTAAGAATCGATCTTTCTGGTGATTTAAGAAAATGGTACTGCTATTCTAGTAATTTGGCAGGGTATATGGTGCAAAGGGACAAGGTAATGTAAATGGATAATATTTAGTGGTGTGGTGGTATCCTCTTGTTAGGTTGACATTGATGATTGAGTTGTAAATGGCATAAGGAAGTTTCCGAATGGCTTTTGTGGTATGAATGGACGCATGATGTGCGTTATGTATTTGTACGGTGAAGTACGGAATCGGGCATGGTGATTCATGTGATATATATGTGTAGGAGACTTGAAGTTCTCGTTAGTCCGCCTATGCGGTGGTTGTATATCGTGTGTATCGGCACCGTTTTGTGATTATTGGAAATCGGAAGCCCTAGAGGCTCTCTCTTAACTTGATAAGACGAATTCGGAATATGATACTTGATTGCTGACTGGTTGTCATGGGTCAGATTGTCTAGACTAATGTGATATGGACTATGTCGGAAAATGGCACAAATTGCGTAGCAGAGAGCATCAGAGTATGCTCCAATAGCGTAGTTGTACCCAGGACCAGCGGACGGCTGGTAGGCATAGCTTTGTCAGTTGGACCTTAGTGGCGAATGTTAGTGTAGAAGTATCTACCATTAATTAGTTCTGATATTGAGGAACTTTGTCGGATGCGTTTCTTGTGGCCAAACTTGAGGCTATATATGTTTATTATGATAAGCAACTTGACTCGACGCGTATTTATTTGGCGAGGGTTACTTGGATCGGGTGGCACGCCGCCACAGCTATGGTATCTAGATCGGGTGGCACGTCGCCACGGGTATGCCATTGGAGCGGGTTGCACGCCGCAACAAAATATTGTGAAAATATAGTTAGTTATAAGCTACCTGGTATACAATACTTCCTCGCTTCTGAGGAAAAGACCGTTTTGAGTATCGTTTGGCGAATGGCACATCGGTTGCGTCCTCTCAGGATTTAATAGAATATGTTAATTGTTTCACCGTGGGAGAGGTTGATTGCTTGGGTTCAAGACCTAGATCTGTGCGTGGCTAACCGTTTTTAAGCTTGGTAACTTGAGGTGCTTCATGAGTAATGGTGTTTGGATAGAATCACGAGTCTTGGCAAGGCCACGTGATGTTATGACCTCTCGAGAAGGATTCAGGTACTCTATTTCTATAATGCGAGACGCGATCTCAGTTCTATGTTATGATGGCACAGAGGAATTGAATTGCAGCTCTTTTGCTGGAGACAGTTATCATGATTTGAGATGTTATGATTCGAGTGTGTACAGACGTTTCTATTGGAGCCTAGGTTGTGCTCGTCACGGCTTAGGCCGGTGGTTGAGATGTCATGTCACCAGTGTGGTGTGTTATGATCGAAATAACTGTTGGAGTCATTAATGAATACGAGCATATTGGATCTTAGCTTGTTAGAAAGGTAAAAATCGAGGTTTGGCTCCGAAACCTATCGTGGTATGAGTTTCAAAAAGGGAAATAGATTCACGAATGGTTAACCTGAGAGATGGGTTCGGTATATCACATGCTTCAGCTGCCGTGGGTAGGATATAGAGGTGTTGGAATAAGAATCTATCTAATGAAAGAGGTTTTCTGCTAGTATTTGGTTATTGTGGCCAGTTGTTGTGATTAGAGACTATCGTCTCGAGTGATGGGGTTGTAGATACATCATATGATCTCACCCGGAGTAGTGAATGTGGGTTATTGCAGTGGATTCGAGTGTATCCTGAGTATAGGCATGGGATTTGCATTTGGCATATGATTTCAGAAAGTGCAATGTGATTTATGATTCAGATGGTCTGTGAAATTTTGACTATATGGTGTTTTCGGACTTATGTGAGATAGGGTGACGTATGATCGCCCGAATATATGCTTGGTAAGGTCATTCGGCTATTGGGTTGCTTCTAGTACAACTCTGAGTATGCTCGAGGACGAGCGATTGTTTAAGTTGGGGAGAATGTAATGACCCGGCCTATCGTTACGGGAATTACCACCCCGTCATGTTGCAATTACATGTTTTATGCTTTTATATCAGTGTTAGAGCCTATCGGGTAAGTTAGGAGTGAATTGAATTGAAAATGAAGCAAATAGCATGTTTGAAGGAAGTTTGAATATAGAAAGTGAACCTAGAGTTGACTATCGAGTTAGAGTGCTCGGAATCAGATTCTGATGATTCAACTAGTTTCGGGAGATCATTTATGACTTAGGAGAGCAATCGGAATTGAATTTGAAGGCCCGGTGTAGTTTTAGGCTTGAATTGGCTAAGGTTGAATTTTGGCGAAATCCGAACGGTAGGTGAGATTTTGATCCGGGGGTCGGAATGGAATTCCGACAGTTGCAATAGCTTCGTTAGGTGATTTTGGATATGCCTGCAAATTTTCAGGTCATTCGGACATCGTTTGGTCGGGTTTTTGATTGAATGAGCAATTCAGAAATTTTGAAGAAACTTAGGCTTGAATCCGTGTGTAATTGGTGATTTTGATGTTTAGGATGGTGTTTTTATGATTGGAACAAGTTCGTATCGTGTTTTGGAGTATGTTGGTGGTTTTCGTTGGGGTCCCGGGAGCCTCGGGATGAATTCGGGGGTCCAAACGGACCAATTTGTGCCAAAGGCACTGCTGTTTCTGCTGCAATTAGTGCAGAAGATTTTTGTGCTTCGCGATCGCGAAGCTAGGTCTGCGATCGCGTAGGGTTAAGCAGGGAAGTTCTGCGATCGCAAGGTTGAGACTGCGATCGCGTAGGGTATCGAGATGAGGCTGGGAGATTGCTCTTCGTGATCGCAGGAGTAGTGATGCGATCCCGTGAGGTTGAGTGTTTGTGCATCGCGATCGCGGGTCGGTCGATGCAATCGCGTAAGGTCGTGTTCTTGAGCAGTGCGATCGCGACCCCTTTGATGCGATCGCGTAGGGTCGCTGAGTTGAGCACTGCGATCGCGTCCAGGCTCACGCGATCGCGTAGAGGAAAGTTGGCAGCCAGGTTTTTGTGCATCGCGATCGCACGCCCAGTGCTGCGATCGCGTAGAGTAAATGGCCCAGGCAGTGAGTTTAAGTCCAGAAACATTTCATTACGGGTTCATACACTCCAAAGCACCATTTTTAAGCCCTAGAGAGAAGAAATCACGGGAAAACGCTGGGAAATCATCGGGTATTCATCGGGGGTAAGTTTCTTGACTCAAAAACATCACTTTATGGTAGAATTAACATCAATCTTCATGAATTTGGGTAGAAATTGTGAAGGATTGTGGCCTAGATATTGAAAACGATAATTTGGGTTTTGAAAGGCCAATCGAACTCTGATTTTGGTAAATTATATATGTATGGACTCATGGCGAGACGAGGGTTCTGGAAATATGAGTTTCGAAATTTTTCGAGATGTGGGCCTGGGGCTCGGGTTTTGCAAATTTCGTGATTTTTGATATTTTTCGAGTTCTTTCGATTGGGTTATGTTCCATTAGCCTATTTTGATATATTTGTACTGATTTTTGCTAGTTTGGACGTGCGTGGATGCCGGTTCGAGGAGCTAAGGCGTCGCGGGCATGAGTTTTCGTCGGTTCGAGGTGGGTAATACTTGTAAATGATGTCCTGAGGGTTAGTAAACCCCGGACTTGCACATCTTAGTGCTGTGTTGAGGTGACTTGCACGCCGAATAACGGGCGTGGGGTAGAGCACCATTGGGGATCGTGACTTGGTCCGTCCCGCGTAATAAATAATAACACCTAATTGTTAAAATGAATTGGACTAATTATCATGTTTGGGCTTCGTGCCAATTATTTGAATCCTTCAAGGATTGGTATCACTGTTTTGATAACACTGTGCATATTTTATTCTAAATTTAAGGTTTAAAATGGAATTATGGTTATTTAGCATTTTTATAAGGTTATGAAAAACTTGAACAAGGTCTTAATAACATTTTTGCTGTGAGCTAATATGATATTGTTGCCCGTAGGGCTTTCCTGATTATTTGTTAGACTGATTGGGGCCGAGGGCCATATGTTAGGGCATGACATTCATGTGAGCATATGCATACACATTCATGGATCGGACTGCACGCCGCAGTGGTATATGGATCGGGCTGCGCGCCGCAACAGGTGTGATATTGATATTGTGCTTGGGCTGTAGGAGCCCCTCCGGAGTCTGGACACCCCCAGTGAGCACGGGTACCCAAAAGGATCGGGCTACACACCGTAGCGGTCATATGCATTGCATGGCATACATACATTGGTTTACGTGTACTACATGGCATAACATTTTAGCACTCATACTTTATTGGCACATGTGCATTTGTTGCTTTATTGACCAGATCTCCTGGTATAAATTGTTAAGGAGTGCTGAGCCCGAGAGGCTGATTTGAGTGCTGACTTGCACTGCTTGAGATTCTCCCGGGTATTGGTATGTTATAATGAAAGAAAGTAGCTAAAAATTGAGATTTCTAAATAATCTACTCACATATGCTGAAAAGGAATAAAATGATAGTGTTTTGAAGTTTAATGATAGTTCTGTATTGTGTAGCAAGAGATAGTGCATTGCGTGGTTTTCTTCCCTTCAGCATTATTTACTTTTATTACCGCTGAGTTGGAAGTACTCACACCCGACTCCCTGCACCTTGTGTGCAGATCCAGGTACATTACAGCAGAGCTGATTCCATTGCGGCTCGGGAGTGCTTTTGGACGGTCGAGGTAGCTGCCAGCGTTCGCAGGACCTGATTCTCCAGTTTGTCTATATTTTGTTCTGATCATCCCACACTTGTGCACAGTTATATTCACTATTTACACTTTGTATACTCTGTAGAGGCTCATGACTCTTGACCCTTCGGTCTGTGGGAGTTGGCACGTGTTGGGACTTGGTTCCCTGTTTTTAATATATCTATCACTGTTATGCTTAAATTGGATAAAGTGAGCTTGTGGCTCCGTGGTTATTGTTGATTTGTCGGGCTGGCCTAGCAGTATGCTGGGCGCCATCACGACCGAATTTGGGGTCGTGACAAGTTGGTATCAGAGCCTAGGTTTACTAGGCCTCATGAGTCTTGAGCCGGTTAGTAGAGGCTTGTGGATCGGTACGGGGACGCCTGTACTTATCCTCGGGAGGCTGCGAACCTTTAGGAAACACTTCACATTTCTTGGAATTCTTATCGTGCGCACTTTATTCAGCTGGAGATATAATTTTGAAATTCCTTCCGCACGTCTGTGTACGCATCGAGCGCTCAGTAATATAATTAACTTATGGCTTGCAATTCCCCGATCGAGGGGCGAGATATAATCTCCATGAGTTTATGTTGGGCCAGTCGGGAGGACTTGAGGCCAGATCCTTGTCTATGGCTTGAACACCAAGGTATTAATTTTGCGAGTCGGTATTATGAAGTTAATACGATCGGTACTGATCCTTATTGTGCAAATGGCAGTTTGATAATGGGAGAGCTGTAAGGTATTCAGTTCTTATTGTGATTTGATATGTGTTATGATTCGAGCAGGTACAACACAGGTTCAAGTATAAATTGTGATAATATGATTCCTATAGTATTGAGATTTAATGTTGTTGAAATACATTGTGATATCTTGTTGAGTTGTGGATGTATTGTTAGAATGGTTTGGTGATTCTCTCGCAGGTGGATAGGCCAATTTACAAAGGAAACTCTGCCGAAATTTTTGGAAAATTTGGGACTTAGAAAGATTTCTGTCACCTAAAGAGAGTGGGCTTATTGGTGGTGCGTGTATATCTGCAAGAATTGCAGAAGAGCTAAGGTCTCCGATGATTCGAGTCTCTGTCAAGGCTTGTAAATGACTTGAGTTTAATCTCATATTAACATTTCGGCATCACTTGAGTAATAATGATATGAGTGGTTGAAAGTGCTTTGATAAATGGCTTCAAGCTAAGTTGGGGAGGTTGCTATTGATTAACTGATTGCACTATTGTGTGCTATGTTGATTCTGTCTCTAAGTATATTGGGAAATTCTGGTAAAGGTTATGGTGCTTCGTAGATCTGATGAAGTACTAGGGTGTTGTGAACTTATGTTGGTAAAGAATGTTCGGTGTATAGAAAAGAAAGATAGCTTATTGTATCCGTATGTAATCATGATCTGCATTGTCAGAGTTCTAACAAGGCACGAGTGGTCCTACTCAATAGGACAGTTGAATTACAGCTGAATAAGGATGACTGACGCCCGAGAATTGTTTACGGTGTTCAAGATTTTACTTGTAACAGTCAGGTGTCTTAAGATTGTGCATATGGCTAAAGATGGTGGTTTCGTTAGAAGAGATCGGTACTTGTGTTATATTATGTGAATGATGGGATTCTATGTAATCCGTATTGGAAGGTAATGATAACGAATTCAAATCGCAAGAGGTTCTTCAAAATAAAGTATTGTAGGATGTGATCCTTCCGGGAAATATTGAGAGAGTATTCAGTGGCCTATATGTCTTAGACCGTGTGGTCTTATGTACGAGTCTCGTGTGGAATATGAGTTGATGTATTATGGTACTACAGTAAAGACTGATATGAAATTAGAGATGAATCAGAAAGGAAACTGGGTAAATGGAACGACTTGTTAATAAACCAGAATGGTATAAAAAAGAATACGATTGATTCCTGGTGTGTGGTTGAAGTAATGAGTCTTGCAGACATTGCAGCAATGCTCTTGAGTGCTGGCAGTTGTGTAACTTGATATGGGTATAAGGACTCGGTCCTGGCAGTTAAACTTATGCAACGAATGGGAAGAAATAGTTTGTGATGTGTTTTATCATGGTTTGAAAATGAGTATACTCCTGTCGGTATGTGAAGCGTGGAATGTTTAATGAGTTTTCTTTTATAAGGGATCACAAAAGTCCTTGACTAGTGGAGTGCGCCGATATTGAGGCGGAGGAAAGGGATATGAATTTTCATGTTGTCTTAGTGTAATATGGTATACACGATGTGTTATAGAAAGTTGATAATGGTATATTCTAGGTTTTGAGATCAGTTCATAATATATGGGAAGTCAATAAAATTATTGAGCAGCGCGGACAGCTGCAGGTGATTTAAGAATCGATCTTTCTGGTGATTTAAGAAAATGGTACTGCTATTCTAGTAATTTGGTAGGGTATATGGTGCAAAGGGACAAGGTAATGTAAACGGATAATATTTAGTGGTGTGGTGGTATCCTCTTGTTAGGTTGACATTGATGATTGAGTTGTAAATGGCATAAGGAAGTTTCCGAATGGCTTTTGTGGTATGAATGGACGCATGATGTGCGTTATGTATTTGTACGGTGAAGTACGAAATCAGGCATGGTGATTCATGTGATATATATGTGTAGGAGACTTGAAGTTCTCGTCAGTCCGCCTATGCGGTGGTTGTATATCGTGTGTATCGACACCGTTTTGTGATTATTGGAAATCGGAAGCCCTAGAGGCTCTCTCTTAACTTGATAAGACGAATTCGGAATATGATACTTGATTGCTGACTGGTTGTCATGGGTCAGATTGTCTAGACTAATGTGATATGGACTATGTCGGAAAATGGCACAAATTGCGTAGCAGAGAGCATCAGAGTATGCTCCAACAGAGTAGTTGTACCCAGGACCAGCGGACGGCTGGTAGGCATAGCTTTGTCAGTTGGACCTTAGTGGCGGATGTTAGTGTAGAAGTATCTACCATTGATTAGTTCTGATATTGAGGAACTTTGTCGAATGCGTTTCTTGTGGCCAAACTTGAGGCTATATATGTTTATTATGATAAGCAACTTGACTCGACGCGTATTTATTTGGAGAGTGTTACTTGGATCGGGTGGCACGCCGCCACAGCTATGGTATCTAGATCGGGTGGCACGTCGCCACGGGTATGCCATTGGAGCGGGTTGCACGCCGCAACAAAATATTGTGAAAATATAGTTAGTTATAAGCTACCTGGTATACAATACTTCCTCGCTTCTGAGGAAAAGACCGTTTTGAGTATCGCTTGGCGAATGGCACATCGGTTGTGTCCTCTCAGGATTTAATAGCATATGTTAATTGTTTCACCGTGGGTGAGGTTGATTGCTTGGCTTCAAGACCTAGATTTGTGCGTGGCTAACCGTTTTTGAGCTTGGTAACTTGAGGTGCTTCATGAGTAGTGGTGTTTGGATAGAATCACGAGTCTTGGAAAGGCCACGTGATGTTATGACCTCTCGAGAAGGATTCAGGTACTCTATTTCTATAATGCGAGACGCGATCTCAGTTCTATGTTATGATGGCACAGAGGAATTGAATTGCAGCTCTTTTGCTGGAGACAATTATCATGATTTGAGCTGTTATGATTCGAGTGTGTACAGACGTTTCTATTGGAGCCTACGTTGTGCTCGTCACGGCTTAGGCCGGTGGTTGAGATGTCATGTCACCAGTGTGGTGTGTTATGATCGAAATGACCGTTGGAGTCATTAATGAATACGATCATATTGGATCTTAGCTTGTTAGAAAGGTAAAAATCGAGGTTTGGCTCCGAAACATATCGTGGTATGAGTTTTAAAAAGGGAAATAGATTCACGAATGGTTAACCTCAGAGATGGGTTCGGTATATCGCGTGCTTCAGCTACCGTGGGCAGGATATGGAGGTGTTGGAATAAGACTCTATCTAATGAAAGAGGTTTTCAGCTAGTATTTAGTTATTGTGGCATGTTGTTGTGATTAGAGACTATCGTCTCGAGTGATGGGGTTGTCGATACATCATATGATCTCACCGGAGTAGTGAATGTGGGTTATTGCAGTGGATTCGAGTGTATCCTGAGTATAGGCATGGGATTTGCATTTGGCATATGATTTCAGAAAGTGCAATGTGATTTATGGTCCAGATGGTCTGTGAAATTTTGACTATATGGTGTTTTCGGACTTATGTGAGATAGGGTGACGTATGATCTCCCGAATATATGCTTGGTAAGGTCATTCAGCTATTAGGTTGCTTCTAGTACAACTCTCAGTACGCTCGAGGACGAGCGATTGTTTAAGTTGGGGAGAATGTAACGACCCGGCCTATCGTTACGGGAATTACCACCCTGTCATGTTGCAATTACATGTTTTATGCTTTTATATCAGTGTTAGAGCCTATCGGGTGAGTTAGGAGTGAATTGAATTGAAAATGAAGCAAATAGCATGTTTGAAGGAAGTTTGAATATGGAAAGTCAACCTAGAGTTGACTATCGAGTTAGAGTGCTCGGAATCGGATTCGGATGATTCGACTAGTTTCGAGGGATCATTTATGACTTAGGAGAGCAATCGGAATTGAATTTGGAGATCCGGTGTAGAAATAGGCTTGAATTGGCTAAGGTTGAATTTTGGCGAAATCCGAACGGTAGGTGAGATTTTGATCCGGGGGTCGGAATGGAATTCCGATAGTTGCAGTAGCTTCGTTAGGTGATTTTGGATATGCCTGCAAATTTTTAGGTCATTCGGACATCGTTTGGTCGGGTTTTTGATTGAATGAGCAATTCGGAAATTTTGAAGAAACTTAGGCTTGAATCCGTGTGTAATTGGTGATTTTGATGTTTAGGATGGTGTTTTTATGATTGGAACAAGTTCGTATCGTGTTTTGGAGTATGTTGGTGGTTTTCGTTGGGGTCCCGGGAGCCTCGGGATGAATTCGGGGGTCCAAACGGACCAATTTGTGCCAAAGGCACTGCTGTTTCTGCTGCAATAAATGCAGACGATTTTTGTGCTTCGCGATCGCGAAGCTAGGTCTGCGATCGCGTAGGGTTAAGCTGGGAAGTTCTGCGATCGCAAGGTTGAGACTGCGATCGCGTAGGGTATCGAGATGAGGCTGGGAGATTGCTCTTCGCGATCGCAGGAGTAGTGCTGCGATCGCGTGAGGTTGAGTGTTTGTACATCGCGATCGCGGGTCGGTCGATGCGATCGCGTAAGGTCGTGTTCTTGAGCAGTGCGATCGCGACCCCTTTGATGCGATCGTGTAGTGTAAGGCCCCGTAAAATTTTTGTGCATAAAAACCTAGTAGATGTGGTGTCATGGTCCGAATGATGTGTTAGGAATGCGTAGAGGTTGAGTGTTTGTGCTCGCCGCGGTTCGGACCCTTGGTAGTGATTTAAGTTTCAAAAATGTAGAGAAATAATTTTTCCGAAAAAGTGTCAAATATGCGGTCAAGAATGCGACCGCAAACCTGACATGCGGACCGCATTCTGACCGCAAATCGTTCCAGAGAGTTTCCCAAAAATCTGTCAAATGTGCGGTCGATATGCGATCGCATGTCAAATCTGCGGTGCATTTTGCGACCGCAGATCAAACATGCGGACCGCATTCCGGCCGCATTCCTTAACAGAAACTTGTAATTTTTGAGGCCATTTTGCGGTCACTTTGCGGACCGCATGTGTGTTCTGCGGTCGCATAGTGACCGCATAATTGACCCCGGACCAGTTTTTGTAACATTTTGACCCGATCTCTTCTTTAATATAACACACCTCTTCTTCATTTTTATCATATCATCTCACCAAAAATTAGAGAGAGAAGAGAGGGTTTTTAGAGAGAGAAATCTTGCATCTTCAAGGATTGTTCCAATCATTTTAATTCCAAGGGATCCTAGGGCAAGGATTCAACTTCCCCAATATTTTCAAGGTAAAAACCCTAACTATTTTCTTTGATTTTCAGTTTTAATTGGGTAAAGAGAGGTTTGCATATAATAGCTTTTAAAAATAGAATTTTTACACTCATGCATGATTATTGAACTTGATTTCTAGTAAAAAGAAGTGAGTAGAAGTAAGAGTCTTCAAGAACAAGGTTGGCAAGAGTAAGATAGCTTGGGTAAGCATAAAGTAGGAAGTTAATGGAAGAAAACTCATCACCAGGTATGTATGGCTAATTTTGATTCTTGTGAAATCGCCCTTATGTGTAAAATTGTTTGGCATGTGTTGATTTGAGAAATCGTATGTGATTATTTGATGTTGTTGTTGGATATTCAAAGTTGTTGTTGAACTATGAGTGTTGTGGTATGAAATATGAGCCGAAAGGTAAATGAGAGTTGAATTGGGTAAAGAATTTGTGAATAATGATTATGATGGCCTATATGGCACCTTGTGGAAAAGAAGTCGAAACACTTGAGAATTGGTTTATTGTGGAAAGAGATGAAACACTTGAATTATGGAAAATTGTTGAATATACATGTGTGAATATTATTGAATGTGGAAACATTGTAACTTGGTTGTGATATTGGCTTGAGAAGTAATTGAGAACATGAAACAATGTGCAAGTTGCTTATTTGAACTTGTTGAAATTGTGTGTAGTACCTTATCTGCTGTTTGAAATTGTTGTGTTTTCAACTGTAAGGCGGGGTCGTGTCGCGCGCCGCGACGTGGTGAAATAAGGTTTGGGTTGGGGTGATAAGGGTGGCCGAGGTAATAAGGGTGGTCAGGGGCAATAAGGATGGAAAGCGATCGAAATCGCTATTGAAAATTGATACATAAATCAATAATGTGAAATTGTGAAAGGAGACGGCAGGAGAGTTTGCAACCTGGGGAGCACTGATTGCTCCTATGTTTGACTACTTGCAATTTATGTTGTTGATTGGTCGTTGTTCCATTTGTGACCTTGAATGTGCTTGTGTTGAGGCTTATCCGAAATGAGTAAAAGGTTGGGAACATGGTTAGTTAGCTTAATTGATTTCTTGATGTAATCTATTGGCTGCTGTCTTAACACGGTGATTCTTGTTTAATGGCTTGAGTTTACTTGGGACAAAGTTTGTCCATACATACCAGTACAAATTCAAGTGTACTGACGTCCCTTTTGCCGGGGACGCTACATTCGTATCATGATTGTAGGTGGATCAGTAGCAGGCACTTCAGCTCATCGGCAGTAGTATCCTTCTCCTTCCACTGCCCGTTTTGGTGAGCCCCTTTCTTCCTCGGGGCCTTGTGTGGTTCATGCCACTCGGTTTAGATTTCATTTTGGTTTTGTAAGGTATAGCCGGAGCCTTGTTACCGGCAAGTATTGTATTTCCCTTTTGTATCCTAGAGGCTCCGTAGACATGTAAACTGTGGGATTGTGGCCTATGTACATGTATGGGGCGCTGTAAATATAAATTATGAACTTGTTAGTAAATAAATCACATGGTTATGTTTATGCATTGTGAAATCAGTCATTGTTGGTAAGATATTTTGGTTAATGAGTAACAGTCAACACAGGGGTAACGCGTGGGAATGGAAGGCACCCAGGTCCGCTTGACTGGGGCAACCCGGTCAGGTGCCGGTCATGTCCCTCGATTTGGGGCGTGACATGTAGGGTGGCTGAGTTGAGCACTGCGATCGCGTTCAGGCTCACGCGATCGCGTAGAGGAAAGTTGGCAGCCAGAATTTTTGTGCATCGCGATTGCACGCCCAGTGCTGCGATCGCGTAGAGTAAATGGCCCAGGCAGTGAGTTTAAGTCCAGAAACATTTCATTACGGGTTCATACACCCCAAAGCACCATTTTTAAGCCCTAGAGAGAAGAAATCACGGGAAAACGCTGGGAAATTATCGGGTATTCATCGGAGGTAAGTTTCTTGACTCCAAAACATTACTTTATGGTAGAATTAACATCAATCTTCATGAATTTGGGTAGAAATTGTGAAGGATTGTGGCCTAGATATAGAAAACGATAATTTGGGTTTTGAAAGGCCAATCGAACTCCGATTTTGGTAAATATTATATGTATGGACTCGTGGCGAGATGAGGGTTCTGGAAATATGAGTTTCGAAATTTTTCGAGATGTGGGCCCGGGGCTCGGGTTTTGCAAATTTCGTGATTTTTGATATTTTTCGAGTTCTTTCGATTGGGTTATGTTCCATTAGCCTATTTTGATATATTTGTACTGATTTTGCCTAGTTTGGACATGCGTGGATGCCGGTTCGAGGAGCTAAGGTGTCGCGGGCATGAGTTTTCGTCGGTTCGAGGTGGGTAATACTTGTAAATGATGTCCTGAGGGTTAGTAAACCCCGGACTTGCACATCTTAGTGTTGTGTTGAGGTGACTTGCACGCCGAATAACGGGCGTGGGGTAGAGCACCATTGGGGATCGTGACTTGGTCCGTCCCGCGTAATAAATAATAACACCTAATTGTTAAAATGAATTGGACTAATTATCATGTTTGGGCTTCGTGCCAATTATTTGAATCCTTCAAGGATTGGTATCACTATTTTGATAACACTGTCCATATTTTATTCTAAATTTAAGGTTTAAAATGGAATTATGGCTATTTAGCATTTTTATAAGGTTATTATAAGGTTATGAAAAACTTGAACAAGGTCTTAATAATATTTTTGTTGTGAGCTAATATGATATTGTTGCCCGTAGGGCTTTCTTGATTATTTGTTAGACTGATTGGGGCCGAGGGCCATATGTTAGGGCATGACATTCATGTGAGCATATACATACACATGCATGGATCGGACTGCACGCCGCAGTGGTATATGGATCGGGCTGCGCGCCGCAGCAGGTGTGATATTGATATTGTGCTTGGGTTGTAGGAGCCCCTCCGAAGTCTGGACACCCCCAGTGAGCACGGGTACCCAAAAGGATCGGGCTACACGCCGTAGCAGTCATATGCATTGCATGGCATACATACATTGGTTTACGTGTACTACGTGGCATAACATTTTAGCACTCATACTTTACTGGCACATGTGCATTTGTTGCTTTATTGACCGGATCTCCTGGTATAAATTGTTAAGGAGTGCTGAGCCCGAGAGGCTGATTTGAGTGCTGACTTGCACTGCTTGAGATTTTCCCAGGTATTTGTATGTTATAATGAAAGAAAGTAGCTAAAACTTTAGATTTCTAATAATCTACTCACATATGCTGAAAAGGAATAAAATGATAGTGTTTTGAAGTTTAATCATAGTTCTGTATTGTGTAGCAAGAGATAGTGCATTGCGTGGTTTTCTTCCCTTCAGCATTATTTACTTTTATTACCGCTGAGTTGGAAGTACTCACACCCGACTCCCTGCACCTTGTGTGCAGATCCAGGTACATTACAGCAGAGCTGATTCCATTGCGGCTCGGGAGTGCTTTTGGACGGTCGAGGTAGCTGCCAGCGTTCGCAGGACCTGATTCTCCAGTTTGTCTGTATTTTGTTCTGATCATCCCACACTTGTGCACGGTTATATTCACTATTTACACTTTATATACTCTGTAGAGGCTCATGACTCTTGACCCTTCGGTCTATGGGAGTTGGCACGTGTTGGGACTTGGTTCCCTGTTTTTAATATATCTATCACTCGTTGTTTAAGTTTAATTGGATTAATTGGAATTAATAATTGGCTGCTTATTGTTGATTGGTCGGGCTGGCCTAGCAGTATGCTGGGCGCCATCACGACCGGATTTGGGGTCGTGACAGGTTTATACTTGTTACTTTTGTTCGTTTTAAAAGATATAGTTCTGAAACTATAAAATAGGGATTACTAATAGTTTTTGATAGCTTTTCAATATTATTTTGTGATTGATTTCTGTGACATATTAAAATTAGGGTTATTGGTATTCATGTTAGAAATTTGGGTTATGATTATGATTAGTATTACTAGAGTAATTATGTCTGTTAAATTTAATATTGTTGAGGGCGATTGGTTATAGCTGGTCGTTCATTAGTTTATTAGTATTGGGGTTAAAGGCAGTGGGGTCGTAGGGCAAAGGGTAAACGCAATAGAATAGAACATTCTTGATGGGGGAAAAGGAAAATTCTGTAAAATAAGAGGGTTAGAATCGATTAATTAACAAAATAACAAGGGCCCAATTGAAATAAAAGAGAGACTAATTAATAAATTTTTTGAAATTCAAAGTTCCCTCTCTTTTGTTCTACCAATAGGCCTCATGTAGCCTCCTTTAATATGTTTTGGAGAGTTTAGAAAAAATCTGAATTATGCAAAGCTGTTCTTGCTCTTCTCGGTCTAGATTCTCTCCAAATCCTATTAATAACTCCAAAAATACCAAAAATAATTAAATTTGTACTGTTACATTGAATTCCGAGGGTTATTTGAAGATTATTTGATCTATTTGTTCATTGATATATAAATTCTCTGGAAGTTTATTGTTCCTGTTGGTTTTATTTGCTTTTTCTGGGTTAATTCCTGTTGATATCAAAGATGTGCATCATTTGCTGCTAAATTGCCATTGCTGATCCTATGTTCCATCAATTGAAGTACATTCTCATTGATTTTTTTCTCTATTCCAGGTACATGTCTATTGTTTGAAGCTTTAATTTGCGAGTTGAAGAAATGAAGCTTTAGTTTACTGATTATCCTTTCATTTTGATTAATATAGAATTAGCTAGATACATATGTATTCATTAGGAACAATTCAAATATGTAATGGGACTATAAACACTTGGACTGTTTGAACTTTAGAATTCTGTATGTAACCACATTAGAAGTAGTTTATTTGAAATGTAATACATGGTAGATCGATGAATCAGTTTAATACTTGTTTAAAAATATTCGAATCATGTATTAGTAGTGTTAATTTGTTCAGATTAAGAATTCATAATTACTAACAGTCAGTGTAAAAAGTAAATAGAGACATAATGATAGTAGCTTGATCGAAGATTAAGAATTAGTAGTATTTTGTTCAATGTTCAAGTAGTTAATTGTAAAGATGAAAATATAAATCATGTTTTGTCAATAGTTTGTTCTTTTAAAAAAGAGAATCTGGACAATTGATCTATTACTTTGTCGCTATTAGATTACCAGTTACATTTTAGTTTATGTAATGTCTACTATGATCTAGATCATTAACACTGAAAACTGATTATCGATAACATTTAAGTAGATTAGATTAAAAATCTGAAACATGTTCAATAGCATTTTCTCATCATAATACAATAAATTTTCTAGTAACTAATTAGCTGAACTGATTTGAATACAAATTGAAATTTTAGTAATCTATAAATAAAGTAAAAAGTGTTCTAATTTGGTTATGTTAGTGGTTATTCGAATCAAATTCCCAACGAAATGGCACAAATCTAATGTGTTTACTAGTATACATATGGGCTTGGTCCAAACAATATTAGTCAGACTGACTTGGGTCATTATGCTTAAATAGTTACACACATAGCCCAAGACTTAAACCTTAGCTGGATTTAAATTGGGCCAGGGTGTTACTGCATGGGCTGCAGTCAATCCTAGTATAAACTAAAGCCTGAACTCTTATGAGTTTGTGGCCCCAAAAATGCAAAACTATTAGGTAATTATAAATAATTAAAATTTCTCTTTGTTATTAAACATAAGACAAGTAGAAAAATAGAGTATACTTTAGGTATGACCTTTAATAAAAATGTGATGAGCCTCACCGCTTTAAATATATAATTGCGGGGCCCTCAAATAAATAATTATCAAAATCTTAGATTTGGAAGGGCCGTTTAGCAAATTTCACGGTCTTTCCCAAAGTTAACATAGACATAGATACTTTAGGAACGATTTGTAATAACATTACCTTCCTAATACGGGTGCGCATTTATGTGACCCAAATCCAAATATCAACGAAGTTAAAATGTGTTAAAAGCCACGGGCATACTGGTACGGCGTGGTCCGAAATACATTTTCACGATGTTGCAATTCTTATTAAATTAAATAATAAAGCGAAGTATTAAAAACGCATATAAAAATGGAACATATATAGAAATCAGATAAAAACAAATCCAATAATTGAGCGACCGTGCTAGAACCACGGAATTCGGGAGTACCTAACACCTTCTCCCGGATTAACAGAATTCCTTATCCGTATTTCTGGTTCGCGGACTGTTAACAGAGTCAAACTTTCCTCGGTTCGGATTCAACCGGTCACTTGGGACACCATTAATCTCCCAAGTGGTGACTCTGAAATTAAATAAATAAATTCCATTCCGACTGTCCTTAAATTCGATAAACTCCTTTTATTATATCCCTTCTCGGGGTGTAGTAAATAGCTCGTAAAAATGAGATGTGACAACTAAAATTCAAAATTCACATGGGAGACGTGAATAATCCCAACATAAATGGTATGAATCAGCAAGCTAGGTAAAATTCTAGGGAAGAGGCACCTCCTATGCCTGAGGGTGCACTCTATGATTGGGCACAACCAACTGCTATAAATATGGCTACGACCATTGTTGTGCCCGCAATACAAGCGGAATCATTCCAGATTACAAATAATATGCTACACTTGTTGCAAAACAATGGATTATTTTTTAAAAAATTTCCTATCCATATACAAAACGCAAAGGGGTTGTTTGGCCGCGGTTCTGCCAGTGGTTCTACCACGACCGTGGCAGAACCGCGGTGGAAGGCAGAACCTTGAAGGGAAAAATTTTCATTATGAATTCTATTCTAGCTTTTGATTCCATAGTTATGAGTAGCTGAATTCTTATCTAAGGTTTTGATGGAACCTATTGGGTGATGAACTTCTAATTTGTGTGAATACAAATTGATAGATAATCTATATTTGTTCAACTTCATTTTTGTTGTAGTTAGTTGACAAGATCCTAAATTAGTTGTGCCTATTTAGGGTGCATAACTTGGAAAAGAGTGCATATTTAGGTTATTGTTGAACAACACCACTCCTAGCTTATTAGAGGAATCTATAATTGCAGGTTTAAAGGCGAGATTAGGAATAACGAAGTCTTGGTGTAATCTAAAGTGAATTTTGTTAATTAAAGTAAACTAGTGTAACTCGGGAGAGTGCAATATTAAATTACTGTGATTACTCGGGAGAGATTTACGGTAAGCATAGTGTTTATGATTTATATAGAGATATTAATCAATTTTTATGAGCATAAATAGAAGAGATTCCATCAATAGGAGAAATCATTACCTTAGTCTTTCTCATTATTGTCTACAACATATTTAGTTATTTTACAGTTATTTAGTTCTTTGCAAAAGTAGTTGTTAAGAAACACTCAAAGGAGATTTCAATATTTGGGAAGCTGATTCTGAAGAGTTAGTGGTTTTGAATATTGTAGTTGATAGGTTAAATCTCTGAGGATTCGACCCCGTGTGTAATACTTGGGTTATATTTACTGCGACCGCATTGTCCTTTTAATAAGGCATAGTTGGGCGTGATCAAATTTTGGCGTTGTTGCCGGGGAGTTAATAGAATTATCAATTGCCATTGATAGAAATACAAGATTCTTATTGTATTCATTTTTCTCTCTACCCATATTTTAATCGAAAATTTGATGGTTGTTGACTTGGTTGCTCAGGTGCATGCCTAGAAAATCTACAAGGACTGGAGAACTACTTAATGGACTCTCAGACATAGAGCAAACATTTTGGCCACTGAACCGTGCAAATAAACAAATTCAACAATCCCAACAGACACTAAAAGTCAAAATTTACATAGGAGACATGAATAATCCCTATGGAAACGGTATGAATCAGCAAGCTGGGTTATAGGGAAGAGGCACCTCATGTGCCTGAGGGTGCACTCTATGATTGGGCACAACCAACTGCTGACAATTTGGCTACTACCATTGTTATGCCCGCAATACAAGCTGAATCGTTCCAGATTACAAATAATATGTTACACTTGTTGCAAAACAAGGGACTCTTTTCTGGGTCACTAATAGAAGACCTTCAACAGCATCTGAACAATTTCCTATCTATATGCAATACGCAAAGGCAACCCAATGTGACTCTGTAAGCAATCAAGCTATTTTTGTTTCTTTTCTCGGTGACAGGAGCTGCACATGTATGGCTTAATTCACTCCTTATCAACTCTATAAAAAATTGGGATGAGTTAGTCAAACAATTCCACAATAAGTTCCACCCGCCCAACAAAACTACTCAACAAATTGATGAGATAGTGAGCTTCAAGCAAAAACCAGTGGAAACTTTATATGAGACATAGGGTAGGTTTAAGGGAATGTTGGTCGTGTGTCGTCACCACGGTGTTCCAGAAAAGATGTTCGGACAAAGGTTTTATATGGGGCTAACTAATAGCATGAGGAATATTGTTGATGCCTTAGTAGGTGGGGCATTTCTGGGCAAGACCTGGAGAGAATGCTAGAATTTGCTGGACAAAATGGCACAAAATTCAGGGTGGACAACCAGGAATGCACCTATTACTCCGGTGGTGCACTCAGTGCCTCTGGATCCTTCCAACACTATGGTGGAAAATATGGCGACTGTCTTGACACATATGAGCATCCTCACTAAAAAGGTGGAGTAATCAGGAGTTACGCAGTAGGTGCATATTTTCGACACTACCAATGGGAGCTTGCTTATGCACATCTTGCATTAGCCAACCAATGGGTAATCCATGGACTGTAGAACATGAACATCATCATAAGCATGGAGACATGAACTATGTGGCTAACTATGGGGGTCAGCGACAAGTAAATCAGAATTGGGGTCTGCAGGCTCCACTACAGTACAAGATACCTCAACCACAATACAATGCAGGAAATACGGGAGGTATGAGACCACCCAACAATATGGCACCATATCCTATACAATAGGCCTTCAACAATAAGTAGCAAGGGTATTATCCACCTCAACAATAGCATGGGGGTAGACAAGAAGATGGGTTCGCAATACTGGAAGCTATGATGCAGTAGGTTATTGGGTCCTATGCAAAGATTAATGAAATAGTGGATGCACATGATGCAGCCATTAAACTTATTGAGGTACAAGTGGGCCAGATTGCTATGACATTGAACAATCATGCCTAGGGGACATTACCTGCAGATACACAAACCAACCCAAAAGATCAAGTCCCAAAGAAGTTGATGGCGGTGAGTCTTATAAATGGTCAAGATCTTGATTCTAAACAAGAGAGAGCTTGAGGTAATTTGTAAGCTGAGACACTTATTCCTGTACCCATTGAATTGGATGAGTCTACAGATTGACAGAAGTTACTATCCAGCCAGTACCTAAAAATAACAACGTGTAATAGGAGACTGAGAAGGTAGCTGAACGAGTGGAAGAGTCAATCATCGAATAAGTGGTTGAGAAAGAAAAGTCCCAAGTGATTGGGAAGAAGAGACGTCCTGCTCCATTCCCACAAAGGTTGGCCAAGCACAAAAAGGAGGAGCAACACAAGAAGTTCTTTGAAATGCTCAAGCAAAACCAGGTAAACATTCCTTTGATTGAAGCTCCGAAAGAGATGCCTGGGTATGCTAAAATGATAACAGATTTGATGTCCCAGAAGTTCAACTTTCAAGACTTGGCCACAGTAACACTTACTTAAACCTATAGTGCAATGGTGTCCAGACCCATAACTTAAAAGTTATCTGATCCAGGTAGCTTTACTTTTCCTTGCACTATAGGGAACATCGACTTTACTAAAGCACTATGTGATTTGGGGGATATTATCAATCTTTTGCCCTTGGTGATCTATAAGAGGCTGGACATTGGGAGAGCTAGACCCACTTCGATGTTGCTGCAGCTAGCTATTAGGATCGTGAAATGTCCATTTGGGATCTTAGATGATGTGCTTATTCAGGTGGGGAAATTTGTGTTCCCTAGTGATTTTGTGATCTTAGACTATCAAGTGGATGAGGAGATTCCTATAATCTTAGGAAGACCATTCTTGGCAACTGGGAGACCGTTGATTGATTGTGAAACTGGGGAGCTCAAGATGAGCTAAACGATGAAGAAATCTATGTGCCCGAGTGAGTTTGCAAATATCTCCCTTGTTGATGCAGTAGATGTTATAGTAGAGACAGATTATGAGGTGTTGACGGCTGAGGATCCCCTAGCAGCATGTTTAATGAATTTAGAGGAAGTAAATGGAGATAATTTGGCAGAATGGGTATTAGCGTTGGAAGGTAGAGAGTCATGGGAAAGAAATCTTGAGTTTGGACCATTACATCTAGAAAAAAGAGAGACCCTTCCAGCATAACCATCCATTCAAGAACCACCTACGCTGGAACTCAAGCCATTACCAGCCCACCTCAGGTATGAATTTCTGGGTCCCTACTCCATTTTACCTGTTATTATCTCATCTGGATTGCTAGATGTGCAGGCTCAACAGCTTATACAGGTACTCAAGGAGTGCAAGACTACCATTGTATGGACCATGGCAGATATTAAGGGGATCAGCACTACTTATTGCATGCATATGATTCTATTGGAAGAAGGGGACAAACCTTCCAGGGAACACCAGGGGAGGCTGAATCCAAACAAGAAGGAAGTGGTGAAGAAGGAGGTAATATAGTGGTTGGATGTGAGAATTATTTTTCAAATTTCTCGCAGTAGCTGGGTTAGCGCTGTTCAGTGTGTACCTAAAAAGGTGGCATGACGGTGGTGAAGAATGACAATAATTAGCTAATCTCAACCAGAACCGTCACAGGCTGGAGGATTTGTATGGATTACAGGTAGTTGAATCTAGCCACCCGTAAAGAGCACTTCTCACTTCCCTTCATTGATCAAATGATTGATATGTTGGTAGGGAGGTCACACTTTTGTTTCTTAGATGGGTACTCGGGGTACAATCATATCTTTATTGCCCCTGAGGATAGAGAAGATACCTCATTCACATACCCATACGACATTTATGCCTTTAGGAGGATACCATTTGGCCTATGCAATGCACCTGCCATTTTCCAAAGGTGCATGATGGCCATATTCACTGACATGGTGGAGGATATTATGGAGGTGTTCATGGATGACTTCTTGGTTGTAGGGACTTTGTTTGAGGAATGCTTTGTCAATCTGACGCGTGTGGTGAAATGGTACATCGAGACTAACTTAGTTCTGAACTGGGAAAAGTGCCATTTCATGGTACAAGATGGAATAGTCTTGGGGCACTAGGTGTCAAGCAAAGTTATAGAGGTAGATCGAGAAAAAGTTGATGTCATAGCAAAGATGCCTCCACCAACATCAATCAAAGCCATTCGAAGCTTTCTCGGACATGCCAGTTTCTATCAGAGGTTCTTTAAAGACTTCTCCAAAATCGCCAACCCCCTCTGTAAGTTATTAGATAAAGATCACCCTTTTGTATTTTATGATGATTGCATGATAGCTTTTGAGGAGTTGAAGAAAAGGCTGGTCACAGCACCAATCATTGTTGCCCCCAACTGGGAGCAACCATTTGAGCTAATGTGTGATGCTGGTGACTATGCGGTGGGGGCAGTGATGGGCCAGCGGAAGGAAAAATTGATGCATCCAATCTACAATGCTAGTAGAATGCGAAGCGGAACTTGGCTGAATTACACAATGATGGAGAAGGAGATGCTTGCCGTATTGTTTGCTTTTAACAAATTCCGGTCCTATCTGATAGGATCCAAGGTAGTCGTATACAATGACCATGCAGCACTTTGATATCTAATAGAAAAGATGGACTCTAAGCCAGGCCTGATTCGTTGGGTGCTGCTACTACAAGAGTTCGATCTTGAAATTTGTGACAGCAAATGCACTGAAAATCAAGTTGCTGATCACTTATCACGACTTGAAAGAGCTGAAAATGTTATATAAAGTGAAGAAATTCTGGAAACCTTTCCAGACGAGCAGCTACTCTCTACCACTCTTCTCGAAGTGCCATGGTATGCAGATTATGCTAATTATCTCGCTAGTGGTATTGTTCCTCGCAACATTCTTTCATGAAAACCAACAGTACTATTGGGATGAGCCATAATTGTTTAGAATTTATCTTGATAACATGATCCGGAGATGCGTCTTTGAGATCGAGCAATCATCTGTCTTGCAGGCTTGTCATGCTTTGGCGTATGGTGGTCATTTGGAGGGATCCGGATAGCATCTAAGGTGCTAGAGGCCGGATTTTTCTGGCGAACAGTGTTTAAACATGATCATTCGTGGGTCAAGGGGTGTAATGAATGTCAACGCACCGGGAAAATCTCCCTGCATCACGAGATGCCCATGAACCCAATCCAAGAGGTGTAAGTATTTGATGTTTGGGGGATTGATTTCATGGGTCCCTTCGTCAGCTCCTACGGTAATAAGTACGTTCTTGTTGCAATAGACTATGTGCCCAAATGGGTGAAAGCTGTAGCATTACCCAAAAATGATTCTAAGGTGGTGGTTGGGTTTCTCAAGAAGAACATATTCACTCACATTGGGACAATGCGTGCAATTATAAGCGATAGGGGCACTCATTTTTGTAACACGGCCTTTGAGAAATTGTTGGCGAAATATGATGTTGTCACGCCCCAAAACTGAGGGACACGACCAACGCTCAACCGGAGGACCCCAGTCAAGCAGACCTGGAATTGCCTTTCTTATCCCACACGTTACTCCATGATTGCAATATATATTATTCTTTTGAAATAACAATTTATGTCTTAAGAATAAACTTACAACTTGAGTTCATTTATACTTTTTCTTATTTTCAACATTTGATACCAAGTATTCGCAAAATACATACGAAATTTACCAACGCCATGATTCTGAACCGTACCATTACTACCCAAAATACTTTTGTACACCACCCACATTTTGTCTACGGAGCCTCTATAAATACTAGGAACTTAACCAATACTTGCCAGCAACAAGGCCCCAGCTATACCTTATAATACACTATAAACTCAAAAGAAGGTGGCATGAACAACACATGACCTCAAGAGGAAGTAGATCTCACCAATGCAACTGATGGGATTGAGAAGAGTGCTACTCTGGTGGACTGGAGTACCTGCTATAGATCCACCTACAATCATAACACGAATATAGCTCCTCCAGCAAAAGGGATGTCAGTATAATTGAATTTTATCGGTACGTATGAACAAACTTTACCCCAAGTAAGATCAATTACTACATATATAACAAACAGTAATAAAATCAACAATCAAATGCACATGAAAGGTACAATCAAGCCAAACAAGTTTACAATCTCTCCTTTTTCACCTTCAACATTTTCATATCAATGATTTAACAATCCTTTTCATAATTTCGTTTCAATAGTGATTTCGATCACTTTTCCACCCTTATTACCTCGGCCACCCTTATCCCCACACCTTATTACTTCGTGTTGCGGCGTGCAAACCGATCCCACCGAACATGTCACAGTTCACAAACAACACAACAACAACAATTCTCAAACAACAACCACAACAATTCACTAGAACCTTCCGTAGCTATCAATACCAATTCCATCATATTCAACAACTCATGCAATTTAAGTCACCACAATTATTTCCCACAACAAGCCAAATATGTTATTCCCACAGTTGTTCCAATTGAATTATTTATGATTTTCCTCCACCATTTGTTTCTCAACTCTTACCACATAACACTTTCAGAATCACATTTGGTTTATTTCCAATTACTTACACCATTATATTGGTAAAAATTAACCAACAGCATTCAAGATATATTAATCATAAGAATTCATGAAATAGACCATCTTGCCTTAACACCCATGAAGCAACCAAAATTCACAAAATATTCACATAAATAATACGTACCAATTTCTCGTACTCCAAACAAATTGACTTTACATAAGATAAATTTAGCCATACATACCTGGGATTTTCCCCCATAATGACACTATAAGGGTCCAATACAATTAAGCAACTTCAATCTACTATACAATATTCGATAGGGCTAATATTAGGTATAAATTCCATAACTTATGCCATTTAGGCATATAATCAAACACCTTATAGGTATAGATATTTACACCTCATACCCAACCATCAACCTTATTAATTAACTCATTTCACAATCTCTACAACAAACACAACCTACGTTAGGCACTTATGGCTTACAATCATTATCCCATGAGTTCTAATGTATATATCTTACATGAATAATCACCAGAGTAGTTAGAGATGATAGACATACCTCTTGTACTAAGAATTTTAAGAATCCCCACTTGTGGTGTTCTTGATAAATTCAAGATTTGAAGGAACATCTAAGGATTATGAAGATTAATCCTTGTTAGTATAAGTATTTAAGGGGTAGAAATTACTCAAAGTACTCTAAAACCCTTACCCTAGATCATAGGGATGACGTTTGGGACGAAATCCCCTTGAGAGAGCAAGCCATAACTCCAAAAACTAGTTGGGAACACTCTAGACCGGTCTGGGGGTATTAAAACCTTCCAGGCGCGTGAAATTTTGCCCAGGCGCGTGAACTTTTGCATACTTCGCGCATTTTTTGCGCGTCTGAGGCAGGATACTCAGCAAAACGCGTGAAGCTTAATGTTCGCGTGAAATTTCCCACGAGTGACACCTTCCGAGTAAAATGGTCATAATTTTTTGTATACACCTTCAAATGACAAACGGTTTATTGCGTTGGAAACTAGATTCAAAGGGCTTTAAGTGGATAGGTTGATACTCACAAAATCCTTATATAACAGGAGATATTATCGTTCAAAGTGAGATCTTGTGCACATCCTTTACAAATTTTGTTTAATATGCAATTTTCCAACTTGGCTTACATTTCGGCCTCTCCTTAGACCCTAAATCACTTATAATAAGACTTATACACTTATTAAAATATCCAATTTATATCCATAATATCATAAATCTTTATTTTTACATGAATTAAAATAATATATCCTACCTTGGCACGACGAAATCTTAAATAACTCGGAAAGAAATTTCGGGGACATACATTCCCTCCCCCCCCCCAGGATCATTCGTCCTCGAATGAGGATTAACGTCCATTCACTAGCCATACTTATGTAACTTCGTCTTGTTCACATCATGAAGTATAGCAATAACCACTAATTTGGCTAACTCCATAAAATTTAGAAAATTTCGCCAGAGTTTCTTTTGTAATTAGGCTTATCTACCTGTTAGAGAGACACCGAAACATATTTCCAAGATCATTACACAATTTGTGTTATCCCTACAACTGGTATACAATTCATTTCCTCGATAACATGTACATATTCATACAATTTAAACAACTTACACGTAGTTAGTTCATTCTCTTTATGCCACAAATTCCACATGGTTCAGCCAATGCCATTTAATTGCACATAAATAGGTCAATTCAATGAGTCCCATACAATCCAATCAGTTTAACATTCCAGAAATGCTTCAATTAACCATTACCAATCTACACTATCATTAATCATTTGCCTACCACATAAGTTTAACAAAATTTTCATTTACTTCAAGGGTTGCACATTACCCAAATAGCAACAAACATTTGCAATCTGACACATATTGGGAAGTTACAACATTAAGGCAATTTTGGGAAACTTGGTGCCTTTGCACAAATCTGAACACTACCTCAAATTGCTTGAAGACAATCGTTCGCAACTACTTGACTTGTTTGACTAGATGGGGATTTTTCACTTTCATTTCTTTTTTCGCTTCCCACGTAGCTTCCTTAACTTGTTGACTTCACCACAATACTTTAACTGAAGCATTTTCACTGTTCCTCAATTTTCGAACTTGCCTATCAAGAATAGCAATCGGAACCTCTTCATACGGTAAGTCTTCATGCACCCAATAGTCTCAGTAGGCACGTTGGCAGATGGATCTCCAACCACTTTCTTCAGCATAGACACATGGTACACCGGGTGCACTAGTGACATCTCAAAAGGGAAATTTTATCCTATAAGCCACATGTCCTATCCTTTGAGCGATCCAATATGGACCAACATAGCTTGGGCTCAATTCCCCTTTCTTACCAAATTGCTTGACTCCCTTCATAGGGGATACTTTCAAGAATACCAAATCATCTACTTGGAATTCCAATTCTCTTCGACGTATGTCTGCATAGGATTTCTGATGACTCTAAGCAGTTTTCATTCTCTCCTAAATGACTTTGACTTTTTTCGTAGCCTGATGCACAATATGTGGCCGTAATAGTTATGCTTCACCAACTTGAACTATCCAATCAGAGATCTACACCTCCTTCAATACAATGCCTCAAATTGGGCCATCTGAATACTTAGTGTGAAATCTATTACTGTAAGTAAACTCGACAAGCGGCAAACAGTTATCCCAACTACCTTTGAAATCTAGAACACAAGCTCGCAACATATCTTCAAGCATCTGAATAGTCCACTCTGCCTAACCGTATTGAGATTTACTTGAGTACCCAAACCTTGCTGAAATTTCCTCGAAACGTTTGTTGTGAACTGAGGCCCTCGATCCGAGATGGTAGAAATTGGGGTGCCGTGAAGTATGACTACTTCCTTTATGTATAACTGAGCAAACTGCTCTGTGGTATCGGTGGACTTGACTAACAAAAAGTGAGCTGATTTCGTGAGTCGATCTACAATTACCCAAATTGAGTCAAACCTGCGTGTAGTGCACGGTAATCCTACCAAAAAAATCGATAATGATCATTTCCCAATTCCACATCAAAATTTCTATTCCTTGTAACAATCCTCTAGGCCTTTCATGTTCGGCCTTCACTTGCTGACAGTTCGTACATTTTGCCACAAGGTCCGCCATAACATTGGATTTTCCTGGGTGATATAGAATATCAATGTCGTAAGTAACTCCAACTATATTCTCTTCCTCAAATAAAATTCTTATTGTTTGAAAGTATATTAAAGGATCTTATGGTCCGTGACTATATCCACATGGATTTTATACCAACAATGGTGCCAAACCTTTAATGCAAATACCACAGCTTCAAGTTCTAAGTCATGTGTTGCATTTTCCCCCCCATAATTCTTGAGTTTCCTAGAGGTGTAAGCTATCACTTTAAAACATTGCATATTTAGTGGAACATGATTATCATATTTCTCTTACATAATACTGTAACGACTCGGCCAGTCGTTTTTGAAATTTACGCCCCAATCCGCAATTTAACTATTCCCCTAAGTTCTTTTATGCTATTGATGTTTGCCGGGAGGTTCGGTTCTAGAATTTGGAGTGTTTTGGGACACTTAGTCCCTAAATGAGAGCCTTATAGTTGATAATGGCCCGTATTCAGAATAGTGTTAAGACGACCTTAGAATAGAGATCCAATGGTTCCATTAGCTCTGTTATGTGATTTCGGGGTTAGCAGCGCGTTCGGAATGTATTTTTTAGGTCTGTAACTCAATTAGGCTTGAAATGCCGAAATTTGAAATTTTGGTACGGTCGATAGGTGAGATTTTGATCCGGGGGTTAGAATGGAATTCCGATAATTTCAATAGCTTTGTTAGGTGATTTTGGATATGTCTGCAAATTTTTAGGTCATTCGGATATCGTTTGGTCGGGTATTCGGATCGTTATGAAGAAACTTAGGCTTGAATCTGATGTAATTTGATGGTTTTAGTGTTGTTGGATATATTTTTGTGATTGGAACAAGTTTGAATGAAGTATTAGAACGTATCTGTGCTTTTAGTTGATGTCCCGGGGGCCTCAGGTGTGTTTTGAATGAGTTTTGATCAAGTACGGACCCCGGAACTTAGAAAAATGGAAGTGGCGGCAGTGGCGGCGCGGACCACACTGTTTTTCGCGCTGGACGTGCGGTCGCATACAGAAGATCTACAGGCTGCTGGTTCTACTTCGGAAGCTCATATATTTTTATCTACGTGGAATTTTGAGGTGATTCAAAAACTAAGGTTGTCGAGCTTTGAATCTAGTTTTCAAAAACATATTATAATAGGCATTTGGAAATCTGTAGCGAACGTTATGGCCAAAATAGTGAAACCTGGCAGTGCAGTAAAATTGTTGCGCGGACGAGACCATTTTTGTGCAGTCAGCACTCCCAGGGCGCGGAAAATGGTCATTTTTGTGCGGTCAGTACTGTCGGAATCTGAGGGGTACTTCTATAAATCCGAGGTTTTGGTTTTTATTAGATATTTTGACCTACAGAGCTCGGATTTTGGCGATTTTTCGAAGGTTTTTCAAGAAATTCATTGGGATAAGTAATTCTAACTCAGATTTGGCTAGATTACATGAATATATCATTGAATCCATCATTTAATTTGTGATTTGGGATGGAATATGTGAAGAAAATTGGTAAAATCTCCCAAAATGTAAAATGATGATTTGAAGGACCAAACGATATCAGAATTAGAAGTTCTTGATATGTACGGACTCATGTTGAGATAAGGAACTCGAATATATAACTTTCGTAATTTTTCGAGAAGCGTACCAAAAGTCGGGTTTTGGCAACATGTGGTTTTTGGTGTATTTCAAATTGTTTCGATTAGGTAATGCCCAATTGGCCTATTTTGATGTATATCTATTGATTTTGATCAGATACTACACCTGTGGAGACCGATATTCGTGGAAAGAGAGTTATCTCTTAGCGGTTTCGTACCGGAGTCGAGGTAAGTGGCTTGTCTAACCTCGTGTGGGGGAACCTTCACCCCTAGGATATTATGTGTCAATTTCAATGCCTTGTACGCGAGGTGACGGGCGTGTACATGCGCAGATTGTTGGAACCCACCTTACTTGAATTGTCCAATTCGTGATATTTCTGTTCTTAGCTGATTAAATTGTGACATTTACCTGATATTCGTTAGAAAAGCATGATTAGATAGGATTTATCTGTCTAATTGCCTAATTGTCTTACTTGGACTTCTTGATAATTGTTGGCATTGGTTTTGGTGAAGTTGTAGTTATGCATATCATATTTCTCTATGCGTTCCTTTTTATTGTTTGTATTGGTGGACAGCGGGTTCAATTCCCGGAGATCCAAGGGTTGTGGGTTCGATTCCCAGAGACCCGGAGTGGTATTGTTTATTGACTGCGGGTTCGATTCTTGGAGATCCAAGGGCTGCGGGTTCGATTCCCGGAGACCCGATGTTTTTTGATATATTTATTGAGATACAGACTGCGGGTTCGATTCCCGAAGATCCTAAGATATTGAGATACGGGCTGTGGGTTCAATTCCCAGGAGACCCAGAGATACTGATATTGGGACTGCGGATTAAATTCCCAGAGATCCTGAGTTGTTGGATATAGAGAGGGACTGTGGGTTCAATTCCCATAGGTCCTGGACGTGTTGATTTGAGTTTAGGTTGTGTTGGTTACTTGTAGTTAGCTAATCGTAGTCGGTTGCAGTAATTACTTCATTGTTGTTATCTCAGATTCATTTTTACTTATTCCTCCTTATTACTGTTTTGATCATTATGTTATTGTTTTCTCGGTAGGGCCCTGACCTTCCTCGTCACTACTCCATCGAGGTTAAGCTTGGCAATTACCGAGTACCATCGTGGTGTACTCATGCTACTCTTCTGCACAATTTTGTTGTGCAGATCCAGGTACATCAGGTCAGGCTCAGCTCAGGTGATTTAGCAGCACTTCAGGAGACTTGAGGTATGATCTGCTACGTCCGCGGATCCGGAGGGTCTCCTTCTATTCTCATTAGTGATAGCAGTTAATTTCCCTTGTTCTCATTGTTTAGACATTCTTGATGTATAGAGCCACAGTTGTACTCTTCTTTTAGTCTGTGTTGCCCTTGGGTTTCCGGGTCTTGGTAGTATGTCATTTAGTGTATTTTGGCAAAGTGTATGTGCCAAGCGTTACTTATTACATTTCCTTTATATTACTTTGTGGTTAACTTATCCTTTTGTTCATGAAATTGTATATTGCACATCGTGTTAGGCTTACCTAGTCGTGAAGACTGGGTACCGTCATAACAGGTTCAATATTGGTGAACTAGGGTCGTGACAAGTTGGTATCAGAGCTCTAGGTTCATAGGAATCACGGGACACAGACCGGTTACTTAGATTCTCGCTGATCGATACGGAGACGTCTGTATTTTTCTATGAGGGGCTATGTAATTGTTTAGGAAACTCTTCAATTCTTTGAATTCCTTAATGTTCGCCATTTATTCAGTTGGAGCCTATGTCATATGTTCTTTTTCATCCACTCGTGTATTGAAATTGCGCACTCGGTATCAAGTATGTACCGATGGTTCGTGACGCTGCAGAGGGATTTCAAGGAGTCAAGAATTTACTCAATCATTGTTACCGTGTGTCATCCATATCGATAATGCAAGAGAATTGAGAGATCTTCAATTGTGCACATGGGGGTGCACTAGGTTCTGACATTCGGTTGATAAGTACGGTCTTGAGAAGCTTTACTTAACTGCCAAATCGTCACAGCAATGGTAGAATCACAAGGTGGATGTAGATCTAAAGATAGTTGGTGGTAATAAAGACTATGTGGTTCATATGAGATATCTATTTAGCGAAGGATTCAACCAGCAGAGATACTGGGGGAAATGAGTTTAACTGTCTTAAGAAGGACATGTACCAAACAAATGTCTTGGGCTGTCTTATGTTGATGACGTACAAATGATAAAGGTTAATATCATGGATTAACAGGATGTATCTTATGGCTTGGTGCCAAGTGAAAGAATTTCACTATCAACAACCAAATTATAGGTCATGTGTCACATCAGATTTGTCCTGCGATGTATTTAAGTGCTATTCAATAGTTCTTTGAAACTTGCTGATGAGTAAGAGTCGAGATTTGTAGGGTATGACGTTGGGACTTTTGATGTTCCTATGTCCATAGTAATTCAACATTTCATTATCAGCAGAGAAAACTTCGACAAAGACTACATAGTGCTTCATAGATGTGTGAGAATCACAGTAGGTCTTAAGTTGTCGGTGGTAAAGAATGCTCGGTGCATGGCACGGGAAGATATTTAGTTGTATTAGAATGAGGTCATACCCTATGATGATAAGAGTTTTAATAGGGCACATGTGGTTATGTTCGTTGGATTAAGTGAATTGCAGTTGAATAAGAGTAAATGATTTGAGAGAATGGTTCTAATGTGTTCGAGAGTCGTGTAATAGTAGATTTGGGCTAAGTGGGAGAGTCCCACCGTTTAGAATTGGGTCGCATGGTTAATTACCTGCGTGAATTCTAGATACTTGCGTATTAATGGGTTATTGCAGCCACGGGAAAGGACCATGAGTGGCAATTTGAGTATATGTATTGTTGAATGTATGTTATGGTTATCCTTACTGGCTTATGTTCAAACTTGAGGGAAGATTCATGATTTATGCCTCGTATAGGTGCAGGCTTCGGGGGAAGTGATCCCACTGGGTGCTTTATCGAGAGGGTATTCATATATTATAAAAAAAATCAGTAGAGTTGGTCGCATACTAGGACAAGTCAGGGTCGGATGACTCTCAATAGCGGTCCTGGCAAATTCAAGAGTTAAAGTGTGGTGCCTGATGATTCTGAGTCTATAGGTATAGTTGAGAGTCAAGCTTTTGAAGCAACTTATGAAGAAAGGTACAAAATGTTCTATGATGTTTTTGACTTGTAGTGTAGCATTTGAGGGACATGAAATGGTCGTCATTTTTTAGACAACATGGTCTCATAAGGTCACTCGGGGTGAGTGCGGTTGAAATACGTTTGGTATTGAAGGGAAATATTAACATTTCTAAGGCAATCCAGGATAAACTGGAAGGAAGTAGATTGATTAGCCATAGTTGAGTTGGCTTATTGATGTCAATGATCGGTTCATGCAATGTGATAGAGTTATGCATATGATTTGTGGCGGTGCATTTGAGACTTGTCGGCCGCAGTGATTGATGTTATTCTAAAGTATTCTTTGGTTTGGGGCCTGTTATGAGTAGGCAGATCTCGGGAAGGGTTATGGTGGCTTGGACCACTACTTAGAGATTGGCATATTTGATGGTTATGAGAATCCGCCTGTATGTTGCTATAGTTCTCCTGAAGTGAGTTAAATGGAAAGTTTTATATGATGAAGTATTAGCTTATCATCAGTTCTAGAGTTGTGATGGAAATCGTGTCTATCGTATATCGGCACGTGAGATGCAGCGAGTGTTATGGAATTTGAAGTAAGGACCAAGGTCACAGTTTGGTTAATGAATGTGATATAAAGAGCTCGGATGAGCAGGAAGGGAGTTTCAGTGTTTTGAGTAAGATGGGTATTAACGTCAGTATCACTTGAGATCGGTGTTCTGTGAGAAAGGCTTTGCATCCCGGTTAGGGACTCCTGATCGCTTTTCAGTGTTAGTGCAGCCAGTATTTTGAATGTGCAGGCCCGTTTAATTATTCGAAAGATGGTGGGAGGTTGTCCCACAAGAAGATTGTATAGGTGTGACATGTAGTCACTTGATTGGTTAGAAATTTAAACCAAGTATGAGGATTTCGGTGATATAATCCATTTGAGAATTTACGCCTGGAGGGCACTCTGTTTATTGGGTTATAGACCTATGAAATATTATTGACTTAGCTTGGCACGACCATGATAGACTTATGGTCGGTGGACAGATTTAAATGTGGAAGTGAGCCTTCCGTCAGGCCAATTGTGTTAATCTAAACAATGTGCTCCTTATGTAGGGATAGTCGTGGTCTTATTTCGTGGTTAGTTAATTCATTTAAAGATATATTATGCCGTACGAGTTGTGAGATGACCTGGTAAATTCCTTATGTGTTGAGGTTCCGCTCAGTGGTGATGTTATATGAGCATGATGGCTCTTGAGACTTAGATTACGTATCGCACCTAAGTTGTGCTTGAGTTTGTAGCCTATAACGCTATATATTTCCTTGTGAACGATATTATGCACCTTAGTGTGCTCATGACTGATATTCAGTATTTTGATGTGATGAGCTATTCAGCTTGACGTATGGCTCCGTGTGTGAGTTTTATATATGGGTCGGGTGGCACGCCGCCATGGTTATATTGTTTGGATCGGGTGGCACGCCGCCATGGTTATATTGTTTGGATCGGGTGGCACACCGCCATAGTTATATTGTTTGGATCGGGTGGCACACCGCCATGGGTATATTGGTGGGATCGGGTTGCACGCCGCAATAGTGTGATATTTATTTCAGTGTCCATATTTATAGTTATGTGTTCTGTTTACTATTTTTCTGAGGAAGTCCATGTTAGTGTGAGAGTTGAGTAGTTCTCTCTAGTGTTCGCCTTCCTTTTGTATCACGTACGAATTAGTGGCCTACTAACACATTGCGTTATCTTTTAGGACTTTTGATTAAGTGTGAGGTGGCTTATCGCCTGAGCAGTTCGTACTGGGTGACATGAGGTTATGGAATTTGGGATCAGTGCAAACTGATTATGAAGTATATTATAGAGAAAAAGATTATTCTCTAGTTTAGGACAAGGTAATGGATCTTGTCAGGAGTATAGACCCAATGAATTGATGATTCAGTAGTTGGTTATTAATACCGGCACATCTCTTCCGTCGTGTCAGTATTGTAAAAGTTAGAACAAGACCTATGTAGATCATGAGGTGCAAAGTGAGCATCTGATTCGTCGAATATTTGGCTAATTTGGTCACAAAATATTATCGTGGTCCTGTGGATTTTGTGTTGCAAGGTAAGAATCCAGCAAGGTTATGCAGTCATGTTTGAGGACGGCGTTTGAGGAATATTGAGTGATCTCTTGATGAAAACAAGCCTGACATAGAATTCCGGATGTTGGAATTAGGCTCTAAGACTTATTTGTTTGAACAAGAGGGAATATCTTCATATTGTATCAGGCTAATGTGCTCAGCTGAGTCCGAGATTTATTGGGCCTCTTGAGATTTTGAGGTGTGTTGGGGAGGTTGCTTATGAGTTGGCCTTACCTCCCAGCCTAGCCGGAGTCCATCCCGTGTTTCATGTCTCTATGCCCCGGAGATACCATGGTAACCCTTCGCACATGTTGGATTTCACTTCTAGCTAGATGAGGATCTGTCTTATGTTGAGGAGCCATTGGCCATTCTGGACAGGCAAATCAGGAAGCTAAGGTCAAAGAACATCGCTTCAGTAAAGGTCCAGTGGCGGGGTCAGCCGACTGAGGAGACTACTTGGGAGACCGAGCAGGATATGCGCAGCCAGTACCCTCATCTCTTCACCACTCCAGGTATGTTTTCTATTCTCGTTTGAGAACAAACGAATCTTTTAAGTGTGGGAAGATGTAACGACCCGGCCGGTCATTTTTGAAATTTATCCCCTGATACCCAATTTAACTATTCCCGTAAGTTCTTTTATGCTATTGTGGTTTGCCGGGAGCTTCGGTTCTAGAATTTGGAGTCTTTTGGGACACTTAGTCTCTAAATGAGAGCCTTATAGTTGAAAAATGGCCTGTATTCAGAATAGTGTTAAGACGACCTCGAAATGGAGATCCAATGGTTCTATTAGCTTTGTTAGGTGATTTCGGGTTGGGAGCGCCTTCAGAATGTATTTTGGAGGTCTGTAGCTCAATTAGACTTGAAATGCCGAAGTTTGAAATTTTGGCAAAATCCGGTCGATATGTGAGATTTTGATCTGGGCGTCAGAATGGAGTTCTGACAATTTCAGTAGCTTTGTTAGGTGATTTTGGACATGTCTGAAAATTTTCAGGTCATTCGGATATCGTTTGGTCGGGTATTCGATCGAATGCGCATTTCAAAAGTTATGAAGAAACTTAGGCTTGAATATGATGTAATTTGATGGTTTTAGTGTTGTTGGACGTATTTTTATGATTGGAACAAGTTTGAATGAAGTATTAGAATGTATATGTGCTTTTTGTTGATGTCTCGGGGGCCACGGGTGTGTTTTGAATGAGTTTTGATCAAGTACGGACACTCCGAAACTTAGAAAAATGGAGGTAGCAGCAGTGGTGGCGCGGACCGTTCTGTGTTTCGCGCTGGGCGTGCGGCCGCACACGAAAGATCTACAGGCTACTGGTTCTACTTCGGAAGCTCAAATCTTTTTTCTACACGGAATTTTGAGGTGATTCAAAAACTAAGGTTGTTGCGCTTTGAATCTAGTTTTCAGAAACATATTATAATAGGCATTTGGAAATCTGTAGCGAAAGTTATGGCCAAAATAGTGAACCCTGGCAGTGCAGTCAAATTGTTGCGTGGCACGACCATTTTTGTTCGGTCAGCACTCCCTAGGAGCGGACCACGATCATTTTTGTGCGGTCAGCAATGTCGGAATCTGAGGGGTACTTCTATAAATCCGAGGTTTTGGATTTTATTTGATATTTTGTCCTACAGAGCTTAGATTTTGGCAATTTTTTGAAGGTTTTTCAAGAAATTCATTGGGGTAAATAATTCTAACTCAGATTTGGCTAGATTACATGAATATATCATTGAATCCATCATTTAATTTGTGATTTGGGATGGAATTTGGGAAGAAAATTGGTAAAATCTCCCAAAATGTAAAATGATGATTTGAAGGACCAAACGATATCAGAATTGGAAGTTCTTGGTATGTACAAACTTGTGTTGAGATAAGAAACCCGAATATATAACTTTCGTAATTTTTTGAGAAGTGTGCCGAAAGTCGGGTTTTGGCAACTTGTGGTTTTTGGTGTATTTCGAATTGTTTCGATTAGGTAATGCCCAATTGGCCTATTTTGATGTATTTCTATTGATCTTGATCAGATACTACACCTGTGGAGGCCGATATTCGTGGCAAGAGAGTTGTCTCTTAGCGGTTTCGTACCGCAATCGAGGTAAGTGGCTTGTCTAACCTCGTGGGGGGAACCTTCACCTTAGGATATTATGTGTTAATTTAAATGCGTTGTACGCGAGGTGATGGGCGTGTACTTGCGCAGATTGTTGGAACCCACCTTACTTGAACTGTCCAATTTGTGATATTTCTGTTCTTAGCTGATTAAATTGTGACATTACCTGATATTCGTTAAAAAATCATGATTAGATAGGATTTATCTGTCTAAATTCCTAATTGTCTTACTTCAACTTCTTGATAATTGTTGGAACTAGTTTTGGTGAAGTTGTAGTTATGCATATCAAATTTCTCTATGCGTTCATTTTTATTGTTTGTGTTGGTGGACTGCGGGTTCAATTCCTGGAGATCCAAGGGCTGTGGGTTCGATTCCCAGAGACTTAGATTGGTATTGTTTGTGGACTGCGGTTTCGATTCCCAGAGATCCATAGGCTACAGGTTCGATTCCAAGAGACCCGGAGTTTATTGATATATTTACATGCGGACTACAAGTTCGATTCCCGAAGATCCTGAGATATTGAGATACGGGCTGCGGGTTTAATTCCCGAAGACCCGGAGATACTGATATTAGGACTGCAGGTTAAATTCCCGTAGATCCTGAGTAGTTGGATGTAGAGAGGGACTGTGGGTTCAATTCCCATAGGTCCTAGACTTGTTGATTTGAGTTTATGTTGTGTTGGTTACTTGTAGTTAGTTAATTGTAATCGGTTGCAGTAATTACTTCATTGTTGTTATTTTAGATTCATTATTACTTATTCCCGCTTATTATTGTTTTGATCATTATGTTATTGTTTTCTCGGTAGGGCCATGACCTTCCTCGTCACTACTCCATCGAGGTTAGGCTTGGCACTTACTGAGTACCGCCGTGGTGTACTCATGCTACTTTTCTGCACATTTTTGTTGTGCAGATCCAGGTACATCAGGTCAGGCTCATCTAAGGAGATTTAGCAGCACTTCGGGAGACTTGAGGTATGATCTGCTACGTCCGCGGATCCGGAGGGTCTCCTTCTATTCTCATTGGTGATAGCAGTTAATTTTCCTTGTTCTCATTGTTTTAGGCATTCTTGATGTATAGAGCCACGGTTGTACTCTTCTTTTAGTCTGTGTTGCTCGTGGGTTTCCGGGTCTTGGTAGTATGTCATTTAGTGTATTTTGGTGAAGTGTATGTGTCGAGCGGCATTTATTACATTACCTTTATATTACTTTGTGGTTAACTTATCCTTTTGTTCTTGAAATTGTATATTCCGCATCGTGTTAGGCTTACCTAGTCGCGAAGACTGGGTGCCGTTATGACAGGTTCACGATTGGTGAACTAGGGTCGTGACAAATACCTCCCACGAATCAAGTTCTAAAATAATTTCCCTGATATGGCGGCTTGGGAGTTACCATGCTAAACATGTCTGGTCCGTAACAAGTGTTCATCCTCTTTCAATCTATTCTGAATCTTCCATTCACCCTTGTGTTGCCTTTCCCTTATTGATCACCCTTTGTCCTGGACAATATGCTAGTACCATCCTTTCCTTCTAATTAGAACTTTCATTTCCATTCCATTTTGCGGTTAGTGCATAGTTAATAGCCTTATTGTTCCACACATTTGTCTACCTCCTATGAACTTGTAATATATGTATGCCTTATTTAATCAGTTTACAATAACATAACTTCACCACCGATATTCTCACTTCCCATTATATGTAGACAAGAACTATCTTTGGATCATTTAGTTGATATTCAGTGTCACCCAAGTCGGTCGCATTGCGGTTAGTGCTTATAACGTTTATTTTCACTTGTGCTCTAAGCGAGTCCACCATTCTGATACAAGATATTTTATGATAACCATGACCATCTCAATATAAAGGTTTTCTCTAATTTTCTTCTCGCTTCATTCTTCCTAGTTAGTGAATATCCGCATACTCTTCCATATGTTACGTGGTCTTTTACCTTAGGTATTTCATCCGGCTCACCTATTAACTCCTATTATCCGTGGGAAAGTGTGTTCGTCCGCGTATCACTTAACACATATCAGTTTGTAAGATTCTTTAGAGGCTCTCCATCAAGCCCAAATACCCTCTTGGGTTATTGTAGCATAACATTTATTTCTCCCACTTGTTCTGCCTTTCTTAATGTCTTGTAACTTTGGTTAAATCACAAATCTTATGATTAGCCCATTCTAAAAACTCGCAATCTTTCACATTTGACCCATGGTACTTCCTTGGGTTCTATTGCTCCTCACCTTCTAACAAGTATAAATTCCCTTTACAAGCAAACTATTATTTCTAGAATCGTTGAACCTATCATTCACATTTCCATGTGTGAATAATTTACCTTTCTTAACCTTCTTGGGGTACTAGTTGTCTATCATTAGCATATCCTTTCAGAGAGTCATGTTACCCATTATCTCTTTTCTAGAGCACGCATGTCTTCACCAAAATATTAAAACATTATAGCTACATGGTCTCACTCTTGTTTAGTTGTATTTAAGTGTCCTCACGACGGCCCTTCCTCCCCCTACATGGGGCAAATGTCCTGGATTTTGATACAAGTCTTGAATTTGGAACCTTTGGAACATATAGCTCATACATCTATCCCTCATATATATATTCTACTATTAGGGAGATTTAAGTCACCATAGTATTAATCTCATAAGTTCTCTACTCTTATTGAGCCATATAAGTCTAGGATTCCAATTTCTCATGTCAATATCCTTTATGAGTGTGATACAACTTCCTACATTTCTGGGGCCTTACACAGTTCGTAGTACAAGGGTCTTCTCATCTTGGTTTCAATTGAGTCTCATTTCATAACTTCTTTCCACATGTGAGAGACTTTCACTCTCATCATTAATATCTTGGTCATTCCCCAATATATCACGTGCTTGTATAACCAATATTCTTTCACATATCATGATCATTTACATACTTCTTGCACTAACCACGTGTGCTATTCAAGCTTACATCTCATTTATCAAATCAATGCCTATTTGGGCGGGTAATCACTTTTAACACTTTTCTCAACTAAAGTATATGTATGGTACTATGTACTTATACTATATATCCATATTATTTGCTCAACAAGATACACGTGTCATCTCCTTAATATCCTTGTCTTTCCCCATTGGTCATGACATATGATAATATTACTTGTAATAAACAAAACAACATTTAAACTTACCTTGAATATCAACGCACGAGTTAGAAAACAATCTTATACTCAAGCTTTATTGCATGATTTGGAGAGTTGAAGAAGGGTAATATTCCTAAATGTCCATGTAGCCTCCAACTTATAGATGTGGTCGACAACACACAGATAAGAAGGACTCTACTAGACACGACTCCGAGACATCCTAGGACACTTTAAAACCTTAAGCTCTGATATCATGTTTTTCACGCCCCAAAACCGAGGGACACGACCGGCGCTCAACTAGAGGACCCCAGTCAAGCGGCCCTGGAATTGCCTTTCATATCCCACACATTACCCCATGATTCCAATATACATTATTCCTTTTAAATTACAATTTAAGACTTAAGCATAAAATTACAACTTGATTTCATGTATACATTTTCTCATTTTCAACATTTGATACCAAGTATTTGCAAAATACATACGACATTTACCAACGCCACCATTCTGAACCGTACCATTACTACCCAAAATACTTTTGTACACCACCTACATTGTGTTTATAGAGCCTCTACGAATACTAGGAACTTAACCAATACTTGTCGGTGGCAAGGCCCCGGCTGTACCTTAAAATACACAATAAACTCAAAATAAGGTGGCATGAACCACACATGACCCCAAGAGAAAGTGGGGCTCACCGATGCAACTAATGGGATGGAGAGGAGTGCTACTGTCGGCGGACTGGAGTACCTGCTATAGATCCACCTAAATTCATAACACGAATGTAGCACCACCGTCAAAAGGGACGTCAGTACATTTGAATTGTACTGGTACGTATGAACAGACTTTACCCGAAGTAAGATCAATCACTATATAGATAACAAACGGTAATAGATTCAACAATCAAATGCACATGAAAGATACAATCAAGCCAAACAAGTTTACAATCTCTCCTTTTTCACCTTCAAAATTTTCATATCAATGATTTAATAATCTTTTTCATAATTTCATTTCAATAATGATTTCGATCATTTTTCCACCCTTATTACCTCGGCCACCCTTATCACCATAACCCACACCTTATTACTTTGTGTTGTGGCGTATAACCCGATCCCACCGAACATGTCATAGTTCACAAACAACACAACAACAACAATTCTCATACAACAACCACAACAATTCACGAGAATTTTCCGTAGCTATCAATACCATTTCCATCATACTCAACAACTCATATGCAATTTAAGTCACCACAATAATTCCCACAACAAGCCAAATATGTTATTATCACAGTTGTTCCAATTGCATTATTTATGATTTCCTTCCACCATTTGTTTCTCAACTCTTACCATATAACACTTTCACAATCACATTTGGTTTATTTCCAATTACGTACACCATTATATTAGTAAAACTTAACCAACAATGTTCAAGACATATTAATCATAAGAATTCATGAAATAGGCCATCTTGCCTTAACACCCGTGACGCAACCAAAATTCATAAATAGTTCACATAAATAACACGTACCAATTTCTCGTACTCCAAACAAGTAAACTTTACAAAAGTTAATGTTAGCCATACATTCCTGGGATTTTCCCCCATAATGACACTATAAGGGTCCGATACAATTAAGCAACTTTAATCTACAATACATTATTCGATAGGGCCAATATTAGTAATAAATTCCATAACTTACGCCATTTAGGCATATAATTAAACACCTTCTAGGTATAGATATTTACATCTCATAACTATAGTGATGGTTCATCCAACTATCAACATTAACCAACAATTCACCTTACCATAATTCCTAACCAATTTATAACTTCCAACAATATATATATATATATATATATATATATATATATATATATATATATAACCATTCATTCATACCCAACCATCAACCTTCTTAATTAACTCATTTCACAATCTCTACAACCAACGCAACCTAGGTTAGGCACTTATATGAATGGTTATATATATATAACCATTCATTCATACCCAACCATCAACCTTCTTAATTAACTCATTTCACAATCTCTACAACCAACGCAACATAGGTTAGGCACTTATGGCTTTTAATCATTATCCTATGAGTTCTAATGCATCTATCTTACATGAATAATCACCATATAGTAGTTAGAGATGGTAGACATACCTCTTATAATAAGAATTTTAAGAATCCCCACTTGTGGTGTTCCTGATAAATTCAAGGTTTTGAAGGAAAATCTAAGGATTATGAAGATTAATCCTTGTTAGTATAAGTGTTTAAGGGGTAGAAGTTACTCTAAAAACCATACCTTAGATAATAGGGATGAAGTTTGGGACGAAATCCCCTTGAGAGAGCAAGCCATAACCCCAAATAATAGTTGGGAACACTCTAGACTGGTCTTGGGGTATTAATACCTTCCAGGCGCGCGAACTTTTGCCCAGGTGTGTGAACTTCTGCATACTTCGCGCATATTTTGAGCGTCTGAGGCAGAATACTCAGCAAACGCGCGAAGTTTCGCGCGAGTAACACCTTCCGAGTAAAATGGTCATAACTTTCTTTATACACCTCCAAATGACGAACGGGTTGTTGTGTTGTAAACTAGATTCAAAGTTCTTTAATAAGATAGGTTTATACTCACACAAATCTATGATCATTCAAAGTGAGTTCTTGTGCGCACTCATTTACAGATTTCGTCTAATATGTAGTTTTCCAACTTTGCTTAGACTTAGGCCTCTCCTTAGACCCCAAATCACTTATAATAAGACTTATAAACTTATTAAAATATCTAACTGATTTCCATAATATCATAAATCCTTATTTACGCACGAATTAAAATAATATAGCTACCTTGGCGCGACGAAATCATAAGTAACTCGAAAAACAATTCGGGGCTTTACAGATGTACGCCATAAGTTGGATACTCCATACCACCCGCAGACTAGTGGATAGGTTGAAGTGTCCAACAGAGATATCAAGAGTGTATTGACAAAAACCTTGAATGCTACAAGGACTGACTGGTCAAGAAAGCTCGATGATTCACTATGGGCTTACAGGACAGCTTTCAAGACACCAATTGGCATGTCACAGTTGGTGTTTGGGAAGGCTTGTCACTTACAGGTTGAACTGGAATATAAAGCATGGTGGGTACTGAAACAATTGAATTTCAACTTGGAAGCTGCGGGCACAACAAGATTCAATGAATTACATGAGTTAGAGGAGTTCTGGTATTTGTCTTTTGAAATCACAAGGTTATATAAGGAGAGAATGAAGCGGTTGCAGGATCAAAACATCATTGAGCGAAGTTTCAAGTTCGGGGAAAATCTATTGATTTATAATTCAAGATTACGATTGTTCCCGGGTAAGCTAAAGCCAAGGAGGTCTGGACCATTTTGCATGGTTGAAGTATTTCCATACAGAGCGGTGGAGGTTACTACTAATGATGGCTCTCGCACATTTAAAGTCAATGGTCAGCGGTTAAAATTGTATATTGGTATGGACGAGCCCAAGGAGAAGTTCGATTCATATTTGAATGATCTACAAAGGTTGAGAAAACCCTAAATACGCTCAGATGAATTGTGTCGCGACGTTAAATCAGGCGTTACGTGGGAGGAAACCCATGAAATTATTGTATTTGTAACTCTTATCGTCTAGATTATACAAAAAAACAATAGGCAGCAGCTAGGCGTTAGAATCAGAGGAGGTCGTTGACCGCGGTTCCACCGTGACCGCGGTGAAACTGTGGCCAAATGGCCTCTCTAAACCTCACTGCTCGCAGTTCTACCGCGACCGCGGTACAACCGTGGTAGATCACGATAGGGCCCAGGTGAGTTCTCGGTTTAAATTTTATTTTTATTTTACCCCCCCCCCCCTATAACTTAACCTAAAATAACACCCTCCCTCATTATTTACCCACAACATCCGCCCCTCATTACATCTTCCTCTACTTTCTCTCTAAAACAACCCTATCTCTCTCATCCTCTTCTTCTTCTTCTTTCACTTCCACCCCATTCTCCATCCATTAAAGCAACTTGTAACTTGCATCTCTTCTCTTCAAGTAAGTTTCTTCCTCTTCTCTCTATTTCTTTCTAGTTTATATAGTGTATTTTAGTTAGTTGTAGTTTTTAAATAAACCCTCATAAGGCTTAGTGTATAATTTGTATTTTTGCCTTATTTGGAAGTTGACATTGTTGTATATGCTATTCTTGAAGTTGTTTGGTGCTAAAATTGGTTGGGTCTTCATGATTGTTTAATTGTTATGTTGATTTGGTGGCTTGGGGACCCAAGATTATGTTTTTATGGTATAATGTGATAATTGTGTCATGTGTTGACATTGAGTTGTAGTTTTGGTAGGGTATTTTGTACCCAAGATAGGTTTGGATTGTTGTACTTGTGGAGGTTGTGTATAATTTAGTGATGGTATTGTTGTAATGGATGGGTGATGTTTCTATGCTGGCTATGTCATGTATGATTAACATTTAAATGTGTAAGTGTGGTGTGAACTATGCCGGAAGTGGTGTAAAAGTAGGAAATTTGTGGGACTTTAGTATACATGGTTGGATTGAATTGAGGGAGTGTATTTGTGGTCATCGGGTGGTGAAGTCTGAGTAACCATCCGAGTGGCTATTATTATGGACGTATTTTGATATAGTTTGCTACTTCTTTGTAGGACTATAGCTCCCAAAAGATCGAGACAAGCAGCTGGGCCCTCTAGGCCACCAACTTATGATGAATCCCGATTTTTCTCGGAAGTGGATGAGGATGATTTTCATGCCAAGGCCATGAAGAGTATTCTACAAGAGATTCTGATTGACCGGATGGCTCTTCATGCTGAGAAAGCGGACATGTATGAGGAGATTAGGCGCCGGGAGATGGAATTCTGTTTCCAGCACCCAACCTCTATCAACAAAATGTTGGTACGTGAGTTTTATGACAACTGTACCTTCCACACACACAGGGAGGTGTTTGTTCATGGCAAGACAGTCATTGCCAAGGTTCCCACGATCTGGCAGGTGTTAAGGTTGCCATCATTCAGTAGTGATGCGGACTATTATCACGATAGGCCCAATGACACTTGGGAGGTTATGATTGAGGCATTGTGCGTAGGGGGCGTCCTCTATGGATAAGGGACCAAATAACCCTCAACTCTGCCTTCTTTCACGCACTTACCAAATGTTGGCTCACAGTGATTTGCAGCAGGTTCCCCACTTCAAGTAACAGATGTTAATTTCAACAGGGCAGTCTAAACTTGGTGTTTTGTCACTCAAAAAGAGTTTGATGCCACCCGGATAATTGGAGACGAGATGATACTTCGGGCCCTACTGTAGACAAAGGGATTCTATTTCCCTTACTTAGTCACAACACTTTGCTGGATGAGTCATACACCCACATTTCCAATTGATGGAGACTTTACACAAAAAGCTCCATTCAAGGCCTCCGGAATTAGGGTGGGACAAGGTATCAGCAGAACAATAGACACTGATGATGAAGGTGATGACCCTATCCCGGCTGCCCCGTCCAGTAGGTCCACAGACAATGCTGGTTCTTCTAGGCGCCCATACTCTGGGGCTGGTCTTTCAAGATCGTAGTCCGCGAGACCTATGCTACGGTCTTTGGAGGAAGAAGTAGCGGATCTCCGCTCTTCAGTGGATGGCTAGCACACACGCATGGATCCAATGTCCCAATGGCATTCTAGGTCTGAGAACCGATTTATGGCTTGGTCTCAAGCATTGGGGCGAGCATGCCATGTCGACCCCAGTTCTGTCTCCGGCTCTGATTGGGTCTCAATGAAGTCTTCATACCCCTCTATTCTTTATTGTATTTATATGACATGGGGACATGTGATAACTTTAAGTGTGGGGTGGGAGACTTACTCTATTTGTATGTTGTATTTTGTATAATTGTGTTGTACTATAACGTGGTGTTGTATATATTAGAGTAAATTTATTTTAGTATTAGCTGACTTGGACCAACAACGGACACTTGTCGACGAGTTTCTTGAGGGTCCAAGTCGGAATTGCTTATAAAAAAAATATTGAAATTAAAAAATCATAAAACCCAAAAACAAAAGTAGAGGACTCTTCATGATGACGAACTACTTGGACAGTACTCTTGAGGGAAGTAGTCCATGTAGATTTTCTGTTTATATTTTTCTTTTTCTTAGGTAGTGTATTACCTCCCTTTTGGTTTTTAATTTTTATCACGGTTCTTTTCCAAGGGTTTCTCTTGAACCGGGTTAGGTAGATCTTTCTTTTTCTAGTTTTAGGTTTAGATGAGTGAAGGTTAATATGTAACCCCAAATGTGCACACTTGCAAATACCTAAAACGAACTTGAAAGTGTGATGTTTAGGCTAGATTCTAGACTCTAAGATATGCCTTAATTTTGCACAATTTGGCTTGCTTCAACACTCGTATGATTTTGTTGATGAACTGATTCAAAATGAGTTGCATGCTAAGTGTGTGTGAGATTTTTACTTGCATTATGTGTTTACATATGATACCTAGAACTTGTCCTATGTGTTTGCAAAGCAAAATAGAAGTCGTTTAGTTTTAGATATAATAGAGGCATTTCTTTGTGAAAACCTATAAAAAAAACTGTGAGTCCACCTGTAGATAATATCATGGTTAACCTATTTGAGCCTTAAGCCTGTTCTTTGATAACCCTATAATGTTCTCAATAGCTATGTTACAACAACAACAACAACAACAACAACCCCGTATATTCCCACAAGGTGAGGTCTGGGGAGGATAATATGTAGACAGGCCTTACCTCTACCCGAGAGGGCAGAGAGGCTGTTTCCAATCGACCCTCGGCGCATGGAAAAAAAAGGCAAACAAAAACAAATGTTGAATAAACTAAATGTTCAACCCTTACCTCCTAGAAACACTTGATTTGTTAAAGAATATGCAAAAGTTAAAGTGTGGGGTAGTAGGGAATTAGTGAAAAAGGGGAATCAAGAATGAATGGTTGAATTGGTGAATTGGCATTTATATAGTAAATATTCTATAAAAAAATGAAGCTAGTTGCACCTAAAAAAAAAGTGGGGATTACAAGTAAATAAAAATGTGGAATAATGGTTGGGTTGACCATAAAGGTAAAACAAAAAGGAAGTTTGTATTAAAAAGTGCTTAGGGAGGTTAGCCACTCTATCCAAAAGTATCCTACCCGTCCCTTAGCCTACATTACAACCTTTAAAGACCTCTTGATCTTTGACTGAATGGCTCGATTAGTAGAGTATTATACTAGGGGCAAGCTTATGGTGTGCCTGTGTGGCATTAAATGCTCTTTGTTGAGAGTGACTGAATTCTTTCTATATATAGTTCCTTGTTGTTAAATTTTATGTATGTGGAACTTCTCACAAATTTCGTATTGTGAGGGCATGTGACTCAGTAAGAAAAAGAGTCTTCAATTCTGTTAGAGTAATTAGAGTGAGCAATAATGTGTCTTGGCATGAGAGTCTGCAGTTAAGTAAGGATTGTTTCATTGCTTAGGTTAATCACTGATAATAGCTAGTGTGACATATTTTGGGGTAATACATTAAAAAGTTAGGGCTAGAAGTGTGATTAAATTTTCTCGAGGACGAGCAAAGGTTTAAGTGTGGGGTGTTGATAATAGGTGAATTTCACTATATTCATGCCCTAAATAATAACCTTCTTATGTTATTTTAATAATATATATGATGACAAAATGCTCTTATTAGTGTTTTTCATGATTCATATGTACTAAATGGTTAAGGAAGGCTAGGGAACAATTTTGCAGAGTCAAAAGTAGAAGAAAAAGGCCATATATGCAAAATTCCTTTGAACACACGTCTGTACAGCCCTAAAGATTCAGAGGCACTATTTGGCCACGGTTCTACCGTGACCGTGGTAGAACCGCGGTGGAAGTATGCTGCAGAAGTTAGAAGATTCAGAGGGGTTGTTTGGTCGCGGTTCTACTGCGACCGCGGCAGAACCGCGGCGGATGGTGGAAACTTGAAGGGCCAAAGTGTAAAAATGGGATTTTTAAGACCTAAACCCTATATAAGACATTAGCATGCGCCCAAATGAGACAAGCATTTTATTTAGCTTACTTTTGAAAGGAAAACTAGTGTGAGAGAATTCTCCAAACATCTTTCTTTTTTCTTTTGAATTTTCATTTTGAATTCTATTCTAGCTTTTGATTCCATAGTTATGAGTAGCTAAATTCTTATCTAAGGTTTGATGGAACCTATTGGGTGATGAACTTCTGATTTATGTGAATACAAATTGCTAGTTAATCTCTATTTGTTCAACTTCATTTTTGTTGTAGTTAATTGATAGGATCCTAAATTAGTTGTGCCTATTTAGTGTGCATTACTTGGAATAGAGTGCATATTTAGGTTATTGTTGAACAACACCACTCCAAGATTATTAGAGGAATCTATAATTGTGGGTTTAAGGGCGGTATTAGGAATAATGAAGCCTTGGGCGTAATCTAAAGTGAATTATGTTAATTAATGTAAGCTAGTGAAACTCGGGAGATTGAAGTAGTAAATTACTGTGATTACTCAGGAGAGATTTACGGTAAGCATAGTGCTCATGATTGATAGAAAGATATTGATAAATTTGTATGAGCATAAACAGAAGGGATTCCATCAATATGGGAAATCATTACCTTAGTCTTTCTCATTATTGTCTACAACATATCTAGTTATTTTACACTTATTTTGTTCTTTGCAAAAGTAGTTGTTAAGAAACACTCAAAGGAGATTTGAATATTTGGGAAGCTGATTCTGAAGAGTTAGTGGTTTTGAAGATAGTAGTTGATAGGTAACTCTCTGAGGATTCAAGCCCATGTGTAATTTTTGCGACCGCATTGTCCTTTTTATAAGTCATAGTTGGGCATGATAAAGAATGTCAGAATTTGCTGGACAAAATGGCACAAATTCAGGTTGGACAACTAGGAATGCACCTATCACTCCAGTGGTGCAGTCATTGCCTCTTTATCCGTCAAACACTATGGCTAAATTTATGGCAACTCTCTTGACACATATGAGCATCCTCACCAAAAAGGTGGAGGAATCAGGAGTTAAGCAGCATGTGCATATTGTAGACACTACTAATGGGGACTTATGCACATCTTCCATTAGCCAACCAATGGGTTATCCATGGACTGTAGAACATTAACATCATCATCAGTATGAACACATGAACTACCTTGCTAACTATGGGGGTCAGCGACAAGGAAATCCGAATTGGGGTCAGCAAGCTCAAAAATAGTACAAGCCACCTCAGCCACAATATAATGCAGGTAACATAGGAGATATGAGACCCCCCAACAATATGGCCCCATATACTAGACCACAGGCTTTCAACAATCAGCAACAAGGGTATCATCCACCTCAACAACAGCATGGTGGTAGACAAGAAGATGGGTTCGCAAATCTGAAAGCTATGATGCAGCAGGTTATTGGGTCCAATGCCAAGATTAATGAAAGAGTGAATGCACATGATGCAACCATTAGAAATATTGAGGTGCAAGTGGGCCAGATTTTTATGACATTGAACAATTGCCCCCAAGGGACATTACCTGCAGATACACAAATCAACCCAAAAGATCAGGTCCAAAAGCAGTTAATGGCGGTGAGTCTTAGAAATGGTAGAGATATTGATGCTGAAAAAGAGAGAGCTCGAGGTAATTTGCAGGCTGAGACACTTATTCTAGTACCTATTGAAATGGATGGTCTACATGATTGACAGAAGTTACAGTCCAGCCAGCACCTGAAAATAACAATGTGCAACAGGAGACCGAGAAAGTAGCTGAGCCGGTGGAAGATCCAATAATCGAACAAGTAGCTGAGAAAGAAAAGTCCCAAGTGATTGAAAAAATAGACTTCCTGCTCCATTCCCACAAAGGTTGGTCAAGCACCAAAAGGATGAGCAATACAAGAAGATCTTTGAAATGCTCAAGCAAATCCAGGTAAACATTCCTATGATTGAAGCTTTGAAAGAGATGCCTGGGTATGCTAAAATGATAAAGGATTTGATGTCCCGGAACTTCGACTTTAAAGACTTGGCCATAGTGACACTTACTCAAACTTGTAGTGTAGTGCTGTCCAGACCCATAGCTGAAAAGTTATCTGATCCAGGTAGCTTTAGTATTCCTTGCACTATAGGGAACTTCGCCTTTACTAAGGGACTGTGTGATTTAGGGGCTAGTATCAATCTTATGCCTTTGGTGATTTATAAGAGGTTGGGCATTGGGAGAGCTAGACCCACCTCGATGTTGCTCCAGGTAGCTGACAGGGCCGTGAAATGTCCATTTGGGATCTTAGATTATGTGCTTATTCAAATGGGGAAATTTGTGTTCCCTGCTGATTTTGTGATCTTAGACTGCAAAGTAGATGAGGAGATTCCTATAATCTTAGGAAGACCATTCTGGTCACTGAGAAAGCGTTGATTGATTGTGAAATTGTGGAGCTCAAGATGAGGCTAAATTATGAAGAAATCATATTTTATGTGCAGAAATCTATGAGGCGCCCGAGTGAGTTCGTAAATTGCTCCATTATTGATGCAGTAGATGTTATTGTAGAGACAGATAATGAGGTGTTGACAGCTGAGGATCCCCCAGCAGCATGTTTAATGAATTAGAGGAAGTAAATGGCAAAATTAGGCGGAATGGGTGTTAGCGGTGGAAGGTAGAGGGTCATGGGATAGAAATCTTGAGTTTGAATCACTACACCTAGAAAAAAGAGAGACCCTTCCAGCAAAACCATCCATTGAAGAACCACCTAAGCTGGAACTCAAGCCATTACCAACCCACCTCGAGTATGAATTTCTGGGTCCCAACTCCATTTTACCTGTTATTATCTCATCTGGTTTGCTAGATGTGCAGGCTCAACAGCTTATACAGGTACTCAAGGAGTGCAAGACTGCCATTGGATGGACCACGGCATATATTAAGGGGATCAGCCATACCTATTGCATGTATAAGATTCTGCTGGAAGAGGGGCACAAACCTTCTAGGGAAAATCAGAGGAGGCTGAATCCAAACATGAAAGAAGTGGTGAAGAAGGATGTAATAAAGTGGTTGCATGCAGGAATTATTTTCCCAATTTTTGACAATAACTTTGTTAGCCCATTTCAGTGTGTACCTAAATAGGGTGGCATGATGGTGGTTAAAAAGGACAATAATGAGCTAATCTCAACAAGAACCGTCACAGGCTGGAGATTTGCATGGACTACAGGAAGTTGAATCTAGCCACCCGTAAAGACCACTTCCCACTTGCCTTCTTTGATCAAATGCTTGATAGGTTGGCAGGGAGGTCACACTTTTCTTCTTGGATGGGTACTCAAGGTACAATCAGATCTGTATTTCCCCTGAGGATAGAGAAAAGACCTCCTTCACATGCCTATACAACATTTATGCCTTTAAGAGGATTCCATTTGGCCTATGCAATGCACCTGCCACATTCCGAAGGTGCTTGATGGCCATATTCACTGACATGGTGGAGGATATTTTGGAGGCATTCATGGATGACTTCTCGGTGGTGGGGAATTCATTTGAGGAATGCCTAGTCAATCTGACGTGTGTGCTAAAATGGTGCATCGAGACTAACTTAGTTATGAACTGGGAAAAGTACCATTTCATGGTACAAGAAGGAATAGTCTTGGGGCACTAGGTGTCAAGCAAAGGAATAGAGGTTGATCGAGCAAAAGCTGATGTCATAGCAAAGCGGCCTTCACCAACTTCAGTCAAAGCCATTAGAAGCTTTCTTGGACATGTCGGTTTCTATCGGAGCTTAATTAAAGAGTTATCCAAAATCGCCAACCCCCTCTGTAAGTTATTAGAGAAAGATCACCCTTTTGTATTTTCTTATGATTCCAGGATAGCTTTTGAGGAGTTGAAGAAAAGGCTGGTCACTGCACCAATCATTGTTGCCCCCAACTAGAAGCAACCATTTAAGCTAATGTGTGATGCTAGTGACTATAGGGGGGGCAGTGCTGGGCTAGCGAAAGGACAAATTGATGCATCCAATCTACTATGCTAGTAGAACATTGAGCGAAGCCCGGCTGAATTACACAATGACGGAGAAGGAGGTGCTTGTTGTAGTGTTTGCTTTTGACAAGTTCCAGTCCTATCTGATAGGATCCAAGGTAATCGTATAAACTAACCATGCAGCACTTAGATATCTACTATAAAAGAAAGATTCTAAGCCACACCTGGTTCGTTGGGTGTTTCTACTGCAAGAGTTCGATCTTGAAATTTGTTACCGCAAGGCCACTGAAAATCAAGTCGCCGATCACTTATCACGACTTGAAAGAGCTAAAAATGTTATAGAAAGTGAAGAAATTCTGGAAACCTTTCCAGACGAGCAGCTTCTCGCTACCACTATTTTCGAAGTGCCATTGTATGTTGATTATGCTAATTACCTAGCCAGTGGTATTGTTCCTCACGACCTATCATCAGTCTATAGAAAAAGATTCTTTCATGAATACGAATTGTACTATTGGGACGAGACCTATTTGTTTAGAATTTTTCTTGATAATATGATCCGGAGATGCGTCCCCGAGATCAAACAATCTTCTGTCTTGTAGGCGTGTCACGCTTCAGCGTATGGTGGTCATTTTGGAAGGATCAGGATAGCATCTAAGGTGCTAGAGGCCGGATTTTTCTGGCCAACATTGTTTAAAGATGCTCACTTGTGGGTTAAAGAGTGTAATGAATGTCAACGTACCGAGAACATCTCCCAACGTCACGAGATGTCCATGAACCCAATCCAAGAGGTGGAAGTTTTTTATGTCTGGGGGATAGATTTCATGGGTCTCTTCGTCAGTTCCTACGGTAATAAGTACATTCTTGTTGTTGTAGATTATGTGTCCAAATGGGTGGAAGTTGTAGCATTACCCACCAATGATGCTAAGGTGGTGGTTGGGTTTCTCAAGAAGAACATATTCACTCGCTTTGTTACAACGCGTGTAATTATAAGCGATGGGGGCACTCATTTTTGTAACAGGGCCTTTGAGAAATTGTTGTTGATTTCAATGATGTGTCATGCATGAAGAATCCCCGGTCCAGTCTTGATAATCGGATAGATATACATGAAATTGAAAATGAATACGAAGTGGAATATGAGGATGAGGAAGTGTTGGAGGAAATTTGTAAGTATTTGAGCCATTATGAAGAGAAACCCAAACCAAACTTAAATGAGACGGGGTCTATTAATTAGGAAAATTAGGAGAATATTCAGGAAACAAAGATTAGTGTACACTTAGAGACTTCACTCAGAGAAGATTTGATCAGGTTATTACATGAGTCCAAGGACATATTTGCTTGGTCTTATGATGACATGCCTGAGCTCAGTACTGACTTGGTGGTACATAAGTTGCCCATTTATCCAGAATGTTGGCCGGTTAAGCAAAAGTTAAGAAAGTTCAAAACGGATACCAGTGTGAAAATAAAAGAAGAGGTCAATAAGCAGTTTGAGGCAAAGGTCAACGGGTTACCAAGTATCCCACCTGGTTAGCCAATGTTGTGCATGTTCCAAAAGAAAGACGGAAAAACCAAAGTGTTTGTTGATTATCGAGACCTCAATAAAGCCAGTCCGAAGGATGATTTTCTATTACCAAATAACCACATATTGATTGACAATTGTTCCAAACATGAGATTGGTTCCTTTGTGGATTATTATGCGAGTTATCATTAGATCCTGATGGACGACGAAGATGCAGAAAAGACAGCCTTTATCATACCTTGGGGGACATATTGCTACAGAGTAATGCCGATTGGGTTGAAGAATGCCGGAGCCACATATATGAGGGCAATCACCACTATGTTTCATGACATAATACATCAAGAGATTGAGGTGTATATGGATGATGTTATTATCAAGTACAAAAAGCAGTGTGGTCATGTCAAAGACTTGAGAAAGTTTTTTCAGAGGCTTCGAAGATATAATCTCAAGCTCAATCCAGCAAAATGTGATTTTGGAGTACCATCAGGAAAGTTATTGGGGTTCGTAGTAAGCCAGCGTGGTATTGAATTAGACCCGTCAAAGATAAAAGCAATTCAGAACTTGCCTCCGCCAAAGAACAAGAAAGAGGTGATGAGTTTGTTGGGAAGGTTGAATTATATTAGCAGATTTATTGCTCAGTTGACATCGACTTGTGAGCCCATTTTCAAATTATTAAAGAAAGATGTTGCGGTGAATTGGACTGAGGAATGTCAAGATGCATTTGACAATATCAAGGAATATCTGGCCAATCCTCCTGTGTTGGTTCCTCCACAACCTGGAAGGCCCTTGATCCTTTATCTGACTGTATTGGATAATTCTTTTGCCTATGTACTGGGGCAGCATGATGAAACAGGGAAGAAAGAGCAAGCAATATACTATCTTAGTAAGAAATTTACATCTTACGAGGTAAAATACACTCAGCTCGAAAGAACATGTTGTGCTTTAACATGGGTTGCACAGAAGTTGAAACATTACTTGTCGTCTTATACCACTTGTGAGCATGTGATTTTTGCCCTATATGAGAATTACTCCCAAAAATTCAAAATAAAATAATCTTTTCGTTGTGTGCTATTTTTAGATTTTTCGTGGCATTTTTGGATAATTGTTTGTATTTGTCTAAGCGTGTTTTGTTTGTTTAAATTAAGAGAAATACAAAAATATATTGTGTTTGCATTCTTAGGATTTAATTCACAATTAAAAGTAATCAAATTTCTTTGACAAAAATGGAAAATCACAAAAAAAATATGTATTTTTTGCATTTTTTAAGCATTTAATGTCCAAATCGTGCAATTTTATTCTTATTAATGTTTAATTTTGTGTGATAATTATTATTATGAGTTAATTAGTATTTCAAGATAATTTTTAGTTTTTTATAAATTAATCTTAGTATTTTGGGCTTTATTAATTAGGAAGTTGAATAATGGAGAAGAACAAAATAGAAAAAATTGGATTGAGCCATCTTGCAAATTAAGTTACAAGCCCAATCCTAAGCACCCTTACCCAACCCAAAACCCCTTGGCCCAAGAAGAAAATTTCAGATTTTTTTAGCCAAAAATAATCATAATCACATGACATAAAGTAGTGGGGGCAAGGAAATCAAGGAAGAAAACATGGAGAGGAAAACATGGATTAGTGGGTTTTCTTTAAATTAAAAAAATATTTTCTTTTTAATAAAAAATCTGAAAATTTTCGAAATTCTTGCCTATAAATAGAAGAGAGGATTTATGAAAAATGAGAGAAAAAAGAGAGAAAAAATCGGAAGAGAAGAAAAAATAAAAAAAATTCTCTGTTGTGGTATACACTCGATATACACTCTGGATACAGAGGTATACACGGAAACAAATGCAATTTTTGAGAGTTTCTTTTGAGAAGTGAAAATAGTTTAAAGCGAGAAAGCCAAAACAAAGAGAAAATCTGGAATATATTTTTCTTTTCTATTTTTTACTGATTGTTTTTTGTTTTTCTCCGTATTGCTGGAATTTTCGGGATTGAGGTGTTGAAGCTACTGTTGGTTGTTACTGTTGTTGTTGCTGTATTTTCACCGCCCTGTTGATTTGCCATTTTCCCATTCCTTTCAAAACCAGGTACACATTCTAAAAACTATGTGTTGATGTAAGCTCGAATTGGAAGTTGAAGTTTTGAAATGAAATAGAAAAGCAAGTTGTTGATCAATATTTGTTGTTATTTTCTATTTTATTAGTTTTTTTGTCAAATTGTAGTTAGCTTTATAATTTGAAGAATAAATTTGTCATTCAAGGGAACACCTTTTGTATTAATATAGAGTAGCCTTTTAAGCATGTAATTGTTTAGGACTTTTCTTTTCTTTTAGAGACAAACTAAATAGAAAAAATGTAGTCACTTTAGGATTATCTTTTTTTTAAATAAAAATGTTACGAGCCTAGCTAAATAGAAGAAATAAAATTGCGGGGCCCCTCAATAACAATGTTCATTTTTTTTTTCTTTCTTAAAAATAACCAAACGCGGTAAATGATTTAAAATTGCATTATAGTATTGAACATTTTTTTAAAATCAGATATTTAGCCATTACAATAATTTAAGCGACCGTGCTAGAACCACGGGATCCGGGGGTGCCTAACACCTTCCCTCGGGTCAACAGAATTCCTTACTTAGAATTTCTGGGTCGCAGACTTCATTTGGAAAGTCGAAAATATCCTCGATTTGGGATTTAAATAAATTGGTGACTTGGGACACCATAATTTATTCCAAGTGGCGACTCTGAAATAAATAAATAATCCCATTTCGAATATTGTCACTTAAATTGGAAAAACTCCCTTGTACGTTTATCCCTCGGGGTAAGCGCGCCGAAAGGAGGTGTGACAGCTCTGGCGACTCTGCTGGGGACACAAACCCAGAACCACTGGTTCAGGGTTTTAAGAATTCGAGCTTTGAATAATTGTTGTATTTGGCTTATTTATTATCCGATTTTATTACATGTTTATATTTTATATGCTAAATGTTGCTTTACCGCTTTGATATTTCGTGAACTGTATATAAATTGTGCCGATACCCATTTTTCTCTTTTTTGAGTCTTCTGAAATACAATACCGGGCATTTGCTGGACATAGCCCATTTTTCTCAAGATAGCTGTGGTGCTTGGCACCCGGTGAAGGATTTGTAGTCACACATGTTTAGGCGGGGAGTATTGTCAATTAAGCCGGAAAGCCATGCTACCGGTGCACTGACACTCCTCGACTCGAGTTGTCCGCTCGATTTAAAGCCAGTCTAGACACTTTTTCCAATAGGATAATGACTTAGAATAACAAAACCTTATGCCGGATCCCCGATAGGAACGTATATTTGCATCATGTGCATATTTGACTTAGGAGGCTCAACACAGGGGTTGGGCCTGTCTAGGACAGGTGTACCTGAAACAAAAGACCAACTTGTTGCATCTTTCTCTGTGCATTTATTTGTTTCGATCTTACATGCCGACCGGTTTGTTATTAAAAAAGAGAAGGGTAAGAAGTGGAAGATGTCAAGGTGAAAAATCAAAATAATTTTATGGAAAATGGTATGTCTTTCTTAGAAATAATTTTTGAAAAACAAAATGAAAAAAAAAATTAAAAAAAAAATCTCCGAATAAATTTTGTTAATTTTAAATAGTTAGTTTCTTTGAAAACAATTTTTTGAAAAGTGCAAAAGAAAAAAATTTCCAAATAAATTTTCTTAATTTTACGAAAGATAGTTTAGTTTCTTTGAAAATAATTTTTGAAAAATGAAAAACAAATTCCCAATAAATTTTGTTAATTTTATGAAAAATAAGTTAGTAAAAAAAATGTTGTTAAAAATACTTTGTTTTCTTTTCTTAAAATGATTTGGTTCTTTATAACCGAACTACGCAGGTTTGATTCTCCCCATTAGGTGGGATACGTAGGCAACCCTCATCGGGTCCAACCACCCCTTTAAAAATAAAAAAAATAAAAAAATGTCGAAGTTTTAGTTTTTCAATAAAATCAAAGTAACGCTGTTTTTGAAAATAGCCGAATGTTCCGAAAGGACGCCGGAAGGCTGTTTTGCAAAAATGGCCACTTTGAAATCTTTCCTTTTTCTTTTAATAATCGCCTTGAAATATTCCATGCGAAAATGTTGAAAGGTCGTAGCCTCAAAATCAAGTTTGAGTTTACCACCTTTTTTTTTAAAAAAAAATGTGTGTTTAGTTTTCAATAAATCGAAGCGATGTCGGTTTCAACAACAGTCGAATGTACCCGAAAGGGACGCCGGAAGGCTGACTTTGCATAAACGGCCTCTTGTGGGGCATTTTGTAGTTTTTTGGTCAATTGATCCTCACAGCCTTATAATTTTCGTCCCCGAGGCGCTGAAAGGCCGTGTTTGTAAAAACAAGGTTTTTATTCCAATTTGAAAAAAAAGAAAATGAAAAAAAGGGAGGTTAATAACGAGAGAGGATTTCAAGGATAATTGAAAAGGAAAATGGGGAATGATGCATGCGGTGAATACATATATGGTTAACTGACTAGGTGTATTGCATCCAACGTGCGATAACATATCTGTTAAACTCTGTGAGCTTACAAGTTGGTTGCATTTCAGAAAGTTTAGCAGTTGGCTTGACAAAATATTCTGGCCAATCACCGTTACCATACTAGATCAAAAGGTCCAATTCTAGCAAGCATGTCTAATTCCGGCAAAAGTCTCGATGAGGAGAAAACAGAGATACAGATCATGAAAGAGGAGGTGGACCGGTTGAGACAGCAAATGACAGAGATGCACCTAGCCTGGGCTAGGGGACGATCATCACCAAACCTTCCTACTCTTACACCAGCACCAGAGCGTCCACCCATTGACCCTCGACAAGTGCATCGATCTATCCTTATTATCAAGGGGAAAACCCTTATACATCCCAGGTTCCACCAGCTAGACAAAATACTCCTCCTCCGGTCACCCCTGTTTTCGTGGCACCTCCACCTGCTACTTTACAGAAGTCGTCCGGTGAACCGCTTTTCCAAATACATGACAATCATTGTTATGATCCCGAGCCTACCTTTAAGGCTCCTGAACCGCATTCACACACCCCTCACTGGGATTACCCGGCATAACCGGAAAAGCACTTCAAAAGTTTGGAGCATGAGGAGGTTATTCGGAAAGTTAAGAGCCTGGAGCAATCCTTCAGGAATATGCATTGTTTGGGCAACCAAGTCAGTGTCGCTTACAAAGATCTGTGTCCATTCCCAGATGTCCAGTTGCCAGCAGGGTTCAAAATACCCAAGTTTGACCTATACGAGGGGCATGGTGACCCAGTAGCCCATCTTCGAGGTTTTTGTAGCAAAATGCGAGGAGCCGGAGGGCGAGAAGAACTTCTGATAGCTTACTTCGGTCAGAGCTTGGGAGGGTCCGCACTAGAGTGGTACACCGGGCATGATCCCAACAGATGGTTTACATGGGATGACCTGGCCCAAGCATTCATCGGCCAGTTTCAATATAATCTTGAAATAATCCCTGATCGCTTATCATTGCTAAAGTTAGAGAAGAAATCCGCCGAAAGCTTTAGAGAATTTGGGTTCCCCTGGAGGGAACAGGCAGCAAGGGTAGATCCCCGATGAGAGAGAACGAGATGGTAGATTACTTCTTGCAGACACTGGAGCCAACTTACTTTAGTCACCTGGTGACATCGGTTGGTAAATCTTTCAATGAGGTGGTCAAAATGGGCGGAATGATAGAAGAGGGACTTAAGTCCAATAAGATCTTGAGGTATTCCGCGTTGAAAGCAACAACTCAAGCTATTCAGAATGGCACATGGGTTGCATTCGGGAAGAAGAGAAGAGAAGAAGTTGCAACGGTAGAGGAGGGTACTTGGTCCAGATCGAAAGGTCCTTCACCTCATTACCAAGCCAGACCCTACCACCCAAATCACCCTAATCACCCTCCCCGAAACACATATCCACCACCGAGGGTTTACAATAATCCTCGAGGACCAGGTTTCCGAGGGAATCATGCCTTTAGAAGGGAAAAGGCACAAAGAACATTCACTGAGTTGGGAGAAACTTATACTGCTCTGTTCCACAAATTGAAGCAGATAGGTTTGTTGAGTCCTATTGAGACAAGATTGCCAAATCCCATACCCCCAAATGTGGATCGCTCAGTAAACTGTGAGTATTGTTCAGGGGCTCTCGGACATGATACCGAGAAATGTTGGAAACTGAAACATGCAGTGCAAAATCTTATTGACACCAATAAGATCAAGGTTCAGACACCAGAGGCACCCAACATTAATGAGAATCCATTGCCAGCTCACCCTTAGACCCATGTGATCAAATTGATACACAATGGAAGGGAAAATTAAGAAGCCCGATCTGTATTCCACAGCAAAACCAATCGGCAGAATTTGGTATATAAGAAGTCATGCTTGGTAATCAGGAGGAGTTTCGGTGGTTTGTTTTTGTTGTCATTTCTTTTGTCCGAGTTGTTTCTAGGGTTGTGACCTAGATTTTGTCTTGTAGTGAAACCCTCTTATCTTTCCATTTTTGGTCATTTCAGTTTGCTTAGTCTTATCAAGTGTCGTTTCAGGTTTGTAGTGTTGGTTTGCTTCTTTGTATTTGAACCTTTTTCTCCGTTTAATGGAACTTTCGGTCTTTTATTACCCAGTCGTCTTTTTGTTTAGTTCTTCTATATTTAGATTTGTCATTTGTTCGAACGCCGGCTCTAATGACATGACATCGCACATAATTTTGGCCTAATATTAAGGGTTAATCATGAAGCAATTGGAAGATAATCGGGTCATTTTAAAAGAAATAAAAGCGATTTGAGATTATTTGGAGCCCGAATCATGTGAGACTGGGGTAGGTAAAACACGAAGAAACCCTTGCTAAGACAGGGTTCGCTCGTGATGAAAGTGTCGTCCAACAATACTTTAAAATGATAGATGCAAAGGCGAATGGACGATATGGTTATCAATCAGGGCACAAACAGAAGATGTCGTGAATATGTTGTTTGAACTTGGCATGTTTTGAAGATTGGAATGACGAAGGCATTTTGTTCTGCTATCCAAACACTTTATCCATCATCAACCCTTTTAGCCTTATTTTAAATTTTTTCATACCCCTCCTTCGGAATTAGTTGCAAAGACTAGAAACACAAGTTAGAAAGACAAGAGCAGAAAGGGATAAAAAAAACAACAAAAAATATAAAGAAAAGAAAAGAAAAAGAAAAATGAAGGAGAAAGAGAAACTTGAAAAAAAGGGAATTGGGAACTACGTTTGACCTGATTCCTCAAAGAGGATACGTAGGCGCTTCACAGCTCGGTCATAGTGTAAATAAAGAAATAAAAAATCCCCAAGTAAAAAAACCGGGGCAAAGAAAAATTGTGTTGATTATAAATAAATTTAGGTCCGAAGGTTGTAAATTTTGAACCCAAAATTGATTTTGTTTTGAGCCGTCAATACCCTTTCTTTCTAGCCCTATCCAAATCCCACATTACGGTCCGGAAAGACCTTCTGATCAGTCTTCAAAAGATGCCACGTCAGGCGAGTGAGAGAGTCCTATCAGAATATAACACTTTGATTCTCAGCAGAAAAGACTCTGATTCCCAGCATAAAGGAAACACGAGAGAGTCTTAGAAGTGACATCCCAATCCCCAGCTAAAAGTAATACAAACGAGACTACGAGAGAGTCTTACCGGTGAAAACCTTCACAGGCACCATAAGGCGAAGAAAGATGAGAGAAAATCAAAATGAGAGAGGTTTGAAAATGAAAACCCTTCGGGCACTACAAATCGAATAAAGGTGATAATCAGAGGGAAATCACAAGACAGAAATTGTGAAAGGCGATTAACGACGGTGGATAGGCCATATATGCATGTCATGATCAGTAGAGTTGGTATTCACGTTTGATAAGATTTTATAGTCATTTCTTGTTAGAGAGTCAGTTTTCCTTTGTCTTCTATTTTGTTTCTTTTTATCTTTATCTTTTTATCAAAAACAAATTCCCCCATCAAAGTCTGTCTAGTCAAAACAAATGAGAAATGATTTCAAAACTTGCCACCAACTTTCCAATTATTATGCAAGGCAAGGAAATACCATTGATGACAGAGAAGTATGGTCCGAAGAAGATTATTAAACTGGGACAGAAAATTTTCCTTTCACTTTGAAAATTTTCTGGAAGTCAAGTTACACTTGGGGAAGAAGGAAGATAGGACAAAGCCTTAAGGGAAATGGTCTTCGAACCAGTGTCATCCTCAACAGCCTTCAGAAGAGTGAAACACCAATTTTGAGGAAATGAAAATCCACCAGCAGTGTTATCTTCAGCAAGTTCCGAGGTGGTCGGACAACACAGAGTGGTAGAGGAAGAAAGGAAATCCCATCTTCAACAAAATAACCCCCAGCAAGTTGAGAAACACAGAACGGGGAAGGGATAAATGGGAAAACCCATCCCCAGCAGGAATATCATCTCCAGCAAATGAAATCATTTCCCAACAAGTTTTGGGAACCCCGAGCGAGGGAAAGGAGAAAAGGAAAAACCACCCCACATGAGCAGCGGCACAACCGCTCACAATGTTTTGAACTAACAAATTTTCTTTGATTTGAAACGGGGAAAGAAAGTGCTATTGATAGCAGAAAGTCATGCCACAAGGAAGAACACTAATACTGGGGCAGAAAATTTTCTGCCGTTGTTGAAAATTTTCTCGGAGAAACGAGGAAGGCAATTCAAGATGACGTGTCAGGTTTGTCCACCTTCAAATAGGATGCTTCAGGTTTGTCCACCTTCGAACAGGACGTCTCAGGTTTGCTCACTTTCATACATTGATACAATGGGAGTATTCGCCCTCGAATAGAATACGATGGGAGTATTAGCCCTCGAATAGAATACGATGGGAGTATTCGCCCTCGAATAGAATACGATGGGAGTATTCGCCCTCGAATAGCATACGATGGGAGTATTCGCCCTCGAATAGGACACAATGGGAGTATTCGCCCTCGAATAGGATACAATGGGAGTATTCGCCCTCGAATAGGATACAATGAGAGTATTCGCCCTCGAATAGGATACAATAGGAGTATTCGCCCTCGAATAGGATACAATGGGAGTATTCGCCCTCGAAAAGGATACAATGGGAGTATTCGCCCTCGAATAGGATACAATGGGAGTATTCGCCATCGAATAGGATACAATGGGAGTATTCGCCCTCGAATAGGATACAATGGGAGTATTCGCCCTCGAATAGGATACAATGGGAGTATTCGCCCTCGAATAGGATACAATGGGAGTATTCGCCCTCGAATAGGATACAATGGGAGTATTCGCCATCGAATAGGATACAATGGGAGTATTCGCCCTCGAATAGGATACAATGGGAGTATTCGCCCTCGAATAGGATACAATGAGAGTATTCGCCCTCGAATAGGATACAATGGGAGTATTCGCCCTCGAATAGGATACAATGGGAGTATTCGCCCTCGAATAGGATACAATGGGAGTATTCGCCCTCGAATAGGATACAATGGGAGTATTCGCCCTCGAATAGGATACAATGGGAGTATTTGCCCTCGAATAGGATACAATGGGAGTATTCGCCCTCGAATAGGATACAATGGGAGTATTCGCCCTCGAATAGGATACAATGGGAGTATTCGCCCTCGAATAGGATACAATGGGAGTATTCGCCCTCGAATAGGATACAATGGGAGTATTCGCCCTCGAATAGGATACAATGGGAGTATTCGCCCTCGAATAGGATACAATGGGAGTATTCGCCCTCGAATAGGATACAATGGGAGTATTCGCCCTCGAATAGGATACGATGGGAGTATTCGCCCTCGAATAGGATACAATGGGAGTATTCGCCCTCGAATAGGATACAATGGGATTATTCGCCCTCGAATAGAATACAATGGGAGTATTCGCCCTCAAATAGAATATAATGGGAGTATTTGCCCTCGAATAGAATACGATGGGAGTATTCGCCCTCAAATAGAATACGATGGGAGTATTCTCCCTCGAATAGGATACGATGGGAGTATTCGCCCTCGAATAGGATACGATGGGAGTATTCGCCCTCGAATAGAATACGATGGGAGTATTCACCCTCGAATAGAATACGATGGGAGTATTCGCCCTCGAATAGAATACGATGGGAGTTTTCGCCCTCGAATAGAATACGATGGGAGTATTCGCCCTCGAATAGAATATGATGGGAGTATTCGCCCTCGAATAGAATACGATGGGAGTATTCGCCCTCGAATAGAATACGATGGGAGTATTCGCCCTCGAATAGAATACGATGGGAGTATTCGCCCTCGAATAGAATACGATGGGAGTATTCGCCCTCGAATAGAATACGATGGGAGTATCCGCCCTCGAATAGAATACGATGGGAGTATCCGCCCTCGAATAGGATACGATGGGACTATCCACCCTCGAATAGGATATTTTATGTTTGTTTTATTTTTATTGATTTGCCAGAATGCATTTTAAATTCAAAAGTTGCTAATAAAAACAGGCGCCTACCTGTATAACAAGAGGCATGTCTTCAGTCTTTACATTGCAGGTCTTGAAAACAGTAACCCACCATAAAGCAGAGGGTTACAACAAGAGTTCCCAACACAAATTCAAGTGCATGAGTCAAAGGAAGGGAGGGAATGAAGAAAAATTTTCCCAGCATCATTATCTTAGCAGGAAGAAGAAAGCGGTGCAGGAAGCGAAGGAGGACGATAGGGATGGGATGCAGTTCGAAGTTTGTAGTTGAAGTCAGGGAGCCCGTCTGAAGAATGGAGTGGCGATTTAGTTTTGAAGTTATAGTTGAAGTCAGGGAGCCCGCCTGAAGAATGGAGTGGCGATTTAGTTTTGAAGTTGTAGTTGAAGTCGGGGAGCCCGCGGGAAAGAATAGAGTGGCGATTTAGTTTTGAAGTTGTAGTTGAAGTCAGGGAGTCCGCCTGGAGAATGGAGTGGCGATTTAGTTTTGAAGTTGTAGTTGAAGTCAGGGAGGCCACCTGAAGAACGGAGTGGCGAGTTATTATTTTGAAGTTGTTGTTGAAATCAGGTGCCCGCTTGAAGAATGGAATGGCGATTTATGATTAGAGTTTGTCGATAAAGTCAGAAGCCCGCCAGAAAAGAAAAACGACGTCTCAATTTCTAAGATTTGATAAGGATAGTGAAGAATCAGAAAGTGACAGAGTATAAAGGAAATCCTCAGCACGAATCCAAGTTCAAAATCAGAAGCAAGGCAACAAGGGTCAGAAAAGATAGATTCAAACTTCGAAGGTAAATAGTTCGAAGATCACAATGAAGGGACCAACGGTCGGAGTTCAGCAATCAAGATAGGCCGAGATAACAATTGTCAGAAGAGAAGAAGCATGTGAAGAAACATCATAGCCAGCAGGATGGCAATGAACATGACAAGATCAAGCTGAAAAGATAGATAAGAATTTGCAATATTGTAACTTAGTCTAGCTTCTTATTTTTCGTTTAGCACGATGTAATAAGGGGATCAGTTAAGTAGTGGCATCAGCAGCAACAACACTAACAACAAGATTACAACAATCATGGTAGTCCCAGCTACCAAAACTTCCCGAACTACATTGACCTGATTCCCTTTTAGCCAGGGATATGTAGGAGACCTTCTGAAGCAAAGGTTCGGTCAAACTTTTCCAAAAAATGCTTCACACGGAGTAATCAAACGGGCAAAAATCGCTCGTATCCGCTCACTTGTCTTTGCACGAAAACTCTCCATGTTTCCGCGCAAAGAGGGCAGCTGTGAGCATGTGATTTTTGCCCTATATGAGAATTACTCCCAAAAATTCAAAATAAAATAATCTTTTCGTTGTGTGCTATTTTTAGATTTTTCGTGGCATTTTTGGATAATTGTTTGTATTTGTCTAAGCGTGTTTTGTTTGTTTAAATTAAGAGAAATACAAAAATATATTGTGTTTGCATTCTTAGGATTTAATTCACAATTAAAAGTAATCAAATTTCTTTGACAAAAATGGAAAATCACAAAAAAAATATGTATTTTTTGCATTTTTTAAGCATTTAATGTCCAAATCGTGCAATTTTATTTTTATTAATGTTTAATTTTGTGTGATAATTATTATTATGAGTTAATTAGTATTTCAAGATAATTTTTAGTTTTTTATAAATTAATCTTAGTGTTTTGGGCTTTATTAATTAGGAAGTTGAATAATGGAAAAGAACAAAATAGAAAAAATTGGATTGAGCCATCTTGCAAATTAAGTTACAAGCCCAATCCTAAGCACCCTTACCCAACCCAAAACCCCTTGGCCCAAGAAGAAAATTTCAGATTTTTTTAGCCAAAAATAATCATAATCACATGACATAAAGTAATGGGGGGCAAGGAAATCAAGGAAGAAAACATGGAGAGGAAAACATGGATTAGTGGGTTTTCTTTAAATTAAAAAAATATTTTCTTTTTAATAAAAAATCTGAAATTTTTCGAAATTCTTGCCTATAAATAGAAGAGAGGATTTATGAAAAATGGAGAGAAAAAAGAGAGAAAAAATCGGAAGAGAAGAAAAAATAAAAAAAAATTCCTGCTGTGGTATACACTCGATATACACTCTGGATACAGAGGTATACACGGAAAAAAATGCAATTTTTGAGAGTTTCTTTTGAGAAGTGAAAATAGTTTAAAGCGAGAAAGCCAAAACAAAGAGAAAATCTGGAATACATTTTTCTTTTCTATTTTTTACTGGTTTTTTTTTGTTTTTCTCCGTATTGCTGGAATTTTCGGGATTGAGGTGTTGAAGCTACTGTTGGTTGTTACTGTTGTTGTTGCTGTATTTTCACCGCCCTGTTGATTTTCCATTTTCCCATTCCTTTCAAAACCAGGTACACATTCTAAAAACTATGTGTTGATGTAAGCTCGAATTGGAAGTTGAAGTTTTGAAATGAAATAGAAAAGCAAGTTGTTGATCAATATTTGTTGTTATTTTCTATTTTATTAGTTTTTTTGTCAAATTGTAGTTAGCTTTATAATTTGAAGAATAAATTTGTCATTCAAGGGAACACCTTTTGTATTAATATAGAGTAGCCTTTTAAGCATGTAATTGTTTAGGACTTTTCTTTTCTTTTAGAGACAAACTAAATAGAAAAAATGTAGTCACTTTAGGATTATCTTTTTTTTAAATAAAAATGTTACGAGCCTAGCTAAATAGAAGAAATAAAATTGCGGGGCCCCTCAATAACAATGTTCATTTTTTTTCTTTCTTAAAAATAACCAAACGCGGTAAATGATTTAAAATTGCATTATAGTATTGAACATTTTTTTAAAAATCAGATATTTAGCCATTACAATAATTTAAGCGACCGTGCTAGAACCACGGGATCCGGGGGTGCCTAACACCTTCCATCGGGTCAACAGAATTCCTTACTTAGAATTTCTGGGTCGTAGACTTCATTTGGAAAGTCGAAAATATCCTCGATTTGGGATTTAAATAAATTGGTGACTTGGGACACCATAATTTATTCCAAGTGGCGACTCTGAAATAAATAAATAATCCCATTTCGAATATTGTCACTTAAATTGGAAAAACTCCCTTGTACGTTTATCCCTCGGGGTAAGCGCGCTGAAAGGAGGTGTGACACCACTTATCTTATATCTCGGTTGGATCCACTGAAGTACATCTTCCAGAAGCCTATGCCCACAGGAAGGCTCGCTAAATGGCAAATTCTACTTACAAAGTTTGATATTGTTTATGTAACCCGCACTGCAATGAAGGCACAAGCAGTCGCTGACCATTTGGCAGAAAATCCAGTTGATGATGAGTATGAAACGTTAAAGATATATTTTTCTGATGAGGAGACAATGAATATTGAGGAATTAGAACAAGAAGACAAGCCGGGCAGGAAACTATACTTTGATGGGGCCATCAATAGCAAAGGGGTCGAAATTGGAGCAGTGCTCATTTCAGAAACGGGTCAGCATTATCCTGTTACCGCTCAGCTCCAATTTTTCTGTACTAATAACTTGGCTGAGTATGAAGCATGTATATTGGGATTAAGAATGGCAATAGACATGGGTGTTCAAGAGATTTTTGTCATGGGTAACTTGGATGTCTTGATACATCAAATTCAAGGTGAATGGGAGACAAGGGATTTGAAACTTATACCATATCGACAGTGTCTATATGAACTATCTCAGAGGTTTCAGTCCATAGAGTTCAAGCATATCCCAAGAATGCACAACGAAGTTGCAAATGCCCTGGCCACATTGTCGTTCATGCTGCACCATCCGGACAAAGCCTATATAGATCCACTGCAGATACAAGTTCATGATCAAAATGCTTATTGTTTCACAGTAGAAGAGGAACTTGACGGTGAGCCATGGTTCCATGATATTAAAGAATATTTGAGGATGGGGGTGACCAGCGCAAGCCACGGGAGATCAGAAAAGGGCTACAAGGCGACTAGCGAGTGGATTTTTCTTCAGCGCAGGAGTTGTATACAAGAGAACCCCGGATTTGGGTTTACTAAGATGTAAAGATGCACAGCAGGCCACTACAATCATGGCTGAAATACATGCAGGAGCTTGTGGACCTCATATGAGTGGATATGTTTTGGCCAAGAAAATACTAAGGGCTGGATACTATTGGCTCACCATAGAGCGGGATTGAATTAGGTATGTGCGGAAATGCCATCAATGCCAGATACACGAAGATTTGATTCATTCCCCACCCTATGAGTTGCATACAACATCAGCATCATGGTCATTCGTCGTATGGGGCATGGATGACATCGGTCCAATAGAACCCACAGCATCTAATGGGCACAGGTTTATCCTGGTAGCTACTGATTATTTCACTAAAAGGGTGGAGGCGAAGACATTTAAAGCAGTAACAAAGAAGGCGGTAGTGGATTTCGTACATACAAATATCATTTGTCGCTTCGGAATTCCCAAGGTGATTATCACGGACAATGGAGCAAATCTTAATAGTCACATCATGGTAGAGGCATGTCAAAAGTTCAAAATCTTGCATCGTAATTCTACACCTTATCGGCCTAAAGCAAATGGAGCAGTTGAGGCTGCAAATAAGAACATTAAGAACATTCTCAGGAAAATAGTGGAAGAGTCAAGACACTAGCATGAAAAATTACCATTTTCTCTAATGGGTTATCGTACTACTGCGCGTACTTAAATTGATATAACCCCTTACTCATTGGTGTACGGAACAGAGGTAGTAATACCTGCAGAGATTGAAATACCTTCCCTCCGGATTATAACTGAGGCTGAAATTGATGATGATGAATGGGTAAAAGCCTGGTTAGAACAATTGAGCTTGATCGATGAAAAAAGGTTAGCAATAGTATGCCACGGACAGCTGTACCAACGAAAGATGGCCAGAGCATATAACAAGAAAGTACGTCCACGGAAATTCGAAGTTGGACAGTTGGTGCTAAGACGTATTTTACCACACCGGGGCGAAGCAAAAGGAAAGTTTGCACCTAATTGGCAAGGGCCATTCATGGTGTCCCGGGTATTGTCCAACGGAGCTTTATATCTAACAGAAGTGGAAGGGAATGTGTAGAGACTGCTATCAACTCCGATGTAGTCAAGAGATACTATGTATGATTCCTTTTTCATATATACAATTGTATTTGTCATAATTTTGAAATTGAAATGATGAAGGCATTTTATTTCTCTATCCAAACACTTTACCCAACGAAGGATGGCCAAAGCATATAACAAGAAAGTACGTCCACGGAAATTCAAAGTTGGACAGTTGGTGCTAAGACATATTTTACCACACTAGGCCGAAGCAAAAGGAAAGTTTGCACCAAATTGGCAAGGGCCATTCATGGTGTCTCGGGTATTGTCCAACGGAGCTTTATATCTAACAGAAGTGGAAGGGAAATGTGTAGAGACTGCTATCAACTCTGATGTAGTCAAGAGATACTATGTATGATTCCTTTTTCATATATACAATTGTATTTGTCATAATTCTGAAATTGAAATGATGAAGGCATTTTATTTCTATATCCAAACACTTTACCCATTGCTACCCCTTTTGAGCCTTATTGCATTATTCTTTCACACCTCTCTCTCGGAATCAATTATGAACAATGAAATGAAAAGAAAAGAAAAGAGAAGATTGAAAAAGAGAAAAAGAAAAGAAAAAGGGAATGAAAAGAAAAGAAAAAGAGAATGAAGAAAATTGAAAAAATGATGATAAAAAGAGAAAAGATATACAAAAAAAATATACAAAAGAAAAATTGGGAAAAAGTCAAATGACAAAGAAACCTTAGGGTCTGAACTACGTTTGATTTTATCCCGAAAGGGTACGTAGGCAGCCTCAATGATGTTCAGTCACGACAGAAATAAAATCCAAGATTCCCCAAATATTGAAACTGGGGCAGAAAATATGTTTTATGATTCCGAGAGTTGTAATTATTTTGAACCCACGTTTAAATTTTGAGTCTTTATACCTTTCTTTCTTAACCCATCCAAAAGCCATATTACGGTCCAAAGAAAGACCTTCTGATTGATTTCAAGAAAATGACAATACAACAGGAAGAAAGAGAAACACATCAGGGACAATACCCAGAAGTTTAAAGACAGAAAAATAAAGAAAAATAAAATAAGAGAGTCTTATCGGTGAAAAACCTCATGGCACCATAAGGAGAATGTAAGTTGAGAGATAAATAAATGAAAGAGTCTTATCGGTTAAAACCCTCACGGGCACCATAAGGCAAATGTGAGTTGAAAATAAATAAATGAGAGAGTCTTATTGGTGAAAACCCTCACGGGCACCATAAGGCGAATGTGAGGCGAGAGAAAATTAATGAGAGAGTCTTATTGGTGAAAACCCTCATGGGCACCATAAGGCGAAAGTAAGGAATGACCTGATGAATGAAAATGGCAAGACAAACAAGGTTTGAGTTGATGAAAAGAGAAATTAAGTTAGCAACAAATTGATTGGGCAGACTGGGCCGGAAATTGAAATGCATGGCATGGTCAAAGGAATCAGCCTTCATACCCAGATAAGTTCTTTCTTTACTTCAAAATATCCTCACCCCTGAAATTCAGGTCATTGCATTTCATTCTATTTGTTTAAAACCAGTTTCCAGTTGAAAGCTAGCTACCATCTTCTCATGTTGGATGGCATAGTAATACTGGGTCCTTCAAAGGAAAAGAGAAAATAAAAGCACATGATGATCACATAGCCAAAGGGAATAAAAGAGAAAAGAAACAAAAAGAGAAAAGTAAAAATGGATCACAAGGAAGAATTGGGAAGACGATCAGGAATAAGTTGCAAAGCAGTATGAAGCAAGATGAGGCAGACGGTGGAAGCAAGGCCAGCGAGAATGCCAGTTGCTAACCATCATTTTATAACTAATAAATTGTTCACTGATTAAGACAGGGACATAAGATATAAATTCTTACTAATCACTTTAATGTGAATGTGACCAATATGGGAAAAAATAATCAAAAAGAAGCAACAATAAATGAGACAATCCACGATGGAGAACTCAATGATTAGGAACCTACCCGAACAAAGAGGGAGGTATTATATTTTATTTTCAAAATTTACACCCAGTTATCAAACTGAGGGAATATTTTTCTGTATTTTTATTTCTGCATCAAGCGCCCACCTGGATAACAAGGGAATATTTTTCTGTATTTTCATTTCTGCATTAGGCGCCCACCTAAATAACAAGGGAATATTTTTCTGCATTTTCATTTCTGCATCAGGTGCCAACCTAGATAGCAAGGGAATATTTTTCTGCATTTTCATTTCTGCATTAGGCGCCCACCTGGATAGCAAGGGAATGTTTTTCTGCATTTTCATTTCTGCATCAGGCGCCCACCTGGATAACAAGGAAATATTTTTCAGCATATTAGTTTCTGATTAGGCGCCCACCTGGATAACAAGGGAATATTTTTTCTGCATTTTCATTTTTGCATCAGGCGCCCACCTAGATAACAAGGGAATATTTTTCTGTATTTTCATTTCTGCATCAGGCGCCCACCTGTATAACAAGGGAATACTTTCAGCATCTTAAAATTTTTTCTTTTCTAACAAAGTAACATCATGATACATTGAAAGCCCCATACTGGGGCAGTGGAAAAGTTTTCTTTGTTTTGCAATAAGCAGGTACCAACCTAGAGAGCGAAGAAAAGCATTTTGAAGTCATACAAATGGAGGAAAGCAATATGTTGGAAGCAAGTCATAAGAAAATATTTATCGAAAAATGGAATATGCAAATAAAGAGCAACATACAAGATGAAAGAGCAAAGCAATACAAGGATACAAAACATAGATAGGATTTTTTGTAATTCATAGACCATAGCTTAGGCTAGCTTCTTTGTTTTATTATTATCCCGGTGTAATATGGAGTCAGTCAGCAGTAACAGCGATAACAACAGCACCAACAATGAAATCACAGTTCCCTGTTAGTTTCAAACTACCAGACCTTCCCGAACGACACTGACCTGATTCCTGTTTAGCCCAGGATATTTAGGCAACCTCTGAAGCAGGGTGCGGTCAAAAGTTTTTCAAAAATGCTTCATACTGAATATGCAAGTGGGCAAAAATCTCTCATTACTCCTCACTTATCTTTGCACTGAAACTCTAGGCGTTCCCGAGCAAAGAGGGGCAGCTGTGAGCACGTGATTTTTGCCCCAAGTAATTGAATTCCAAAATATATAAAAAATAATACAAAAATGATTTTGTTTGCAATTTTTTGATTTGTGTGAAATACTAGTGTTTGTTTGAAATAAAATTGAAATGAAAATACAAAAAGAAATTAATTTGAAAAATATCACAAAAATTGTAGAATAAATGCTAGGAAATTATAAAATTAAGCAAAAAATACCAAAATATCGGAAAATTAAGAAAAAATACAAAAATGGAAAAATAAATGAAATATATCAGTTGTAAATAAATACAAAGGAAAACATACAAGAAATTAAATAAAATACAAGTTAAAATAATTTTAAAAAAAAGCACAAAAAATACATTGCATAATTAATTTGGGCCAAAATACATAAATACATAGTCAAATTACAAAGACCAGGCCCAAAATGAAACAAGCCGGCCTGCCTAGCCTTCGAACCAAATGACACCGTGTGGAGCAATAAATCTAAGCCGTTGATGAATTTAATCAACGGACCTGGTGAGGCGGTCCCCTTTCAAATAAAACGACGTAGTATAAGCATTCAATCACAGCCTTCTAATGCATTTGATCAGACGGGCAAGGCTGATGAGCCAATTAACTAAACGATGTAGCTTAGGGCGTTTAATCTCAACCGTTCAAAATATTTATCTAACGGGCACAATGAAATCCCTCATTAAAAGACACGACACCATTTTGAGGCCAAGGGATCCTAGCTGTTCATCTCATCAAATCCAACGGCCAGGAATTAATAACATCACTTCAATATATATTATACTCTCTCCGTCTGCCCCCTCATTATTCACACACACACATTTCATATGAAAAACCCTAGCCTCCCTAATCTCCTTCTTCCTCTCCCCACCGTCTCCCATGAAGACCACCGGAGGTCACCCCAGACCTCCGTCTCAGGCCTAAGCCAACCCCCAAAACACCCTTCTCACCACCAAACCCTTAACCCCCATTAATCCCGACCAAAAGACCAACAGTTTCCCCAAGTCTTGAAAATTCGATCGTCGGAATCCTAGCCGGCGACCACTTAGGTTATGAACCAAGGTCCCAAAATAACACCATTTGACCACCTTGAGGCGATATACCACCCTATCTAGGTGGTTTCCCTCGAATAAGTCCCAAACCCTTCGAATATCTAAAAAACACTCACCGGAACCCTACTCCACGAGTACCCAAAACAAACCTACTCATAAAACCTTACCCCAGGTCTCCTAATCCCTGTCATACACTCAAATAAAACCACCAAAGCCCGTTTGGAGGATTTACCACTCTGAAGACTAACAGTCTTCGAAACTCTGCAAATCAAGAAAAAATGAAAATAACAAAGAAGAAAGAAAGAAGAAAAGAAAGAAAGAAAAGGCAAAAGAAAAAGAAAAGGCCTAAAAAGCTAAGTATCCCCCCACCTTTGCTTTCATTTAGTGGTGTTATGTGTTCTGAAACTTGCTTCTTTACATGCCCATCATGCTTGTCTGAATCTGTTCTTATGCATGTCTAAAATATGAATCTATCTCTGTTTAATTCATACTTGTTCATGCGAGCCCTGAATCTCATACATGCCTTGAATTATCTTAGGATTCTGATATTAACTACTCATGAATCATGTGCTAATTAGCCAGTTTCATGTGATTGTTCATTATATTCTATCTCAATTGGGTTTTAATTAGTTGGAATTCAACCATTATCAAACTTTTCCTCTGAGTTCTGATTAATTGAAAGATAATTCGTGTTTAAGGTTATATGTGCAAAACAACATGAATCTGGCTATATTTGTAACTTGATTTATATGTTAGTCCATTCTGAACCTTTGAGTGCTTATGTATACTTAGGTCATGTGTATAAATGTTTTGTGGCTATGTTTGTGAGTTAAGTATAGGTTTTGATTAGTGGCCATGTTTGTGAGTTAAGTATGGGTTTTGATTAGTGGCTATGTTCTGATTAGTGGTTGTGTTCTGATTTATGGCTATTTATAAAAGTGGTTAAAATTGAAAAGGATTTAGTCTGAAATTGATTATGTCTTAAAAGACATGTCTGATTAGTGGCTATTTGTTAAATATGTGCTACCCTAGTCCTGCCAGACCTAAGGCAGGTCGGGTAATTATAATCAAAAGCAAGGGGTAAAAGGGGAAGGGTAAATGACATTATTGTGGATTAAATAGAGCCTATAAAGATAAAAAATGACTTTAGTGCTTGGTATTTCTAAAATTACTTGAATAAAAAGGGGTATACTAGGTAGAGTTAAAAGGGATTTGTGTAATAAACCTTAGAAAGTGAGGGTAATAGGGTAAAACCTGCCTAATAAAACCCAATAGAATTGCCCAGAACCTTCTAGCATGGGTTCTAGGGCATTTCGATATAATTTTAATGGACTATACTGTAATTAATTGAAAAGAATAAGGATAGGGAAATAGAATTAAATTATTTGAAATTCCCCCCCCCCCCTCCAAATGCCTCTATAAATAGGCTTCTATAAGCCTGAAAAAGGGGTTACACATTGGTTCCACATCTCCAGATTTTGAGAGTTCAAATTTTGATAGTTAAAAGGGTTGAATTCTGCTGGTTCTATCTTTGATAACTGAAAAAGAGATTCAGTTGATACTATTTGTCTACTTGATCACTAATTCGAGAATTGGTGCTTTGGGATCTTTGGTTGGTGTTTCTCTGTTGTTTTGTTCTCACTAGCTTGGATTTCGATTATTCTCTAAGTTGATTGCTATTTGTTTATCGAGCATGGGGATTTGTTTTGTTGTTCATCTATTGATTGTTGGTGTTTCTCTGCTGTTACAATTGCTGACCGCTTCTTCTTTTCATCCCCTTAGAACTCACCGGTTAATTTTCGTTGATCCAGTACACATCTGTTTCTTGAGGTGTAATTGAGATTTATGAATGAAGAATTGAAGTTTAATTGATGAAGGTGCTTATGTTTCTTCTTTCTAGCTGTAGTTTTTATTTCGTGGAAATCATTGTAATTCGTTAGGTATTGGTTGTAATAATTAACAACCATATGACTTTGATTTAGATTAAAGTAGAGTAGCTAATGTTGTAGTTAGGTGTAGATCATTCGTTAGATACTGCTTATCACCTAATTCAAAACTAAAATAGGATAAAATGAAGTTAATACACTTAGGTAAATAAAAATACGATTCTGAAACTGGACATATGAATTGGTATCAAACTACTCATGTTAACTAAATTATGAATCTGGACCAATTTAATTAAAAATGGGAATGAGTGGTTCAAGTTTAAATAATATCATCGCCTAGCTTCACTCAAAAAATGACTTAGGTATAGAATTGTTTTAGATTTCTGTGATTATTGATAACTCAAGCGTGTTTAGTTAGTATAACAATATTGATACAAATTATGGTGTTAGAACTTTAGTTAATTACTGAAACTAGTAGTGATTGAAATGTAACTTGGTACCCTTCTGAATAATATGAGTTTACTGATTTTCTCTGTTATTTGAAAAACATCTATTTAAATATTGTTCTGAAACTGTTAGTTTGTTCTTAATATTATTCATATACTCTGGGCCTGATCACGAATATAGGCCCAGGTCTAATTAATAAGATGTGTGTTATCGAGTGGGGATAGTAGCGTGTGTTGGGCTTCTGAAGCCCAAATGTCCTTAATAATGGATTGTTAAGGGAAGTCCAGGCCCCAATGATAAATAATGGCCTGGACTCCAAACATTATAGCCTTGAAAAATACCAAAAATAGATGCATATTAGGAAGGAAAAAACAAAAAAAAATAGAAAACATAGTATATAAATAGGATTGAGCCTTAAAAATAAGGGATGAGCCTCGTTCCGAACATGAAAAATACACGGGGCCCCCAAATGGATTTCAATATAAAAATGTTAGACTCGGAGGGACCGTTTAGTGAATTTCACGGTCCTTCCCGAAAATAATAAAGACATAGATGTTATAGGCATGATAAAATAAAATTACGTTCCTAATACGGGTGTACATTTTATGTGACCCAAATCTTAAATCCTGGCGAAGCTGAAATGCACTAAAGTCACAGGCGTACGGGTTGCGGTGTGACATGAAATGCATTTTCGTGACGTCGCAAGTCCTAAAAAGAACAAAGCGGAACATTAATAGCATTTGAAAATTGAATCATACAAATTAGATAAAACAAATACGGCAGTTGAGCGACCGTGCTAGAACCATGGAATCCGGGAATGCCTAATACCTTCTCCCGTGTTAACAGAATTCTTATCCGGATTTCTAGTTTTGCGGACTGTTAAACAGAGTCATAATTTCCTCGGTTCAAGATTAAACCGGTGACTTGGGACACCATTATTTTCCCAAGTGGCGACTCTGAAAATTAATAAAAAATCCCATTCCGAATGTCCTTTAATTGGAAAAACTCCTTCCATATTATTATTATATCCTTTCCCAGGGAGTAGTAGTAAATAGTTGGGACAAAAAGAAAAAGGAGGTGTGACACTATCCGGGAGCTCCAAGACACGACACTGAAAAGTGTTGGCATCTGACAACCGCAATACAGGAGCTTATTTATTCAAGAAGAATTGAAGTTCAGGCTCCCGTGGCTCCCAATATCACACAAAACCCCCTACCAGTTCATCATAAAGCTCATATGATAGAATTGATATAAAGGGGAGGTTGCAAGAATCCTTCTCAAACTGTAATGATGATTAAGTCAAGCGGAGGCAAGGTAGAGGAGACAGCAATGGGTGAGAAAGTGGTGATTGCGGTCAAGCAAGTGGTGAATGAGCCACTGGTGGTAACACAGCCCGAGCCAGCGAAGGTGATAGTTCAGGAGCATGTACAAAACCAATGTTGACTGTGAAAGGGGCACAAATACAGCTTATCAAACCGGTTACTCAAATGCCCGTTGTGAATGTTAAATCCATGCGATGGAATTAGAACAAGGTGATTGTCATGTATCGAGGGAAGGAGATTAAAGATGAAATTTGTGAGACCCACGGGTTGACAAGGTCGGCGAGGTGCTTTGCTCCCGACGAATTAAGAAAATCAAAACTCACCAGAGATAATCTGGCTAATGTAAAGAAAGTTTTTATTGATGAGGAAGTCAAGGAATTTTTGAAGAAAATGAAAGCGCAGGACTATTCGATAGTAGAACAATTGAGAAAGACGCCAGCACAAATATCTTTGTTGTCTCTGCTGATTCACTCTGATGAACATCGTAGTGCATTAATGAAAATCCTGAATGAGTCTCATGTTCCTGAGAAGATTACAGTGAGTCAACTTGAAAAGATCGCAAATAAAATCTTTAAGGTGAATGGAGTAACGTTCTCAGATGACGAACTGCCGATAGAAAGAATGAAACATAACAGAGCATTGTATCTTACCGTGAAATGTGAAGAGTCGGTAGTGACCCGCGTGCTGATTTATAACTGGTCGAGTGCCAACATATACCCTTTGTCTACTCTGGGAAAGCTCAAGATTGATGATGAACGAATCCATAAGAACAGCATTTGTGTGCGTGGATTCGATGGAGGTGGAAAGAATACTATTGGAGACATCATGTTGGAGCTTGCCATCAGACCGGTAGAGTTTACAATGGAATTTCAAGTCTTTGATATGGCTGTATCCTATAATCTCCTACTGGGCCGGCTATGGATTCATGCAGCAAAGGCCATACCATCCTCACTCCATCAGATGGTAAAGTTCGAATGGGAATGTCAAGAAAAGGTGGTCCATGGTGAAGATAATTCCTGCAACTCCTTCATTTCTTTTGAAGAGATTGAGGGCGGTAAAGGCCCCTGGGTATACTAAGTGGTGGATACCATATCTGTTGATAAAATTCCTAAGGTGATCATGTTCCAATGCCCAAGATAGCTTCTTCATCAGTTATGGTTGCTACGGAGATGTTGAAAAATGGGTTTCTCCCTTGGAAAGGATTAGGAGCTGCATTACTGAGAATCACACAGCTGGTATCTCTTTCGGGTATCATTGACACTTTTGGGTTTGGTTTTAAGCCAACCATTGCTGATATAAAGAGAGCCCGAAAAATGAAAAAGAAAGGTTGGACCCTCCCTAATCCTATCCCCAAACTCTCCCATTCATTCGTCAGGTTTGGTACAAAGAGGCATCCAGCAACGGTCATGCCCAACTTAGCAGAGATAAAGCCAGACACAGAACTGCTTAAAAGATTTGAAAATCTATTTGAAGAAGTGAATATGGTAGAAGCGGCTGAGGGCACAAGTAAAATGGATGTCCAATTTGTTGGATCCCAAACCAAGCTGAATAACTGGGAAGCTACTCCTCTTCCGACTAGAAGGGAGTTGTGGTAGTTAGCTTTATTGTCTCATTTTAAATTTGTTTTATTTCAATGCTATAATACAGATTTTATGTTCCATCCAATCGGACGTGTCAAACCTTGTTATCTTTTGAAATTTTAATAAAATGCAATTTCTTTCTTCCTCCATTCCTGATAGCCTTATTTTATTTTTCTTTTCTTGTACAGTCCATTTTATGTTGATTTCAATGATGTGTTATGCGTAAGGAATTCCCAGCCCAGTCTTGATAATCAAATAGTAATAAAAGAAATTGAATGCGATAATGAGGCGGAGTATGATGACAAAGAAGTTTTGGAGGAAATTAGTAAGGATTTGAGCCAATATGAGGAAAAACCTAAACCGAACTTAAATGAGACGGAGGCCATTAATCTGGGGGATAAGTAAAATATTCGGGAAACAAAGATCGGCATCCATTTGGAATCTTCACTCAAAGAGGACTTGATAAAGTGCTACATGAATTCAAAGATATATTGGCAAGGTCATATGATGACATGCCGGGACTAAGTACCAATTTGGTAGTCCATAAATTGCCCACTTACTCAGAATGCCCGCCCATCAAGCAGAAGTTGAGGAAATTCAAGACAGATATTAGTGTGGAAATAAAAGAAGAAGTTAATAAGCAGTTTGAAGAAAAGGTTATACAGGTTACCAAATATCCCACCTGGTTAGCCAATGTTGTACCAGTTCCGAAGAAAGACGGAAAAACTAGGGTGTGTTTATTATCGAGACATCAACAAAGCAAGTCCAAAGGATAATCTTCCATTGTCAAACATCTACATATTAATTTACAATTGTGCCAAACATGAGATTGGTTCTTTTGTGGATTGTTATGCGGGATATCACCAAATCTTGATGGACAAGGAAGATGCGGAAAAAATGGCATTCATTACACCTTGGGGATAATACTGTTATAGAGTGATGCCATTTGGACTGAAAAATGCCGGAGCAACATATATGATGGCAATGAATACCATGGTTCATGACATGATACATTGGGAAATTGAGGTTTATGTGGATGGTGTCATTATCAAGTCCAGAAAGCAATATGACCATGTTAAAGACCTGAGGAAGTTTTTCCAGAGGCGTCGTAGGTACAATCTCAAGCTCAATCCAGTAAACTCTGCTTTTAGGGTACCATCAGGGAAACCATTGGGGTTTGTGGTAAGTTGACGTGGTATTGAATTGGACCCGTCTAAAATCAAAGCCATCAAGGAGTTGCCTCCGCCAAAGAGCAAGAAAGATGTGATGAGTTTGCTCGGCAGGTTGAATTACATCAGCAGACTCATCGCTCAGCTTATATCAACTTGTGAACCTATTTTTAGATTGCTGAAGAAAGATGCTGCAGTGAAATGGACTGATGAATGTCATGCCGCATTTGATAAAATCAAAGAATACCTGGCAAATCCGTCTGTATTAGTTCCTCTAGATCCAGGAAGACCTTTAATCCTTTATTTAACGGTATTGGATAATTCCTTCGGCTGTGTATTGGGGCAGCATGATGCAACATGAAAGAAGGAGCAGGCAATTTATTATCTTAGCAAGAAATTCACGTCTTACGAGGTGAAGTCTACTCAATTGGAAAGAATGTGTTGTGCTTTAACTTGGGTTGCACAAAAATTGAAAAACTATTTGTCGGCTTATACCACTTATCTCATATCCCGGTTGGACCCATTAAATTACATCTTCCAGAAGCCCATGCCGATAGGGAGGCTTGCTAAATGGCATATTATTCTCACAGAGTTTGATATTATTTATGTAACTCGCACCGCGAAGAAAGCACAAGAAGTTGCCGATCACTTAGCAGAGAATCCAGTTGATGACGAATATGAACCCCTAAAAACATATTTTCCTTATGAAGAAGAAATGAATATTGAAGAATTGGAACAAGATGAAAAGCCAGGCTGGAAGTAATATTTTGATGGGGTTGTTAACAACAAAGGTGTTGGGATTGGAGTTGTGCTTATTTCAGAGACAAGTCAGCATTATCTTGTCACCACTCAACTTCGTTTCTTTTGTACCAACAATATGGCTGAATACGAAGCATGTATATTGGGATTGAGAATGGTTGTTGATATAGGTGTTCAAGAGATTTTGGTCATGGGTGACTCAGATCTCTTGGTACAACAAATTCAAGGAGAATGGGAAACACGGGATTTAAAGCTCATACCATACCGGCAGTGTCTACATGAACTTTGCCAATGGTTTCATACCATAGAATTCAAGCATATCCTAAGAATCCACAATGAAGTTGCTGATGCTCTAGCCACTCTGGCATCTATGTTACATCAGCCGGATAAAGCTTATGTGGACTCGTTACAAACCCAGGTTCCTGATCAGAATGCTTATTGTAATACACTAGAAGAGAACTCGATGGTGAAAGTTCCATGACATTAAAGAGTATCTTAGAATGGGGGTGTATCTGGCACAAGCCGCAGGAGATCAAAAGAGAGCCATAAGACGATTGGCGAGTGGATTATTCTTTAGTGGAAGGTTTTTGTACAAAAGAACCCCGGATCTTGGTTTGCTGAGATGTATAGATGCAAAGCATGCTATAGTAATTATGGCTGAGGTACATGCAGGAGTCTGTGGACCAGACATGGGTGGGTATGTACTAGCAAAGAAAATACTCAGAGCAGGATATTACTGGCTTACTATGGAGCGGGACTGTATCAACTATGTGCGAAAATGCCATCAATGCCAGATACATGGAGATTTGCTTCATTCTCCACTATATGAGTTACATACGATGTCGGCACCATGACCTTTCATTGCTTGGGGTATGGATGTCATTGGGCCAATAGAGCCAGCAGCATCTAATGGGCACAGGTTTATTCTGGTTGCCATTGATTATTTTACTAAATGGGTGGAGGCAAAGACGTTCAAGGCGGTAACAAAAAAGGCAGTGGTTGATTTTGTACATGCAAATATGATTTGTCGGTTTGGAATTCCGAAGGTGATTATTACAGATAATGGGGCCAACCTTAACAGTCATTTGATGGTAGAGACATGTCAGAAGTACATAATTTTGCATTGCAATTCCGCGCCATATCGTCCTAAGGCGAATGGAGCAGTTGAAGTAGCCAATAAGAATATTAAGAAAATTCTTCAAAAAATAGTGGAAGGATCGAGATAATGGCATGAGAAATTACCATTTGCTTTGTTGGGATATTGCACTACCATTCGCACTTCAGTAGGTACAACCCACTATTCATTGGTGTACGGCACGGAAGCAGTGATACCTGCAGAAATTGAAATACCCTCCCTTCGAATCATTGCGGAGGCAGAGATTGATGATGATGAATGGGTAAAACCCAACCCGAACAATTGAGTTTGACTGATGAGAAAAGACTGGCAGAAGTATGTCATGTGCAACTGTATTAACAAAGAATGGCCAGAGCATATAACAAGAAAGTACGTCCGCGAATATTTGAAGTCGGACAATTGGTACTGAGGCGCATCTTACCTTATTAGGCAGAGGTAAAAGGAAGTTTGCTCCTAATTGGCAAGGGCCATTTGTTGTATCGCGAGATTATATATAACAGATGCAGAAGGAAAATGCGTGGAAATAGCCATCAATTCTGACGCAGTGAAAAGATATTATGTATGATTTCTTTCATGTATCTAATTGTATTTTTCATATTTTGAAATTGAAATGATGAAGGCATTTTGTTTCGCTATCCAAACACGTTATCCATTGCTATCCCTTTGAGCCTTATTACTTTATTCTTTCATACCCCTTTTTCGGAATAACAAAGCCAAAAATTGAATCATGAAATGTCAAAGAAAAGTAGAAAAGAGGAAGATGAAAAAAAGGGAAAAGTTCAAACAAAAAGAAAAAGAAAAAATAGAGAGAAAGAGAAAAGAAGAAGATGAGAAAAATGGAAAAGAAAAGGAAAAGAAAAAGAAAGAAAAATGCAAAGAATAAAAATTGGAAGAAGTGAACATCGCAACAACGAAACGATCTTATGATTCGAACTACGTTTTGACTGGATCCCGAAAGGGTATGTAGGCAGCCTCACTGAGGTTCAATCATAACAAAAAAAAGTCCAAGATTCCCCAAAGATTGAAACAGGGCATAAGTTATGATCATTGTAGAAGATATGATTCCGGAAGTTGTAATTCTCGAAACCCAAGTTGAAAATATTTTGAGCTTTTATACCTTTCTTTCTAAAACCCATCCAAAAGACACATTACGGTCCAAAGAAAGACCTTCTGATTGATTTCAAGAAATGAGAGTACAAGTAGGTCTAGAAAAATATGCTATGGACAACACACTGATACCCGAAAATGGAAAAAATAAAAAAAAATAAAAAAAAATGAGAGAGTCTTATTGGTGAAAAGCCTTGCAGGCACCGTAAGGCAATGTGAGGTGAGAAAGTTAAAACGAGAGAGTCTTATTGGTATAAACCCTCACGGGCACCGTAAGGCGATGTGAGCTGAGAGAAATGAAATGAGAGAGTCTTATTGGTGAAAACCCTCACAGCCACCATAAGGCGAAAGTGAGAAAGAAGTTTGTAGGAGAAAAGCGGCAAAGCAAGCAAAGTCTGGGTGGTGAAATATTGGAAAAAATGGAAATTGGCAGTTGATTGGTTGGACAGACTAGTTCGGTTAATCCAAATGCATGGCATGATCAAAGGAATCAGCCTTCCCAGTCAGATAAGTATCGTCCTTTTATTTTTTTTTTAAAGTATTGCTACCCTCAAAACTTTGAGGTCATTGCATTTCATTTTTCTTGAAATCTGTCTATAAGACATGGCCAGTCGAAGCTAATTATCAGCTTCTCAGTTATATGGCACAACGAGATTGGGTTTCATCAAAGGAATATTGAAACAAAAGAACGTATGGCAATCATATCTTTGGAGGAAAGAAAAAGAAAAGAAACAACAAGAGAAAGGCACAAGGAAAACAGTTTGGTCATTGGGATCAGAAATTTTGAAGGACAGCCAGAAGTTATGGCAGGGCAATATAAGAAGCAAATGTGGAAACAAGGCCAGCAAGAATGCTAGCAGCTGACCACCGTTTTATACTAACAAATTGTTCTTTAATTAGAGCAGGAACAGAATATTCAAATTCTTACTAATCACTTTAAAGTGAATGTGACCAATGTGGATAACAAGGGAGCATAAATTTTGGCAATCAGACACCCACCTGGAAAATAAGGGAAAACAGTTCAAAAGTAAGTGACAATAAGTGATGGAATCCATCACAAAACTCAGTAATCAGGCACCCACTTGGACAATAAGGGAAGTATTACCTTTTATTTTAAAAATTGAATATGTAATGATCTGTTACACCTAGTTATCAAACTAGAGTAGAAAATTTTCTTTGTTTTGTATGATGTAAGCAGGCGCCCACCTACATGACTTGGAGTTGGCTGCTATAGTTCATACTTTGAAGATTTGGAGGAACTATTTATATGGCATATCTTGTGAGGTATTCGCTGATCACCGCAGTCTTTAGCATCTGTTCAAGCAAAACGATCTTAATTTGAGGCAGCGGAGGTGGCTTGAGTTACTCAAGGACTATGATATTACTATTTTGTATCATCCGAGCAAGGCCAATGTAGTGGTTGATGCTTTGAGTTGGAGCGGTGAGTATGGGTTGTTTGGTGTGCTTTCGATTTGGGGAGAGGACCTTCACAGTTAATGTTCAGTGTTTGGCCAATTGGATGGTGATGTTAGAAATTTTGGAGCCTAGTCGGATGTTGGCTTGTGTGGTTTCTCGATCTTCCTAGTATGACCTCATTAGAGATTGCCAGAATAATGATTCGCATTTGCGTGTCCTTAAGGACAGGGTCCAGAATGATGATGCCAGAGATGTGACTACTGATGATGATGGTGTGTTGAGGATGCAGGGCTGGATTTGCGTGCCCAATATGGATGGGCTTCGGGAGTTGATATTAGAGGAGGCCCATAGCTCGCGGTATTCCATCCATCCGGGTGCCGCAAAGATGTATCAGGATTTGAGGCAGCACTATTGGTGTAGGAGCATGAATAAAGATATTATGTGTTATGTAGCCCTGTGTCTCAATTGTCAGCATGTCAAGTATGAGCATCAGAGACCGGGTGCTGTGCTTCAGCGGATGGATATTCCAAAGTGGAAGTGGGAGAGGATTACTATGGATTTTGTGAGCAGTCTCCCTCATACCTCGAGGAAGTTTGATTCAATTTGGGTGATTGTGGATCGGATTACCAAGTCCGTGCACTTCATTCCGATGTGTACTACCTATTCTTCGGAGCGGCTGACAAGGATTTTCATCCAGGAGATTGTACGGTTGCATGGGGTCCCAGTTTCTATTATTTTAGATAGAGATACTCAGTTTTTCAGCGAGAGTTGGGTACATAGGTAGAGTTAAGCACAACGTTTCATCCTCAAACAGACGGGCAATCTGAGCGTACCATTCAGATATTGGAGGACATGTTGCGTGCATGTGTTATTGATTTTGGAGGTTCTTGGGCTGAGTTCTTGCCACTTGCAGAGTTTGTCTATAATAAGAGCTACCAATCCAGTATTCAGATAGCGTTGTATGAGACCTTATATGGAAGACATTGTAGATCTCTAGTTCGTTGGTTTGAGCCCGGTGAGGCTAGGCTATTGGGGATAAAGTTGGTTCAGGATGCCTTAGATAAGGTGAAAGTGATCAAGGAGAGACTTCATACAACTTAGTCGTTTTAGAAGAGTTATGCGGACTTGAAGATTCGAGATGTAACTTATATGGTAGGCAAGAAGGTCTTGTTGAAGGTTTCGCCTATGTAAGGCATTATGAGGTTTGGGAAGAAAGTAAAGCCGAGTCCGCTATTCATTGGACCTTTTGAGATACGTAGGAGGATTGGGGACGTGGCTTATATGCTTTCTTTGCCGCCCAATTTTTCGGGTATTCATCCGGTATTCCATGTTTCTATGCTCCGAAAGTATGTTGGGGACCCGTCTCATGTGTTAGACTTCAGCACGGTTCAGTTGGATGATGATTTGACCTATGATGTGGAGCCAGTGTCTATTTTGGGTTTTCAGGTTTGAAAATTGAGGTCAAAGGATATAGCTTCGGTGAAGGTGCGGTGGAGAGGTCGGCCCGTGGAGGAGGCTACCTGGGAAATCGAGTAAGAGATGCAGAGCAGATATCCTCACCTATTTGAGGCTTCAGGTATGTTGCTTGACCCGCTCAAGGACGAGCGTTTATTTAAGTTGGGAAGGATGTGATGACCTAGCCCGTCGTCTCATGTGTTATTGCCCCGTTTTCCCGTTTATTGCTTCTTCATGTTTTATTATCGGCATTTGGTGAGTTAGAGTCGAATAGGTTTTGTTTTGGTAGGAAATGAGACATTTGGTCTCATTAAGGAAGGCTTATATTGGAAAAGTCAACCGGATGTTAACTATTGTGTTAAAGGGTTTGGATGTGAATTCCGGTGATTTGGTTAGCTTCGGGGGGGTCAAATGTAGAATTAGGCTTGAATTGGAGAAGTTAGTATTTTGGTGAATTCCGGCTAGTAGGTGAGGTTTCGATCCGGGGGTCGGAATGGAATTCAACAGTTGCAGTAGCTTCGTTAGGTGATTTTGGATGTGCGTGTAAAATTTCAGGTCATTGAGAGGTATTTTTGTTGGGTTTTTGACCAAATGTGTATTTCAGAAGTTTTTAAGAAACTTAGGCTTGAATCCGATGTGAATTGAGGATTTTAGTGTTGTTGGATGTATTGTGATGATTGGAACAAGTTTGTATGATGTTTTGGGAGGTCCCGGGGGCCTCAGGGTGATTTCGGGTGGTGAAACGGAAGTTTTGAACTTAGGATTTATTGCAGAAAATACACAGTTGTTGCAGAACAAAATTGGCCTTCGCGTTCATAGTAGTTGGTACGTGTTCGCGGAGGAAAACGTTTTAGACCATCGCTTTCGCATGGGGTGGCCTCGCATTCGCGAAGAATGGGGCCTGGGGCCCTGCCAAGTTGTTCATCGCGATTACGACATATGGTCGCGTTCGCGTAGGAGGAGAAGGTTGTGCATCGCGATCGCGATAGATGGGACGGAATCGCGTAGTTGGAGAACCTGAAGCATACCGTTTGCGTATGAGAGTTGCGTTCGCGTAGAGTAAATTTTTTTTCAACAAATTTTATTCATCGGGAACGTCGGGGTGTTGACCGCGTTCGCGTAGGGTAATAACTGGGCGTACAGAATGGTTTTTATATTGTTTCATCCGCGAGTCCATTCATTTTTCCTCCATTGTTGACCACCTTAAGAGCTTTTTGGTAGAATTTGAAGAGGATTTTGATATAAATTGATTGGATGTAAGTCCTATGACCTAGAAACTCCATTTTATTGAAGAATTAACCTTTAATTCTTGGCAATTTGGGTAAAAATGGAAGAACTAGGGTTTGGTTTTTGAAACAAAAATTTGGGATTTGAAAGGGCATTTGAACTCCGTTTTTGGTAAATACGATATGTATGGACTCGTGGCGAGACTAGAATCTGGCGATGTAAATTTTGTAATTTTCAAGAAGTAGGCCCAGAGCTCGGGTTTTACCAACTTTATGATTTTTGATGTTTTCGAGTCTTTTCGATAGGGTTATGTTCCTTTAGCCTATTGTAACGTATTTCTTGTGGTTTTTATCAAATTCGACACGTAAGGAGGTCTATTCGAGGGAAAAAGGCATAGCGAGCTAGATTTTGGGTCGACTTAAGGTGAGTAATAGATATAGACGATGGCCTGAGGGTTTGAAACCCCGGAATATCACTTGATGATGCTATATTGAGGCGAGACACGTACTCTATGACGAGAGCGGGGTCGTTTCTTATTGGATATTGTGACTTAGTCTGTCCTAAGTGATGTTCATAATGTGTTCTTGACTAGAAACTGTTTGGTAATCATCCTACTTGGATTTTAATGCGTATATTTGGAATTTGTGCCGATCATTTGAATCCTTCAAGGATTATTATCACTACTTCCATATCACTTGGTATGTTAAATGATTTTAGTCCCATGTTTAAACACTGTTTTGAATCGTTCAGCCATATTTCAAAGATTTGAAACTTAAACTACATTTCTCTGACATTGTGAGCCGAGAGCTATTACTCTAATTTTACTCGAGAGGTTTACGTGCATATTCTGGATTGCGTACGGATTGGGCTGCACGCCGCAGTGATGTTATGTCGATATTGCGCTTGGGCTGTAAGAGCCCCTCCAGAGTCTGAACCCCCACGTGAGCACGAGTACCCAAATAGATCGGGTTGAGCGCTGCAACGATCATATGAATTGTGGTGTATTCATGCATTGATATTTATTTGATTTACCTATCATTGATTTGTTGTTACTTCACCATTAAGTGTGTTGGATTACCAGTTATAGCTTTACATTGTCATATTTCGTGATTTTCTATCTTCAGTCATTATATTGTTTATTACTCACTGAGATGGAGTACTCATTTTACTTCATGCACCATGTGTGCAGATACATGTGTCCGGATGCTTAGTAGAGTTATTGACTACTTACATATTCATTCTGGAGTTATCGAGGTAGCTGTCTGGCGTCTACAGGACCCGACTTCTCCCCTTATCCCTTTTATTTCCGCATCTTAGACTCTTTCATGTGTAGATTTGATACTCAGTTGTACTTAGAGGCTATAGAATCATGACCCCAGATCTGTTGGAAGTTGTCCTTCATAGTTGTTATGGTTTTTTTTCGTATTGTTTCTAATTGTTATCGGGTTGGAAGTCTTGTTAACTGCTAAATTAACTCTATTAACTGTTCATAGGTTTCGTACTTGGGTTGAGAGTGTTCAAATAGTCGGAATTGCCTTGCAATTGTGTTGGGCGCCATCACGATCGGGATTGGGGTCGTGACAATATACTGGAGATTGGAACAACTATGTGTGAACTTCTAGCATATTATGTTGGACCGGTATATTATACTGGAAGTCCAGTATATTATCTGGAATTCCAGTATATTGTGCTAGATATTTTTCGGATTTTGACTAGTACTTTCGTTCAGATTTATCGTTACAAATAAGTGGCTAAGTTTCGGTCACTTTTAAAATTGTGGCTATTTTTCAATTAATACTTGTAAATTTGGCTATTTTTAGATTTCACGCAGCTACTCTGCATAATAGCCCATCTAAATATTATTCTTTTGAAATATTTGTCTTAATCTTAAATTGCTAACAACTTACTAATACAAAATTGTGACGACCCAAAGGGTCATCACTTATTTAATTAATCATTTCAAGCTTCTGAGGCCTTGAAAACCTCATTCTATGTTGCCTCGATTTACGTGCACAATCCGAGCATGTAGCCGGAAAGCTTTTGTGATAGAAAATATGAATTCCATGAGAAATTTAGATAAAAATGTTATTAATATTGATATGGTTGACTTCGGTCAACATTTTTTGTAAACGGATCCGGACCCGAGATTGGATGGTCCCGAGAGGTCCGTAGGAAAATATGGGACTTGGACATGTGTCCGGAGTCGAATTCTGAGGCCTAGAGCCAAAGTTATGAATTTTTCTATGAAATTGTTTTTGATGTAATTGTTAAAGGAAATAAATTAATTGACCTTGGTATCGGGCTCGTATTTTGGTTCCGACGCCCGGTACAAGTCTTAAATATTATATATGTGATTTCTGTAAAGTTTGGTGACATTTGGATGTCGTTTGAGATGTTTTGGACCTTGAGTCCCAAGTTTGAAAGTTTTGAAAATCAGAAGTATGAAAATCATGAGTTTGAGGCTTGATTTAATTAAAACGAAGTGATATTGGCGATGCGATCGCACGAACAAGTTCATAATGTGTTTTTGAGGTTGTGTACATGTTTGGTTTGGAGCCGGGGGCTCGGGTAAAGATTTGATTGGCCGTTGGATGAAATTCTGAATTTTTGAACTGCCTGGTTTTTCACCAAGCTGTTGGCTTCGCAATTGCGAAGAATTTCTCGCAATTGCGAAGGGAAGTAAGGCAAGGCTCGCAAATGCGAACCTTTATCGCAAATGCGAAGCCCCTTTGACCCGGCCTTGTTCGCAAATGCGAACAATTGTTCGCATTTGCGAAGGTCCCCGGTGCCCTGCCTATGTTCGCAAATGCGAACAAAAGTTCACAAATGCGAACATTCCCCATATCGCCTTGGTTCGCAAATGCGAACCATTGTTCGCAAATGCGAACACTCCCTTTACAGCATGTGTTCGCAAATGCGAACATTTGTTCGCAAATGCGAACATCCCTTTGATTGCCAGTGTTCGCAAATGCGAACAAATGTTCGCAAATGCGAACTTCCCAGCCTTAGGTTATTTTTCAAACTCCGGAAATTGGTCGGGGTTCGCAATTGCGAACCCATGTTCGCAAATGCGAACACAGAGACCTGTAAAACACGAATTTCAGTCATTTCTTCACTTTTTACAAAACCAAAACACCCATTTGCGATTCTTCAAGGATTTCTTCTTCATCAAAACGATTGTAAGTCACTTTTTACTTAACTCTTTCAATTCCTAACATCATTAAACATGTTTTCCATAAGAAATCAAAGATTTTCATGGTAGAATTCTTGTTTTTATTAGAAAATAGGGTTTTTCATAAATTGGGGAATTTGACCTCGAATTGAGGTCCGATTTTGAAACAAATCATATACATGAACTCGTGGGGGATGGGTAACCGGATTTTGTTCCTAACTCCGAGTTCCGACCATGTGGGCCCGGGGTTGAATTTCACTATTTCGGGCAGAATGTTGTAAAAGATGTATTTGGTCTTAAGAATTAGTTTGTTGAGTAGTATTGATGATATTAAATCAATTGTGTATAGATACGATTGGATTGGAGCCAAAGTTGAAAGAAAAAGACATTTCCACGGATTGAATTGTTCATAAGCATTCGAGGTAAGTGTTTGTTCTATCCTAGCTTGAGGGAATAGGATTATGTGCTATGTGTTATGTGATCGAGTGCGGTGTATGGACTGTGGTGACGAGCATCCATACACTGGCGTCTAGTATGACCGTGAGTTGTTGAAAAATGATTATTTTGAGATATATTACAGATGAATTGTTATTGTTCTCCGTTGTGGGACTTGTTGTGAAGATAATTATTGATTGCCCTTGATGGGACGGTTTATAAATTGTTGTTTCTTTCTTTGCCCTTAACCGTGATTGTTATTTGGGTGAGGAAGAGTGATAATGCACGAAGGGTGATGCCGTGCCATGTTTATTTATTTATGCACGAAGGTTAATGCCGTGCCATGTTTATTTATTGATTATGCACGAAGGATCATGCCGTGCCCTGGTTATTGAACCATGTACGAAGGATCATGCCGTACTATGGATGTGAGGATGAGAGTAAAAGCACGAAGGGTGATGCCGTGCACTTTATTTGTTTATTTGGTGAGGATGAGAGTAAAAGCACGAAGGGTGATGTCGTGCAACTGCTTGCTATTTCTTGAATGGATATTACTTGTGTTTACATTATACTTTGTTTTTCCTTGTGAATTTATTAACTGTTGTTAATTGTTGAATTCTTTGAGATATTCCTTATTGTGTTATTACCTGGTTATTTTTTGTTATTCCGTGGTATACATATATATTGAATTGCACAGGTTTATGTGGGTGTCTAGTCCTAGGCTTGTCACTACTTCGCCGGGATAGGCCAGGCACTTACCAGCACATGGGGTCGGTTGTGCTGATGCTACACTTCTGTGCGTTTTTGCACAGGTCCAGGTTACGATCAGGAGCAGCAGCAGCAGTAAATAGATTGCGTGGGAATTGATCATATTTGAGACCGAGGTAGCTTGCAGACGTCCGCAGGCCCGGCGTCTCTCTCTTTATTTATGTTATTAGCTGGAGTCTCTTTGTTCCGAGACAAACAGAATTATGTTATATTTCTTTCGGACTTTTATGTGTAGTACTCCATAGTAGTTCGTGAGTTGGTGACTCCACGTCTTGGGTAGAGGATTTCAGTATGATTTTCATATTGTAATTAGTTACTTCTATTTCGATAAAGTATTCCGCATTTATTTAATTAAAATTGTGTTAAAAACAGGATAGTATGAATACAGTGGCTTGCCTAGCTACTACGAGTAGGCGCCATCACGATCCCGATATTGGGGAAAAATCCGGGTCGTGACAAGTTGGTATCAGAGCTCTAGGTTACATAGGTCTCACCACTCACGAACAAGCTTAGTAGAGTTTGAGAGGTAGGTACTGAGACGTCTGTACTTGTCCTCCAGAGTCTATTGAGTTAGGAAAGAGTTTCTCATTTATTCTTTCTTGTCGTGCGACTTGTTCCTCAATTACTCATTGAATTTCTATTCGGTCCTTTCGCAGATGGTGAGGACACGCGCTTCTTCATCCGCCGACCAGCAGCCCGAGCCCCAGGCAGCTCCTGTGAGGGGCAGGGGCCAAGGCCGTATCAGAGGCCGTGGTAGGGGTAGAGCTCAGCCCCAGGCAGCTACTCCAGAGGTGGAGCCTCATATTGAGATTGACGAGGAGGTTCCGGTTCCAGCAGCTCCAGTGGGCCCAGCTCAGGTCCCAGGAGAGGCTTTATTACCCCAGATCTCCGGGATGCTTCGTTCAGAATAGCGAGATTCATGGACGGCATTGCTAGAGCGGGTTTATTATCAGTTGCCCCAGCCACTTCTCAGGCTGGAGGAGGGGCCCAGACTCCTATTGCTCATACTCCAGAGCCAGTAGCTCCTCAGCCTCAGGCACCAGTAATTCAGCCAGCTGTGGCCACTCAGTCAGGTACCACAGCTCATGCCGGTGATGGAGCGGCCATGACTTCTAATTCGTTATGGAGGCTTGATCGGTTCTCCAAGCTTTTTTACCATTACATTCAGTGGAGCCGCATCAGAGGATCCTCAGGACTTTTTATTCAGTTGTCATGAGATTCTCAAGACTATGGGGATCGTGGAGACAAACGGAGTTGACTTCTGTACCTTCAGACTTGCAGGATCCGCCAAGACTTGGTGGAGAGATTATTGCTTGACTCGACCAGCAGGGTCCCCAGCTTTATCATGGGACCGGTTTGCGGAACTATTTATGGAGAAGTTTCTCCCTGCTACTCAGAGGGATGTACTTCGGAGGCAGTTTGAGCGCCTCCATCAGGGCACTATGACAGTTACACAGTATGAGACGAGATTTATCGACTTGGCTCGTCATGCAGTAGTGATACTTCCCACGGAGCGGGAGAGGGTTCGCAGGTTTATAGATGGGCTTAATCAGCCGATTAGACTCCAGATGGCTATGGGCGTGGGGAGTGACATATCATTTCGGGAGGCAGCCAATGCAGCACGCAGAGTTGAGATGGCTCTTGCTAGGGGAGGCGGTTATTCTTCAGATAAGAGGCCTCGTCATTCAGGCAGGTTTGGTGGTTCTTCCTCTGGTAGCAGAGAATCCTTTGATAGAGGCCAGTCCTCCGGGCCTTTTCATTCCGCCCTTCAGCTTCACAGGGTGGACCAGGTGATCGTGGTTTTCGGGGGCATTATTCAGACCAGCCTCCTATTAATGCTCAGCCTCTTCAGAGTGTTCGTGGAGGCCATTCAGGGCGTCAGGGCCAGCAGCCCTATCAGTCTAAGAGTTGCTACGGTTGTGGTGACCCAGGTTATTTTATCAGGAATTGCCCTCTAGCAGCGGGCAACTCTCAGCAGCGAGGTCCTTGTCCGATGATTCAGGCCCCAGCCGACCCTCAGCCTGCCCATCTAGCCAGAGGCGGGGGTAGAGATTATAGAGGTGGAGGTCGAGACCGTAGAGGTGGAGACCATCCGCGAGAGGTAGAGGTCAGCCAGTTGATGGTCGTCCTAGAGACGCAGCTCAGAGGGGAGGTGCAGATCCCCGATTCTATGCTTTACCGGCCAGGCCAGAGGCAGAGGCATCAGATGCCGTGATTACAGGTACTATTCTTGTGTGTGGCAGAGGTGCTTCAGTATTATTTGACCCGGGATCTACATATTCCTATGTGTCTTCCTACTTCGCACCGTATTTGGTCGTGCCCGCCTATGCTCTGGATATTCCAGTTTATGTGGCTACACCAGTGGGTGACTCCATTATAGTCGATCGGGTGCATCGTTCGTGCGTAGTTATATTTGGGGGTCTTGAGACCCGTGTTGATCTGTTGCTTTTGGATATGGTAGATTTTGATGTCATATTGGGGATGGACTGGTTGTCCCCATACCATGCTATTCTTGATTGCCATGCTAAGACGGTGACCTTAGCCTTGCCGGAATCACCCCGACTAGAGTGGAAAGGTACCTCAAGCCACTCCGTTCGCACTGTTATTTCCTATGTGAAGGCTCGACGCATGGTCGAGAAGGGGTGTCTAGCTTATCTGGCTTATGTTCGTGATTCCAGCGCAGAGGTTCCTTCCATTGAGTCAGTCCCTATTGCACGGGAGTTTCCTAAGGTTTTTCCTCCAGACCTGTCGGGCATGCCACCCGACAGGGATATTGACTTCTGTATTGATTTGGCACCGGGCACTCAGCCCATCTCTATTCCACCCTATCGTATGGCCCCGCCGGAGTTAAAAGAGTTGAAAGATCGGTTGCAGGACCTTCTTGAGAAGGGTTTTATCAGACCCAGTGTTTCCCCCTGGGGAGCACCTGTATTATTTGTAAAGAAGAAGGATGGCTCGATGCGGATGTGTATTGATTACCGGCGGTTAAACAAGGTGACTATCAAAAATAAATATCCACTGCCGAGGATTGATGATTTGTTTGACCAGCTCCAGGGAGCGAGGGTATTCTCTAAGATAGACTTGAGGTCAGGCTACCATCAGCTGAAGATCAGGGCGGCTGACATTCCTAAGACGACCTTTCGCTCTAGATATGGGCATTATGAGTTCTTGGTCATGTCCTTCGGGTTGACCAATGCCCCAGCGACATTCATGGAGTTAATGAATCGGGTATTCAGGCCTTACTTAGATCCGTTCGTGATAGTCTTCATAGATGACATCCTGGTATACTCCCGCGGCCAGGAAGAGCACGAGCAACACCTCAGAGTGGTTCTTCAGACTCTGAAAGATAACCGACTATATGCCAAATTTTCTAAATGTGAGTTCTGGTGAGTTCGGTAGCATTTCCGGGTCACATTGTATCCGTGGAAGGTATTCGGGTAGACCCGAAGAAGATTGAGGCAGTCAAGAGTTGGCCTCGTCGTACTTCATGATTGAGATCGGGAGTTTCTTGGGATTAGCAGAGTTACTACCGTCGTTTTGTAGAGGGGTTTTCTTCATTGCGGCCCGATGACCGGGTCGACCCGGAAGGGTGTCCGAGTTTCGGTGGTCGAGGAGTGTGAGGCGAGCTTTCGAAAGCTCAAGGCAGCCTTGACCACCGCACCGGTGTTGGTACTACCTACGGGTACAGGGCCTTATACGGTTTATTGTGACGCATCTCGTATAGGGCTTGGAGCGGTATTGATGCAAGATGGTAAAGTTATCACTTATGCTTCGAGGCAGTTAAAGATACATGAGAAGAATTATCCAGTTCATGATCTTGAATTAGCAGCAGTGGTTCATGCCTTAAAGATCTGGAGGCATTATCTATATGGTGTGACTTGTGAGGTGTACACTGATCACAAAAGCCTACAGTACTTGTTCAAACAGAAGGAGTTGAATCTACGACAGCGGAGATGGTTAGAGTTGCTAAAAGACTATGATGTTACTATATTATATCACCCGGGTAAGGCCAATGTGGTGGCCGATGCATTGAGTAGAAAGTATGCCAGCATGGGTAGTCTTGCATATATTCCGGTCAATCAGAGACCATTAGCTCTAGATGTCCAGGCCTTAGCCAACCGGTTCGTGAGATTAGACATTTCTGAGCCTAGCAGAGTGTTAGCTTGCACGGTCGCTCGTTCTTCGTTATTAGAGCGTATCCGTGAGAGGCAATTTGATGATCCTCATTTGCGTGAGTTGAGAGATACAATACAGCGGGGAGGTGCCACACAGGTAAATCTAGATGATGATGGGGTATTGAAATTGCGGGGTCGAGTTTGTGTGCCCAATGTCGAAGGGATTCGAGAGTTGATCTTAGCAGAGGCCCACAGTTCGCGGTATTCTATTCACCCAAGCGCCGCGAAGATGTACCGGGACTTACGGCAGCACTATTGGTGGCGCAGAATGAAGAAAGATATCGTTGTGTATGTCGCTCGGTGTCTAAATTGTCAGCAGGTGAAATATGAGCACCAGAGACCTGGTGGTGTATTCCAGAGGATTGAAATTCCCGAGTGGAAATGGGAGCGGATCACTATGGACTTCGTTACTAGTCTTCCTTTGACTCGGAGGAAATTTGATGCTATTTGGGTCATTGTTGATAGGCTGACCAAATCAGCACACTTTATTCCAGTATCTGTCTCCTACTCGTCGGAGAGGTTAGCGGAGGTTTACATTAGGGAGATTGTTCGTCTCCATGGGGTGACAGTATCTATTATCTCTGATCGGGGTACGCAGTTTACCTCGCGGTTCTGGAGAGCGGTCCAGCAGGAATTAGGCACCCAGGTTCAGTTGAGTACAGCATTTCATCCTCAGACGGATGGCCAGTCCGAGAGGACTATTCAGATTCTTGAGGACATGCTTCGAGCCTGTGTTATTGATTTCGGAGGCTCGTGGGACCAGTTTCTACCATTAGCAGAGTTCGCCTACAATAACAGTTACCAATCTAGCATCCGGATGGCTCCGTATGAGGCGTTGTATGGTAGGCGATGTCGATCACCAGTTGGATGGTTTGAACCGGGAGAGGCTCGGTTGTTGGGTACGGACTTAGTTCAGGAGGCCTTGGATAAGGTCAAGACTATTCAGGAGAGATTGCGTTCAGCTCAGTCCAAGCAGAAGACTTATGCGGATCGTAAAGTTCGAGATGTGGATTTCATGGTTGGTGAACGAGTATTGCTCCGAGTGTCGCCTATGAAGGGCGTGATGAGGTTCGGGAAGAAGGGCAAGCTCAACCCTAGGTATATTGGTCCATTTGAGATTCTAGACAGAGTGGGAAGGGTGGCTTACAGATTAGCTTTGCCACCTAGCTTATCAGTCGTGCATCCAGTTTTTCATGTATCTATGCTTCGGAGATACCACGGCGATCCCACACATGTGTTAGACTTCAGTATTGTCCAATTGGACAATGATCTATCTTACGAGGAGGAGCCGGTAGCCATTCTAGACCGGCAGGTTCGACAGTTGAGGTCGAAGAGTTATCCTTCTGTGCGTGTTCAGTGGAGAGGTCAGCCTCCTGAGGCATCGACCTGGGAGTCCGAGTCTGATATGCGGAGCCGCTACCCACACTTGTTTCCTGACTCGGGTACTTCTTTCTTTTGTCCGTTCGAGGACGAACGGTTGTTTTAGAGGTGGAGATTGTGACGACCCAAAGGGTCATCACTTATTTAATTAATCATTTCAAGCTTCGAGGCCTTGAAAACCTCATTCTATGTTGCCTCGATTTACGTACACAATCCGAGCATGTAGCCGGAAAGATTTTGTGATAGAAAATATGAATTCTATGAGAAATTTAGATAAAAATGTTATTAATATTGATATGGTTGACTTCGGTCAACATTTTTGGTAAACGGATCCGGACCGAGATTGGATGGTCCCGAGAGGTCCGTAGGAAAATATGGGACTTGGACATGCGTCCGGAGTCGAATTCTGAGGCCTAGAGCCCAAGTTATGAATTTTTCTATGAAATTGTTTTCGATGTAATTGTTAAAGGAAATAAATTAATTGACCTTGGTATCGGGCTCGTATTTTGGTTCCGACGCCCGGTACAAGTCTTAAATATTATATATGTGATTTCTGTAAAGTTTGGTGACATTTGGATGTCGTTTGAGATGTTTTGGACCTTGAGTCCCAAGTTTGAAAGTTTTGAAAATCAAAAGTATGAAAATCATGAGTTTGAGGCTTGATTTAATTAAAACGAAGTGATATTGGCGATGCGATCGCACGAACAAGTTCATAATGTGTTTTTGAGGTTGTGTACATGTTTGGTTTGGAGCCCGGGGGGCTCGGGTAAAGATTTGATAGGCCGTTGGATGAAATTCTGAATTTTTGAACTGCTGGTTTTTCACCCAGCTGTTGGCTTCGCAATTGCGAAGTATTTCTCGCAATTGCGAAGGGGACAGTGTAAGGCAAGGCTCGCAAATGCGAACCTTTATCGCAAATGCGAAGCCCCTTTGACCCAGCCTTGTTCGCAAATGCGAACAATTGTTCGCATTTGCGAAGGTCCCCAGTGCCTGCCTATGTTCGCAAATGCGAACAAATGTTCGCAAATGCGAACATTCCCCATACTTGCCTTGGTTCGCAAATGCGAACCATTGTTCGCAAATGCGAACACTGCCTTATACAGCATGTGTTCGCAAATGCGAACATTTGTTCGCAAATGCGAACATCCCTTTGATTGCCAGTGTTCGCAAATGCGAACAAATGTTCGCAAATGCGAACTTCCCAGCCTTAGCTTATTTTTCAAACTCCAGAAATTGGTCGGGGTTCGCAATTGCGAACCCATGCTCGCAAATGCGAACACCGAGACCTGAAAAACACGAATTTCAGTCATTTCTTCACTTTTTACAAAACCAAAACACCCATTTGCGATTCTTCAAGGATTTCTTCTTCATCAAAACGATTGTAAGTCACTTTTTACTTAACTCTTTCAATTCCTAACATCATTAAACATGTTTTTCATAAGAAATCAAAGATTTTCATGGTAGAATTCTTGTTTTTATTAGAAAATAGGGTTTTCATAAATTGGGGAATTTGACCTCGAATTGAGGTCCGATTTTGAAACAAATCATTTACATGAACTCGTGGGGGGATGGGTAACCGGATTTTGTTCCTAACTCCGAGTTCCGACCATGTGGGCCCGGGGTTGAAATTCACTATTTCGGGCAGAATGTTGTAAAAGATGTATTTGGTCTTAAGAATTAGTTTGTTGAGTAGTGTTGATGATATTAAATCAATTGTGTATAGATACGATTGGATTGGAGCCAAAGTTGAAAGAAAAAGACATTTCCACGGATTGAATTGTTCATAAGCATTCGAGGTAAGTGTTTGTTCTATCCTAGCTTGAGGGAATAGGATTATGTGCTATGTGTTATGTGATCGAGTGCGGTGTATGGACTGTGGTGACGAGCATCCATACACTGGCGTCTAGTATGACCGTGAGTCGTTGAAAAATGATTATTTTGAGATATATTACAGATGAATTGTTATTGTTCTCCCTTGTTGGGACTTGTTGTGAAAATAATTATTGATTGCCCTTGATGGGACGGTTTATGAATTACTGTTTCTTTCTTTGCCCTTAACTGTGATTGTTATTTGGGTGAGGAAGAGTGATAATGCACGAAGGGTGATGACGTGCCATGTTTATTTATTTATGCACGAAGGTTAATGCCGTGCCATGTTTATTTATTGATTATGCACGAAGGATCATGCCGTGCCTGTTATTGAACCATGTACGAAGGATCATGCCGTACTATGGATGTGAGGATGAGAGTAAAAGCACGAAGGGTGATGCCGTGTACTTTATTTGTTTATTTGGTGAGGATGAGAGTAAAAGCACGAAGGGTGATGCCGTGCAACTGCTTGCTATTTCTTGAATGGATATTACTTGTGTTTACATTATACTTTGTTTTTCCTTGTGAATTTATTAACTGTTGTTAATTGTTGAATTCTTTGAGCTATTCCTTATTGTGTTATTACCTGGTTATTTCTTGTTATTCTGTGGTATACATATATATTGAATTGCACAGGTTTATGTGAGTGTCTGGTCCTAGGCTTGTCACTACTTCGCCGGGATAGGCCAGGCACTTACCAGCACATGGGATCGGTTGTGCTGATGCTACACTTATGTGCGTTTTTGCACAGGTCCAGGTTACGATCAGGAGCAGCAGCAGCAGTAAATAGATTGCGTGGGAGTTGATCATATTTGAGACCGAGGTAGCTTACAGACGTCCGCAGGCCCGGCGTCTCTCTCTTTATTTATGTTATTAGCTGTAGTCTCTTTGTTCCGAGACAAACAGAATTATGTTATATTTCCTTCAGACTTTTATGTGTAGTACTCCATAGTAGTTCGTGAGTTGGTGACTCCACGTCTTGGGTAGAGGATTTCAGTATGATTTTCACTTTGTAATTAGTTATTTCTATTTGATAAAGTATTCCGCATTTATTTAATTAAAATTGTGTTAAAAACATGATAGTATGAATACAGTGGCTTGCCTAGCTACCACGAGTAGGCGCCATCACGATCCCGATATTGGGGGAAAATCCGGGTCGTGACAAAAATCTTGCTCATTATTATTGTTATACACATTAAAAGTTACATAAACATGTGCGGTTTACACACATGGTTAATCATGACTAAGTGAGAAAAGTCAATATCTAATCACATGTTATACATTTATTGTATTGGCATTCACTAAGTTTTAATCCTTACTTGTGTTCAAAGTAATTAATTCAACTTTAAACTTCACATTAAAATAAGAATATGCTAACTACATACTTAGGTGATTAAACATTTTAAAGGACACATGCCAAATAATTGTTGTTTGTTAATTTAGTGCAAGCATAATGTGCAAGTACGATGTTTAGCAGTGCAATAGCTGCTCCCAATTTAGGATACTCTCTGATAGGCATGTTCATGGATAAGCTCGGATCGGGTTTTGTACTTCTGATATTATTACCTTCCGATGTTGTAAATTACAATTCGAATCCATACCAAATTAATTCGGATCGAACTGAATTGTGATATTTGATCGGATTTCTGTTCGGATTGTGCGCATTATTGAGATGCTAAAAATAAATAATTTTACGCTTTAATGCTAAAATAAATAATTTCAAGATGATACCTCCTACCATTTTTAGTAGCAAAATTCATTAACTTCCATATCATTCACATTTAATATTGAAAAGCAAATGAAGGCAACAAATAGTGAAAGAAATAACAAAGAAACCTTGGAATTTTTGAAAGGGCACCCCTCTCTTTTATATGTAAAATATAAATTTCGGAATTCAAACACTTGAGGCAAAAATTGAAAATCCATATTCGAAATATTTATTTCCAAGATCCAAAGTTGGCTCCAAACCAATTCGAATAATATGGATCGGTCGGATTTTCGGGTTGACCCAAAATCAAAGCAGAATCACAAAATGAGTCTTGTTTTCTCTTTCCTGTCCTGCTTTTTCTTTCGATTTTTACAAATTATCATCCATTAAATTGCTTTTGGAATATAAAGTAGACATGCGAAAGAAGAAGTGGAGAGACATTGTTAGAAGGGAAGATGAAAAGCTTACGGCGTAGCATTTCAGAGTTACCTTTTTTTTTTTTTTCCTTTTGAGGTTTTCTAGGTTGATAACTCCCAAAATTTTAGCGGCTCGACACCCTTCTTTTTATATTTCTTGGTCCTAATCTTTTTTTGGTTTCTCACCCAAGTGTTCAATATTCACATTGGAGTTCGATTATATTCGGATTCGTATCGTGTAGGGTCCCTGCGGGGAAAGCGTTCCCTACCAAGGATTTTTCCATACCCAATTCTCGAACCCGAGACCTATGGTTAAGGAAAATGCAGTCTCATCCACTGTACCACATCCATTGGTGATTTTCTTGGTCCTAATCATTTGCGTGGAAAACTTACATTGTGCTTTAGAAATAATTGAATTCGGACGTGTCCTTTTGCAACAAGCTAAGGCAAAATTTGATAAATATGTTGGTGAAAATCAATACTTTTCCGAAAATTTTGGTGTCAATATATTCCGTTCTATGCGCCTCTACTGATGCTCGGCTTTATTCTCAGCTCCCAAGTCTTCATTTTTCACTGTTGCTATCACTGTCATTTGTGTTCTTGTTCTACATGGAATTAGAAAGAATGGAAAGGGGTCACGTGTGCCACTGAAATATGCAAATTAGGACAAATATATTCGTCTTTTATAGTTTAACCAATTCGTCCAATATTTGTTCATTCATGTCTTTAGTTTAACGAACCACTATTTTATCTTTCTTAAATAATAATCGAACCTAATCAAAATATATTGACCCGATCCTTTAGGACCCGACCCACCCTTATTTCAAAGATATTTTTTTATATATTATTTTTATTTGATTGAGAAATTCTGTATAATCATATTTATTTATTTGAGTAATTTGATAATCGCTAAAGTTATTTATTATTTTAATAATATAATATTCAAATTAGTTTGTCCTTTATTCAATCATTTTACCATTTTTTTATTTTCTCATAGGTGCTTGTTATGAAATAATTAATTAATATAAATTAAAAAGAAGCACCATTGTTTTAACAATGGTGCTTGTTATGAAATAATATTTTGTCATGAAATAATTAATTAATAAAAATAAAAAAAAGAAATACCATTGTTTTAACAATTTATTACTTATTTCATAATAAATTTGTAATGTAGAAAATAATCCAATAAACTAATAATAAATTACATAATGATCATTTATCTAAACAAAAAAAACGGATTCATCAGGTTAAGTTATAGTGAACATGTAGTTATTCATATTTGTATTGGTGAAAAATACAAATAGATTGTGAGAAAAATAAAAATAGATGGTAAGTGATTGAAGAAAGCACAAACTAGTTCGAATATTATATAATTAATATAATAAATTAATATCAGTTACAACTTTTAGTAGGATTACTTCCCGAAATGATGTATAACAAAAAAAATCGATTATCAAATTACTCAAATAAATAAAAATAATTATAATACAATTTCTCAACCAAACAAAAATCATATATCAAAAAATATCTTTGCAATAAGGGCGGGTAGGGTCCTTGCGGATAGGGTTAGCAAATTTTGGTTGGGTCCGGTTATTAATTATTTAAGAAAGACAAAATAGTAGTTCTGTTAAACTAAGGGCATGAATAAGCAAATATTGAACGGATTGAGTATATCTGTGTCAATTTATTAACAATAGATATATTTGTCATAATTTGCATAATTCACTAACATATATAATCCTTTTCCACAGCAAGGCTACTAGTGACACTACTATAAATAGAACATTCGTAACACAAGTAGCATCTTAACTTACACAAATTTCTTTTTGATTAATAGGATTTCAAGTTTTTAAAATTTTGTCCAAATTCACGAAGCTAGCAGCTAAACACGACTGATCAAAATTCAACATAAGATTTTTTTTTTTTAAAGAAAAAGTTTTTCTGTTACACTAGGGGATTAGGGAAGAGATGGGGTGGACAATCAAGCTACGTCGATTGTGTGACAGATTTTCAATGATATCATCAGATTATAGTTTATTTCGTTTTCGTCCTAACTTTCCTCTGTAAAAGAAGATTGAAAGAAAAATAAGCTTGGACACATTTAAATTACATCTCTACAATTATTTCCATTTTCCTTTCTCTTTTCTTCGTTTTTATCATTTTGAAGGCTACAATAAAGGAGGAAAGAAAGCAGTATCCATAACCATGAACCGCCTTTAGAAAGATCGATATCACAATCACAACTTTTATTGCTTCCCACCGCCACATTAATGAAATATGAAGAAACCAAGCCTCACGCAAACGATAACGAAAGGAGAACAACCCAGGAGAAAGAAGACTGAAGAGTATAGGAAAATAGGCGGAAAAAAAAAAGGAACGTTACAAACAACCGGCTGGATTTACAATTTAGTTTTACTTTTTATTCAATATATATAAATTATATACAATATATATATATATATATATTAATTATTGGCTATTTTAAATTTAAATTTAAATTTAAATAATTGAGTAAACGATTGTTCAAGAAAAAAAAAAGGAAACAACTTTTCACTGAATTAACGGCGGAAATTACTTCGGTCAAAAGGGGACAACTCAGCCAACCATATCATCGTTCGTGAATCTGACTGGATATGATGGGACCCATTTCTTCACTTTCCAGAACTTCCACGTGTTCCCCATCAACTGACGGTGAGCCACTCCTATATCCTTTCCCATTCATTTGTGTCACTCTCTACTCACCGTCTCCATTATTCGGCTTCCTGCCCACCGTCTCCATATAACGTAACATCACAGTTCTCGCTAAGTAATAAGGATCATTAGCAGTATTTTAGAAAGTATAACGACGGAACAAATGTTCTTTAATTGAGTTAAGCAGAGTTGAATTAATACATTATATAAATAGATTTCCTTAAGTTATAGAGCTTGTGATTTCAAAACTTTTACACCTCTTTCTAGACTGTATATATGGATCATGTAGGCCCCATATTTTCCTAATAGATTTATATATAATTCTTTTATTGTCATAATTTAAATTCGATATTCTGTGATATAATTAATTATGATAAAAGGTTATACTCTTTCTTCTCATATTATTAGTCGTGATTACTAAGATTGTTTATCAATTTAGAAGTTCCAAACAAAAGTATTTTTCATAGCTAATCTGGTAAAAAAGTTATAAACAATTTTTGGGATGGTATAACATATATATTCACTATTATTCTTCATCTAATGAGCGATGAATTTTATTAAAAGTTAGTGTACCCAACCATCCAACCTGACTCTTAAACATTCTCACAAACACATTAAGAAACTCTTATCAAAAGTATTAAAGTATAAGATTTTAAGCTTCACAAAAATAAGAGATGATTTATCGACATTAGTAGAAGTTTGTGAGATCCAAAAATTGAAAATGAAGCTGCTTGTTTACTAAGATATGAGCTTGAAAATTTTCAGTTTTTATTGGGTATGCCTATTAAATATAATATACTATTAATTATTATTAATTTAGGCAGTGAAAGTATACAATCAAAAAACATATGCATATTGATGTTATCATATATCTTTAAGAGGTCTTATTTCTTTTTGGCCTTCAAAATTATAGAGAAAGAAATATTGGCAACCTCGAATGTGCAAATTAAGATCGCCCGATAATGTGAATTAATCTTGAATATTTTATAGAACATAATGGTCATTAATAGCTTGAACATATTTTTTGAATTAAGAAAATTAAGAGAAATAGTATAAGTAAAAGATAATACTCTAAAAAATATGTTCAATTAAAGAAAAATATTTGATTGTTTTCCAAATGCCTATATAACTGGTAGAATAGTTTTTCAATTTTTGTAACTGTTCTCTTAATGGAAAGAAAGCTTTCAGAATCAAAATTAGTAAAATATTAGATTAACAACAGCCCAAGAGAAATTCAATAGATTAGTAGTATTACCGATTGAAGAAGCATTATTGATGACTTCGTTCTATCTACAAAAGCTAAACAAAAGATTTTTAATTAAAATTATGATAATATTTCAAATATAAATAAATTGGAACCTTTTATTGAAGTTTGGCTTTAAGCTTCCAATCTTCTTGAGCTACCATTAGAGGTGTTCATGGTTCGGTTTGGATCAGTTTTTCCCTAAAAAGAAATCAAACCAACTAAGTCGGTTTTTCAAATATTAGAACCAAAACAAACCATTTAAGTCGATTTTAGTCGATACGGTTTATGTCGGTTTATCGATTTTTTCGGTTATTTGTCGGGTTTTTCTTAAATATAAGACATACACTACCAAACACACATTTATGCGACCACATTTTCAACGTAACACTTTCAAATTAATTGTCTTTAAGATATATATTATTTACCATTGATGATAATTGAATCAAATAGTGATGAATAATTGAAGGACTCAACTTAAAATATACTAAATTTTTAGCACGAAATAGATTCTTACACTTAACAAAAGAAAACTACCAATTAAACTAGAATGTAATAGTAATGAACTGTACTAAAAGCTCAAACGATTAATATTTACTATAAAGTTCTTAAAACTTTGTGTGTATATATATATATATATATATATATATATATATATATGTGTGTGTGTGTGTGTGTGTGTGTGTGTGTGTGTGTGTGTGTGTGTGTGTGTGTGTGTGTGTGTGTGTGTGTGTGTGTGTGTGTGTGTGTGTGTGTGTGTGTGTGTGTGTGTGTGTGTGTGTGTGTGTGTGTGTGTGTGTGTGTGTGTGTGTGTGTGTGTGTGTGTGTGTGTGTGTGTGTGTGTGTGTGTGTGTGTGTGTGTGTGTGTGTGTGTGTGTGTGTGTGTGTGTGTGTGTGTGTGTGTGTGTGTGTGTGTGTGTGTTTGACCCAAAAGCTATCGGTTATTTTTTGAGTTAGGGACAATCAAAAATTATAAAAAGGTAAATCGAAATTAGTGGTAATATATTCAAGGACAGATCTATGATTCGTATGTAGATTGTTCTAGTAAAATTACAAGAGAACTTATTGAGATATTAAAGTTAGCCAACAATAGAGAGAGGTTGTATTATTAATGAATAATAACACTTCTCTTACAAATGAGGGAGGCATTTCATTATATAGAAGGAAGGCCCCCTCGCCAACACATTACTTTGTTCCAGTACTACTGTTATTACAAAAACGAAAATAGGCGGAGGGGACGGGACGCCTAGACGGGCGAGTTTGTCAATACTCCTTTATAGTAGGAGGCGTATTCCCTCTCATTATATGGGCGTGGGGGAAGATATACTCGACGTCTATGGACGTATAGGGAGGTGTGGTTGACCCACATTCATCCGGTCTGATTCGACCCCATACAATTAGTCCATCTGCCTGTTGGATATATATTCGACATATATCTGCAATAGGTGGAAAAAATTGACCCATCTTGGATCTATTCGCGTGTGCATACGTGGCATGTTCTTTCGAACCATCGTTTGCTGACGATATGCGTCATGATTGCAGCTGCTCCCGAGGCAGGCCAAAAAGGTGATTTGACATTTCGGTTTCCTGCCTCCTTTTATGATACTAACCTCTTTGAATCCCATGTACTGGCCCGCTATAAATAGTGAAGGATTTCAAGACTTTCCGTTCTTTGGATCATTACAAAAAGCTCTTTGTACTTCTGTCATTCATCTTTTCTTATAGCAATACTTAACAGTTTTTCGTATTGACTTCGTAGCTTGTCAGCATACCTCGAATTTGATAGAAAGACTAACAATGGCTAAAGGCGGTCGTCGTCGTGGGACAGATGAGGGTGGGGCCATTTCTAGGGTTCCTCAGCCCTCGAGAGGTGGGAAGAAACCCCGCAAACCTCTCGTTCCTCTTTCTGTGGACAACCTGCTTCCCCGCGAACTATACATTCGAAGGGATTTTCCTACAAAGGGGGCTACCCCGGCGTGGGAAATGTCCCCATTTACTGAACCTCTTCTAAATGATCTCTCAGTATCTTGTCAGATTCGAGAGATAGTCGTCATGCAAACAGCCGAAGGGAACCTTGTCAACGTGCACAGAGCCGAATTCTGTGCTTTCTATGAATACCCCTTTATAATGGGATGTGGCCTCCCCATATATCCGTTGGCGGAAAAGTTGTGCCGGTTCTACAATGTATGCCCGGCCCAGCTTACCCCTTATACGTGGAAGATATACCGTATTCTGACAACTTATGCCAAGAGGGCCAGCGTAGATGTCACGGTATACCATCTGCTACAGGTGTTCAGTCCCGGGTTCATGAGAGGGACGATGCTCTAGCTAAAGAATTATGGGACGAAGGGCTTGGTCGTCGAGATGGACGACAAGCCTAATTGCCAGTTCTGGCTGAAATATTTCTTTGTCCGAACCTCGGATCTGGTGTCAGACTCTGTTGGACTCCCCGAGGCATGGAACGCCGAACGTAAGCATTATCTTTTGCGCTTAATTATTTTCTGCCTATTCGACCTTTCATCATCTCATTATATTTTATGTCTGCAGGAAGAATGCGTACACCCTAGTCCGTACCGGACATTAAAGCCTGGGTGGGGCGGTTGATCCCCTTCGCGGAGGAGTGCAGGACATGGGTCGCATTTACCATAAAATATGGTCTCCCAGGTATAGTATTGGTTCTGGGTATGGCGGCCTCATATCTTATTAGACGCCGCATTTTCTAATGCATTTTTATAACTGTGTTGGCAGCCCGGAGTGCACCGCGGAGAAGGAGACATCGTGCTGCCACCTCCTCGTCAGCGGATTCCAATTTTGAACACGTGGTTCACGTGAGAGAGACCACCTCTGACGTCGCTCACCCTGAGGGTGATCGAGCGGATGTGGAAGCATGTAGTGCTGATGTTTCCGACGCCACTCATTCCGAAGGCGAAGCCGTAATTCGGGAGCCGACTTTTGCGGATGTCCCCGGGACTTATCATCCCATGGTTGAGTCGATGAATGTACCGACGTCCAGAGAGGGCCCTTTGCCTCCACCTCTTCTTGTTGAAGAGGACGCTTCAGAGGACGATGAGCCGTTAGAGCGAAAGAGGCACCAACTACTCCTTGGAAAAGGCGTGGCCGTGGAACAGAGGGGGGCGATTACTCGTCGTCCCGAGTTGAGGCCAGTCCTTATGGGAAACACCATCCGACCAGAGAGGGCGGTCCTCTTGAGGGAGGTTGCAGGAAATACCGCTTCTCTGCATATTGAGGATGACAGCGCGCCGGTTGTCGTCGGGCCGGCTGCTGACGAGGAAGGGGCTTCTCCCGGACAAGCTCCTATTTTTGCCGACGTGCCGCAGGAAGACTATTCCCGGGTGGATATGGCGATGATAGGTCCTACCCATCAGCTTATGATCCCTACAGGATACAACCTGCTGCAGGATAGCGAGCAGGCTGCGGCGAACATGTCCTTGATATGTGGAGCTGCCGAGATAGAGTTTTTGAAGGCCGTGAGTGACAGAGATTCGTCTCATCAAGTCGTTGGCGCTACCTTGTACGTATGACTTGGTTATTGTTTTTCACAATTCTCTTATGAGCCCTGAGGCATTGTGTCATTTTGAATTATGTCTTTTCTTTATCTTTTTCTCAGACCCTCATCTTGGAGGTGGAGCGAGGCCGACGGGAGCGAAAGAAGAATCTTGCCCTTAGAAAAGCGTCGAAGAAATACCGGGAGGCCCGTAGTAAGCATAAGACACTAGCAGATCTCTACACACAGGACCCTCAGTTTCGAGTTTTCCATGAGGGTTTGGAGCTTGCAGAGGATTAGCTGCGGGAGCGTATGGCCCAGCTGGAGAGGACAGACACGGACTTGATGGCCGCTGTGGCTCGAAATACCGAATTGGAGAGTCTCCTCCAGCAGCAGGGGGGAGAGCTGGAACTGGGCCATGTGGCGATGGCGGAGGTAGCAGAGTTACATGCCAGGATTGATGCCCTTACCGCCGAGCTCAGGGCCGCAACAGTTGAGGCGGTTGCCCCTCAGTAGGCGGAGACTGTTGTTCTAGTTGGAGATACGTCTCGTGAGTCTCACGATATGTTTGTGCATGCTGAGGCGAGGCGGACTATTTCCGAGGAGCTGCTGGCCGTCGGTAGAGCCACTAAGGTAGAGGTCGAAACTCAGTGTCACCTAGTTAGGGTCGCGCGTGAGGTTTTTGGGTATAACCCCGACTCTCCGGACCAAGTGGGCTGTACCTTTGCGGATGTGGGCCAATTGGGTAGAGGGTCTTGGATTTCTAGGGCGTTCCGGGACGAAGGTGATGGCGACCGTGTTGACAGTGCGGACAGTGCGGCGGAAGGTGGTGGGGGCCAAGATGGTTAGATAGGACTTTTCTCCCCTTTTTTTTGTAATCGAGGCTATGTTGTAAATTTGTAATCTATTGAATGATCTATGATGATTTCGTGGGAATTGTTGTGTTTTTATGTCTTTTTTTGCAATTTTTGTTTTGCGTGTGGCGTGACCTTTAGTTGAGTTAAGTCGTCGTAGTAAGGTTGGATTGACTCCGGTCACGGCCGCTTGTGTTTTTCCTTTTATGTGGCTATTGCTTTCCTTTTGGCTGTTTTATGCGTTCAGAAGTGGTTGTGGCCCTCCGCGTCAGTGGCTGGTCGTGGACTTTTGTTTATCGGAGGTGACCGTAGTCTTTTTATACGCTGTTAGGGCCTTAGCCTTTTGTTTTCTCTCTTTACGTTGTTAGGGCCTTAGCCTTTTGCGTTTATGGGTGGCCGTGGCCTTTTGTTTGTCGGAGATGACCGTAGTCTCTCCTTACGCTATTAGGGCCTTAGCCTTTTGCGTTTATCAGTGGCCGTGGCCTTTTATTTGTCGAACGTGACCGTAGTCTTTCCTTACGTCGTTAGGGCCTTAGCCTTTCATATATTGGAGATGACCGTAGTCTCTCCTTACGCCGTCAGGGCCTTAGCCTTAGCCTTTTGCATTTATGAGTGGCCGTGGCCTTTGTTTGTCAGAGGTGACCGTAGCCTTTTATACATTGGAGATGGTCGTAGCCTTTTATACATGGAGATGGCCGTAGCTTTTTATACATTGGAGATGGTCGTAGCCTTTTATACATTGGAGATGGCCGTAGCCTTTCATACATTGGAGATGGTCGTAGCTTTTTATATATTGGAGATGGCCGTAGCCTTTTATACATTGGAGATGGCCATAGCCTTTTATACATTGAAGATGGCCGTAGCCTTTCATATATTGGAGATGGCCATAGCCCTAGTCCCTTTGATATGCCATTCATGCCGATCGTCGGTACGCTTGGTGAATCAGACTTAAACTTCTAAGCATTCCCGAGCGTCTCCTTCGTCGCCTTATTAAAAACCTATCCGAGAAAATCCAATTGGGACAAAACTCAGATGAGGGAAAAATAGTATGACTTAGGGGATGCTCTTTCTAAAAATGGAAATGATTGAGGTAGGAGATGTTCCAGTTATTTTGGAGCGTCCTCCCATTCATGGTCTCTAGCAGGAAGGATCCTTTGTTTGCTGCCGCGATGATTTTGTAGGGTCCGTCCAAATTGGTGCCCAACTTTCCTTCGTTAGGGTCTTTGGATGCCAGTGTCTTGGCTTTTAACACATAGTCGCCTTCTTTGAGTGGTCAGATTTTTGCTATCTTGTTGTAGTATTTCTCGATCTACTGTTTTTGGGCCACTAGCCTAATGTGGGTTGTTTCCCTTCTCTCTTCGGCTTCATCAAGGTCTTGTTGTCGGTTTACGTCATTCTCTTCTCCACTCGTGTGAGAGTACCTTAGGCTTGACTCACTGACTTCGACTGGTATGACGACATCAATTCCGTAGACTAATGAGTAAGGAGTTTCCCCTGTGGAGGATTTAAGGGGTGTTCTGTGCGCCCATAGTACTTTTGGCAGTAACTCGGGCCATAATCCTTTATCATCTTCGTGTTTCTTCTTCAAAATATTCAGTATGGTATTGTTGGATGACTCTGCTTGGCCGTTGGCGGCTGGATGATATGGCGTTGAAAGTATTCTTTTGATACGCCATTTGTCCAAGAAGTCTGTTGTTTTTTGCCCTATGAACTGTCGTCCATTATCGCAGGTTATTTCTTTGGGGATTCCAAAGTGACATATGATGTTCTTCCAGATGAAGGCGATGACCTCTTGCTCGCGAATCTGGGCGTAGGCACCTGCTTCCACCCACTTGGAGAAATAATCAGTTAAAACTAATAAAAAGCGCACCTTTCCTCGTCCGGCGGATAATGGTCCAATGATGTCTATTCCCCATTTGATAAAGGGCCATGGCGATGTGACCGAATAGAGGGATTCCCCCGGCAGATGTATCAGAGGGGTGAACTTTTGACATGTCTCGCACTGGCAAACGTATTGTGCCGCATCTTTTTTCATGGTGGGCTAGTAGTACCAAACCCGTATTAGACATCGCACGAGTGCTCGGTTGCCTGTATGAGCACCGTAATGACCTTTGTGGACCTCCTCTAATATCGGCGTCGTCTGGTTGAGGCCTAGGCACTTAGCCAGGGCTCCTCCAAAAGTCCTTTTGTAGAGGTCATTGTTTATCATATAGTACCTTGCTGCCTGTGTGCGAAGCTTTCTTGCTTCTTTTTTGTCGGATGGTAGGTTTCCATCCTGCAGATATGATACAAATTAGTTGCACCAGTCCCAAGTCAAATGCAGGGAGAGTACCTCGGTATGGTCGATCGCTGAGTGAAGGAGGGTGACGGTGCTTTCTTTATTCAAGTTGGTGGCGGCAGTGGCTAGTTTAGCCAGTCTGTCTACTTCGGCGTTATGCACTCTAAGAACTTGTTCAAAGTGGCATTCGTCGAGCTGTGCCATTAGTTTGCAGATTTTTGCTCGGTATTTCTGTAGCCTTTGTTCCTTGACTTGATAAGTCTTGGTTACTTGATTTACCATGAGTTGTGAGTCGCAGTGTAGGACAAGTCGGCGAGCTCCGTACCTGATGGCTAATTTTATACCTGCAATAATATCTTCATATTCTGCCTCGTTGTTAGTCATATCGGGACATCGTATGGACTGGCGTATGACTTCGCCCGTGGGAACTTCAAAGACGAGTCCCAGTCCTGATCCCGAGGCATTTGCGGCCCCATTGGTATGGAGAACCCAAGGGTCGGTGTTTGAAGCGGCCTGTAGGGCTTCCTTCTCCGCCTCTGGTGGTATTTTGACACTGAAATCGGCCACGAAGTCAGCGAGGACTTGTGACTTGATGGTGGTTCTGAGAATAAAAGTGATATCGTGCTCGCTGAGCTCTATGGCCCATCTGGCGAGAACGCCCGATAGTTCGGGCTTGTGCAGGATGCTCCTCAGAGGAAAATTGGTCACTACTCTGATGGGATGGCATTGGAAGTAGGGTCTCAGCTTTCTAGAAGCCGTGACCAGTGCCAAAGCCAATTTTTTGAGGTGCCGGTATCGAGTTTCAGCGTCTACTATGGTTTTGCTAATGTAATAGATAGGCGATTGCGTACCTTTTTCTTCACGAACCAGTACCGCGCTAAACACAACTTCTGATATGACTAGATATGTTAGTAGAGGCTCACCTGGTTTTGCTTTTAACAACAATGGTGGCGACGATAGATATGCTTTCAGTCCTTGTAAGGCTTTGACGCATTCATCATTCCAGTGGAATCCGTTGTCCTTTCTCAATACGCTGAAGAGTTTGTGGCATATGTTTGAGGATCGGGAGATGAAGCGGGAGAGGGCGACTATTCGACCTATCAACTTCTGGACCTATTTCTTGATGTTGAGTGTTTCAGGTATTGAGGCGATTGCCTTGATCTGATCGGGGTTAACTTCGATCCCTCTTTGGGATACAAGAAACCCTAAAAACTTTTCTGACGCCACACCGAAGGCGCATTTCTCGGGATTCAACTTCATCCCATATTTTTTCAGTATTTTGAAGGCCTCTCGTAGGTGGTCAATGTGGTCTTCCTTCCTTGCAGACTTCACTAAAATGTCGTCGATGTAAACCTCTATGGTTTTCCCAAGTTGCTCTTTGAACATCTTAGTGACCAGTCTTTGGTAAGTGGCCCCTGCGTTCTTCAGCCCGAAGGGCATCACTTTGTAACAGTAGGTACCCTGGTGTGTGATGAACGTTGTTTTCTCTTAATCTTCCTCGGCCATCAGGATTTGGTTATAGTCGTAGTATGCGTCCAAGAAACTTAGTAGTTCATGTCCGACGGTGGCGTCGATCAATTGATCGTTGTGAGGGAGGAGGAAGGAATCCTTAGGACAAGCCTTGTTCAGGTCGGTGAAGTACACGCACATCCTTCATTTTCGTTGTTCTTTTTGACCATTACCACATTGGCGACCTATTGTGGATATTTTGACTCCCTGACAGAGCCGTTGGCTAGCAGTTTATCTACTTCTTCACAGACTGCCTCGTTGATTGTGGCGTTGAACTTTCTCCTGATTTGTCTTATCGGCGGGTGTAGTGGGTCCATGTTGAGCATGTGGATGGCAATATCTGGCGAGATCCTAGCATATCTGCATGGGAAAAAGTGAATGTGTCTGCATGGTTAGTCAGAAATTCATGATACTTACCCAGGTCAGTGAGCCTGTGGCCGATGTACGCCTTCCTTTAGGGGTTGTTACGATCTAGCTGAACCGGGTCGAGATCTTCGACCGTAGCTTTACAAGCTTCCACAATGTATGGATCTCTGATGGTATCGGTCGTCGGGTCTGCTTTGGTCCCCGACACAGCTGATTGCTATACCTCTGCGCTTTCCCCGCTCAGTTGTCGGGTGTGGGCACAGTCTTGTGTTATTTTATAGCACTCTTGCGCTGTACGTGGTTATCCTTTGATGCTGAATATTCCCCATGGGGTAGGGAACTTGAACACTTGATATAAGCTCGAGGGGACCGCTCGCATGGCATGTATCCACAGGTGCCCGATGATGACATTGTATGTCGTCTCTTGATTCATCACATGGAAGGTGGTTTCCAAGGTGACTCCCCGCGCAAGGACGGGTAGAGTCACTTCTCCTGATGTGCGCTCCACTGCATTGTTAAAACCAGTTAGAGTTATGCAATGGGGGATTATCCTATCCTCGAGTCCTATCTGTGAGAGGACTCTTGGATAGATGATGCAGGCACCGCTTCCGACATCGATCATGACTCTCCTGACGTCCATATCAACGATACGTAAAGTAATAACTAAAGCATCATTATGGGGGAAGCACAAACCGTTAGTGTCAGACTTATCGAAGGTGATATTTCCTTCGAGGTCATCGTACGGTTCGTGGGAGATGGTCCTCTTTAGTCTGTGTGTGTTGGCGAATTTGACATGATTGATGGTGATGTCGTTCCCATCCCCGACGATCATGTTTACTGTGCGCATTGGGGATGGTGGTTTCAGGGGCCCACGGGAATGCTCTCGCCCGCGTGCAAAATTAGTTTTTCCCTTGTCGCTGAGAAGCTCCTTCAGGTACCCTTGGATTAGCATCCTGACGACTTCATGTCGTAGGCCAATGCAGTCTTCGGTCTTGTGACCCTGTTCTTGGTAAAATTCACACAGAACATTTGATTTTCTTGTGGAAGGGTCCGATTTCATTTTCTGAGGCCATTGCACCTTGGTGCCTAGCTTTTCTAGTGCGTACACAATCTCTGAAGGAGAAACATAGAAGTTATGTGATAAAAGTAAAGGGGGCGTACCTCGTTCGTTTCTAAGTAGGGCGAGATGGCTTTGTAGTGCGTCTGCATGGCGAGGGGGCGGAAGAGGAGATCTCATGTAAGGCTGATGTCGTTCTTTACTGGGGTGAGGGGGAGTTCCCGGCATCCCTCGTGTCATTAATCTCTCCTTGTGTCTGGATGTATGGCTGTCAGTAGTCGGGTTGGTCCATTGAGGTCCTCTTCGTCTGTCCCGTACCTCGGTGTAGTAGGCATTGTGGATCTCGTCCCAGGTTGTAGGGGGATATTTCATGAGCCGGCTTAGCAGTTTCTTGGTTGCTCTGGAGTCGTCCCTGCTGAGTCCGTTCTGGAAAGCTGCTACCGCCATGCCCTCCGACACGTTCGGTAGGCTCATTCTTACCCTGTTGAACCTAGAGAGGAAGTCCCTGAGGCCTTCGCCTGTGGTTTGTCTCATGGCGAAGATGTCGTTTACCCTTGCTTCTGCCTTCTTAGCGCCGGTGTGCGCTGTGACGAACTTATCCGCCATTTCTTCGAATGTTGAGATTGCTTTGGCGGGTAGTTGGGAATACCAGGTCAGGGCTCCTCCGGTCAATGTTTCACCGAACTTCTTCAGCAGCACTGATGGCACCTGTTCCTTAGACAAGTCGTTACCTTTCACCGCGGTGACATAGTGGATGAGATGATCCTCGGAATCGGTGGTTCCGTCGTATACCCTCACGTAGAGGGAATCTTGAAAGTCTTCCGGATGGCGGCTTCCTCGGAGTAGGATTGCTCTACAAACCTTCCTACGTCCCGTTTGGGTAGCAGTTTAGGTGCTTCAGGGATCTTGTCAACTCTATCCTGATGTTCCTTCATTTGGTCACAGAGGGCCTGATTTTCGCTTTCCATTTCTTCCATCTTTCTTAAAATGGAGGCCAACGTATCGTCGTGCATTTGTATTTCGATGGGTTGGCTGTTGGTTCGTGTTTCTTCCTACTCGTCTACTATGGCGGTGTTGCTTGTTGTTGGTGCCACATTTTTATAACTCCGCGGTGGTTTTTCCACTAAGCCGCTCAGGGTGCTGGTTAGCCATTCCTCCAGTAATTTCCTGACCGCTTCGGGTGCTTCTCTTGAAGTGGAAGTGTCTTTCTCCTGCAAGGTTGCAAGATTCCCGAAGGGGAAAGGTGAGGCTTTCTGCCTCGGGTGTAATATCAGGGGTGGTGTTGACGGCGGCGCTACCACCCCTCGTTCAGGGAACTCAAGAGGTTGGTGGTAACTTCCGTTATAGCTTTGGACTTGGTGTTGTTTTCGGCCATTTTTGGATTTTGTCTGATGATCTGATCCTTTAGGTGTATACTACGAGTTTGATTCTCGAAATTCCCACAGACAGCGCCAAATTGTTTGACCCAAAAGCTATCGGTTACGTTTTGAGTTAGGGACAATCAAAGATTATAAGAAGATAAAGCGGAATCAGTGGTAATATATTCAAGGACAGATCTATGATTCGTATGTAGATTGTTCTAGTAAAATTACAAGAGAACTTATTGAGATATTAAAGTTAGCCAACAATAGAGAGGTGAGATAGAGAGAGAATGATAGATAGAGAGAGGTTGTATTATTAATGAATAATAACACTTCTCTTACAAATAAGGGAGGTCTTTCCTTATATAGAGGAAGGCCCCCTCGCCAATACATTACTTTATTCCAGCACTACTGTTATTATAAAAACGGAAATAGGCGGAGGGACGGGACGCCTAGACGGGCGAGTTTGTCAATACGCCTTTATAGTCGGGAGCGTATTCCCTCTCATCGTATGGGCGTGGGGGAAGGTATACTCGACGTCTATGGCCGTATAGGGAGGTGTGCTTGACCCATATTGATCCGGTCTGATTCAAACCAAATTTGATCGATTTCTAAATTTTATAACCAAACAAAAAAATATTAATTTTTGATCGGTTTGATTTTATTTTCAATTTGATTCGAGTTTTTGAACTTTTTATGAATACCCTTAGCTGCCGCGATACAACCACGCCATTTAGGTGATTAAACCAGAAGCAATAGCTAAATGGGTTACTATGATTTTCTAGCTAAATCCTAGAAACTGTGATTAAATCTTGTTTCACCAAAAAAAGGAAAAAATATCTTGTTAGTTGTTTCAGCTCATAGCATTAATCTTGTGGTGCAAGCTAGAATGCAAAAAGGATAAAGGAAAATTCCAGCCATATCTAACCCGGTTCAGCCAAAAGAGAAAAATCGGTCAAACCGGTTCATAGAAAACGGTCAAAACTCTCCTCATCGATTTCTCAAGCCCATCCACTGACACTCCACCGCGTGTAATGACTCTAATGGTGTAGCCCCAGGAATCCAATGACACAACTAAAATTATATCTTATGTGTCTTCTTTTTTATCTCATTATTTTGTGGACCTATATCTTTGTGAATCCAAAAATATAATTTACAAGACAAAATAAAACCCATACAACTAATATAAATTATGTGTGAGACACAATAAATCTTCTCCATTCTAACTTCCCCGTATAAAACGGTCTTATATCGTAGACCTCTTTACTTGTGAGTTGTCTCGAGCAACTAAATATGGCGCGAAAAATTTGCTTCTTTCCGGCACCGTCATATCCCCTCACTCTAGCTCTCATTTTCCTCATCTCCGTCAATCTCCTCCGGCATTGCACTGCCGGCGGCCATGACTACCGCGACGCCCTCCGAAAAAGCATCCTCTTCTTCGAAGGCCAACGCTCCGGCAAACTTCCGCCCGACCAACGTATCAAGTGGCGTAAAGACTCCGCCTTGCACGACGGTGCCTCCGCCGGAGTAAGTAACAGTTCTAATGTCCCAATCCCAAGCTAGTTGGTAATCGACCTAAATTACCCGTGACGTTTTGTACAGGTGGACTTGACAGGAGGTTACTATGATGCCGGAGACAACGTCAAATTCATGTTTCCAATGGCGTTCACTACTACATTGTTGTCGTGGAGCATAATAGATTTCAAAAGGAACATCGGAAGTGAGCTTGGAAACGCCGTGAAAGCAGTGAAGTGGGCGACGGATTTCCTGTTAAAAGCCACGGCTAAGGAAGGCGTCATATATGTACAAGTGGGTGATGCATTTTCTGACCATAGTTGTTGGGAAAGGCCAGAAGATATGGACACTTTGAGAACTGTTTACAAGATTGATCAGAATCATCCCGGATCAGACGTCGCCGGTGAAATCGCCGCCGCTTTGGCCGCTGCCTCTATTGTTTTCCGGTCACTCGACTCTTCTTACTCTAGTCTCTTACTTGATCGTGCCGTTAAAGTAAGTTATGCTGTTTCTCTTTGGTCTTTTCTGTACTGTTTTTAGCTTTTCGCTTTTGGCTTTTTCACTTTTTGCTTTTTTTGTTCCGGAATAACAGTTGTTTGCAATGTATATATAAAATATACGTAAATCTATACACTTTTAAGCAACTTAGGTTAATATTGATATTTTATGTTTAAAAAGTGTCTTAATGAGGATTTAAGACATTATACAGAGTAATATGTGTTGTTGCATGAGTCTATCCTACAGTATCGGGTGTGACATAAAGCTTAAGAGAGTGATATAACATAATTTAGCGAATCAAGGATAGGTCAATAAGGTGTGGATTCATTCTCTAAAGTCTCAAAAGCGATATGCTTCGGGAAGTGTTGTGTTAGTGTCCTTTTCTGGATATTGGTCTGGTAGCATTAAATAAGTTAGTTAGCTCCTCCCAAGAATTTCCCCCAATTTGGTAATTGGCATTAATTATTAATAGTATTTTTTTTCTTTCCATTTTGTCAAGCTAAAGCTAAGTTACTAGTGTGAACATAATTCTTAATTTCGTGCAATTAACCATAGTCATTTTGCATGTGAATATATAGATGGTGTGAACAACGACTGGCGGGGAACCATTATATCAATTGTGTTTTAAACAATATCACTTGCTTTTGAAAATAATCTTTCAGAACCTATATTTTTTAATACCAAAAAGAAATTTTTTTATTTAAAAATAAATTTACTAATAATTTATAGCCACACAAAATATATGTGCTTCATTTTACACTACACATTTAAAAAATTGGATGAGGGAGTAATAATATTACATCAGTATAGCTTGGATAAAATCTAAAAACATCCTCACCACACTCCAAAAATATCACTATCAACCCCAGAAAAGGGGAAAGATAATATGACCGTTATATTAAAACGGTTTCATGTTTTGTAGGTTTTTGAGTTTGCCAACAGGCACAGAGGTGCATATAGCTCTAGCCTACACTCTGCGGTTTGCCCTTTTTACTGTGATTTTGATGGATACCAGGTAGCTTCAGTTTTGTTAAGAAATTCATCTTGGTCATTGATTAAGTTAATCAGAATTAATTTTATATTATCAGCATATGTTAATTACTTAAATAACTGTTTTTGGTTATGGTTTATATTAAACAGGACGAACTGCTTTGGGGTGCGGCGTGGCTACACAAAGCAACAAGGAGGCGTCAATACAGAGAGTACATAGTGAAAAATGAGGTTATTTTAAGAGCTGGAGACACCATTAATGAATTCGGTTGGGATAATAAACATGCTGGGATTAATGTCCTCATCTCCAAGGTTAGTCTGTTCTAGACTTAATTTATAACCTGTATAAGGAGATATTACTATTCTTTTCATATTCTGTCTTTTTCTTGGTTCATTATATATATATACACTGGTATTGGTTTCTTTCTTGTGTATGTACAGTAGTTATCAAATCCTTGTCTCATTTATGACTTAGATATATTCTTCTGGTACGTCTGTGATTACCTATCTTGACTTGTTCAGAAAAAATGACTGCCAATCACATGGTGTAGATATAGTTATCTATATCAGTGTTTATTGGGGGGGTCCTCCTTGGCTAAAATTGTTTGAAAATTAGAGCAAGTGTGTGATATTTCACATGATAGTTTACGTTAGGGGCTCCATGTGTATTTTACTTGACAATATAGTATTTTAATTATATGTAAAATTGAACAGGAAAGCAGTAAAAAATTAGGGAAAGTGTGAATTCAAAGGGAAAACAGGAAAGCCAAAAATATTAGTAAAAGTGAAATTAAGTAGAAAAAAAGATGACTTGAAAGGTGAAACCTACGGAAAGTGCTCCATGTGAAGTGTATACGCAAAAAAGTGGTAAAATAAAAATGACCCCAAAAAAAAAAAAGAGAGAGAAGTTAATTGGGAGTACTCTTTCAAGTAAAGGGTATGTGGTAAGAGAGAGGTCCAACTTGGATCAGTGACTTTACTGGTGTAAGTAAGCATGGTCACTTGCTTATCTTACCTTACCTATATATATTATAGTATGATACAAGTGGCAACTGTCTGCTTTTATATTTTCGAAAACAGTGTGATTATGACTTACCATTCATTAGTATAAGGTGTTCCTCCTCCTGTTTTGACACTCACTGATAGAGATTAATTCTCTTATTGGTCCTTTTATAAGTAAAATTTTGCCCACAACTTAGAGATTAATTCTCCTATTGGTCCTTTTATAAGTAGATTCTTCTTAGCTTTTCTGATTTAATTTACTAATCTCATTATTAGCTCTTATGTAACCCATCATTTTCAGTGACTACTGACTAGACAAGTATCTAACACAGAAAAATGTTGTGACAGGAGGTGTTGATGGGAAGAGCACCGGATCTAAAATCGTTTCAAGTAAATGCAGAAGCATTCATCTGCTCAATATTGCCTGGAATTTCTCATCCCCAAGTGCAATATTCTCCAGGTAATAATTAAGAAGAGATCATCTGCTGTAAGATATAGTTAACAATAATAATAGTATGAAAGAAGCGTGAGTGAATTACAATATATTATAATAATAATACTAATAGCCTGTTTTTTCATTTTTGTTGTTGTTGGTGAGAAGGTGGACTCATTGTCAAACCTGGCGTTTGTAACATGCAGCATGTGACATCCTTGTCCTTCCTACTGTTGGCCTACTCTAATTATCTTAGCCACGCCAATCATGCCGTGCCATGTGGCTCCATGTCAGCCACCCCTGCTCTCCTCAAACACATTGCCAAACGTCAGGTAATTTTGCACCCATGTAACATTATTTCAAAAATTGAGTATAACTTCTATACCGTGATAGCGAAATTTTGTTTTACACTGTCAAATAATACTAGCAATTCATGAGCAATGAGGTAATCTGACAGATTACATGTCGCAATAAGTACAAGTATACTTATAGTGTAAACATCAGTGCATACAAGTTAATTCCTTAGAAACTGGAAACAATGAAATCAGAATATACTACTCAGTTTAATATCTTGGAATGAGACGACGTTTAGGTTTCTGTCGACTATATTCTACTTCTACATTAGAATCGCACTTCAATAGTTATTTCATCTGGCACTTATTGTTGTTATAAAGTTCAAATTACGATAGAAGCTCTTTTATCACTCGCTATACAAACAAAATTGAAAGGAGGGCCATGTTCTTTTTAATTCCCTCATATTGCGGTGCATGAATTGATACAGCCTAAAAGGTAACTATGCTTGAAACAACTTGAGGGCCCATTTGCACATTTCAAAGTGCAAGAAATCAATAATAATGATATGCGGTTATCATTGTTCCACATCCATCCTTCCAAGTGGTTGTTGTTACTCGTTCTTTTTTTTAATGTATTTCTTTTCAAAAATGTTGTCTTGAACGGTCTTACTATTGGAACAGTCTTTCTATTTTCGTGAGGTAAGAATTTACAGTCTTTCTATTTTCGTGAGGTAGGAATTTACTTATACCCTATTTTTCTTAAACTTACAATAACTTTGTAAGATTATATTGAATTTTTTGTTGTTGTATCCATCCTTCCAAGCCATTAGCTCTGCCTTTTTAAATTAATTTGTTGTCCTTTGTTTCGGGTATATTATATAATATCATATCATCATATCTTTAATGAAATTATATATTGGGCCTTACAGGTGGATTACATTCTTGGAGATAATCCTCAAAGAATGTCATACATGGTGGGGTATGGTCCACGTTACCCATTAAGGATTCACCACAGAGGCAGCTCTTTACCATCAGTAGCGGCCCACCCAGCCCGAATTGGGTGCAAAGGAGGGTCCAATTATTTCTTCTCACCGAATCCAAATCCAAATCGCTTGATTGGTGCTGTTGTTGGTGGGCCCAATATCACCGATTCCTTCCCAGACGCAAGGCCTTTTTTTCAGGAGTCGGAGCCCACTACTTATGTTAATGCGCCATTGGTGGGCCTTTTGGCTTACTTTTCAGCCCATCCTTGATCTTTCAGTGTAAAGAGAGAATGTAGTGGTGTGCAAAGGCAAAGGCAAAGGCCACCCTCTCTATATATTAATATTGTTGTTCAACATTCTAATTGTTCCTTATTCAATCAATGAAGTAACTAGTCTTTAGTCTTTTCATTTCACTATACAATATGCCAACTATTAATACAACAATGTCTTGTTCCGTAATCAATCAATGAACAAAGCACAAGAATCATTTTATCACTATGTATGCTAACTATTAATACAACAATGTCTTCTTTGACATTTCCTTGTGCCATCAAATAAAAAATTAAGATAGGTTAGTGAGAAATATTTTCTTTCCATTAATGATGAAACACATTCTTTCCCCTTTAATGGATTATTTTTTTGGAACTGATTTCCAACTTCCATCTTAACAAACATAAGGAAATTAATGACTTCCTTAATACTAAACACGATGCACACCTTTGTTTACCCTCAGAACCAGATAATAATTTAACTCATAAGTGATATTAAGGATATTGCTTGGTTATGAACGTTACAAAAGAATCTTATTTATGGTATAATTCTTATTATAGAAGCAAATCCTATGATAGACTAAATAACCGCCCCTAACTTGATATGTGCCAAGATTTTTTCCACGATCCCTGCCCGATCACGTTATTCGGCCTAGTTGGCTTCCTTCAATCTTGCTCAATCTCTTTCTCGCTTCGGTCTCGAACGTTGCTAGTCTCTATCTTGATCGCCCATCGATCCACGATGTCACCAATCCATCTTTGTATCATGGCTTGATATAACATGGGCCGATTCTTGATATGCCACCCTAATTTCGGTTAGTCAGACAAAATTATACAAGCCCAATTTTTACCTTATATAGATAGTCCTCTAATACTAAACACGATGCACACCTTTGTTTACCCTCAAAACCAGATAATAATTTAACTCATAAGTGATTTTAAGGATATTGCTTGGTTATGAACGTTACAAAAGAATCTTATTTATGGTATAATTCTTATTACAGAAGCAAATCCTAATAGGCTAAATAACCGCCCCTAACTTGATATGTGCCAAGATTTTTTCCACGATCCTTGCCCGATCACGTTATTCGGCCTAGTTGGCTTCCTTCGATCTTGCTCAATCTCTTTCTCGCTTCGGTCTCGAACGTTGCTAGTCTCTATCTTGATCGCCCATCGATCCACGATGTCACCAATCCATCTTCGTATCATGGCTTGATATAACATGGGCCGATTCTTGATATGCCACCCTAATTTCGGTTAGTCAGACAAAATTATACAAGCCCAATTTTTACCTTATATAGCTAGTCCTCTCATTTTTTGGAGTGCAATGAGACGAGAAACGAATTTGAGTCTTCGAATCTTCCCTCAGTTTCCTAAGACGTAAGTGATGAGCCTGACCATGACATCAGTAACAAGTGGCACCAGAACATCCCATCGGTTCGAATGTCGAGGCATTTATTGCCTGTTAGTTGTTGTCGGTGATTATCGATTTTGAATCATCGTCTTCAACCTATAAATGTATCTTCCTTCTCTTGCCCAAACTTTACTTTCAGTCTTCATATTCCTCTATCTTCTACAAAACGTTTTACCTTCAAGCTTTTGAGTTTCTTTGTTTGTTTTTCCAAAATACCAAATACCCCCATCTCTGTTCTCCCCCTTTTACAAAAATAAAATAGCCAAAACATTTAAAATCATTTCGCAGAAAGAAAAAGCTTATTCGTCGCAGTCGGCTAGCGAGCAACCAGCAGCGGAGCCATGCCTTGATAAATTCGAGGGTGCGTCCTTGACTCTGACTTCAAGGTTGAAAAGCCCCTTTTGGTTGTGGGCTAATGCAAGCCAATATTGAGGTACATATGTACGATCACTGGTGACCTTCTCGACCAAGTCAAAGAGGACTGCAACTGGGTTGACAAGCACGTGGCGGTGCCTTCGCCTGAGGAGTCAATCACTACCCATGTGGAATGATTTCTAAGTCTTTACAGTTACCCTTCCACATTGGGTGACCGAGTCACCGTGTACTTCATTCACCCCTCCTTCTGGATGATAGTGATACTGCCCCACTTTTTGTGAGCCAAGTCGATGGGCTTCCCTTCACCCTCGACCATCTTATACGCTTATATAGCCACCGACTTGATCGAAGGGGGCTAATAAATCTTCAACATCGGGCCTACAAGGCAACTTAATCGAGCATAGACGAGGACAAAGATCGGGGCTGGATGGGCCGATTTGTCCCAGTGAAGACCTTGGACCTGATCCCGACCGAAAGTATGCCATTTTCGTAGAAAAAGAATATGAGACGTAAGTATAACTCAATTTCTAACTTCTGCTTATTACCTTTATATTTTCATCCTTTTTATTAGCATTTTATTCGATGCAGACATTACCTGGATGTCGGATGTGATTCCACAGCTCGAGAACTGGGTCAGAAGCTTATTGTCGAAATCAACACATACTGCACATGGCGGGAGGTGGAAAAAAGTCACCCAAAATTGTTGTAAGTTTTTGTATAACTCGAAAACTTTGTTCACTGCTCGAATTTTTTCTAGATCTCACTTGTCCTTCTTTTGTAGGTCTCGGTAAAGATGCGCAAAAATAGAAGAAAGTGCTAAAAAGAAGAGAGGCTCCAAGATCCACAAAGTTAGATGAACAAAAGCCCGAAAAGGGGCCGACCGGGAAGTGAAATATCATCCCTCTACTAATGGACTCAGTCCTTAATCTACGAGATTAGATCGAAGAGGGTGAACAAGAAGAAGAGAATGAAGATGATTCTGGGTTGGTGATCCGTGCCCGAGCTAACACCGGGGCTCGAAAAGCTTCAAAACTAGTGAGAGTTAATAATGCCCAGCCTAAGCTCGATGAGGTCGAGGAGGAGACTTCGTCCCAAGTCCCCGAGCCAAAAGAGGTCAAAGATGTTTTACCTCGAGGCAAAGGGGCCGCTAAAGAGGCGATGAAAGCCAGTGCAGAAATGCAGGCAGTTCCTCAAAGGAACCACTTGGGCAAATAAATATATGGGGATTCTTTTTTGTTTCCTTTAGTCTCCGATTCAATGATACGAGATGCTCAAGACGTGAAGACTTGTTACTGGAAAGGAGCCCATGGAGAGGAGGATCTCTTTCGTGGTTTATTTGTTGTCGTAGAAGATGTCATTAGCTTGAGTGACATGAAGGTTCTACAGAAAAGATTAGGAGAGGCTTCCTCGAGTATTAAATTGACCAACCAATTTCCGACCCCGAGTTTCAATCCCTGGTGTAAGCGAACAATCGTGATAATAGTCCCGGAGGATGTCCGGGTTCTCACTGCCCCCGTAGGAGTGGCAAGCTACCTTCAATGTTTGGTCATAGAGAAGTACCAAGCCTAGGTAGACGAGGTGGGAGCACCTTGTCTTTTCAACGAAGCCAAACATGCTCTAAATCAGGTAAACCCTGATTCTCCCTCCCATTTTCATACTTTGGGTTTTTCTCCCTTTGTATAACTTTTCCCTTCTATGTTTGTACGCTCAATGCTTCATCATGAAGCTTTCCTCTGATTTATGGGAGCGAGGGGGAGGGAACTGAGCCATTTATGAGGTCGAAATTCGAGGGATGGCTAAGGAAAAGGATGCCTTCAAACTTTTTTGCGAGCGAAGAGAAGAGGAATCTGGAGCTCTCCGTGTTGAGCTAGAAACGGATCAGAAAGGGTACATCGAGCTGATAGAGCAGGTAAGAGGAATTTTTGAAGTTAGTGATGGTGATTTAGGCATCGTAGCTAACGGTTTGAACCCGCCGGTCCATCAAAAATTCGACATGATCAGGTAGCTTTGTGAAGAAATAGATGCACTAATTGCTTAGGTCGAAATATGGAAGGAGAAGATAGACCGTTTGGCCTAAGAGAAGGAAGCTGCCCGAGCTCAACTTGCCTAGGCCGAGAACCGTTTCGAAGCTTGAATGAGAACGCCTTAGTGAAAGCCAAGAAATTGAGAAGTTCCAATCTTGATCGGGTTCAGCAACTTCTGATCAAGAGAAGATGGATACCGAACTTACAACAGCCAAATTGGAGATCGAAATAGCCAAGAAAATGCTGCTGTTATGGTGGACGTCTATCGGATCGACGCTGAAACTGCTGAGGCTCAGGAAAAGGAGGCTGTCGAGGCTGCTCAGGTTTGAGCGAACTGGGTTGTCAAGCATGCTAAATTCTAGTCTCGAAGAGAGACTCTCGAGAAGCTCCACACTCGTGGCTTTAATCTTGCAGTTGAGATCGAGAGTGTCAAAGAGCTTGAAGTTGAAGCCAAAGTGTTGGCCTTTCCTAATGATGACAATTCTAGGAGCATGAGTGGGTCCAAAAGTGGGGAAGACTCTGAGAGTGAGTATGCTGCTCCCGAAGAAGACTAGGCCCTTAGTATTTGTATTTTCTCTTCGTGTTTCCTTTAGGGCAGTTTTGGCTTTTGTAGAAAATTCTGATGGGGCCCTGTTGCCCTTGTAAATGATTTTTTTTATATATAAAAACTTTCTTTAATTTTCATGGCTTATAGATTTGTTATCCTTTTTGTTTTTTGTTATTACATGTAAAGGTCGAAATGCTTTAGCATATTATCACGAAGCTGTGTTCGAGGGTCCAAAGTTTGGGAAAGGTCAGGGCCAATATTAATCCTTTTCTTCGATCTTTTCTAATCGATGGATCCCGAATGATAACTCTAATTTTGAATTTATGTAACCCTTAAGCTTAATGATTGAGTGAGGACCCAATTGAACTCGAAACAAGGTTGCCTTTAGGCTTATAGTCGAGTGAGAATGATTTCTCGAACTCAAAATAAGCTAGTCCTTATACTTTTAATCTAGTGAGAATGTTTTCTCAGACTCGGAGTAAAAATAGCCCTTAGGTCTTCGTAATTGTTTTGTATTCGACCGATCTAATCTTTGTAAAATGGTCATTTAATCATATATATATAAGGATTTTCTACCCTTGGCAGTTTTTAAAATTTTCCCTTTATTTATCATTTATGTTCACAAATGTTATAATGCCTTTGCACGAAATAAGGAACCGTTCGTGAGTTCAAATAGTTTTGTACTCATTAGAGTTTTTGAGGCTTGATATTATCGAAGCCTTGTATGGTTTTGCTTGGGGTAGCATTTTTAAGCAGTTTATGAAAGAATTTGAAGGCATATTTTGTTACGGAAATTGGACGTCTCTGATCCGCGTTAATTTAGCTGTAGCCTCTTTAGTTCATGATTTGCCAATTGGGCTTATTTTTCCATGTTTCACTTTGAGCTTGCCCGAAGTGTTAATCCTTGAGTGGGAAGGCCGTGGCCTATAAAAATCAAGAGTTTTCCTAAAATTTCTTATCATCTCGAAGTTTTGATAATTCGATCTTATTTATTTTTCAAACAACAGTCCCTGAGCGTAGGGGTAATTATCTGAATTCTTGTTATGATTGGCCCTTAAGCCATAATAGATTGAGAGTATAAATTTGTAAAGTAGAATCAAGAGTGTCCTTCACTTTCACTTTACTCTTAGTCAATAAGTTCTGCCCCCTCTAGTATGTGTACTGCATTGAGATCCTCTTGAGAGCCTTCTAATCTCTGGCATACTGAGGCTGGCCTTTCCATACTGCACTGGTTCAATTCTTAGTTTCTAAGCCTAGGTGTAAGCATTTCACGGGGTCCTTGAGACCCTTAGGGAACTTTGATGCACCTAGACTCTGATTTGTCTACGTAATTGAGGCTTATGAGACCATTGTAGGCTTGAGAAACTTGGGCCTAATTGAAGGCTTCCTATAGAATAGTTTCTTTATTTTCCATTTTTACTCATGTATATTTCATCCACTTGGCTTGTAATAATTTTTAAACAGATATTTGGGGTATTTAGTAAAACGGGGTGGGTAGATGCATACTTTCTGGGTAATACGAGTAGAAATCCTGATTTTATGGTGTTATTCTTAGACTCTGATTGCTTTACTTAATTAGAAAACATTCTCATAGGCTTACTCTTTAATTTATTTGCTTGGCCTAATAGAAATCATGTTCATAGGCTTTACTTTTAAAAAATCCAATTGCTTTACCTAATAGAAATCATGCCAATAGGATTTCACTTTTAAGTTGTTTGCATCAAGTAGAAATTATTCTTATAAGGTTCTTCATTTTGTCATGTTAAAAACCATGTTTATAGGTTCTAAATAATCATGTCTCAAATTAGTTCAATAATAGATGCCTTGCCTATAGTACTCAACTCCGATTAAGTTATAATGTGTATTTCTGTATATTTTTGCAAATCGATTAAAATCAGTAATACTCCTAGAATATCATGCCTATAGGGGTTCTATTAACAATATTTTCTGGTAATTTAATTTAGTCTAACAAATCAACTTAGTTATGCCTAGTTCATTTAAAAAAAACTGGTCTTATTAAGTGTTAAATATTTCCAGAAACAAGTTCTTTCAAAACGGCCTCGATCTTATTAGATATCATGCCTATATGTATTAAAGGAGTCTATTTCAAAAACGTGTTTGTTCAGCATTAACATATATACCGATATTCTGAATACGTGCAAGCCTTAGGGCGTTTGTTTTAACAATAGTATTTCCCTGAAACTGTGTCTGTCGCTCAACGTTTCTAACAAGCTTTAAAAAGAGTCCATAGGAAACTACAAGGTTATAACTTCTGAGTACGAAAGTTTGATCTGTTTCTGCATATTCATTTGGTGATCCTGCTTTAGGAATTTGATTAATAAAGACCTTAATTGTGTTTGAGTCATGTTGTTTATGTGTTTGTTTGAGGAGGAAACTTTGAGCCTTTTAATTGCTCCCATTATGTGTGAAGTCCTAAATATTTTTCACTGTTGCTTTAAAATTTTCACCTTTCTAAACCTTAGGGGTACATCTAGAACCACCTCTAGGTAGAGGTCCTAACTACCTCAAGGATTAAGAAGGGATAGGTTGCAACACACAATAGGAATCATTGATCAAACACTTTATTTGCATGACCAATAAGGGGATGGGAAGGGTAGACATGGGATATGATGACTACGCGTTAATGTCATGTGTAGCCCCTCATTGAGGAGTATTTACCAGACATTGCGTGGGGTGATTCTATAGGATAAGCAACCTAGGATCCCTCCTTAACCAAAACCTCTCGTTAAACTTTTTTTTCTTACAACTTGTGCAAACCTTTATCTAATTACTCAAATTATTTAACATGCTTTACTTGCAACTTGTTTGATTCAATATTTATATGGAATAATTTGTGAATATAAGTTCGGTCGAAAATCACATTTCTGGAACAAGAGGGGTGTCTAATACCTTCTCCTCGAGGTTACTTCGAGCCCTTACCCTAATCTCTGGTAACACAAACCAACCAAGAGTTAATTGCTCTAGGTGCCCTAACGCATCGTAATCTGTTAGGTGGCAGCTCTTCAAATACCCAATTCCCAAAAAGTCAAGATAAGTAAATCCATGTCTAAATGAGAAAACTTTAACCCAACACTATATGAGACAATAACAATCCTTACTAGACACATGCAAGACATGATTGCAATTATTTTTCTAAAATTAACCTATGTGGCTAAAAGTGGCTAAGAATGCAAGATTTGGCTAAGACCCCGCAAAGCCAAGAACCTAGGACTTACTAGGAAGACCGGACCCTATGTGGGTTGCATACGTATCTCGCCCCGAGAGACGAGAATCAGGTTCGCTAGTTCGGGAAGATGCAATTAATTTTAAACAAAAGCTATATTTTGTCTTTTTGAAAAATGATGAAAAATGCAAAATCTTTTTGAATTTTTTATTTTCAATTTTTTTTGAACTTTTTTGAAAAAAGATGGAAAAGTGTAAAATCTTTTTTGGATTTTTCATTTTTAATTTTTTTGAATTTTTGCAAATTAATGGAAAAGTGTAAAATCTTTTTACACTTTTCAATTTTTGTCTTTTCTTGAAAAGGTTGTGAAAGAAAAATGTAACCGGACCCTATTTCTTCATGTTTCACCCTTCTTTCCCAAACATCGATCTGCCAAATAACCTTTTTACCCTCAAAGATGTGACGTTTAGCATATAGGATTATTACATGTCATTTTGGGCCACGGGCCCATTTTGACCAAATTTGGACAAGTTTCCTACAAAGGGACACAGTACCTAGGACCGAGCCCTGCTAGGTCTAAATGACATGATGCAAAAATGACCTAAAGGCTGACCTAAGTTTGGGTTTACTAACAAGGCAATTCGGGGGAGCGTATGGTCGATGGTGGCTGCTCAAGCTTTCCACCCACTGCATACGTCCGACGACCCCCCTCCTAAATTAAGGGTGACTCAACAAAGAGTTCATGCACGCGATATGTGCTCCGAGACTTGTTGCAGAAAGAATTGACCGGGTAATGCATACGATGACAGTTATAAAGCAGTAAACAGATAAAGCAAGAAATATAAATAAATAAGCAACTAGCAAATAAAAAAAATATAAAAACATAATAAAAATCAAGTAAAGCTAAGGAAAAGACATAAAAACCTCAACCAAATATTCTAAAATCCAACAAAATCAAGTACTTGCTCGAACCTACAATATCCCCAGCAGAGTCACCAGAGATGTCACACCCTTTTTTTACCAACAAACCTTCCACCAAACCCTCTTAAATTAGTAAAAAGATTTAGTAAAAAGCTTGAAAAGGACTTTCTAATTAGAAAGTGACAAAATTGTGTGTTCAAAAGGATTAACTCATAGTCGCCACCTGACATTTGATTTCGGTGTGCCAGGCCACCGTTTTTCTAAAAATAGTTCTTTTTCTTTCAAAACACTTGAGACTCTAAAACCTAAGTCTACACCAGAGATTCGGGTAAGGGGGTTCATTTGAATCGGGTAGAAGGTGTTAGGCACTCCCCAAGTCCCGTGAAGGTCACGATTGCGTACTCGATCTAGTTGGCTCTTAGAATATTCGATTGAGGTAGAAAAAACAAAAACAAAATAAACACACAAGAGGCTAGAGGTCGTCCCACCTAAAAGATAAAATAAATAAAAGAACATTTTAAAATTCTATTCTACGCTACTTCTTCTACGATGTTCGCCATGGCCTCCAATTACATTTACTTCAGGGCATTCACGAGTTTAAAATATATACAAATCCCTCGGAGCAATCTCCAAATACATTTAACTAAGGAACAACCTCTCATCTCAAAACTAACAAAATCCTAAAGCTTGCCTACCTGAGTGTTGTGGTCTATGCATGCTGCTAGCATTCAATAAGTAACTAGTAACAATGAAATAGAAACATTAAAGCACTTAACAGTAAACCCGGTTATGTATTCATTCGATTTCTAATCCTATAGTATCTTGATTCAATTAAACTAATAACTCATGATTTGATTCATTTATCACAAATTATGATATATAACCATGATTAATTAAAATGAGCAATTTGGCTCTTGAATATTCATTAAGATGTCCTAGTGAGACAACTTCAAATCATTTCAAAAGAGAAAAGCAACACGCAAGACAAAAATATATAAATTGCAAACACGCGCAACACATTAAGAAGGATGGAGTAAAAAAGAAAGAATCGGACCTTCCATGGACGAATCCAAAGTTGCGACTCAGAAGACCAACCAAAAAATGACCATAATCGGAACATCGTGCAAGTATCGAAGACCTTGAAAGGAACCTCGGTTTTGCAAACGGATAGCTCGTCAACTCGACTCAAATATATGGTGGCGTTTGGGCGCTGTTGCAGCAGAAATTAACTGCATTTTGAGATTGAGTCGAGGTTGTTTGGTGGAGGTTTAAGGTGGCATTCATGGTGGTGGAGACGATGGCTTTCATGGCTGGTCTTTCAGCAGAAATCGCCGGATTTTTGGTGCTGATTTGCGGGTGGATTTGAACTATTTTTGTGGTTGTTTTTAGGTTAATTTTACTGCCTATTTCTGACCATTTCAATAGATGGAAGCCATGGCTATATGGTGGTGAATCTTTACCAGAGATGGAGGCTAAGGGAGATGAAAGCTTCTCAAAATGAGTGGGGCGACTTGTTCTTCAAGGTGGAGTTACGGCGACATGCGATGGGGCTGTGAGAGACGACTCAGGGTGGAGGGAGTGGTGCTTAAGGCTTTGGAGCTATGGAGAAGATAGGAGATTCAGTGGGAGCGACTCTCATCTGTTAGCTAGTTTTTTTTTCTGTTTATGAAGAAGAAGAAGGTGTTATGGGTTGGGAAGATTGGGCTTGTCAAAATTGGGCTCCAAAAATGTGCAAATATTTAGCCAAAAAGGACTGAAAATTCAAATTAAATACCTATAAAATTCTACATTAATTTTTATAAACTATTAGTATTAAAATAAAACTAACAATTAAAGTTGAAACAATTTTTGGTATTTTCAAGGATTATATTAAGATTAAAATATGTTAAAAGTGATACATATTTCTAAAAATACCTAATACTGAATTAAGTAGAAAAAATATGAAACTATTTTTGTATTTTTTAATTTTATGATAAAAATAATGTAAAAGAGTTAAAATTAGTGGAAATAACTATATGAGACCTAAATTAAATATTCTACGCTAAAACGAGTGAAATTTCGGGGAGGGTGAAAAATTACATGTCTACAGCTCCACCAGTCCAGCCAGTGGTCCCAGTACAGCCCGCTGTTCACATTCAGGGGGACAGGGTCCCAGTTATGGCCGAAGATGATCATCGTAATCTTGGGAGGTTCAGTAGACTATCTTCTCCTATTTTCAGTGGTACTTCAGGCGAGGACGCCCAAGGTTTTCTGGAAAAGTTCCGTCGGATGCTCCGTACAACGGGGATTTTGGAGTCGAGCGGTGTATTATTTACTACCTTCCAGTTTCAGGGAGCAGCCTTCGCTTGGTGGGAGGCTTATGAGCGCTGTAGACCGGCAGGGGCAGCGCCATTATCATGGCAGGAGTTCTCCACTATTTTCTTGGAGAAATGGATACCTCGATCTCAGAGGAAGGAATGCGTAGGCAGTTTGAGTGGCTTCGCCAGGGAGACATGTCAGTGTTGGAGTATGAGGTTAGATTCACAGAGTTGTCCAATTATGCATCGTGGTTGGTTCCTACTTACTGGGAGAAGATCGGACATTTTGTTGATGGGCTTATTTATCATATCCGTATTTTGATGACCCGAGAGAGGGTTCTAAGTCACTCTTTTGAGGATGCTGTTGATATCGCTCGCGACATAGAGACATATCATCGTAGGGAGCGAGAGGAGAGGGAGGCCAAGAGGCCTCGAGGATCAGCTAGTTCTAGTGGCACTCAGACTAGAGGCCAGGGTCAGCAGAGCTAAGGTCGCTCTGTCAGATATTCACAGCCGGCCCACTAGGATCTTCGTGGGTCGACTTCCGGTCGAGGTTATCAGGGTTCGCACTAGGGCCAACCATCTCTCAGCACTATGCTAGCATATAGTTCATCACAGGCCCCATCTGTCCAGGGTTCTTCCCGACCTAGTTCATCTGCTGGACACTCCGGTGCATGGGGCCCTTATCATTCCCAGCCCCCATCACCTGGGAGTTGATTCGAGTGTGGAGAGTTTGGGCACATCCGTAGAGAGTGTCCCCATTTTGTTTCCAGGCCATATCAGCAGAGGGGGAAGCCCTCATCTTCTAGTCCATCTACTTCAGCACCCGGCCCACCAGCTAGGGGTGAGGGTTAGGCAGCCAGGGGTCGCCTTTGAGGGGGAGGCCGATCATGTGGTCAGGCTAGATGCTATGCTCTTCAGGGCTGTTCTGATGCAGTTGCTTCTGATGCTGTCATTACAGGTATTATTTCAGTCTACCACAGAGATGCCTGAGTTTTGTTTGATCCCGATTCCACATATTCTTATGTATCTACATATTTTGCTCCTTATTTGGGCACGAACTGAGGGTGTCTTGCGTTGTTCGTGCATGTATCTACCCCGGTGGGTGGTACAATTGTTGTGGACCATGTGTACCAGTCCTGTCTAGTCATTATTGGGGATCTGGAGACCCGAGTAGACCTGTTGCTTTTGAGCATGATTGATTTTGATGTTATCTTGGGCATGGATTGGCTATCTCCGTGTCATGCTATTCGGGACTATCATGCCAAGATAGTCACTTTGGCTATGCCGGGCATTCAGAGGATCGAGTGGCGAGGCATGACTGATTATGTACCCAATAGGGCAATATCTTTCCTCAAGGCCCAACATATGGTTGGGAAAGGATGTCTTTCCTATTTGGCATTTGTGCGGGATGTCGGAGTTGAGACTCCCAGTATTGATTCTGTTCCCATTGTGCGTGATTTTCCTGATGTATTTCTCTCAGACCAGTCGGGCATGACGCCAGACAGGGACATTGATTTTGGGATTGATTTGGTGCTAGGAACTCAGCCTATTTCTTTTCCTCCATATCGCATGACACCAGTTGAGCTGAAAGAATTGAAGGAGCAACTCTAGGAACTCCTAGATAAGGGGTTCATTCGGCCGAGTGTGTCACCTTTGGGTGCACCGGTCATGTTTGTTAAGAAGAAAGATGGCTCAATGAGGATGTGTATTGACTATAGGCAGCTGAACAATGTAACAGTGAAGAACAAGTATCCTCTGCCTCGCATTGATGATTTATTTTATCAGCTCCATGGAGCTAGGGTATTCTCGAAGATTGATCTTCGTTTAGGCTATCACCAACTGAAGATTAGAGACTCTGATATTATGAAGACAACCTTCAGGATGAGGTATGGGCACTATGAGTTTCTTGTGATGTCTTTTCGGCTGACCAATGCCCCAGCCGCGTTCATGCATCTGATGAATATGTATTCATGCCATATTTGGACTCCTTCGCTATCGTGTTCATAGATGATATTCTGGTGTACTCCCGTAGTTAGAAGGGGCATGCCCAGCATCTTAGAGTTGTATTACAGAGGTTGCAAGAGGAGAAGTTGTATGCCAAGTTCTCCAAGTGTGAGTTCTGGCTCGAGTCTGTGGCATTTTGGGGCACGTGGTGTCCAGTGATGGTATTCAAGTGGATCCGAAGAACATAAAGGCGGTGCAGAGTTGGCTTAGATCGACCTCAGCTACTAAGATTCATAGTTTCCTAGGATTGACAGGGTATTATCGTTGATTTGTTCAGGGATTTTCTTCTATTGCTTCACCCTTGACTAGATTGACTTAGAAGGGTCCTCTTTTTGTATGGTCCGAGGAGTGTGAGGAGAGCTTTCAGAAGCTCAAGACAGCATCGACTACAACACCAGTCTTGATACTGCCGTCAGATTTCGATTCTTATACTGTGTATTGTGATGCCTCGAGAGTTGGCATTGGTTGTGTATTGATGTAGGAGGGTAGAGTCATTACTTATGCTTCTCGCCAGTTGAAGCCCCATGAGAAGAACTGCCCTGTATATGATTTGGAGCTAGCAGCCATAGTTCACGCTCTGAAGATTTGGAGACATTAGCTATATGGTGTTTTTGTGAGGTGTATACCGATCATCTCGGCCTTCAACATCTGTTCAAATAGAAGGACCTTAATTTGAGACAGCGGAGGTGGCTGGAGTTGCTTAAGGATTATGACATCACTATATTGTATCATCCGGGGAAGGGCAATGTTGTAGCCGATGCTTTGAGCCAAAAGGCGGTCAGTATGGGTAGCTTAGCTTATATTCCAGTTGGGGAGAGGCCCTTTGCATATGATGTTCAGGCTTTGGCCAATCGGCTAGTTAGATTGGATGTTTCTAAGCCGAGCCAAGAGTTGATTTGTATTGTTTCTCGGTCTTCTTTATATGATCGTATCAGAGAGCGTTAGTATGATGATCCCCATTTTCTTATCCTTAACGATAAAGTTCTACACGATGATTCCAAAGATATGACCATTGATAGTGATGGTGTTCTGAGGATGCAAGGCCATATCTGTGTGCCCAATGTAGATGTCCTTCTAGAGTTGATATTAGAGGAGGCTCATAGCTCGCGGTACTCCATCCATCTAGGTTCCGTGAAGATGTACCGGGACTTGAGACAATATTAGTGGTGTAGGAAGATGAAGCAGGATATTGTTAGTCATGTGGCTAGGTGTCTCAACTGCGAGCAGGTCAAGTATGAGCATCAGAGATCGGGCGGTGTTCTTCAGCATATGGTTATTCCTGAGTGGAAATGGGAGCGAATCACCATGGATTTTGTGACTGGGTTCCCTCGAACTTCGAGGAAGTTCGATTCAGTATGGGTGATTGTTGATCGGCTAACCAAATCTGCACACTTTATTCCAGTATGTACTACTTACTTATCGAAGCGGTTAGCAGTGATCTTTATTTGGAAGATTGTCAGATTGCATGGGGTCCAGTGTCTATCATATCAGACAGGGGTACTCAGTTCACTTCTCAGTTCTGAAGGGCATTCCAGCGGGAGCTGGGTACGCAAGTACGCAGGTTGAGTTGATCACAACATTTTATCCTCAGACACACGGACAGTCTGAACGCACTATTTAGATTTTGGAGGATATGTTGCGTGCATATGTGATTAATTTTGGAGGTTCATGGGATGAGTTTTTGCCACTTGTTGAGTTTCCCTACAACAATAGTTATCAGTCGAGTATTCAGATGGCCCCGTATGAGGCGTTGTATGGTAGATGGTGTAGATCTCCCGTGGGATGGTTTGAGCCAGGTGAGGACAGATTGATAGGGACTGAGTTAGTTCAGGATGCTTTGGATAGAGTGAAGTTGATTCCAGAGGGGCTTCACACAGCACAGTCACGCCAGAAGAGTTATGCGGACCATAGAGTTTGAGAGTTGTCTTTCATGGTTGGTGATAGAGTATTATTGAAGGTTTCACCCATGAAGGGTGTTATGCGGTTTGGGAAGAAGGGGAAACTGAGTCCGTGGTTCATTGGTCCTTTTGAGATACTTAGGAGGATTGGAGAGGTGGAATATGAGTTGGCCTTGACACCCTGCTTGTCCAATGTTCATCCAGTATTCCATGTGTCTATGCTCCGAAAGTATGCGGGGATCCATCTCATGTATTAAACTTCAGTACGATTCAGCTTGATGGTGATCTATCTTATGATGTGGAGCCGGAGGCTATTTTGGGTAGACAGGTTCGAAAGTTGAGTTCCAAGGATATTGCATCAGTCAAGGTGAAGTGGAGAGGCCGGCCCGTGGAGGAGGCTACTTGGGAGATCGAGCAGGAGATGCGGAGCAGATATCCTCACTTATTTGAGTCTCCAGGTATGTTTCTTGACCCGTTCTAGGATGAACGTTTGCTTAAGTTGGGGAGAATGTGATGACCCAACTCGTCATCATGTGAGTTACCACCCCGTTTTCCCCGTTATATGCTTGATCATGTTTCAATATGTGTGTTTGATGAGTTTTAGTCAATTCGAATCGAGTTTGGTTGGAAATGAGATAAGTAGTCTCTTAAAAGAAGAAATAGTTGGGAAAAGTCAACTGGATGTTGACTTGTGAGTTAGAGAGATCGGAATCGAATTCTGATGATTTGGCTAGCTTCGGGAGGTCATTTGTGGCTTAAGAGAGTGATCAGAATTGAATTTGGAGGCCCGGTGTAGAAATAGGCTTGAATTGGCTAAGTTGGAATTTTGGCGAAATCCGATTGATAGGTGATATTTTGATCCGCGAGTCAAAATGGAATTATGATAGTTGCAGTAACGTCGTTAGGTGATTTTGGATGTGTCTGCAAATTTTCAGGTCATTCGGACATTATTTGGTCGGGTTTTTGATAGAATGTAGGTTTCGGAAGTTTTAGTTGAATCTTAGGCTTGAACCTGGCTTAATTTGATGATTCGTGTGTTTGAGGGTGTGTTTTTATTATTGGAACAAGTTTGTGTGATGATTTAGAGTGTATTTGTATTTTTGGTTGAGGTCCCGGGGGCCTCGGGATGATTTCGGGAGGTCAAACGGAAAAATTTTGGTATTGTGGAATTGCTATCATAAAATGCAGTAGTGATTTCACTTCTGTGGATGGGGAACCACAGAAGCGGATCCGCAGGGGCGAAATTGGTCTCACAAAAGCAAGTTTGGACCAGGGCAGGCAATTTCGCAGAAGCGGCTAGGGACTCGCAGGAGCGGGCTCACAGAAGCGAGCCCATTGCCGCAGAAGCGGAAGTAAGGCAATTCGTGGATCTTCGTAGAAGCGAAGAATTGTTCGCTTAAGTGGTCTTGCAGGTGCGAGACTTGGACCACAGAAGCGAAAATGGACGGTTAAGTGAGGGTCGCAGAAGTGAAAAATATGTCGCAGAAGCGGATTCGCAGGTGTGAGTCCAAGACCGCAGAAGCGGAAATCGCGTCTGTGTTAAAGAAACAGAAGGGTCGAAATTTCATAAGTTACAACACATTTAGGGTTTGGTTTTAAGAGACGGCTTGGGCGATTTTGTGGAGAAAATCAAGAGGATTCTTCAGGTAAGCAACTATGGACTCAATTTATGGTTTTACATTGATAAATTATGAATTTAACACTTGAAAATGGAGGTATGGAGGTGTATTAATGGATGTTTTTGCTCTAAGCCTGGGATATTGAAAATCTTCGATTTGAATGGGCAAACGGAGTACGATTTTGATAAACTTTATATGTATGGACTCGTGTTGAGATGAGTATTCCAAAAATGTAACTTTTGTAATTTTTTGAGAAGCATACCGAGAGTCAAATTTTGGAAACTTCATGGGTTTTGGTGTAATTTGAGTTATTTCGATTGGGTTATGTCCATATAGCCTATTTTGATGTATTCTTGTAGATTTGTTCAGATTTGGCATCCCAGGAGGTTGATTTGCGAGGCAAGCGTAAGGTGAGCTAAGACTTTTGCTGATTCGAGGTGAGCGGTGGTAATAAATGATGTATTGAGGGTTTGAAACCTCGTACTCGCACTATACAATGCTATGCTAAGATGAAACATGCGTCATGTGATGAGCGTGGTGGTATTGTGACTAGGGATTTGGACTTGGTCCTTCCTGATTGATACTTTACTGTGTATAATGGCTGATATTGAGCTTATATCTATGTATTTGGCTAGTAGCCGTGTTTGGGGCCTTGTGCGGATCTGTAGAGTATTAGGGAAGCCTGTAGAGCTAAGTGACCCTTAAATCATGTTGGACACATACACTCAGCCGTATTCATAGCTTTATAGCATATCATGAGCCAATACTAGATGTGTACTCTGAGTGAGACTATCTGGGGGTGGGATTCCCTGTTCTAGCTGAGTGGGCCTGAGAGGCCAAGTCTATATTGACCGAGATTGGGTCGAGGACCCGCTGTGACGTATTGATATACATACCGGATCGGGCTACACACCGTAGTATTTTACATATATATACATATATATTGGGCTGCACGCCGCAAGTCTATATTGACTGAGAGGGGTCGAGGACCCATTGTGAGGTATTGATATATATACCGGATTGGGCTACACACCGCAGCAGTATATACATATACATAACATTGGAGCGGGCTGCACGCCACAGTATATATATGTGGATCTTACTGCACGCCAGAGTATCATAGTGCTTGGGCTGAAGGAGCCCCTCCGGAGTGTATACACACACCCAGTGAGCGCACTATATATATTGGATTGGGCTGCGTGCCGCAGCACTATATATATTAGATCGGGCTGCACGCCGCAACACTATATATATTGTATATATATATATATATATATATATATTGGATGGGGCTGCACGCCGCAATGCTATATATATTGGATCGGGCTGCACACCACAACATTATATATATATTGGATCGGGCTGCACGCCGCATCAATATGAGTAAGGATCGGGCTGCACGACGCAGCAGGACTAGGTTAGCGCGGGATCATTGTGACACAGTCGTGGACTGGAATTGGACTTATCACTGTAGAGATGACTTACCTGTGAGGTTATTCTTAGAACTATTTACTGATAGTACATGTGTTCTTATTTTCAGTTTTTATTTATTATTATTACTCACTGAGTTGAAAGATACTCACCCTACTCCCCTGCACTTTATGTGCAGATACAGGTGTTCGGGAGGGTAGTTGAGCTACCCGCCGCTGCTACATTTTTGTTATTCAGAGGAGACTTCGAGGTAGCTGTCGACGTCCGTAGGACCCAAACTCTCCATCTCTATCATTTTGTCGTTTACTATTCTACCTAGACTTGGATTGTATAGGATATTGTTCATCTGTTAGAGGCTCAGACTTGTGACACTGCTATTGTTGGGCTGTATTTTGTGTATTTTGTTTCCGCACTTGTTATTTTGTTACGAAAACAAGCTATTAACTTTAATTGATCAGTATTAATTAATAATTGGCTGGTAATATGGAAAACATGGTCAGGCTTGCCTAGCAATGTGTTGAGCGCCATTATGACCGGGGTTTGGGTCGTGACGGAGAAGATAAAGGGACTCATCGGAGAAGGGAAGAGAGAGAAGTCTCTAGAAAAGACAAGAGAGAGAGAGAGGGAGAGAGAGAGAGAGAGAGAGAGAGAGAGAGAGAGAGAGAGAGAGAGAGAGAGAGAGAGAGAGAGAGAGAGAGAGAGAGAGTAGAGATATGAGAGACGGTCTCGAAGAATGAGGGGTCAGGGGGTAGTTAGAATTTAATTTAGAAAAATAGTTCTATGCCGTTGATCTTATTTGATCAATGGCTCAGATTAAATCGGAGTTGGCTCGTGGATATATTAGGGACTGGGCTAGGGTAAATTTAATTGGGTATTGGGTCAATTAAATCTGATGGGAGGTGTGGCTAAATTGGCTAAAATTGAAAAAACAAAGGTTTGTTTGTTAAATAGCCAATTTCCCTTTTTTATTTTATAAAAATAGTTAAAAATAATATTTAAACAAATTAAGGTACTGAACTAATTAATAATGTGTATATATATATATATATTATTGACTTTATAATTATAGAATGTTGTTAATAGTAAAATAGGCCATAATTACAATTATATGTAATTTAGCTTAAAAAATACCAAAGAAATGTGTCAAAATAAGTAAAAATGACCTTAATTATATCTTAGTATAAATATGAGAATAAAATAGGTTAATAAGAAAAGGATAAACTTTTAGAACAATTACTCATTTTGTACTGCTAAAATAGACAATAAATTAATTTTAAAATCTTTAAAAATAAGGAAAAATACCAAAACTCTTGGGCATGCTTATATATGCATGTACATGATATTTTGAGTATATAAAAATACATGAAAAAATTGGGTATCAACAACATCTTATTGGCTAAGGCCATCGACATCGGGCTCGACCCAGTTCGACAACGACAGATAGCACTTTGATGACAGTCGAAGCAACGTCCTATTGGCCAAGGTATCGACATCGGGCTCAACCCAGTTCGACCATGACGGATAGCATTTCGACGATAGTCGAAGCAACATCCTATTGGCTTAGGCCATAAATATCGGGCTCGACCCAGTTTCACCACAACGGATAGCACTTCGACGACAGTGGAAGCAATATACTATTGGCTAAGGCCGTCAACATCGGGCTCGACCCAGTTCGGCCACGCCAGATAGCACTTCGACGAAAGTCGAAGCAGCATCCTATTGGCTAAGGCCATTATCAACGTTTGACCCAGTTCAGTTACAATGAATAGTACTTCGACTACAGCAGAAGCAATATCCTAATGTCTACGACCATAGATCTTGTTCACCCACAATAGTGACCACTCCGACGACGACAAAAAAAATACCCCATTGGTTAAGGCCGCCGATATCGTTTTGACCCCGCTCAAGTCGCGATGACATTTTTAACAAACAACAAACACTGCCTCAATGGAGGCTACGCACCTAGAAACAAAAAATGATTAGAGAAGAACAACGACCAAAATATAGGATATATCATGGCAAAAAACATATCTAGATTCAATCGCGCGAAAGGACCCCACTATATTCCAAAATATAATAACAAAACATGTACAAATTCAAGGTTTCTCGTCATCTTGCCCATCATCTCCAGGGCAATAAACCTCATTATACCAAGAGTCAGAGTCTAGCTGATCAACATCCTCAAAGGTGCAACTTTCCCGATTAGGGGAGTCGGAGCTGTATCCGCATGCTTCACGTGAAGTAAGAGCCTCGTGCCGCCACACCTGGACTTCCTCCTCTGTCACTCAGCCCTCAGCATGAGCTCCCTATACACATCGAGTTTTCCCTCCACAAAAACCCACATATCATGCGCATTATGGCGCGCACTCCGATCAGACGTAGGACGAGATGAGGAAGGGTATAAAGGTCGAACCGCATCCTCAGACCTCGGGGGGAAACCTGCCTTAGAAAGTTAACTTCTGACACCTTGGCTTTAAGCTCAACGGTCAAGTCCGCTACCCTACACTGGAGATCGACATTCTCCGCCACCCCCCGACTGAGCTCGAGCTCATCATCTTTCACCTTAAGGAGCACTTCCAATTCGTTGTTGCGAGCCACGACCCTCACCATCACGTTATCCGTCTTCTCTAGTTATGTCCCCTACATTCCAACTGGGATTCCCTCTGCTTGAGACCCTCACGAAACACCCAAAACTCAGAGTTTTGCTAGAAAAGATCCACCGTCGCATGATGCTTGGAGAGGTATCACCGATACTTTTTGGCTATCTTGTCAAAGATGGTCATCTTTTTTGCTCACGATGTCGACACTCCACTTCCAAAACGATGGTCTAAAAAGAAAAATAGAAATCCGCACACATCAAGCCAACCTTACAACGCACAAAAGACAAAAAGGGTTACCTGTAAAGCCATGCCGGTGACCTTCGTGATAATTTTGCATTATTGACTGCCCTGAGCATCTTGCTCTCACGGGTGGATCATAGTAAAGTAAAGGCCAATGCGGCCTATTTGCTGTTCAACAATAAATTATAAGCCCCAAGAATCACAATTCGACAGTAGGATCCGTCAGTCGTAATCTCCACATGGGTGATGCCCTTCACAAGCTCATCCACATCCTCTTGGGAAATTTTGGAATTTGATTCCTCAACTACATCGACATTGGTTGTTAAGTCCCCCTCAGCGGAACGTGCCGAATTGGTACCAGTAGCGGTACTCTTCTGATGGGACGACCTCCTGAAAAGGATGGCGTCGGCCATAAAAATAGGTCTGGTTACTTGTTGGGGCACACCACTTCCTTCGTCTTTTGTAGCCACCCCCTTGCCTATCTGAATTCTCTGCCTCTTTCTCTTCATCGATTCCTCGCACTCAGGAGACTCATTTATGGGCTGCGGAGCCAGCATCGATGATGTCGACTCTCTCATAATTGTCGCAATCGATGCAACTCCCTGAAAATGAACTATTGGGATGCCTCATCGGACGGAAGCACATAATATCTCATCAGCATCTGAGGAGGCAATGGACCACGCAGAAGTAGGAACTACCACATCTTCCTAGGAGCGCCTCGTCCTGTTGCCATGAAGATAAACCAGTCAGTGAAACTTCCAAAACCTGTTAAACAAAGTCAGAAATCTATATGAAGGGGCTGAGGGGCCATAATGCTAAAGGAAAGCGGTCCACATGTGAGCCTCTTCTGCATAAGGCAACAAGTCAATAACCCACTTCCTGATACCGGGGACGAGCCGATGTGGGTGAGCCATGAAAAAGGTAGAATCGTAACAGTCACAAGTAACGAGGAATTTAGTGAATGGAGATACTCACGTTTAGAATTCCACTACTTTAGGAACCCTGCAGGTTTGGAAAATAAGTGTGCAGTTCTAATATAGAAATACCTATGACAATGCCTGCGACACCATCCCCTTTATACCACGGCTCTTCAAGTGCAGCATGGTGCATCTCAGGTAGCCAGCGTTGAATAATTGCAAAAGATGGTGGACAGAGATCTCGCACCCGACCAGTTCCGTATATTTGGATAGTAACCGACATATATTTAGGGTATGTGGAGTAAGCTGAGATGGGCATACATTATAAAAGCGATAGATATCCTCTGCCAAAGGAAAAATAGGGAGACTATATCCAATCAAGAATGGATATTTGTAAAAGCTACAATACCTCGGTCTATGAACAATTACGTAATCATTCCCAGCTAGAACTATCTCTACATGAGCGGGTATGTCGTACGTCACTCGAAGGTTGTCTAACTGTCTTGTAGCAACTTAGATAATTCCAGAGGTTTCGCGGGATAATCTTTATTAAAATCACTCCAGGATAGGAGACGCTTCAGAAGCAACGTATCCAGTAAGAGGGATAATATTTCCTTCTTCCGCCATCTCACCACCACTAGAAGGAGGCGGCATGTTCGATGGAGAAGCTTCAGGGACCCTCACATTATCCCGTCGAGATTTAGGCATGGTCTCTATTCGAGAAAACATCAAACGCGGCACAACGAAGGAGAAGGGAATTTCCAACCAATAGAGGAATGCCGGAGTATGAAAGTATTTCTTGAGAGGATGGAACGTTTCTTACAAATGATAAAAATCTGCATCAGGTTAAACTCATCCCCTATTTATAGGGTTGGGTAGCACCAAAATTGAAGAGACAGATTTTGAGCCGGCACAGGAAACCAAACGTCAGAGTACCTGTTGCACTACCTCGGGAATAAGCATAATGATAATGCATACGAGCGCAGGCGTCATACCACGGAAAGGTATCATGTTTCGACGGTCTGACAATTTTGTCTTCTACCTGCTATGTCACAACCCAAACCCCAGTCGTGATGGCGCCCAACACAATGCTAGGCAAGCCCGACCATATCATCTCTTAACCCAGCCAATTATTAATTTCCAATTAATCAGATTAAACTTAAACATCAAATGATCATATCAAATGAAAAGCGTGATAGTAAAAGCATACAAAGTACGACCCCAACCATATCGTGGTGTCACGAGACTGAGCCTCTACAGAATAACATCCCAATACAAACAAGTCTAGGCAAAATGGAACACAACAAGATGATAAGGAAGGAGAAAACAGGCTCTACGTACGCTGGCAGCTACCTCGTAGTCTCCGACAATAGCTGATAATGAACAACAACCACAATATCTCAACTGCTCTCGGGCACCTGTGAATCTGCACAGAAAGTGCAGGGGAGTGGGGTGAGTATATTTCAACTCAGTGAGTAATAATATTTGTAGATGCGTGATTTTGCCCCTACCCGAGATTTTTTTATATTTTTAGCGTAAAATATTTAGTTTAGGCCTAATATGGCTATTTTAGCTAATTTTGACTCTTTTACTCTATTTTTACCTTAAGATAAAAAAATAACAAAAAAATGTAATGTTTCGTAGTCATTTTAAACTTAAAAAATACAAAAATAGCACTTTATATTTTTATCTTTATTAAAAAACAAAAATTCCAATAATAGTTTTATTAATGTTTTATAGTCATTTTAAACTTGAGAAATACAAAAATAGCACTTTATATTTTTATCTTTATTAAAAAAAACGAAATATACAAAAATAGTTTCATTAACATTTTGTAGTTATTTTAATCTTGGAAAAAATATAAAAAATGGTTTTGTTTTAATTGTGAGTTTTATAGTTATTTTGCTTATATAGGATGAATCAAATAAAATCGTGTTCTCATTCTCGGTTCCGGGCAAAGAATAATATTCGGGTTCAAACTACCCGGTTTTATAATTTTCGGACCTAGCCCGTAATAATTCGAGTCCACCACACAGAGAACACGGACAAAACCAACCCATACCCACACATGCACACACTATGGGGACAACACATAATGGGGATGGGGAATAAGAAGAAAAAGACAAAAGAAAAATACAAAGGGAAAAAGACAAAAATAAAAAGACAAAAAAAAAAAAAAACAAAAAAAGGGGCTACAATATAGTGGTCTCTCACGTGAAGTGAGAGACATTTTTTGAACGGAAGAGAGGTTACAATTTAAAAGGTCTTTATTAGAGAACAAAAAAGAAATCAAAAGAAGAGGGGGGCTCACGTGAAGAAAAGAAAGAGAATAAAAAAAACAAAACAAAGGAGACTTCAGAGACTTTTGGTAACAAAAATTGTTACTGTAAGTCTTCTTCTTTAAGAAGAAAAACGGCAGCAAGAGAGGAAAAAACGGGGCAAATCATGGGCTTCTTCTCGATTTTCTTCTGAAAACAAAAAAAAAACGAGAATGAAGAAGGAGGCCATCTCTTCAACAAATTAGAGCACTTCAAAGGAAGAGAGAACACTTCATCTTCTGAAGCGAGAGAGCAATGACCCCTAACCAAAAAACTCTCCAGCGTCACTAACCAAACGATCTCCTTCACGTCAGTTCGAGCACCGCCTAGCACCCCACTGCCCCTTATCCGACCGGCGTCAACCACCATCAACGTGGTTGCTGCGTCAGCAGCCCTCCGTCGACCTCCGTCATTGTTTTGTCAACCTCCATAGCTGCTGATCTTCTAAAAAACAAACCACTAAACCCCAAGAACTCCACCAGCCACATCGCACCAGCAGCTCAATAAACAGTACCAAACGACTCCGCCCCAGCTCACTATCGCTGCTGTCTTTATACTGTCAGAGTCGCATCGTTGATGATGAACGAGTAGAAAACAGTCTACTGTTTCATCACCATCATTCCCATGTGTTTTACTTCCATGACTGATGGATCTAAATCTAACAGGGTCTGGATTTTATGACGTTATTGTGTTGAGTTTGGATAAAACCAGTTCTTTGGCATTCTTTCGCGTATGTCGTTCGGCTGTGGTTCCAGTATCGCCGTCGTTATGGCAGTAGCATCATTGGTTCCGGCGAGGCTCGAGTTCGTGCGTCGAGGTTTTCGTTGAGGTCCGTCACTTTCCATCTCTTTTTATTAATCAATAGATATACTTTCTATTTCAGTAAGTTTGAATATGTATTGTTTGATTTCCTTGTTACTTTGTTTAATATTCTTTTTTTTTGGATTAATTCCTTATTAAATTGTTATTTTTATCCTTGTTGGATGTCTCAGTTCATTTATCTGTTTTCTTGAAATACGTACTATTGCTTTGAAATCCTCTGGATGAATTCACACTAATTTTGCTGCATTAAACTAAGTTGTACGCATGATGCAATTGTTGAGTTGATATGTTGACTTTTATTTTTCTTAATATATGGCAGTAGGTTTATATAGGTAATTTAATTGTGGGAGATGATTGATTATATTTGGATTGGTTTGAAGCTGTTAAGTAAGATGTATCAATGACCCTCATAAATGTATATATAAAAATACTTAGATTTCGGGACGGGCCGTTTTAGCAAATTCCACGGCCTTCTCAAAATAATAATGCGTTAGTAGCTTTAAGCACGTATTTAATAATCTTATCTCCCTAAACTCGGGTGCACATTTATGTGACTCAAATCCAAATCTCAACGAAGTCCAATGTGTTGACAACTACGGGTGCACTGGTGCGACGTGGTTCGAGATACGTTTTCACAATGTTGCAATTCTTTTGTTAAAATAATAATTATAATAAAAGCGGTTCAAAAGTTAAAATTTGCACATAAGTTAAAGCATGGTAAATCAGATAAATAAGCCGAATATGACAATTGAGCGACCGTGCTAGAACCACGGAACTCGGGAATGCCTAACACCTTCTCCCGGGTTAACAGAATTCCTTATCCGGATTTTTGGTGCGCAGACTGTTAAACAGAGTCATTCTTTTCCTCGATTCGGGATTCAACCGGTGACTTGGGACACCATAAATCTCCCAAGTGGCGACTCTGAATCTCTTAATAAACAAATTCCGTTTCGATTGTCCTTTAATTGGAAAAACTCCTTCGCGCCCTCGCGGGTCGCGCCAAAAGGATGTGTGACAGCTCTGGCGATTCTGCTGGGGAGGACACCCAGAACTTCGGTTCAGGGTTTAAGAATTCGAGCTCAGTTAAATTGTTGTTTTTGTCTATATCTGATTTTATTATATGTTTAATTAATGTGATACATGTCTACCGCTTTGATACTAGTTGCACTGTATATAAAAACTGCTATATGTTTACCGCTTTGATATTGCGTGAACTGTATATAAAACTGTGCCGAAAATCCTTCTCTTCTTACCCCCGGGGATGTGCTTACTGGTTGAGACTCCCCTTTCTGTTAGTGTCAATACCAAAAATAAGAAAAGAGGCGGGATAAGTTACAAAGCCGGACGATCCCGCGGGTCCCCGGTACGTAGCCCCCTCCTCAATCCGAGTTGTCCGCTCGGGTACACGGTCTAGTACCATTGAAAACATCAGGATATTGAGCCTAGATTTAGGACGTTTATTTGCATCATATCCTGACTTAGGGGACTCAACACAGGGGTTGGGTCCGTCTAGGACAGGTGACCCGGTAATCAAAAGACCGAGCATGTTATATGTTGCATTTATTTGTTCTAGATTATTACGGGCTAAATACCTGAAAAACAAAAAGAGAGGAAATTTTAGAATAGAAAATATCGAAATGTCGACGAAACGCTGTCGAAGGTTTGAAAAGAAAATTTGAAAAATAGGTGGAACAATTTTGTTGAAATAATTGGTCAACTAATCTGGACCGAACTACGCAGGTTTGATTCTCGCCATTAGGTGGGATACGTAGGCAACCCTCATCGGGTCCAACCACCCCTTTAAAAAAAATGTGTGTTTTTAGTTTTCAATAAAATCAAAGTAACGCTATTTTTGAAAATAGCCGCATGTTCCGAAAGGACGCCGGAAGGCTGTTTTTGTGAAAATAGCCACTTTGAAACATTTTTAATAATTTGCGGGCACAACCTTGAAATATTCCTTGGGGAAATGTTGCAAGGCCAAAGCCGCAAAATCAAGTCCGGGTTGACACCCCTTTTGCAAAATAACCAAAAAATGTCAAATTTTTGATCTTGTTATAAATAAGTCGGGTGATGCTATTCTTGCTTAAAATAAGCCGAATGTCCCCCAAAAGGACCCCGGAAGGCTGTTTTTGCAATAATAGCCACTTTGAATCTTTTTAAATAATTTGCGGGCATAGCCTTGAAATATTCCCTCGCAGAAATGTTGAAAGGCTGTATCCGCAAAATTAAGTTTGATTCATCGCTCAACTTTTCAAAAAATAACCACTTTATCAAACAAGCCATTACATGGCCGATTTTTGCTGAAATTGCCACATTCTTGCATTTTAACTTCCTCAGTCTTGTGTTGGCCTGTGTCGGTGCTGAACGATGCCCCATAGGCCCCAGGATAAAATTTTTAATTTGCATCTTCTTAAATAAAATTTTGCAAAAAGAGCCACTTTGTCTAAATAAGCCATTACATGGCCAATTTATGAAAAATAGTCTTGTGTTGGTTTATGGTGATGCCGAACGATGCCCCATGAGCCACAGGATAAAAAAAAAATTTTCAAGTTTATCTTTCTTAAATAAATTTTGCAAAAAATAGTCATTTTGTCAAATAAGCCATTATGTGGCTAATTTTGTAGAAATAGTCATAATTGACACCAAAAATATTCTTATTCTTGTAGGAATCTCCTACACAAGTTTATAGTTGGAGTCGACTTCTATAAATTTCCTTAAAAAAAAAATCAAAAAATCAAATAAACATCTCTTTATTTCTTGCATTAATTTGCAAGAACTACGCTCGGTCTGATTCATGCGGGGTCAAGATACGTAGGCAATCCACATAGGATTCGACCATATCCATAACCAAAAAAAAAATAAAAAAACTATAAAAAGAAAAAAAAAGGAAAAAAATGAAAAAAACCACAAAAAGGAAAAAGAAAAGAAAATAGTAGAAAAACAAAGGAAATCAATAAGCGGAATACCTTAACGCTAACCCGGTGGTTTCGTTTTGTTAATCCAGAAAGTTGAGGTGGTTGGTTGTGGTAAATTGGAAACAAGATTCAAGGAAAATGATAACCGACATCGGAGTTGTTACAAGTGCTCAAGAGACTCAGGGTCAGAAAGTTCAACAAGGGTCTGCTTGTGGTTGAGGAAAATAGAACAGTGAAACAACAAATGACCAAAATGCGTCAAACATGGTCCAATGGCCAGGGACAACTTTCTCATGAGTCACAATTTGCTATACAGCAAGAACAGTACCACTCTCACGACCTTCCTGCAAACATTGAGAAGCCTACCCGAAAGAAGGTACAAGAAGAAATGGCCCAAAGATTGAAGAAATTAGAACATCGGTTGAAAAACACGCACGGGTTGGTAGGTCAAAAGAGTGTGGCTTCCAAAGATCTATGCTTGTTTCCCGATGTCCACTTGCCACCTGGTTTCAAGATTCCCAAATTTGAAAAGTACGATGGACATGGACACCCAATAGCCCACTTGAAAAGGTATTGCAATCAACTAAGGAGTCCGGGAAGAAATGAAGAATTGTTAATAGCTTACTTTGGGGAAAGCCTTACAGGAGTAGCCTCTGAATGGTTTTGGGATCAAGATGCATCTCACTGGCACGTCTGGAACGACATGGCACAGGCTTTTGTGAAACAATTCCAATACAACATTGACATTGCCCCAGACCGCATTTTCCTTTCAAATCTGAAGAAGAAATCAAGTGAAAGTTTCAGGGAATATGCCCTTAAATGGAGAGAGCAAGCGGCTCGTGCTGAGCCACCCATGGATGACCATGAGTTAATCACTGTCTTCCTTCAGGCTCAAGAGCCGGATTATTTTCAGAACATGATGTCCGCGGTTGGTCAATCCTTCTTGGATGTAATCAAAATGGGAGAAATGGTAGAGAACGGTCTTAAGACAGGCAGAATTATAAGTCAAGCGGCTCTCAAGGCTGCAGCTCAGGCTGTCCAATTTGAACCTAGTGACACGAATGAGAGGGATGAAGAAGTCATGATGATATCAGGGTCAAGAAAAGGTTCCAGAAGAGTACCTCGACGGTATGCGATGCCTCGACAAGTTTTCCATAATTCCACTGAGCATCACTATCCACCTCCGAACCCACCATACTTAGTTGATCCACCCCAGTACGTTATTCAGCCATCAAATCATCCAAGAAAGCGAGCACGGGCATCACAAAATCTCTACCAGCCTCTGCAAAATTTCCAAATACCTTATAACCCACTTCCAAACCAAGGGTATAGAAGGGAACCGAAGTTGAAGGATAATTTCACACCAATAGGAGTTTCCTATGCAAGCTTATTTGAGAAGTTAAAACAACAGGACATGATTGCACCCATCCCTCCAAATCATGTGGACCCACGTGCAAGGAGCTTTGACCCATCTAAAATGTGTGAATACCATTCCCATGCCCAGGGGCACAACATGGAAAGTTGTCGGGATTTGAAAAGGGAAATAGAAAGGATGATCCAAGAAAGATTGATTGTGATTCATAACAGTGACACCCAGAATATCGTGCTGAATCCGTTACCTGCACCCGATGATACACACTTTCTGGCGGTGATGCCTGGTGGCATGGAATATGAGAATCCACTCGGGAATTTTCCGACTGAAATGAGAGAAGGCCCTAGTGGTTCTGATAATCAAATTCGTGGCTAAATGTTAGGCTTATCAATTGGAGAGTCATTTGTGGTGGCTTATTTTGTTGTCATTTCTATTTGTCCGAGTTATTTCAGAATGGTAATCCGAATGTTGTTTTGTGGCTCAAACCTTTTATCCTTGTATTTTTCTTTTGATCATAGTGTCTCATCTAAAGGGGTCTAGGTTCGTTCTAAGTATTGTACCCCAGTTTTGTTTTTTGGTTGTTCGAGTCGATGTTTTATCGGTTAATGCAATGACCTATTTTATATTATTTCGAGACATTTTCTGTTATTTAGTCATTTCCTTCCTATAGTTCTTTTTCTGCTAGCTCTAGTGACATGACGTGCGCGCATAGTTCTGGCCCGATCTTAAAAGTTAATCACAAAACCATTGGGAGGTGATCGAGATATTTAAATGAAGTAAGAACGGTTTGAGATTATTCGAAACCCGAGTCATGAGAAACTGGGGCAAGTAAAAGGAAACCGTTAAAGGCAAGCTGGCCAAAATTGACATGGGGTCGTTCATAATAATGAAAATGAGAGTGTTGCCCAACAGTGCTTTAAAGATATGACGAATATTAATTGTGTTGTTCACGCTTGGCATGTTTTGAAGATTGGAATGACGAAGGCATTTTGTTCTGCTATCCAAACACTTTATCCATCGTCAACCCTTTGAGCCTTACTTTAAATTCTTTCATGCCCCTCCTTCGGAATTAGTTGCAAAGACTAGAAACACAAGTTTGAAAGGTAAGAGAAGAAATGGATAAAGAAAAAATAAAGAAAAAAAAACAACAAAAAGAGATAAAGAAAAGAAAAAGAAAAAGTGTGAAAAAAAAAAGAAACTTGAAAAAGAGGAATTGGGAACTACGTTTGACCTGATTCCTCAAAGAGGATACGTAGGCGCTTCACAGCTCGGTCATAGTGTAAATAAAGAAATAAAAATCCCCAAGCTAGAAACCGGGGCAACAAAAGTTGTGTTTATAAAGGAAGATGTAGACTCCGAAGGTTGTAATTTTGAACCCATTTTGTTTTGTTTCGAGCCTATAATACCATTTCTTTCTAGCCTTATCCAAATCCACATTACGGTCCAAAGAAAGACCTTTTGACCAATCTTTAAAAGAGGCCAAGTCAGGCAAATGAGAGAAGTCTTATCAGAACATAACACTCTAATTCCCATCGGAAAAGACTCGGATCTGCAGCAGAAGAAATATGAGAGAATCTTAGCAGTAACACCACCAATCCCCAGCGGAAAAGTAACACAAATGAGAGAGTCTTAGCGGTGAAAACCTTCACGGGCACCATAAGGCGATGAAAGCTGAGAGAAAACCGAAATGAGAGAGGCTTGGTAGTGAAAACCCCTCGGGCACTACAAGTCGAACGAAGGTTGGAAATGAGGTAGGAAAGCCCCAGGAGAAGATTACAAAAGGCGGTTTAACGACGGATGGTAGGCTATATGTGCATGTCATGTCCATTAGAGTTGGTATCCACGTTTGATAGGGTTATTTTATAATTTTTCTTTTTAGAGAGTCATCCTCGTTTTTATCTTTTATTCTGTTTCCTTTTATCTTTCTCCTTTCATAAAAAATTCCCCAATAGAGTCTGTTTGTAAGAAATGACTTCAAAATTTTCCATCAGCTTTCCAATTATGCAAGACGAAATTTGATTGGTACACCCAAGTGGTATAAGTCAGGGAGGATCAAGCGCAAGGCCAGTGTCCAGAGGTATATTCCCCAGCAATAGGAAAATGACCAAGGGAGGGATTGGCGTCAATAAGGATATCTCAAGGAAGGTTAATGAGACTCAAAGGTCGGGAAATGCCTAGTCCTTAGATATGCCGCAAAAGGAGAGATATCCCTAGCAGAAAGGTGTTTTCAGTGACAAGGGTGAACAAAGAAAATGGTTCGCCAGTAAAACATGCAAGGTCTTCACGAAGGGTCACTATCATAGGAATTCGGGTGGTCAGTGGAAAACCACGTGGAAAGGTTCGCGAATAAAGAGTCGTCAAGGAAGGCGGGGAAGCAAGAAAGGAGAAAGTTATCCCCAGCATGAATATCATCAAATGATAACATCCCCGGCAGGGTCCGACAATGAAACGCAGAGCAGGGAAAGAAGAGGAGAACCATCCCCAGAAGGAGCACCACAACCAGCCACCACATTTTAAAACTAACCAATTTTTCTTTGATTTAAAACAGGAAGAAGAGGGGTTGTTGGCAGAAAAGCATGCCACGAAGAAGATTCTCAAACTGGGGCGGAAAATTTTCTCCCGTTGCGAAAATTTTCTCGAAACCAAATACCTGGTTGGGGAAAAAAGCCAGATAACGCGAGGAAATGATCTTTGAACCCGGTTATCCCCAGCAACTTTGAAAGAAAGAAAACAACAAGCTGTGATAGAGGAAGTTATACCCCCAGCAGACAGGACAAAACGAGGAAGCTTGCGTTCAGAAAGGCAAGAGGCCGGTATCACCCCCAGCAGTTCTCGGAAAAATGAAACACTGATTTCGAGATTTCCCCGGCAGCATTATATCTTACAAGTTTTTCAAGGGAGCGAAGCACGAGCCCCGAAGGAGGTTTGGAAAGAGGAAGAAGGAAAAGGGATCCCCGGACAGGGTAATCCCTAGCTGATGACATTTCAATCCCCAGCGATTTCGGGAGATAGGTTTTGAAGGAAGTAGAAAAGGAGGAAATAAAGAAGATTTCCCCAGCAGCATTATCCCCAGCAGGTAAGTAATCAATTCAAAGATATCCCCAGCAGTCAAGGAAAAAATAACACGACCTAGGAGGAAAGCAATTCCGAAATAAGGTAATTCAGAAGAAATGATGAGATAGAGTTAGTGAGTTGATGTTGAAGTTAGGGAGCCCGCCTGAAGAATAGATTGGTGATTTAGTTTTGAAGTTGTGGTTGAAGTCAGGGAGCCCACCTGAAGAATGGAGTGGCAATTTATTTTGAAGTGCAGTTGAAGTCAGGGAGCCCGCCTGAAGAATTGAGTGGCGAATTAGTTTGAAGTTATAGTTGATGTCAGGGAGCCCGCCTGAAGAATGGAGTGGCGATTTATTTTGAAGTGGTAGTTGAAGTTAGGGAGCCCGCCTGAAGAACGGAGCGGTGATTTAGTTTTGAAATTATAGTTGAAGTCAGGGAGCCCGCCTGAAGAATGGAGTGACGATTTATTTTGAAGTTATAGTTGAAGTCAGGGAGCCCGCCTGAAGAATGGAGTGGCGATTTAATTTTTGAAGTTGTAGTTGAAGTCAGGGAGCCCGCCTGAAGAACGGAGTGGCGATTTTATTTTGAAGTTGTAGTCAGGGAGCCCGCCTGAAGAATGGAGTGGCGATTTAGTTTTTGAAGTTATAGTTAAAGATAATTTAATAGGAAATGAAAAACAACAATTAGAGGTTTTAGATGAAAGCAACAAGAAGAAGGAAGCAACAATTGGAAGATTTCAAGTAAGGCATCAATTTAGACCTAGTCTGAGGAATTATCTCCTAGCGTCAAAATCTTAGTCTGATGAATCTTTCTCCTAAGACATCAAAATCTTAGTCCGATGAATCTTTCTCCTAAGATATCAAAATCTTAGTCTGATGAATCTTTCTCCTGAGATCACAATAATTTAGACCTAGTCTGATGAATTATCTCCTAGCGTCAAAATCTTAGTCCGATGAATCTTTCTCCTAAGATATCAAAATCTTAGTTTGATGAATCTTTCTCCTAAGATCACAATGATTTTAGTCTGATGAATCTTTCTCCTAAGACATCAAAATCTCAGTCCGATGAATCTTTCTCCTGAGATGGTAATCATTCGATCTATACATTTCAAGTTTTGGTAATCGGGTGCCCACTTGAAGAATGGAATGGCAATTTATATTCGAAGTTTGTTGTTGAAGTCAGATGCCCGCCTGAAGAAGGGAATGGCAATTTATGATTAGAATTTGTCGTTAAAGTCAGAAGCCCGCCAGAAAAGCAGAACGGCGTCTCAGTTTCCAAGATTTGATAAGGATAGTGAACAATCGAAAAGTGACAGAGTGTAACGGAAATCCCCAGCATGAATCGGAAGGAAGGCAACAAGGATAAGAAAAAATAGATTCAGACTTCGAAGGAGAATAGCTCGAAGCTCACAAGTAAGGGAATTCACTTCGGAGTGCAATGCAAGTTAGCAACAAAAGAAGCTTGCGACCAGAATGCGAGTCAACAGTCTGAGATGATCAACAGAAGTTAGTCACAATGAAAAAAAGAGACAAGGAGTTAATCCAAGTGCAGAAGTTGATGAAAGATGTGGCGTGCTCAAGATATGGCCGAGGTCACGAGCACTGCATACCTGGTCTTGATCCGAAAAACAACACCTACAACTAGCAAGTATCAAGGTTCAAATTTAGAGTCCGCATGAAGCACCAGCCAATACTCAAGATCAAACTTCAGAAGACTTATAGATAGGAATCTTGTAACTAGTAGCTGATAGGCTTAGTTAGTCTTTTTCATATTGATTTTGGATGTAATAGCAGGACCACGGACCGAAACTTCGATGGAACGGAACCTCGACGGAACGGCACCTCGACTGGCTCTCCACCTCGGTCACTCCATTTTTTTACTCACTTCTGAACTACACGTGGCCTGATTCCTTTATAGCTAAGGATATGTAGGCAGCTCAGATACAAGGGCTCGGTCACATCCTCTTCTTTTTAGTTTAGTCTCTCTGAATAAGGGTCGGGTCAAAAATACTTGTCTAGTCGTTCTTTGTCTGAAAACCCTTTGTGTTTTCAGTCAAAGAGGGGCAGCTGTAGATGCGTGATTTTGCCCCTACCCGAGATTTCTTTATATTTTTAGCGTAAAATATTTAGTTTAGGCCTAATATGGCTATTTTAGCTAATTTTGACTCTTTTACTCTATTTTTACCTTAAGATAAAAAAATAACAAAAAAATATAATGTTTCGTAGTCATTTTAAACTTAAAAAACACAAAAATAGCACTTTATATTTTTATCTTTATTAAAAAACAAAAATTCCAATAATAGTTTTATTAATGTTTTATAGTCATTTTAAACTTGAGAAATACAAAAATAGCACTTTATATTTTTATCTTTATTAAAAAAAACGAAAATTACAAAAATAGTTTCATTAACATTTTGTAGTTATTTTAATCTTGGAAAAAATATAAAAAATGGTTTTGTTTTAATTGTGAGTTTTATAGTTATTTTGCTTATATAGGATGAATCAAATAAAATCGTGTTCTCATTCTCGGTTTCGGGCAAAGAATAATATTCGGGTTCAGACTACCCGGTTTTATAGTTTTCGGACCTAGCCCGTAATAATTCGAGTCCACCACACAGAGAACACGGACAAAACCAACCCATACCCACACATGCACACACTATGGGGACAACACATAATGGGGATGGGGAATAAGAAGAAAAAGACAAAAGAAAAATCCAAAGGGAAAAAGACAAAAATAAAAAGACAAAAAAAAAAAACAAAAAAAGGGGCTACAATATAGTGGTCTCTCACGTGAAGTGAGAGACATTTTTTGAACGGAAGAGAGGTTACAATTTAAAAGGTCTTTATTAGAGAACAAAAAAGAAATCAAAAGAAGAGGGGGGCTCACGTGAAGAAAAGAAAGAGAATAAAAAAAACAAAACAAAGGAGACTTCAGAGACTTTTGGTAACAAAAATTGTTACTGTAAGTCTTCTTCTTTAAGAAGAAAAACGGCAGCAAGAGAGGAAAAAACGGGGCAAATCATGGGCTTCTTCTCGATTTTCTTCTGAAAACAAAAAAAAAACGAGAATGAAGAAGGAGGCCATCTCTTCAACAAATTAGAGCACTTCAAAGGAAGAGAGAACACTTCATCTTCTGAAGCGAGAGAGCAATGACCCCTAACCAAAAAACTCTCCAGCGTCACTAACCAAACGATCTCCTTCACGTCAGTTCGAGCACCGCCTAGCACCCCACTGCCCCTTATCCGACCAGCGTCAACCACCATCAACGTGGTTGCTGCGTCAGCAGCCCTCCGTCGACCTCCGTCATTGTTTTGTCAACCTCCATAGCTGCTGATCTTCTAAAAAACAAACCACTAAACCCCAAGAACTCCACCAGCCACATCGCACCAGCAGCTCAATAAACAGTACCAAACGACTCCGCCCCAGCTCACTATCGCTGCTGTCTTTATACTGTCAGAGTCGCATCGTCGATGATGAACGAGTAGAAAACAGTCTACTGTTTCATCACTATCATTCCCATGTGTTTTACTTCCATGACGGATGGATCTAAATCTAACAGGGTCTGGATGTTATGACGTTATTGTGTTGAGTTCAGATAAAACCAGTTCTTTGGCATTCTTTCGCGTATGTCGTTCGGCTGTGGTTCCAGTATCGCCGTCGTTATGGCAGTAGCATCATTGGTTCTGGCGAGGCTCGAGTTCGTCAAAGTGCGTCGAGGTTTTCGTTGAGGTCCGTCACTTTCCATCTCTTTTTTATTAATCAATAGATATACTTTCTATTTCAGTAAGTTTGAATATGTATTGTTTGGTTTCCTTGTTACTTTGTTTAATATTTTTTTTTTGGATTAATTCCTTATTAAATTGTTATTTTTATCCTTGTTGGATGTCTCAGTTCATTTATCTGTTTTCTTGAAATACGTACTATTGCTTTGAAATCCTCTGGATGAATTCACACTAATTTTGCTGCATTAAACTAAGTTGTACGCATGATGCAATTGTTGAGTTGATATGTTGACTTTTATTTTTCTTAATATATGGCAGTAGGTTTATATAGGTAATTTAATTGTGGGAGATGATTGATTATATTTGGATTGGTTTGAAGCTGTTAAGTAAGATGTATCTATGACCCTCATAAATGTATATAGAAAAATACTTAGATTTCGGGACGGGCCGTTTTAAAAAATTCCACGGTCTTCTCAAAATAATAATGCGTTAGTAGCTTTAAGCACGTATTTAATAATCTTATCTCCCTAAACTCGGGTGCACATTTATGTGACTCAAATCCAAATCTCAACGAAGTCGAAATGTGTTGACAACTACGGGTGCACTGGTGCGACGTGGTTCGAGATACGTTTTCACAATGTTGCAATTCTTTTGTTAAAATAATAATTATAATAAAAGCGGTTCAAAAGTTAAAATTTGCACATAAGTTAAAGCATGGTAAATCAGATAAATAAGCCGAATATGACAATTGAGCGACCGTGCTAGAACCACGAAACTCGGGAATGCCTAACACCTTCTCTCGGGTTAACAGAATTCCTTATCCGGATTTTTGGTGCGCAGACTGTTAAACAGAGTCATTCTTTTCCTCGATTCGGGATTCAACCGGTGACTTGGGACACCATAAATCTCCCAAGTGGCGACTCTGAATCTCTTAATAAACGAATTCCGTTTCGATTGTCCTTTAATTGGAAAAACTCCTTCGCGCCCTCGCGGGTCGCGCCAAAAGGAGGTGTGACAATATTAAACAATAACTGAAAGTAAGAACTCCTGTACTATCACTAAACAGTTCTGAGTATAGGTGCTTAACGGGTGGGCCGGGCCGGTCCGGGTCCAATTTTTTTTAACCCGTACGGGTTCCTTAGCAGGCCGGTTCCGGGCTCTCCCTTAACGGTATAACGGGTTGGGGTTTTTTCGGGTAAAAATTGACCCGTACGGGTTACGGGTTAAAGGGGCCGGGCCGGGTTTAATATATATTTTTTTTTTTGTTGTAATTTTGTATAACTATTGTAATTTATTTAAAGAACACAAAGTAAATGATACTTGTGCACTTATAAAGTTTCAATGTAAGACTTTAAGTTTGTATTTCAAAAATAAGTTAGATGATTTAGTTTCAATTTAAGACTTTAAGTTTAAAATTGAAATTTAAAAATTGAAGTTTCAAATTTCAATTTAAGACTTTAAGTTTGAATTTCTAAATAATAATTTTAATTTAAGACTTTAAGTTTGCTTTCAAAATTAAAGTTCCAATTTAAGAATTTAAGTTTTATTTTTGAAACTTTAAATTTGACATTCAAACTTAAATTGTTAAAGTTTTAATTTAAGATTTTAAGTTTGAATTTCAAAATTAAAATGTTAAAGTTTCAATTTAACACTTTAACTTTGAATTTCAAATTTAAAGTTTCAATTTAAGTTATATTAAGAATTTGTATTACTTTAAAATATAAATTAAAGAATAGAAGGAATATGAGAAAAATTGCACTTGCTGCAAATTGCAAGTGCTTCTTTTATTTCATATTTCATAACTCAAATTTGAAACTTACAAATTGAATGTTTACATCTTTTAAGACTTGAACAAATAACAATAAGTAAATTCGGATGGGTGACCACTTGTTAATATATCTCCAAGTTCCTCGTCTTCTGGGCGATCAACATCTTCATGTCCTTGATTTCTTCTGAGGCAACCCCCACAGGTAAGTCATCACTATACTAGGTACTCCGATCACCAGTCTACATCTATCTCATCAAGGTCCCACACTGACAGAATCCCCTCTCGTACCACACGGTGTACAACCATCTCCATATACATGTTCCCCTCAGGCATAAGTATCTAATAAGTATAATGCTGCGGCGTGCAGCCCGATCCAAATATATATATATATATACTGCTGCGGCGTGCAGCCCGATCCAATATATACATACTGCTGCGGCGTGCAGCCCGATCCAATATATATACTGATGCAGCGTACAACCCGATCCAATATATATACTACTGCGGCGTGCATCCCGATCCAATATATATACTGCTGCGGCGTGCAGCCCGATCCAATATGTATACTTCTGCGGCGTGCAGCCCGATCCAATATATATACTGCTGCGGCGTGCAGCTCGATCCAATATATATACTGCTGTGGCGTGCAGCCCGATCCAATATATATATATATAAATATATGTATATAATTCATCCTAACGGGTCCTCGACCCTGTCTCGATTAGTACAGGATTGGCCTTTCAGGCTCACTCAGCTAAATCAGGGAGTTTCCACTCTAAGTAACCTATCACTCGTAGTGCACATCAAGTACTGGGTCTTAGTATGCTATTCAGCTAGTTTTACGGCTGAGTGTAAGTTTTTAACACGATATAAGGGCCACCTAGCTCTACAGGTCCCCTAATAATCTACAGATCGGCACAAGGCCCCAAACATGGCTATCAGCCCAATTACATAGTTATAATCTCATTATCAGTCATAATACACAGCATTCTCTTAGCCGGGAAGGACCAAGTCCGAACCCCCAATCACAATGTCACCACGCCCATCACAAGACGCGTATCTCATCTCAACAGAGGACTGTGAAGTGCTAGTACGGGGTTTCAAACCCTCAGTACATTATTTACTACTACCACTCACCTCGAACCGGTAGAAGCCTCAGTCCGCCTTGCGCTTGCCTCGCAAATCAGTCTCCTCGAATGCCAAATCTGCTCAAAATCAATGATAATACATCAATACATGCAAATTTCACGCAATCCATTCGAAATAACCCAAATTGCATCAAAGCCCACAAAGTTGTCAAAACCCGACTTTCAGTACGCTTCTCAAAAAATTACGAAAGTCACATATTCGGAACCCTCATCTCAATACGAGTCTATGCATATAAAATTTACCCAATTCCGACACCATTTGGTCCTTCAAATCTTTATTTTACATTTTGGGAGATTTCATCAATTTTCTTCCCAAATTCCATCCCAAATCACAAATTAAATGATGTATTCAATGATATATTCATGTAATCTAGCCAAATATAAGTTAGAATCACTTACCCCAATGAATTTCTTGAAAAACCTTCGAAATATCGCCAAAAACCGAGCTCTCTAGGTCCAAAAATCAAATAAAACATAAAACCTCGTATTTATAGAGTAACCCTCGGATTCCAGCAGTGCTGACCGTACACAAATGGCCGCGGTTCGCGCCCAGTCTCCGCGGCCGCACAAAAATGGCCGCGGCCGCGCAGCTTTCTCTGCAGTGATAGGCTTTGGTATTTTGGTCATAACTTTCTCTACAGAAGTCAGAATTATGATTTCTTTAGTGTTCCGGAAACTAGACACGAAGGCTACAACTTTCGTTTTTGAATTACCTCAAAATTCCTTGTAGATAAAAATATATGAGCTTCCGAAGTAGGATCAGTGATCTGAAGATTTTTCCACCTACGCGGACCGCACAGAAATGACCGCGGTCCGCGCCCAGCCGGCCGCGCCAAAAAGACTGCGGTCCGCGTCCCAATGACTGCCCCTTCCATTTTCTATGTTCCGGGATGTTCGTACTCACCCGAGACCCCCGGGACCTCAACCAAAAGCACCAACAAGTCAGGAAACACATCACGGACTTAGTCGAGGCCTCAAATCATATCACATATTATCAAAATCATCGAATTACCACGAATTCAAGCCTAAATTTATCAAATTCTTCCAAAACTCACATTCGATCCGAAACCCAACCAAATGACGTCCGAATGACCTGAAATTTTATGGATAAGTCCAAATTCACTTAATGAAGCTACAGAAACTCTCGGAATTCCATTCCGACCCTCTGATCAAAATATCACCTATCGACCGGAAACCGCTAAAATACTAACTTCGCCAAAATAGGCTAACTTCTTCACCGGACCTCCAAAATTACTTCTGATTTCGCTCCTAAGCCTTAAATCATTACATGAAACTAGTCGTATCATCAGAATTCAATTCCGGACTGTTTACCTCATCGGTCAACATTCGGTTGACTTTTCCAACCTATTCTCCTCATAAAGGGATTTATGACCTCATTTCTATTCAAAATCTCTCCGATTTGCTTATAACTCTCCAAACACATTTAAAATAGCATATTGAGGTATTAAATGAAGAAAAAGGGGCGATAACTCCCGTAACGACAACTTGGGTCGTTACATGCTACATCACGGCTTTTGGATGAGCTCAAACCCTCCCTGAACGAAAGCGTTGATTCCGTCCAATGAAGACGCACATAATGACTAACTGTATGGGTAAAATTTGACCAACCATGTCCCTACACCGGTATGACCAAACACCGAACATGCACAAGCCAGGGAAGGAACGATCTCATAGTTTCGTCGACCCCTCAATAGTGTATTTTTCTTTTCTATTCTTTAATATATTAGGGAGGACCCTTTATTATATAAGAGGGGTCCTAGCATTGTAAAGAGACAAAGTGATTATTACAGACTCTTATTTTTTCTTGAACTTTCTTCTCCTCTCTCTCTCTCACACACACACATCTACTATAACTATTACAAACAAGGCGTTGAGAATATTAGGGTCTTATTATCTTCGATTACGATTTTCCCTTGATCTCTTTCGATTAATTTGTTCGAAAGGTATTCAATAACTTTTGAGTCAAACACATTTCAAATTGAACTATATATATATATATATATATATATATATATATATATATATATATATATATATATATATATAAAAGCCACTCTGGTGCACTAAGCTCTCGTTATGTGGGGTTCCGGGAAGCAAAGATCATAAGGATCTATTGTACGCAACCTTACCCTGTATTCCTGCATGTGGTTGTTTCCACGGTTCGAACACGGGACCTCCTGGTCACATAACAACAACTTACTAAGCTATTTTCACAGCTCGAACATGGGACCTTCTGATCACACGGCAACAACTTTACTCAAAAGAGGCTATTACACGGCTTGAACTAGTATATATATAAAAATAGAAATAATAATAGTTTATTGTTCCTTTTTATGTTTTGGTAAGTATGAAAGGTTTGAGGTAAGCAAGTAATTACTTTCCTCAGAAGCTATAGGAATACTACTCTTAAAACTTCATTTTAAGAAAAAAGGATGCTTGCAAGAAAAAAATATATTTTACTTAACTTTAATTTTCACAAAAATTATATTTCCTAACAACTCTTTTCACACATAAGCGACCTGGAGGAAAGCTCATCCATTCTTATAACCAACTTTTACACCAATTTATTAATAACTATCTAGGACTACATATAATATATGTTTTATGTAGCTACTATAGCTAGCTCATCCACATTCGAAAGATAAAAGCCAATGAAGATGAGCTTCAGGATAAAATATGATGTATGTTGTAATTTAAAAGGCATTAATTGAGAAATGGGAAAAGTCTTGGACAACTATATATTTTGGAAGTTTCTCATGATTGAATACTATATTCAGAATAAACCAAAGGTATCATAATCATCAAATAACAAACAAACATTTCTGTACGTACTAACAAATGAAAAGGTTTGGTGCATTTTGGTCTGTATTTTTTGCTGGGTTTTTAAGTTATTAATATTTAAAATGGGCTGAATAGAAAATGGAGGGATATGAATTTTTTGAGCGAAATTTTAAGTTTCCCTCTTGGCAAAGGGACGTTGTCTCATATTAGAAGATGAATGGGGTTTTTATGGGTATATTTAGCAATTATTCTCCTTTTAGCTCTTAAAGAATTGAGAAGAAGACAAGCCTCGCGCTACTGTCGCTCGCTCGGCTTCGGCCAAATTTATTTGTTAATAATAAATATTAACTGAAATGTTATTAAATATATACTTTAATAACAGAATATTAATATTAATATTAATATTAAATCCAATCCGTTTTTCAGTTGTGCAATTGAAAATTAAACAAACTTCTTCAATTTTTCCTCTTTATTTTTCCTCTTAATTGTTGAGTAAATAGTCATTTATGTTATGACATTTATGATGTGGACGTTTTACAAGCAGTCATTCAGAAGAGTTGCACCTCTTGAGAATTCAATCCAACTTTGGCTATAAAGACAAGACTTTTCTCCCTAGGATTTCTATATGAATTTTATGAGTTCTTCTCCTTTCTTCTGTATATTTTAACTTTAAAGAAAGCAACAGTAAGTGTGATTTGCTATCGAACTTTGTGTTCGTTCAAACGCTGGGGGTTTGAAGTACCACTATATCAGTGTCTAATTCGTTCTATCTTGGGAGAAAAATAATCTATAACCTTGGGTACTCGGGGGGCAGGGAAATTAAATTTCTTAAGGAAACACTGTGAATTATGTACGCTCGAATTGATTTTTGTTATTTCGTTTACATTTTTATTTATGCTATTTTATTTTCTCCAGAATTATTTTACAAATACAGATTACCAATATTTTTCTCTCTTCTGTCATTTTATTTTCTTTTTTTTATATGTGCAAAAAAAAAAAAGTGTGAAAAAGAGAATTGTTACAAGGTGATAAGGGATCATGGAAACAAATGGACGATATGGCTAAAACAACCGGTGGATTGAAGAAACTCAGAAAGTCATTTAGAATATGCAAGTAAGAATCATTTTTAATATTGTCTAATTAAGGCGGGGACACACTAATTACTTAAATATTACTCTTTCTTTCACTTTAATAACTATTCCATTGTGTACTGTGCACACCCTTTAAGAAACGATAGATGAAGTCCTTAATTTTTCATGATACTCATATTAATTGATGTATATTTGATATTTTTAAAGAAGTAAGATTTGAATGAGTAATTAATACTGTAGGGAATAGAAATTTTTTTTTAATCTTTTCTTAATATGCTAAAAGTGACAAGTAAAAGTAAAAATCTATTTTTAGAATAATTGAAAAAGTAAAATTGAACAATAGAGTAAAAAAATAATATTAAATGGTATATTATATTGATGGTGTTTATTTAGAAAACTAGAGTAAGGTGAATATTTAAATGCTAGGGTTGGCAATATCCACAAAAGAAAAAAAGGCAATATTCAATACGTGAACTGTTATAAAATAAAGACTGTAAAGTAAAGACAAGTATAGAGAGAGACTGATATATTATTTGAATTCAAACCGATGTACATAATGAAATGAAAACCCTTCTATTTATAGAAGAAAGGAAGCTGCTACTACAAGCTGCTGTGTAAGCTACTACTATACCAAATATGGAAGCTGCTGTGTAAGCTGCTACTACAAGCTGTTGTGTAAGCTGCTACAATACCAGATATGGATAATCTTCTACTGAGAGTAATGTTTATCTATAATGGAGTACTGAATGGATAAGTTCATTATATCCGGTATGGATAATCTTCTACTCGGGGTAATGTTTATCCATAACCGGATACTGAAAGGATAAGCTTATTATACCCAATATGGATAATCTCTACCGAGAGTAATATTTATCCATAACCGGATACTGAAAGGATAAGCTTATTAGACTCGGTATGGATAATCTTCTACTAAGAGTAATATTTATCCATAATCGGATATTGAAAGGATAAGCTTATTATACTCGGTATGGATAATCTTCTACCGAGAGTAATATTTATCCATAACCGGATATTGAAAGGATAAGCTTATTATACTCGGTATGGATAATCTTCTACCGAGAGTAATATTTATCCATAACCGGGTACCGAAATGATAAGTTTCTTCAGGAGGCTTATTTCCAATAGAGTACTAAATAGATAAACATATTTACGGCGGAGTCATATACGGATAAGCTTCTTCAGGAAGCTTATTTACAACGGAGTATGAACATCCATAATATAATATATTTATAACACTCCCCTTGGATGTTCATTAAAAGATAATGTGCCTCATTAAAACCTTACTAGGAAAAACCACGTGGGAAAAATCCTAGTGAAGGAAAAAGAGTACACATATTTAGTAATACGCATTGCTAGGTGCCTCATTAAAAACCTTATAAGGAAAACCCCGTGGGAAAAAAACCTTAGTAATGGAAAAAGAGTGCATCACATATTTTACTCCCCCTGATGAAAATCTTGTTTCAAATATTTGAGTCTCTGCATTCTAACCTTGTACCTGCATAACCAATACGATCTGCACTATATTTGTTAGCATTAACAAGATACATAAGTTCATAGCAATTGCACTGAGATCGAGTATTTCAGGACCAAGGAGTTCCTCATCCTCTTCTGGAGGTCGGAACGGATCCTTATTCACTTCAAGTGATTGAACACCCATTGATGTACTTAATGGGTGCGCATGTCCATGTAAAAGCATTCAAAGACCCTTTATGTATAGGCAAATTGATGGATAAAGATCTCGTCTGCTAAATATTTAATTTGCAGACCAAGATAAATTTTATTTTTCCAAGATCTTTCATCTAAAATTCTTTTCTTTTTAAGATATTCAATTGCCTTTAGAGCTCTTCTGGAGTTCCAACAAGATTTATGTCATCAACGTATACAGTAAGCGTAACAAATTCTGATGACATTTTCTTTACATGGACAAATAACATTATTTAAGTAACTCTCTTTCAACAAATATTCAGTGAGGCGATTAAATTACTTGCGTCCAGATTGATTTAAACCGTACAAGATCTTTATAATTTGATCGAGTACATTTACCGAGACTTTGAACTTATATGCTTCAGGCATTTTAAATCCTTCAGGGATATTTATAGAGATTTAATCAAATGAGACATATAGGTTATGACTCGCATTTAAATGGCATGACATCTTCAGGTGTCTGGGGACTACTGGTCCGATCCTCACAATATTTCACAATATTGTGCACTATATTGTATCAAATATATCGTCGACGATCATTTTGTATCGGTTCCTAAGCGACATAACTTGTTGAGATCTCATCACTTTCTTTATTTTTAGGTACCTCAACTTCTTCTGGAGTTTCATGAAATGTTATGTCGTGGGCTCTTCTAGAGCTTATTTCCTCCTTAGTATGATCATTTTGATCATTAGCTCCTTATCATTTTTCAATGATCGTTACATTTGGAACCGATTTGTCTACCATGCTTCATGCGTACAGTAAACACTATCCTTCAGGGACTTTAAATTTTAATAGGAGCATTTGCAGCTGAAATATGATATTTGATTTTGGATCAGCAAATGCTTCTGGCATTTGACTTGAATTATCTTCTAAGTGAGGATCATGATAATTCCATTCATATAGCATATTTTTCAGCTATTTATTCCATTCCCCGGATGTTAGAAAAACTAACATATATCCCCAATCTTCTTTGGGAAACATATCTTTATGCATTGTGGTAGAGAAATTAATCATATACCATACATCAAAAGATAGTAAAATATTTGATTTCTGATCATAAACCAATTATGAGGGAGGACTTATCATTTGTTGGTCTGGTGCATACAAGTGCTGCTATATGCAATTTAGAAAATCTTAGACCAACACATGAAGCTTTGTTCTCATAAACAATAGTTTAGCCATTAATAGGAGGTATTCATTGCTAAACTAGATAGTACATAAACCAGCATTATCAAGATGAACTGTCTTGATTTCATAATCTGAAAATTATGCTCTTAAGTGAGAAAAGCAATTTCAAATGCCAAACTGCAGGTTGACAAGAAACATACATGTAACCATCTTATATATGCATCTATAAGTGGTTCACATGATAGGTGAATGGGCCCGTATTCACCTTTTATATAATTCAGAATAAGGGGTTTTAGTCCCAACTTTAGCTGGTATAATCAATTTATTATGAGAACAAGCAACACAGGAGAATTCTTGAAGAATCTTCTAGTTCTTCAATATATGCTTATCTAAATTCTCAAATAGCTCATTTAATAATGGCAAATGAAAACTTCAAGTTTATCATGACATGTGCTATCTCTTAGTAAACTTCTGGTTTACTATGACATATTAGTAAACTTCTGATTTACTATGGCTATTTTTGTATTAGTAAACTTCTGGTTTATCATGATACACGATGAAGTACAAATCGAAGAATAAGGCGGGTAACTTCTCATATACAAATTATTTTACCCCCTATGATTGTGAAAAAATGAAGATTTTCAATCTTTCCATCATTTATAATCTCAATATGATAGCCATTTTATTTTAGTAAACTTCGGGTTTACTACAACCTATGTTTTGACCACAATCATATAATATGAATGACATATTTGTAAATAATCTCTTCGAGAGCCTTCATTTATTATCCACAATCTAATATTTATTGGACATTACGGGTGTCACGTGTCTTCTATGCAAACAATTAGCTCTTCAGGAGTTGTTAATACATTTGTACTATCAAATATTGCTCTGATACTTCTGGTACCATAAGAGAAAATCACAACCAAGTAAACAATTGTTTAAGCACAAGAAAACTCCTATTCATAATATTTTCCTACTTCAGGAGGCAATTCCAATTGTATTACTTCTTCAGGAGCAGATTTAAAATACGAAATATTGAATATATATTCTCTCAATTATATTACCTCTTCTGGAGGTAAATATATTTACATCAAAAACGCGTTCATATTTACCAAATTTATTAATATTGTCACATTCACTTCAGGGAATGGATTATTATTATCAAAAGTTCTCATCCTTCAGGAAAATCGAACATGATTATCTGAACGCGCATTAATCACAATAAATTGTGATGCCACAACCTCTTTTAAAATATTTAGATCGAGGCGTGTAGAGAATATTTATGTATCTTATCTTCAATTGTAACCATAGAAAGTCTAAATTATCACTTCTGGTGATCATAGGCATATACCACTTCTGGTGGTTAATAAAATATAATTACAATAAGATATACAAAAATAACTACTTCTGGTAGTTGTATATTTCTTGCAAACTATGCTAGAGTTTAAGTTGATCTAATAATAATATCCAAATTCTTCAAAATGACATAAATAAGATATATTATAGTAAGCATCATTATCAAATCATAACTTTTATTTATGTACAATTACATAACCATACTACTTATTACAAACAACAAAAATCAAAATATTTATATTTCTACAGATTCACTACCGATTACATGACTTGTTTCTCCTTCTGGGAGTGCAAAGTAATCAGCTACATCTAAATGCATGAAGTCAAAATTATCTTCAGAGATAAAATTTGCTTCAGCATTTTTCTCTGTCTTTTTCAAGGAGGCTTGATAAAGCTCAACCAGGTGCTTTGGCGTACGACAGGTACGTGACCAGTGCCCTTTTCCTCCACATCTACAACATGCACTTTCTACATTTGGTGCTTGCACCGCTTCATGCTTTTGTTCCTTCCTTTTCCACTGCTGGTGGCGAGGAGGGTTCTTTGGTGCATTATTATTACCATGATTGGGATTTCTTCCCCGACCACGGCCATGGCCACGACTGGGGCCACGACCTCTTCCACGTTTGGATTGGTGGAAGTTCGTCTCATTCACTTCAGGGAATGGACAAGAACCAATAGGTCGACTTTCATGATTTTTCATTAATAGCCCATTATGTTGTTCGGCTATAAGAAGATGTGAGATAAGTTCAGAATATCTTTTAAATCCCATCTCTCGATATTGCTTCTGCAGGAGCATATTCGAGGCATAAAAAGTGGTGAAAGTTTTCTCCAACATATCATAATCAGTAATATTATCACCACATAGTTTTAATTGAGAAATAATTCTAAACATAGTAGAATTATACTCACTGATAGATTTAAAATCTTGTAGCCTTAGATGAGTCCAATTATATCGTGCCTGTGGAAGAACGACCATCTTCAGGTGGTCATATCGATCTTTCAAATTATTCCACAGTATGACTGGATCTTTAACAGTAAGATATTCCATTTTCAAGCCTTCATCAAGGTGATGGCGTAGGAATATCATTGCTTTGGCACGGTCTTGGTTTGATGCCTGATTTTTATCACGGAAAGTGTTTGCCGGACCCATCGCATCAAGATGAATTTCAGCATCAAGCACCCAAGACATATAGCTTTTGCCCGATATATCCAGGGCTATAAATTCAAGTTTAGAAAGATTTGACATTATTTAATAAAAGAAAGTTCTTACCTCGTTCCTCTCCCTTTTTCTGAGCCGAGTCTCGTGCTGATAACGTGTTATAAAATAAAGACTGTAAAGTAAAGACAAGTATAGAGAGAGACTGATATATTATTTGAATTCAAACCGATGTACATAATGAAATGAAAACCCTTCTATTTATAGAAGAAAGGAAGCTGCTACTACAAGCTGCTGTGTAAGCTACTACAAACTGATGTACATAATGAACTGAAAACCCTTTTATTTTTAGAAGGAAGAAAGCTGCTGTGTAAGCTGCTACAATACCAGATATGGATAATCTTCTACTGAGAGTAATGTTTATCTATAATGGAGTACTGAATGGATAAGTTCATTATATCCGGTATGGATAATCTTCTACTCGGGTAATGTTTATCCATAACCGGATACTGAAAGGATAAGCTTATTATACCCAGTATGGATAATCTCTACCGAGAGTAATATTTATCCATAATCGGATACTGAAAGGATAAGCTTATTAGACTCGGTATGGATAATCTTCTACTAAGAGTAATATTTATCCATAATCGGATATTGAAAGGATAAGCTTATTATACTCGGTATGGATAATCTTCTACCGAGAGTAATATTTATCCATAACCGGATATTGAAAGGATAAGCTTATTATACTCGGTATGGATAATCTTCTACCGAGAGTAATATTTATCCATAACCGGATATTGAAAGGATAAGCTTATTATACTCGGTATGGATAATCTTCTACCGAGAGTAATATTTATCCATAACCGGGTACCGAAATGATAAGTTTCTTCAGGAGGCTTATTTTCAATAGAGTACTAAATAGATAAACATATTTACGGCGGAGTCATATACGGATAAGCTTCTTCAGGAAGCTTATTTACAACGGAGTATGAACATCCATAATATAATATATTTATAACATGAACATAGTAGTTGTGGTAGTCTTAGGCTGTCTTCTGTAAATAGTACTGCTACGGATGTGTTAGGAATTAATGGGTTTACCACTAAGGAATTCTATTTACTAGGTTTTGCTTCTACTAATGTAACTTATATATATATATATATATATATATATATATATATATATATATCTTTTTCACCAAAACAAAAAAAGAAAGGCAACATTCAATACGCGAACCAATATATATTCTCCAAATAATTAATATACTTGGTTTGATATTTTTATAGGAACTATATTAGTCCAGATTCTCTTGTAAATTGGCTCTTTACGGCATTTACAAATTGGCTCTTTACGGCATTTACATATACAACCATAAATACATCACTTTTTTCTTGACCAATTTTTCAAAACATGTGTGATTTCACGCTCCAATCAGATAGTGACACGTGTTACTATTTTTTTTTTAAAATTTAAAAAATAAAACACTTAAGATTACACCTATACCCCTTAACCATCTTCTCCATTTTATGTATTTCTCTTCTCCATGGGAAATTGTCGCCAGATACCACAAAAAATTTGTATTTAATCACATTCATATTATAAAGCAAAATTAGAAACTCAAGTACATTAATCACGAGTTTGTAAGTCTAGATTCAAATCTAACACAAGAAATATAATGCAAAACTCAAAAATCCATTGCAGTTGGTTATGGCCAAATTCATGGTTGCTCGATTCGTGGTATAGATTCAAACCCAGATTTATAAAATCCTCTTGATATAGATTTCTTTTAACTTTTTTTACCAATTTCTTCCAAAGCTATTTTATATTATTGTTATTCTTAAAATGGTGGACATGAAAGATGGGAAAAATGGATGGGAAAGAAGGCGAAAATGGAAAAAGAGGGAAAGGTAGCAACGTTGTTTGGGTGGGGGGGAGACGAAGAGGGAAGGACATCTAAAAAATATAATGCAGGGGAGGTTTGAAATTGGAAAGAAGACACACGGGGTGGGGGTTGGGGGTTGGGGCGGGAAAGAAGATAAGAGCATGAAGGGTTATTTTTTCTTTCTTTTTTTATTTGTTAATTGGTGTACAAAGGAAAAAGAATTAGAAATTAGACACGTGGATTCTTTATAAAATTTCTGAAATAAAATTTTGCATTTACGCGCATGTTTGATGTGAAGAACACGCATGTGTCACATAGTTAAAGTAGTGTATAATTGACATACTTTTAAAAGGTTTGGTGTGTAATATTGTTCCCGTATTCAACAAGTGTATAAAGGAGATTTGGTCATAGGATTGATAGGTAGATTATATATTTTGCCTTTTTTCAAACATGTTAGAGATGTTTTACCTTTATATTCTTTCTGGTAGTTTGAAAAAATCTGTTTGTGATTTTCATTTTTTTTTCCTTCTTAATTTTTTATGGAAACCAATGCTTTGCTCCTTTATATTTGAACAATAAGAACAAGAAAAAAGAATATTCCAACCTTACATTTTAAGATAATTGAAATGGATCTCTTTCAACAAGTTGGTTAACAATTCAACAGTGGTGTCTAACTTTTCGAAAAATCCAAAACATGTTTAGAAAGGAGCTCAAAATTTTACAAACGAAACAAAATGTGGAATCAAATATTTTAAGCTAAGTTGCTTCCATCCTTTAAAAATGCCATTGAGTGTATAGTGGATCTTCATAATTATTTTTGAAAAATCTAATACAAGTAGAATAATATTTTTTGAGAATCGAACAAGAAATTTTAAATGAGAAAATTATAATTATTGTACAAGTAAAACATCAGTGTCAAAGTTAAATATTAATCATTCATTTTTTTTTCAATTTTCATAGCATTAATTAATTTACAGATTTTTTTGAAGTGTAAAATTTGTCTTTTTTATATAAAGAAGAGTAAAACTATGTCTAATTTCGATTATGTTAATATATTATGTGACATTGGAAAGCAAAAGAGTTAATTTTAGTGATTATGTTTCAATTTCAATGAAATCACTCAACTATATTTTGGATTGGAACATAGTTTCGAAAGCAAAATTATTGACTTTGACCAATTGGGGATAACAATTTGGTACATAAATGAAGATGTGCAAGGCAATTGATGATCCAAAGAGTGGAAACGACGCGTTCGAAAAGCTATATGGTGCTGCTAACATCTATTACAACTACACTGGGAAAGCCACTTGTTTGATCTAAACGACAATTCAGATTCTCACGGCATAGGTGGATGGACTTGTTGGAGCTGATTATTCAACAATGACAGTAATAGATGAAGAGAAGAAGAAGGATCCAGATGAGAGAACACATTTAGGGCAAAATAAGTTTTGTCGGAGAAACAAAAGTGTTTTGTTCTCTCACACTTCAATTCATCTCAGTTGTCCAAATCAGAGCAATCACAACCATTCATCTCGTGTGAAGTTAATTGATCATCAGCGTTGATAACAAGCCTAGGATTCTAATTCTTTGTGCATGTGAGCACGTGTTACTATTATTCTTTATTCCTATATAGATACACATTTGTTAGGAGTAAACTAATTGGAAGATTACACATGTACAGTAGTATAACAGATTTTTATTCCTTTTATCTGTATAAATAGACATACAATATTGTGAATAAAGATACATAGAAAATTCTCTACACTATTCTTCTAAGAATTCTTTCATGGTATCAGAGCAGTAAGGCTAGATCCATCATCTCCTCCTTGATCTCTGTAGATCTTGAATCATGCCTGACAACACTGAGCAAACGATCACTCAAGCGACTACTGGTGCAGAACCCATCATTGACTCGAATCATGCTTACTTTCTTCACTCATCTAATGCACCAGGAATGTTGCTTGTCAACTTTGTCTTCGATGGCAGAGGTTTTCAAAGCTAGAGAAGGTCAATTCTCATAGCCCTCTCTGCCAAGAACAAAATAGGCTTCATTAATGGTGCTTGCCCAGCTCCACCTGCTGCTTCAAAGGAATTTCAGCCTTGGAGTAGATGTAATGATATGGTTACATCTTGGCTGCTCAACTCACTGTCCAAAGACAAAGGGGACATTGTCATATATTCAAAATCTGCTAAGGATCTGTGGACAAGTTTAGAACACAGATTTGGTCAATCAAATGGAGCTAAGCTTTATCATCTAAGAAAGGAATTGTTAGGGTTAGTTCAAGGGACAAATGATATAGCAAACTATTTCACAAAACTCAAACGATCGTGGGATGAATTGGATTCTCTAAACTATGATGTGAAGTGCAGTTGTTTATGTGTATGTGAAGGAAAACAGAATTAGAGAAATCACTAGAAGATGAGAGGCTCATTCAATTTCTTATGGGTCTAAATGACAGTTATGGGCAAGCAAGGGGAAACATCATCATGATGAATCCTCTACCAAACATAAATCTAGCATACTCTCTTGTTCTACAAGATGAAAGCCAAAGGGAAATATATGCTAACCCACTCATTTGCCCTGAGTCATTAGCTTTTATTGCCACAAACCAAAGCAACTTTGCACAAAGAGAAGGAAAACAGATACAAAAAGGATATGCTCAGTATCCAAAATCAGCAAACAACATGCAAAAGGAAAACAATAGTCTTCTTCAGAAGGGTTCAACTTTCAAAGCAAAGAAAAGCAAGTTTAATCCTAATATTTCATGTAGTCATTGCAAAAAGGTTGGTCACACTGTGAATGACTGTTATAGGATAATTGGATTTCCATAGGACTTTGAGTTCACAAAAGGAAATTCAATGCAAATCAGGGGAAATGGAGCATTTCAAATGGAGCAAACAGAGCACAACAATACAAATCAATCTGAAACAATAAGTCATCATCTGCCATAGGAGCAATTTTCTCAGCTAATGCAGATGATCAAACAAGTTAAGGTTGCACAAACAGGAAACTCAGGAGCAGAAGTTAATGTCAATGCTATTGCTGGTACTATTGCAAGATATTCAGGAACTTGTTTTTCAGTTTTTAATTCCAGTACATGGATTATTGACTCTGGGGCCTCTGAACATATGTGTTTTGAATTTAATGCCTTTGTTTCTTTAACTGCTCTATCAGTCCATTTGAACATAAATTTACCTAATTCATTCAAAGTCACAGTCACCCACATAGGAATGATTGGTGTTATGCCTGATTACATCCTAGAAAATTTATTACATATGCCTAGTTTCAGATACAACATTTTATCTGTTAACAGGTTGTGTTTACAATTTAAGAAAATCCTCTTTTTCACTTCTTCCTACTGTTTTCTGCAGGCCCTTTTAATGAAGATGGCACAAGTTTTTGGTGAAGCTAAAGAATGTCTTTACCTCCTGGAGCCAACTCAACTTAAGAATAGAACAGAGTAGAGTCAACTCTTTCCTCATCACAAAATGTCTTTAGTGATTCATCAGTCTCTTCTCCTTTCTCAGCAAATGTAGATTCAGAAGTAAGACTTTGACATGCTAGACTAGGACATTTTCCTTTTTCATCAATGAAACATCTGAATTTTATCTCTTTGCCTTCTAAGTCTGAATGTTTCTGTGATATCTATCCTAAGGATAGGCAAACCAGAATTCCTTTTACTCTAAGTCAAATTAAAACAACAAGGCCTTTTGAGTTAATACATGTTGATGTTTGGGGACCCTACAAGGTGACCACTTATAATGGTTTCAAATATTTCTTAACCATGGTAGATGACTACAGTAGAGTAGCCTAGACTTTTCTCATGAGTACCAAAATCAATGCTTTTGGGATACCGAAGAACTTCTTTAAAATGGTGGAGAGACAATTTGGGATGAAGGTGCAGAAACTGAGAACAGACAATGCATTTGAACTTGGCAAAGGTTCTCAGGAAGCAGCTTTCCTTGCTTCACAGGGAATATTGCACCAAACATCATGTATAGGAACACATCAACAAAATGGGGTGGTTGAGAGGAAGCATAGACATCTATTGGAAATTGCAAGAGTCTTACTATTTCAGTCTAAACTTCCTCTAATCTACTGGGGAGAGTGCGTATTGACAGCTACTTACCTGATCAATAGGTTACCTTCTAAAGTGCTCAAAGGTAACTCACCTTATTTTGTGTTGTTCAAACAACAACCATCTTATGAAACATTCAAATGTTTTGGTTGTCTTTGCTATGTATCTACTTTGTCTAGTGGGAGGGGCAAGTTTGATCTTAGGGAAAAACCTTATGTGTTCTTAGGATATCCCTTAGGACAAAAAAGGTATAAGGTTCTGGATTTAGATACTCAAAGGGTATCAGTTTCAAAAGATGTTCATTTCTATGAGAACCAATATCCATTTACCTATACTAACTTATCCTCATCCTCCACTTTCATAATTCCCATACCAATAGAACACGATCTTCTCTCAGATCACATTTCCTATATTCCTACCACATCCATGGAACACTCTACATCAACATACCCATCCATACAACAAGATAGAACTACCACACCTCAATCAGCCTCTCCTTCTCACTCAACATCTCATTCCCCCTTACCCATGAACCAGCCAGAAGCCAGGAAATCTACCAGAACACATAACACACCAGCATGCCTATAGAACTATATTTGCAATTCAGTATTCCTAACTGATCTAACCAGTTCCTGTTTCATAGAGCCAGTTCAGCCTAATGTACTACCTTTTACAGCCCTTTCATTTGCCAACCAGTCTTTAATTAATTCCACTTCTTACCTCACAGAACCTACCTCATATTCACAAGCAATGTTAGGCAGGAGGCCATGGACAGGGAATTAGAGGCTCTTGTTTTGAAAAAGACCTGGGAAGTAGTCCCTTTACCAGCTGGGAAGAAAGCTCTTCCCTGCAAATGGGTCTATAAAGTGAAATACAAATCAGATGGTTCTTTGGAAAGGTTCAAGGCTCGCTTGGTTATTAGGGAGACACACAAAGAGAAGGCATCGACTTCAATGAAATCTTTTCTCCAGTTGTCAAGATGACAACAATCAGATGTCTCCTTACCATTGCAGCAAAGAAAGGATGGCAAGTATCACAATTGGATGTGAACAATGCCTTCCTGCATGGAGATTTATAGGAAGAAGTATACATGAAGTTCCTTGCAGGAACATTTCCACCTTCACCCAATCATGTGTGTCTTTTGAAGAAATCCCTATATGGGTTGCGACAATCCTCACGACAATGGTATACAAGACTCACCGCAGCCCTGAATTTCAAGGGATACTCACATTATTTAAATGATTACTCTTTATTTTTTAAGACATCAGCAGGAAATACTACTATAGTTGCTGTCTACGTTGACGACATTCTAATCACAGGGAATGACTACAATGAGCAGGCAAAACTTAAGGTTTTTCTTGATTCTGAATTCAAAATTAAGGATATTGGAGAAGCACATTATTTTTTAGGTTTTGAAATTATCAGAGAGGAACATGGTATCATTTTAACTCAGAAACGTTATACCTTGGATCTCTTATATGAGTTTGACTTCATGGAGATGAAACCAGCTTCTTCTCCTTTAGATCCAACTCAGAAGCTTCGATCAGATCAGGGGGCTTTGCTTCAAGATCCAACCTTTTATCGCAGATTGCTGGGGAAATTAAATTTTCTCACTCATAGTCGACCAGATCTCTCTTTTGCTGTGCAGCACCTCAGCCAATTCATGCAAACTCCTCGCAAACCTCATCTCGATGCTGCATATCACTGTCTCAGATACCTCCTGAAAGACCCTGGTTTGGGCTTATATTTGAATTCACGATCTAATTTCCAGCTGCTAGCCTTCTGTGATTCCGATTGGGGATATTGTCCTCAATCTCGGAAATCTATTAGTGGTTTCTTCATCAGTTTAGGTAGATCCCGCGTTTCATGGAAATCAAAGAAACAAACTACAGTCTCATATTTCTCTATTGAAGCGGAATATCGTTATATGAGAAGGGTCACAGCTGAAATTACCTGGTTGGTACGCTTACTGAACGATCTCTCCATCTCTCCCTCTTTACCCATCAATCTCTTCTCTGACAGTCAAGCGGCCATTCACATCGCAAAAAATCCGGTCTTTCACGAGCGTACCAAGCATGTGGAACTGGATTGTCACTTTGTCCAGCAATAATTTTTGGCAGGAATCATCTCCCTCTCTTTTGTTCCGTCCACATCACAGTTGGCGGATATTTTCACAAAGCCCTTAACTGGGCCATCACACAGCTCCATTGTTGGCAAGTTGGGAGTGGTTCCTATCCCCTCCAACTTGAGGGGGGTGTTGGAGCTGATTATTCAACAATGGCAGTAATAGATGAAGAGAAGAAGAAGGATCCAGATGAGAGAACACATTTAGGGCAAAATAAGTTTTGTCGGAGAAACCAAAGTGTTTTTTTCTCTCACACTTCAACTCATCTCAGCCGTCCAAATCAGAGCAATCACAACCATTCATCTCGTGTGAAGTTAATTGATCAACACCGTTGATAACAAGCCTATGATTCTAATTCTTTGTCCATGTGAGCACGTGTTACTGTTATTCTTTATTCCTATACAGATACACATTAGTTAGGAGTATACTAATAGGAAGATTACACCTGTACAGTAGTATAACAAATTTTATTCCTTTTATCTGTATAAATAGACATACAATATTGTGAATAAAGATACACAGAAAATTCTCTACACTATTCTCCTAATAATTCTTTCAGGACTTGGCAAGTATTAATTACTCTCTCAGATTCATATTATTTGCTTTTTTTGCCTATTTCTGTTTGAGCAAGTTTTCTCCCGTTTCTTGGAAATGAGTCATTTTTAAGATGTTATTATAATGTATTTAAGGATTAGTCAATCTCGATGTCCTAGAGTTTAAATTTTAAAGTTCAAACTTCAAGATATAGTGTGTCCTAAAGTTCGAGTCTTTTGCCCTAAATTTTAAAGTAATAATAGTTCACAAGTTAAGAATATTTAGTTCTGAATTTCAAATTAGCAATTGAAAATTTCAGGACACTTGAATTTTAAATTCAGTATCTTGAAGTTTGGGTGAACTGACTGACCTTTAAGTACATTATAAATTGTAGATATGTTTTTAATAACGGTCTTAAATTTGGATATTGCTGCACTTTTCCCTACCGTTTCAGTCCATATTTTTTTCTAGAATTTATTTTTGTTTAGATAATGATAAGAAATTGAATTTTTTTTATTTGTGATACAGGCATGTACAGAGATGGTAATGCCTACAAATGGGAACAACAAGGAGAGCATATTTCCACCCTCTGAATGGGATTACAACGAAAGAGCCCGATTTCGCCAATTAATGAGATTTTTACATGCCTATACCATATACCAAACTTTATTACCTTCATTGTTTAAAGATTGTATTAATTATATTTAAGCATACCAAATTACCATTTATATACCATAATTCAAATTAAGGGTATAATTATTGCTTCATTTATACTAGGCGTAATTTTAGGATCATAATTTTACTTTATTTCGTTTACCTGCCTCTCTTTCCTCCCACCCCCACATTCCCACGATTTACCTACAGTTAATCACCCCCCACCCCATGATTTTCTTTTAGTTTTCCCCTATTATCGTACAATCTCTTCTCACAAAAATTACCATCTCTTTCTTCTACACTTAGTTACCTTCAATAGTATCCCCACGATTTTTTCAGAGATTTTTCAGTGTGTCTCTATCCAAAGTGGTGCCTAAAGGATTTGATGGGTTGGTCAAAATCAAGCCTTTGACTTTTATGTTTGATTTTTGGGCATTTTCATATGCTTCTTTCACAACTTTTGTAGTGATTTGAAAATTGTTGGAGCTGTCGCAAGGAATTGATTTATATTGAAATGAATCTTCAGTTGAGAAGACAATAAAGTTGACAGTGTGGGTGCAATTGTAGTTTATTTATAATTATTTTGTAGAAATTTTGTAGATGAAGAGCAAATTTTATTGTCAACATTTTTCTTTTGACATAAGATGGTAGTTTAATTGTAGTATAAATGTAGTAATTTTGTAGATACTCTTAAATATAATACAACTTTATACAATACTTAAACTGATTTGTAGGTTATTTGTAGAAATTTTAACTACAAGATATCTACAAAATGAATACATTGAATTTTAATATCCCAATTGTCATTTCAATTGTAGCATAATTGGCATTTTCAACATAATTGTAGAAGACTTGTAGAAGTTTTAGTCTTCTCAATCTACAATTTTTCTACAAACTATTTACAGTTTATCTACATTTCTAAAATTATCTACAACTTATCTACAATTTTTGAAAATATGTCTTCTTCTTCTTCTTCGACGAGTTTCAATGTGAAATTCTGTCAAAACCAAGTTTAATCTTCACCAAAACCCCTCAAAATTGAGATATAAACTCCTAAACGTATTCCGAATTCTTTACAATATCACCCAATCTAAACAAATAGTAATTTTTGAAAACCCAAATTTGAATTCAATGCTTTCAAGCCTTTTAATGGTGAAAAATATATAGAAGAACAGATTTTTTTAACTTTGAGATCTCTTTCCATTTTAAATTTCGTATTTACTGTTGATAGAATCACACACATATTTGGTGCCTTCATTTTAGCTCGTTTTAATGGTAAAAGCTACCTATTTTTGGTTTGGTATATAATTTGCAGCAAAAGTATGGACAACACGGGTAAATAACAAATTATGAATATTTTTGATAATAAGATTTAATATATGACATATATAAGTAAAAATCCCCCAACTAATTATGGATGTTAAGCCCAGACCAGATTGAATTACTACAGATTTGGTGGCTATGTGAGAATAGGCCCAGAATGTGAATTTTTCAGGCCATGCCCAACTTATAAACTAATATAAAATTCTTTTTTTTTGGCAGAATATTGAAAGGGTTTTAAAAAGGTTTGGGAGCAACACCATCTTCTTCAATGGGTTAAGAGATATGTGGAGTGGTGGAGGGTTAGTAATTTCTTTCTCTATGTACACATAACATATTTATTCTAGGAATAGCCCGAGGCGAAGCCACGATTTGAACTTTATAGGTTTGGGATAATACTCCTTTTAAGTTGTTGGATTCTAAATTAATAATTTTTAAATATTCAATGAATTTCTTAAGACAAATATAGAGTTTACACAAAAAATATTGGATTCGACTGAAACCTCATCTCACAATCTTGCTCCGTCCGGGAATAGTGCATCAATCTCCTCCTATTATTTTCTTATTGTAACGATCCGACCCGTCTTCATAGGAGTTACTGCCCTATTTTTCCTATTTTATGCCTCCATATGTTTCATTACATGTGTTTGGAGAATTTGAAGTAACTCGGATAGAGTTCGGTTAGAAATGAGACAATTAGTCTCTTTTTGAGAAGGTTAGTTTGGAAAAGTCAACCAAATATTGACTTATGATTTAGAAGGCTCGGAATGGATTATGATGATTTGATTAGTTTAGGTGGATGCTTTATGACTTAGGAGCGCAATCGGAGTTAAATTTGGAGGTTCGGTGTAGAATTAGTCGAATTAACTAAGGTTGGATTTTGGCAAATTGTAGTTGATAGGTGAGATTTTGATTCGAGGGTCTGAATGAAATTCCGAGAGTTTCTGTAGCTTTAATATGTGATTTATGATGTGTGTGCAAAATTTCAGGACATTCGGACGTCGTTTGGTTGGGTTTTTGATCGAATGCGTGTTTCTAAAATTTTTTAAGAACTTAGGCTTGAATCCGATGTGAATTGATGATTTTAGCATTTGTACATGTGTTTTGATGATTAGAACAAGTTTGGATGATATTTTCTGATACGTTGGTGCCTTTGGTTGAGGTCCCAGGTGTTTTTCGGGGCGTCATCACACTCTTATTTGATGTTTCAACATCGTATCTTTGGACATAAACATGTACCATATTGATCAAATGAGCTCCAATTACTACTTTGAATGAAGCATTAGATCCTTATCGTAATTACAGACTCGTAGCAAAATGAATATCGAATTTGGACATCATATGAGGATTTTATGGCCATTTTACTAAGGTTGAATAGATTTTCAGGTTAATAACAAAATTGCCCCTCATGGCGTATTAAAAACCTGCACTATTTGCAAATCTTAAAACCTACATATCTCCTTCATTATAAGGTCAAATTGAGTGATTCAAAAATCTAAATTGATTAGAATTTCACAAGGAATCCATTGTGAGCAGTAAAACGTGTGAACAATATACCTATAATGATCAGGTCAAGTTTTCTTCCAATTTTGAAACAAAAAGAAGCTTCTGAGGCGATTTTTAAGAGAGAATTCGTGAGATTTCATTAGGTAAGAGTTCTTAGACTTGGATTATGTTTTTTTGATGTAAAAATATAGATTAAACACTGAAAAACCAAGAATTTAACGGGTAAAAATGGACGTTAGGGCTTCAAACCTAAGAAGGTGTAAAGTTGGAATTTGAGGGGTCAAACGGACTCCGATTTTGATAAACTTTATATGTATGTACTCCTAGAGAGATGAGGAATCCATTGGTATGATTTTTCAGAAATCTTTGAGAAGCAGGCCCGGGGCTCGGGTTTTACCAACTTCGTGAATTTCAACACTTTTTGAGTATTTTTTATTAGGTTATGTTTCTTTGATCCATATTTATGTATTCATTGTGGTTTTGACTAGATTCGACGCACGAGGAGGTAAATACGAAAGGAAAGGGCATTACGGATAAGTCAACGGCTGGTTAGAGGTGAGTAGTTGGTATATATGATGGCCTGCAGGTTTAAAACCCCGGCTTATCACACTGTGATGCTATTTAGGGTGTGACTCGCATCCCATGGAAGGTGCGGATTGATTATGACTGGGGATTATGACTTGGTCCATACCGAACAAGAATAATACTATATTGGCGATTGAAACGCACCCTGTGTTGAAAATATCTAGGCTTTATGCCATGTTTGGGGCCTTGTGCCGACCTGTAGTATCCTCAGGGGATATATATCTTTGTGATAGCATGATTTGAAAAATCGTTGATCTTAGTCCTGTGTTTAAACATATTATGAAATGCTAAGTCACTTTTCTTGAAGTAAATAACTAAAGTATATTCTTTTTAATGAATTGGAAATTAGAAATAAATAAATTGAAACTGTTATGTGACTCGTATGCATATTATGGACTGAGTATAGATTAGGCTGTACGCCACAACGAATGATATGAATATATTGCATTTAGGCTGAAGGAGCCCTTGTAGAGTCTGTACACACCCACAGTGAGCGTCATCGACGTTATATGGATCAGGCTACACGCCGTAGAAGTCTTGTGCATTGCATTACATTCATGCATCGTTATTTACTTGTGCTATATATGGTTTCTGTTATTGCTAGTTTGTAGTAATGTATCAAATGTATAGCTTTTCTTTGTGGCATTTTGTGGATTTCTTATCTTTACCTATTTTATATGCTTATTACTCACTGAGTACTTAGTACTCACCCATACTCCCTGCACCTTTGTGTGCAGATTCAGGTACACTGGAGGTTTAGCTGAGCAGTCTTGTTTCCAGAGTTATTGGAGTTGTTGAGGTAGCTGCTTGACGTTCGCAGGACCTGGCTACTCTTCTGATACACAACGCTCCCTTCTCGCTCCTCCAACTGCAACATTACAACGGTAACCTTCTCTTCCCCGGTAACTCACCGACAAACCAATCCAGGTAAGTACCCGTCCTCTTTATCTCTCCTTTCTCTCTCCATGCGTCCCCCTCTCTTTCTCTCCCATTTCTCTCTCGTAGCATACCCCTTTTTCTTTCTCTTTCTTTAATTCCTAATAGTAAGTAGGCCGGTGTCCGACGAACCATAGGTGCCATCTTATCTTCTTTCAGCTTCCCCAACCCCACCAAACCACTCTCATCTGTGTTTCCCTCCCTTTATTCAAACCTTTCTCGGACCAACATTATTTCCGGTGATCGTTTTGGTGGCAGTCCCTACCTTTTCTCGGCTATGTGGTGTGTTTGTGTATTTGTAGGTAGCAGGGTAGGCCAGCCGGTCGACACTGATGTGAGGCATACATTGAGTAGAATGGGGCATCACTGGACGCATCAAGTCATATTTTCGAATTTCCAACATGCTATATATTTTTCTAGCAACTACCGAATAGCTTTCCGTCTCGACGCAGAAGGATTTGCCTGAGTTTCAACAATGAAGGACAGGAGTTGGACGCAAACGAGCTAGGTGAACGCAATACTGTCGAGCATTATCAAGCAAACTCCAAGTTATTCTCATGGGAATTGGTACCTCCCATTTGTCTATTTACCTCTATTTTGTTAGTAAAATTGTGGTCCTTTTAGTTCTTATTAGTCTAGTCTTTGGACCTCTAGCGACGTCTTGTCTTATTTTAGCTTGTCATGTGGTGTCTGTTAAGGACTCCCCCTTGTCCGCATAGTTATAGTGGATGTAGTTTGGGATAGTCAAGTGAGTCCAAGTCCTCGGGGCGGGCGAGGGGTGAGTCGGGAGGTAGGGCAGTGGCTAGGGGTGGGGTGGGACGTAAGGGAGGTAAAGGGAACAAGGGTGTTCATCGGCTGAGAATTGGATTATGGAATGTAGGCTCATTGAAAGATAAATCTATAGAGCTGGCGAAGATCCTCAAGAAGAGGAGGGTCAATATAGCATGTGTCTAAGAGACTAGGTGGGAAGGGTCGAGTGCGAGGGACGTGGATGGGTATTAGATTTGGCACTCTGGAATTCAGAATAGTAAGAATGGAGTGGGTATTTTGGTGGATAGGGAACTTAAAGAGTCTATTGTTGAGGTTACGCGAGTGAATCATATATTGATGATTAATAAGTTGGTGGTTGGTCAGTGCACCGTAAATGTTGTTAGAACCTATGCGCCACATATGGGCCTAGATAAGAAGGTTAAATGACACTTTTAAGAGGGGATGGATGGGATTATACGCCAGGTACCACATACTAAGAAGTTATTCATTGGTAGGGATTTCAATGGACATATTGGGTCGACAGTAGGTGTGTATGATGAAATGCATGGAGGCTTCAGCTTTGGGGAGAGGAACGGTGAAGGAATCTCGCTACTGGACTTTGCCAAGGATTTTGTGTTGGTGGTGGGTAACTCATGCTTCCCGAAGAGGGAAGAGCATTTGGTTACATTCCAAAATGTAGGGGCAAAGACTTAGATTGACTATCTCCTCATCAGAAGGCATGACTGAGGGTTGTGCAAGGATTGCAAGGTGATCCCAGGTGAGATACTCGTCACGCGTCATAGGCGCTTGGTGATGGACGTTGGTATTACGGTAAAGAGGAGGAAAATGTCTACTCGAGAAAGACCGAGAATCAGGTGGGGAGCCTTGACTAAGGATAAAGCCCAAGAGTTGGAAAAGCAATTGTTAGTTATGGGAGCTTGGAGGAGCAGCGGTGACGCAAACTCTATGTGGTCATTGACAGCAAGTTGTATAAGAAAGGCTGCGAATGAAGTGTTAGGGGTGTCTACGGGCGTCTCCGGCATGCATAGAGGAGACTCGTGGTGGAACATGTGGTACAAGGAAAAGTGAAAGCAAAAAGGGAGGCATACCAGAACTTAGTGAGGAGTATAGGTGAGGGGGAAAAGCGAGCATGCATGGAGAGGTATAAGGTAGCTAGGAAGGAGGCGAAGCGGGCAGTCTCAGAGGCTAAAACTATGGCTTATAGTCGTATGTACGAGGAACTAGGGGAAAAAAGAAGGGAGGATTTAGGCTTGCCAAGATGAGAGAGAGGAAATCCCGTGATTTTGACCGAGTCAGATGCATCAAGGATGATGATGGTAGAGTATTGATGCATGAGTCCCAGATTAAGAGGAGATGGCAGACTTACATCCAAAAACTTCTCAAAGAAGTAGGGGATCAGGATATTGTGGTCAGTGAATTGGAATATTCCGAGAGTCATTGTGACTTTGGGTACTGTAGGCACATCAATGTTGAGGAGGTAGTGAGAGCTATAAGTAGGATGAGCAGGGGCAAAGCGACCGGGCCTGATGAGATCCTGGTAGAATTTTGGAAGTGTGTGGGGAAAACAAGGTTGGAGTGGTTGACTAGGTTGTTGAATGTTATTTTTAAGGCGAAGAGGATGCCAGATGAGTGGAGGTGGAGTACGATAGTTCCACTGTATAAGAACAAAGGTGATATACAGAATTGTAATAATTATAGAGGTATCAAATTGCTGAGCCATACTATGAAAGTATGGGAGAGAGTGGTTGAAGCAAGGTTGAGAGTTGCGGTGTCCATCTCCGATAACCAATTTGGTTTTATGCCGGGTAATTCTACAGGAGGTTGGTTGAATAGTATAGAGATAGAAAGAGAGATCTGCACATGGTGTTTATTGACCTAGAAAAAACGTATGACAAGGTTCCTAGAGAAGTCCTGTGGAGGATCTTGAAGGCGAAAGGCGTGTCGGTTCATTACATTATGGCAATTAAGGACATGTATGAGGGGGCAAAGACTCGGGTTCGGACAGTAGGAGGCAACTCCGAGGATTTTCCGGTTGTTGTGGGGTTACACCAAGGTTCTGCGCTCAGTCCATTCTTATTCGCCCTGGTGATGGACGCGTTAACACATCACATTCAAGGGGATGTGCCTTGGTGCATGCTATTTGCCGATGAAATAGTTCTGATTGATGAATCGCGAACCGGTGTTAACGAGATGCTGGAGGTTTGGAGACAAACTCTTAAATCTAAAGGTTTCAACCTTAGCAGGACAAAGACGGCATACCTAAAGTGTAAGTTCAGTACTGAGCAGAGTGAAGTGGGCGTGGATGTGAGGCTGGAATCACAGGTCATCCCGAGTAGAGATAGCTTCAAGTACCTTGGATCAGTTATCCAAGGGGGAGGGGAGATCGATGATGATGTTACACACCGTATCGGGGTAGGATGGATGAAGTGGAGGTTAGCATCCGGAGTACTCTGTGACAGAAGAGTTCCACTGATTATCAAAGGTAAGTTCTTGTCACGACCCTAGTTCACCAATTGTGAACCTGTCGTGATGGCACCCAATCCCCACGACTAGGTAAGCCTAACACATTGCGAAATCTATAAGTTTTAATTACTTAAATAAGAAACAGCGGAAAATATCATAAAGATATGTAATCCGTGCCACTTGGCACATACATCCGTCACACAATAAATAAACACTACCAAGATCCGGAACCCCACGGTAACACAGACTAAAATGGAAATACAACCGTGGCTCTATGTGTAAAGAGTATCTAACAATGAAATGAAGAAAAATGTCAACTAGTAATACTAGAATAGAAGGGAAGCCTCCGGATCCGCGGACGTAGCGGATCATACCTCGAAGTCTCCCAGAAAGCTGCGGAATCACCTAGTACGAGCTTGCTCTGATGTACCTGGATCTGCACAACAAAAGTGTGCAGAAGAGTAGCATGAGTACACCACGGCGGTACTCAGTAAGTGCCAAGCCTAACCTCGATGGAGTAGTGACGAGGAAGGTCAGGGCCCTACTGAGAAACAATAATATAATGATAATAACAATAATAAGCTTGACAGATAACAACAAAATTTCCAAAATAACAACATTTACTGAAACTGTCTACAACCAAGCTAATAACAAATAACCAACTCAAATAAACAAATCCAGGATCTGTGGGAATTGAACCCCCAGTCCCATTCTCAGTACCCCTGGGTCTCCGGGAATCGAACCCGCAACCCATGTCTCAATAATATCACAATAACTCAGGATCTCCGGGAATCGAACCCGCAGTCCCTACCAATAAATAACTCAGGATCTCGGGAATCGAACCCGCAGTCCCTACCAATAAATAACTCAGGATCTCGGGAATCGAACCCGCAGTCCCTACCAATAAATAACTCGGGATCTCGGGAATCGAACCCGCAGTCCCTACCAATAAATAACTCAGGATCTCGGGAATCGAACCCGTAGTCCCTACCAATATCACGTCGGGTCTCTGGGAATCGAACCCACAGTCCCTACCAATATCACGTCGGGTCTCTGGGAATCGAACCCACAGCCCTGGGTCTCCGGGAATCGAACCCGCAGTCCACAAACACAACCAATTAAGGAAATCCACAGAGAGAAATAATTATGCTCAACTATAACTTCACCGAAAAATAGTGCCAATAATTAACAAGGAATTCAAACAAGGCAGTTAGGCAACCAAACAGTTAAGTGCTACCTAATCATGCTCTTCTAACCATTACCGGGTAAAATATCAAATTAACAACCAAAGACAGGGATATCGCTCATCGAACATTTCTGAATAAAATACGTGTTCATCAACCAGCGCATGTACACGCCCGTCACCTCGCGTACTAGGCATTTTAACTATCACATAATATCCTAGGGGTGAAAATTCCCCCACACGAGGTTAGACAAGCCACTTACCTCAATTCCGGTACAAAACCGCTAAGCAATAACCCTCTTGCCACGAATGTCGGCCTCCACAAGTGTAGAATCCGATAAAAAATCAATAGAATCACATCAAAATAGGCCAATTGGGCATTACCCAATCAAATTAACTCAAAATTCACCAAAACCCACAAGTTGCCAAAACCCGACTTTCGGTACGCTTATCGAAAAATCACGAAAAATATATATTCGGGTTCCTTATCTCAATACGAGTCTGAGCATATCAATTTTACCAAAATCGGACTCCATTTGCCCATTCAAAACCTTGATTTTCTAAAGTCCAAGACTAGGGCTAAACCCTCCATAATTACCCCAAATTCCTCCATTTTCATGATATAATTGCATAATATTACCAATACTAATCATAGTATGAGTTCATAGTTGATTACCTGATGTTTTCCCTTGATTTCCTCCTTCAAAATCGCCCAAATCGCCCCTTAAGCCGAGACCCAAAATGTGTTAAATGTTCTGAAATTTTTCTAACTTCTGATACACTTACTTACAGCGATTTTCGCTTCCGCGGAACATTTTCCGCTTCTACGCTCCCGTATCCGCGACCAAAGGGTCGTTTCTGCGGTTCCAGGCCTAGCCGGCCATTTTCCGCTTCTGCGATATACGGACCGCCTCTGCGCGTCCGCTTCTGCGAAGACTCGATCGCTCCTGCGGAAATTTCCGCTTCTGCGGCTAGGCGTCCGCCTCTGCGGACTCGCCTAAGCGGCTCCCTTCCGCTTCTGCGATGGCCGCTTCTGCGGCTCCCTTTCCGCTTCCGCGATTCCGCTTCAGCGGAACATTCTCCGCTTCTGCGGTCACAGCGCTTCTGCGCTCCCTTATCCGCTTCTGCGGACTCGCTCCTGCGACCACATTTCCGCAGGAGCGAAAATGACAGAACCAGAACTCTCAACCTGAAATTTCCATGATTTTTCTCCCGTTTAACCATCCGAAAACACCCCGAGGCCCCCGGGACCTCATCCAAACATACCAACACATCTTAATACCTCATTCGAACTTGCTCCAATCCTCAAAACATGTCTAACAACATCAAAATCCATAATTCGCATCGAATTCAAGCCTAAATTTCTTAAAACTTTCCGAATTGCACATTCGATCACAAACCCGTCCAAACGACGTCCGAATGACCTGAAAATTTGCGGACATATCCAAAATCACATAACGAAGCTACAGAAATTGTCGGAATTCCATTCCGACCCCGGATCAAAATCTCACCTATCGATCGGATTCGCCAAAATTTCAACCTTCGGCATTTCAAGCCTAATTGAGCTACGGACCTCCAAAATACATTCCGAACACGCTCCTAACCCCGAAATCACCTAACGAAGCTAATGGAACCATCGGATTTCCGTTCCGAGATCGTCTTAACACTGTTCCGGCTACGGACCGTTTTCTAGTTTCAAAGCTCTTATTTAGGGACTAAGTGTCCCAAAATGCTCAAATTTTTGGAACCAACTCACCCGGCAACCCACAATAGCAGAAATGAACTTAGGGGAACAGTTAAATTAGGGATTGGGGCGTAATTTTCTAAAACGACCGGTCGGGTCGTTACATCTTCCCACACTTAAAGATTCGTTCGTCCTCGAACGAGCATAGAAAACATACCCGGAGTAGTGAAAAGATGAGGGTACTGGCTGCGCATATCCTGCTCGGTCTCCCAAGTCGCCTCCTTGACCGGCTGGCCCCGCCACTGAACCTTTACCGAAACGATGTTCTTTGACCTTAGCTTTCTGACTTGCCTGTCTAGAATGGCTACTGGCTCCTCAACATAAGACAGATCCTTGTCTAGCTGAACGGATGTGAAATCCAACACGTGCGACGGGTCACCATGGTATCTCCGGAGCATGGAGACATGAAATACAGGGTGAACTCCGGCTAGGTTGGGAGGTAAGGCCAACTCATAAGCAACCTCTCCTACACGCCTCAAAATCTCAAAAGGGCCAATAAATCTAGGACTCGGCTTCCCTTTCTTCCCAAACCTCATAACGCCCTTCATGGGCGAGACTCGAAGCAGAACCCGCTCACCAACCATAAAAGCCACATCGCGAACCTTCTTGTCCGCATAACTCTTCTGTCTAGACTGGGCTGCACGAAGTCTATCCTGAATCACCTTGACCTTGTCCATTGCATCCTGAACCATATCAGTACCTAGCAGCCTGGCCTCGCCCGGCTCGAACCAACCCACGGGAGACCTGTACCTCCCATATAGGGCCTCATACGGTGCCATCTGAATACTAGACTGGTAGCTGTTGTTATAAGCAAACTCCGCCGGTGGCAAGAAGTGATCCCATGAACCTCCAAACTCAATCACGCACGCACGGAGCATATCCTCCAAAATCCGAATAGTGCGCTCGGACTGCCCATCAGTCTGGGGGTGAAATGCTGTGCTCAGCTCCACCCGAGTACCTAACTCCTGCTGTACAGCTCTCCAGAACCGTGAAGTGAACTGAGTGCCTCTATCTGAAATGATGGAAACTGGAATACCATGCAGCCGAACTATCTCCTTGATATAGATCTCCGCCGGTCGCTCCGATGAATAAGTAGTGCTCACCGGTATAAAATGGGCGGACTTGGTCAGCCGATCCACAATAACCCAAATGGAATCAAACTTCCTAACAGTCCGTGGAAGCCCAGATACAAAGTCCATGGTGATGCGCTCCCATTTCCACTCTGGAATCTCAATCCGCTGCATCAATCCACCCGGGCGCTGATGCTCATACTTCACCTGCTGGCGGTTGAGGCATCTAGAAACATAATCAACTATATCCCTCTTCATCCGCCTCCACCAGTAATGCTGTTTCAAGTCCTGATACATCTTCGCGGCACCCGGATGGATGGAATACCGCGAACTATGGGCCTCTCCTAGAATCAGCTCTCGAAGATCATCTACATTGGGCACACAGATACGCCCCTGCATCCTCATAACTCCATCATCCCCGATGGTAACATCTCGAGCATCACCACGCCGAACTCTATCCCGAAGGACAAGCAAATGAGGGTCGTCGAACTGACGCTCCCTGATGCGGTCAAATAGAGAAGACCGAGAAACCACACATGCCATAATCCGGCTGGGCTCCGAAAGATCCAGCCTAACAAACTGTCTGGCTAAAGCCTGAACATCCATCGCCATAGGCCTCTCCGAAGCTGGTAGATATGCTAAACTCCCCAAACTCTCTGCCCGACGACTCAAGGCATCGGCAACCACATTAGCCTTGCCCGGATGATAGAGAATAGTAATATCATAGTCCTTCAGTAGTTCCAACCATCTCCTCCGACGCATATTCAGGTCCTTCTGCTTAAGCAAGTGCTGCAAGCTCCGGTGATCAGTGTAGATCTCCGAAGGAACCCCATATAAATAATGACGCCAAATTTTCAAGGCGTGAACAATGGCAGCTAGCTCCAAATCATGAACAGGGTAATTCTTCTCATGCACCTTCAGCTGTCTCGACGCGTAGGCAATCACCCTACCGTCCCGCATCAATACCGCACCGAGTCCAACTCGTGAGGCATCACAATATACGGTATAGGACCCCGTACCTGTAGGCAACATCAATATAGGGGCCGAAGTCAAAGCTGTCTTGAGCTTTTGAAAGCTCGCCTCACACCCGTCTGTCCACTGAAAAGGGGCACCCTTTTGGGTCAATCTGGTCATAGGCGCTGCAATCGAAGAGAACCCCTCTACGAAACGACGGTAGTAGCCCGCCAAACCAAGGAAACTGCGAATCTCAGTAGCGGAGGAGGGTCTGGGCCAACTCTGCACGGCCTCCACCTTCCTCGGATCTACTCGAATACCATCACTCGACACCACGTGGCCCAAAAATGCCACAGAACTCAACCAAAATTCACATTTAGAGAACTTGGCATAAAGCTGCTTCTCCCTCAGGATCTGAAGCACTATCCTCAAATGCTGCTCGTGCTCTTCCCGACTCCGAGAATATACTAGAATATCATCAATGAAGACAATCACGAACGAGTCCAGATAAGGCCTGAACACACTGTGCATCAAATGCATAAATGCTGCTGGGGCATTAGTCAACCCAAAAGACATCACGAGGAACTCATAGTGACCATACCGGGTCCTGAAGGCAGTCTTCGGGATATCTGGCTCCCGAATCTTCAGCTGGTGATACCCGGAGCGCAAATCAATCTTAGAAAACACATGTGCGCCCTGTAACTGGTCAAATAAATCATCAATACGGGGCAAAGGATACCGGTTCTTCACTGTAACCTTATTCAGCCGACGATAGTCAATACACATACGCATAGAACCGTCCTTTTTCTTCACAAACAATACAGGAGCACCCCAAGGCGAAACACCGGGTCGAATAAAACCCTTGCCCAATAACTCCTGTAACTGATCCTTCAACTCCTTTAATTCAGGAGGAGCCATACGGTACGGTGGAATAGAAATGGGCTGAGTGCCCGGCAACAAGTCAATAGCAAAGTCAATGTCTCTGTCAGGCGGCATGCCCGGAAGATCGGCTGGAAATACATCAGCAAAGTCACGTACCACATGAACAGAATCAATAGAGGGAGTGTCAACACTGACGTCCCGCACATAGGCTAGATAAGCAGCACACCCCTTCTCAACCATACGCTGAGCTCTAAGAAAAGAAATAACACGGCTAGGGGTGTGATCTAGAGTACCACTCCACTCAATACGTGGAATGCCTGGCATAGCCAGCGTCACGGTCTTGGCGTGACAATCAAGAATAGCATAATGGGGCGACAACCAGTCCATGCCCAGGAATAATATCAAAATCGACCATCCCAAGCAGCAATAGATCCGCTCTGGTCTCAAAATCACAAATGGTAATCAAACACGACCGATATACGCGGTCCACGGCCAAAGAATCACCCACCGGAGTGGAAACATAAATGGGGGCACTCAAAGAATCCCGAGGCACACCCAGATGAGAAGCAAAGTAAGAAGACACATATGAAAAAGTGGAACCGGGGTCGAATAGAACCGATGCCTCCCTGTGACTAACCAGAATAATACCTGTGATAACAGAATCAGATGCAACAGCCGCAGCGCGATCAGGAATAGCATAGAATCTGGCCTGTCCCCCCTCTCGAGGGCGGCCTCTAGAACCCTGACCCCCGCCCCTGGCTGGCTGGGCAGGTGGAATAGCAGCTGGAGCTGGAATGATTGCCTGCTGACCCTGAGAGCCACGCTGATGCTGCGAAGACTGGTGAGGTGCCCCCCTCCTACGCCTGGGGCACTCCCTCACCAGGTGGCGAGTATCCCCGCACTCAAAACAAGCTCTAAGAGGACGCGGTGGCTGTGACTGACCGGCCTCAACCCCACTAGTTTGACCCCTGGAAGGACCCCGCGCAGGAGGTGCACTGGAAACCGGGGGAGCATAATAAGGCTCCTGTGGTGCTGGAAGACCTGGAGTGCTACCGGCTGCGGGCAATGCTGAGTGAACTGGACGACCGGAATATCCCCTGCCAAAACGACCGGCTGCTGAAGTGCGGGCACCAGAGAAATGGCCCGACTCACGAGACCTCTTGGCCTCTCTATCTCCACGCTCTCTGGGGAGCATACTCTCGATCCTCCTGGCAATGCTAACTGCCTGCTGATAAGATATATCTGTCTCCAACTCTCTGGCCATGCTGGATCGGATAGGCGGAATCAGGCCCTCAATAAATCTCCGTACTCTCTCCCGAACCGTGGCTACCAAGGCCGGTGCATGCCCTCGCTAGACGGGTGAACCTGATAGCATACTCCGATACGGACATGGAGCCCTGTCGCAACCGCTCAAACTCCGAGCGCCAAGAATCCCTAAGGCTCTGTGGAACAAACTCCCTCAAAAATAGATCCGAAAACTGCGTCCAAGTCAATGAAGCAGACTCCTCTGGACTATCCAACTCATACGTGCGCCACCAATCATAAGCGACCCACGAAACTGAAAAGCAGTGAAGGAAACCCCGCTGGTCTCCACAATCCCCATAGTACGAAGGATACGATGACACTCCTCCGGAAAACCCAATGCATCATCTGAAGCCAGGCCACTAAACACCGGAGGATCATATTTCTTGAACCTCTCTAATCTACGCCGCTCGTCCTCGGAGGCGGTCGGTCCACCTCCTGGTTGTGCTGGGGCGGCGGGAGGCATAACCAAAACATCCGGAACATGTCCCACCGGCACACGCTGCTCCCGAGTAACGGCTACGGGAGTCCGGGCCCCTCCCCGGCCCGAGATGTAGGCCGCAACAAGAGGAAGCAATCCCGCCCGGGCCAAAGTGGTATACATGCTCATGAACTGGGCTAGGTTTCCTGGAGTGCTGGAGTAGTAGCAGCTGTAGTCAGTGTACCAGGTGCCTGCGCTCCAACCTGATCCACCGGTGGCATCTCAACGGCAGTGCGTGCGGGTGTTGTGGCTGCACCTCGGGCGCGTCCTCATCCTCTACCACAGCCTCGGCCTCTGACGGCGCCAGCAGGGGGCGCGTGTGCCTGATCCTCGCGAATAGCACGTGTCCTCACCATCTGTGAGAGAATAGAAAGCAGAAGTTTAGATTTGGTGCCAAAAATATCGCACGACAAGGAATCCAAAAGAAATAAAGAGTTTCCTAAATAATTACATAGCCTCTCGTAGATAACTACAAACATCTCCATATCGATCAGCGAGACTCTAAGTAACTGGTTTGTGTCCCGTGACTCCTATGAACCTAGAGCTACGATACCAACTTGTCACGACCCTAGTTCACTAATCGTGAACCTGTCATGACGGCACCCAGTCTCTGTGACTAGGTAAGCCTAACACGATTGCGGAATATACAAATTATAATTACTTAAATAAGAAACAGCGGAAAATAACATAAAAGATATGTAATCCGTGCCACTTGGCACATACATCCGTCACACGATAAATAAACACTACCAAGATCCGGAACCCCACGGTAACACAGACTAAAAGGGAAATACATCTGTGGCTCTATGTGTAAAGAGTATCTAACAACGAAATGAAGAAAATGTCAACTAGTACTACTAGAATAGATGGGAAGCCTCCGGATCCGCGGACGTAGCAGATCATACCTCGAAGTCTCCCAGAAAGCTGCGGAATCACCTAGTACGAGCCTCCTCTGATGTACCCGGATCTGCACAACAAAAGTGTGCAGAAGAGTAGCATGAGTACACCACGGTGGTACTCAGTAAGTGCCAAGCCTAACCTCGATAGAGTAGTGACGAGGAAGGTCAGGGCCCTACTGAGAAACAATAATAATATGATGACAACAAAATAAACAGTTTGACAGATAACAACAAAGTTTCCAAAATAACAACATTTACTGAAACTGTCTACAACCAAGCTAATAACAAATAACCAACTCAAATAAACAAATCCAGGATCCGTGGGAATTGAACCCCCAGTCCCATTCTCAGTACCCATGGGTCTCCGGGAATCGAACCCGCGGCCCATGTCTCAATAATATCACAATAACTCGGGATCTCCGGGAATCGAACCCGCGGTCCCTACCAATAAATAACTCGGGATCTCGGGAATCGAACCCGCGGTCCCTACCAATAAATAACTCGGGATCTCGGGAATCGAACCCGCGGTCCCTACCAATAAATAACTCGGGATCTCGGGAATCGAACCCGCGGTCCCTACCAATAAATAACTCGGGATCTCGGGAATCGAACCCGCAGGTCCCTACCAATAAATAACTCGGGATCTCGGGAATCGAACCCGTAGTCCCTACCAATAAATAACTCGGGATCTCGGGAATCGAACCCGTAGTCCCTACCAATATCACGTCGGGTCTGTGGGAATCGAACCCACAGCCCTAGGTCTCCGGGAATCGAACCCGCAGTCCACAAGCACAGCCAATTAAGGAAATCCAGAGAGAGAAATAATTATGCTCAACTATAACTTCACCGAAAAATAGTGCCAATAATTAACAAGGAATTCAAACAAGGCAGTTAGGCAACCAAACAGTTAAGTGCTACCTAATCATGCTCTTCTAACCATTACCGGGTAAAATATCAAATTAACAACCAAAGACAGGGATATCGCTCATCGAACATTTCTGAATAAAATACGTGTTCATCAACCAGCGCATGTACACGCCCGTCACCTCGCGTACTAGGCATTTCAACTATCACATAATATCCTAGGGGTGAAAATTCCCCCACACGAGGTTAGACAAGCCACTTACCTCAATTCCGGTACAAAACCGCTAAGCAATAACCCTCTTGCCACGAATGTCGGCCTCCACAAGTGTAGAATCTGATAAAAAATCAATAGAATCACATCAAAATAGGCCAATTGGGCATTACCCAATCAAATTAACTCAAAATTCACCAAAACCCACAAGTTGCCAAAACCCGACTTTCGGTACGCTTATCGAAAAATCACGAAAAATATATATTCGGGTTCCTTATCTCAATACGAGTCTGAGCATATCAATTTTACCAAAATCGGACTCCATTTGCCCATTCAAAACCTTGATTTTCTAAAGTCCAAGACTAGGGCTAAACCCTCCATAATTACCCCAAATTCCTCCATTTTCATGATATAATTGCATAATATTACCAATACTAATCATAGTATGAGTTCATAGTTGATTACCTGATGTTTTCCCTTGATTTCCTCCTCAAAATCGCCCAAAATCGCCCTTAAGCCGAGACCCCCAAATGTTAAAATGTTCTGAAATTTTTCTAACTTCTGATACACTTACTTACAGCGATTTTCGCTTCTGCGGAACATTTTCCGCTTCTACGCTCCCGTATCCGCGACCAAAGGGTCGCTTCTGCGGTTCCAGGCCTAGCCGGCCATTTCCGCTTCTGCGACATATGGACCGCCTCTGCGCGTCCGCTTCTGCGAAGCCTTGACCGCTCCTGCGGAAATTTCCGCTTCTGCGGCTAAGTGTCCGCTTCTGCGGACCCGCCTAAGCGGCTAGCCTTCCGCTTCTGCGATGCTTCCCCCCTTAGCCCTTGGCCGCTTCTGCGGCTCAATATCCGCTTCAGCGGTGCCGCACCTGCGGGCTCCTTTCCGCTTCCGCGATCCCAGCGCTTCTGCGCTCCCTTATCCGCTTCTGCGGACTCGCTCCTGCGACCACATTTCCGCAGGAGCGAAAATGACAGAACCAGAACTCTCAACCTGAAATTTCCACAATTTTCTCCCGTTTAACCATCCGAAAACACCCCGAGGCCCCGGGACCTCATCCAAACATACCAACACATCTTAATACCTCATTCGAACTTGCTCCAATCCTCAAAACATGTCTAACAACATCAAAATCCATAATTCGCATCGAATTCAAGCCTAAATTTCTTAAAACTTTCCGAATTGCACATTCGATCACAAACCCGTCCAAACGACGTCCGAATGACCTGAAAATTTGCGGACATATCCAAAATCACATAACGAAGCTACAGAAATTGTCGGAATTCCATTCCGACCCCGGATCAAAATCTCACCTATCGATCGGATTCGCCAAAATTTCAACCTTCGGCATTTCAAGCCTAATTGAGCTACGGACCTCCAAAATACATTCCGAACACGCTCCTAACCCCGAAATCACCTAACGAAGCTAATGGAACCATCGGATTTCCGTTCCGAGATCGTCTTAACACCGTTCCGGCTACGGACCGTTTTCTAGTTTCAAAGCTCTTATTTAGGGACTAAGTGTCCCAAAATGCTCAAATTTTTGGAACCAACTCACCCGGCAACCCACAATAGCAGAAATGAACTTAGGGGAACAGTTAAATTAGGGATTGGGGCGTAATTTTCTAAAACGACCGGTCGGGTCGTTACAGTTCTATAAAGCGGTGGTCAGGCCGGCCATGATGTATGGGGCTGAGTGTTGGCCGGTTAAGAAATCACATATCTAGAAGATGAAGGTAGCAGAAATGAGGATCTTAAGGTAGATGTAAGGGCATAGTAGGATGGATAAGATCAGGAATGATGTTATTAGGGAGAGGGTGGGCGTGACTTCCATTGATGACAAGATGCGGGAAGCAAGGCTCAGGTGATTTGGGCACGTTCAGAGAAGAAGCCTAGATACCCCGGTAAGAAGGTGTGAACGACTGGTTGTGGAGGGCTCGAGAAGAGGTAGAGGGCAACCCAATAAGTATTGGGGGGAGGTGATAAGGCAGGATACGGCGATGCTCCAGATTTTCGTGGACATGGTGTCACACCTCCTTTTTCACACACCTCTACCCCGAAGGGTAAAAATGTATAAAAGGGGAGTTTTTCCAATTAAAGTGACATTATTCGAATTGGGATTATTTATTTCGTTTTAGAGTCGCCACTCGGGAAATGATTGGCTTTTGGTGTCCCGAGTCACCGGTTTAAATCCCAAATCGAGGAAAATTATTCGACTTCCCAATTTGAGGCTGCGAACCAAAAATTCTGTGTAAGGAACTCTGTTGACCCGAGGAAAGGTGTTAGGCACCCCCGCATCCCGTGGTTCTAGGACGGTCGCTTACATTATCATAAATGGCTAAAAATCTAATTTTTACATGCCCCAACCTATAGTGCAATTTTTATAATTATTTATTGTCACACCTTCTTTCGGCGCTACCGCACCCCGCGAAGGGTGTGGTAGAGGGAGTTTTTCCAATTAAAGGACAATCAAAACGAGATCGATTTATTAAGAGATTCAGAGTCGCCACTTGGGAAATTTATGATGTCCCAAGTCACCGGTTTGAATCCCGAATTGAGGAAAGGTTTGACTCTATTTAACAGTCCGCGAACAAGAAATCCGGTTAAGGAATTCTGTTAATCCGGGAGAAGGTGTTAGACATTCCTGAGTTCCGTGGTTCTAGCACGGTCGCTCAATTATCATGTTTGGCTTAACTATCTGATTTTTGTAACATGCTTTTAACTTATGTGAAAATTTTAACTTTCAACTTCTTTGATTATTATTATTTTATAAGAATTGCAATGTAACAAAAATGTATCTCGAACCACGTTGTACCAGTATGCTCGTGGTTGTCAACACATTTCGACTAAGTTGAGATTTGGATTTGGGTCAAATAAATGTGCACCCGAGTTTAAGAAGATAAATTTATTAAACATGCGCCTAAAGCAACTACGAGTTTGGACTTTGCGAGGGCCATGGAATTTTGCTAAATGGCACAAATCGAATTCTAAGGTTGAGTTAAAGCTAATTAAAATGAGGGCCACGCAATTGTCATTTTATTAATTAAAGGGCAAACCTAAAAAAACTATGATTTTCTACATTTATTGTGTCTAGTAATGAAAAGCAAGTCTTAATTGATCAATATTAATAAATTTCGTTTCCCGAGTTCAAGTTCGGATTCAAACACAAGGAGGAACCTCTTTATTTGAACCCGCTACCTAATTCAAAGCCCAAACTTGTTACAAAATCAATTTCATTAACCTAGGTGCGAATGCAAACCTTTAGCAATTTCTTTTGGGCTTCAAGCGTGGTCCAGAAAGAAAGACCAGATAGTTAATTCCAAATTGGACCTTGCACGGATGAATGCGGGCCCAAACTTAGCACTTGGGACTTAGAGATTTGCAACTGGGTGACTTATTTCAAACTTATATAGATTATTTCACACCAATCAGATTTGATTTTAATTCCCAAATTCAGCTCCTTTTATCTAGTCATCGAGTAGTTAAATTCCATTTATCACTAAAAGTGCTAAAACTGGAAAATATTACTTGAAATGAGCAAACCAATCGTGAATTTAGATGTCCTGTGTATCTATTGAACAATTCAATTATATAATTCAATCATCATCTTCAAATCATAACCAATAGTACTATTTATAATTTCTGGCAAGGTACTAGTTTTAGATATACATAATCATGCTAACAGTCCAACTCCAAAGCACAATAACTCAATTCCACCTTTGAATCAATAAGCAACATTCGTATTCAACTGAGTGGAAGAGGAAAGATATGAGAGATCTGAGATTAAGCCTACCTAAACTAATCTACTGGATCAAAATAGATAAAATATATTAACTCACATCCATTATTTATGTCAGTAAAAATCGATGCATATCAGTTAACACATCTAACTATCTATCAACACACATAGAATATGAATATGAGATCTCCGTTTCAACAGCTACACCAAGGTAATTTTGAGATGTGTACCTTACAACTTTCTATCCCTCTATGCCTTTCAACTCCCTTTTTTACATTAAGCATTGTTACCATCACCCATAGAACAGACTTGTACAATCATCAATTAGTGCGAAATGTAACATGCAAAATATTAGACTTATATCCGTAATTGATTGACCTCAAGGATATAATAATAATCAGGGAATGAGTTTTTCCACTTAAAGGACAGTCGAAACGGGATCAATTTATTTAATTTTTTTGAGTCACCACTTGGGAAAATAATGGTGTCCCAAGTCACCGGTTTAATCCCGAACCGAGGAAATTTATGACTATATATTACAGTCTGCGAAACTAGAAACCTGGATAAGGAATTCTGTTAACCCGGGAGAAGGTGTTAGGCACTCCCGAATTCGGTGGTTTTAGCACGGTCGCTCAACCGCAATTTTTGTTTTTATCTAATTTCATTATATGCTTTTTACAATGTGTGCAATGTTTCACTTTTAATATTTTATGGCTTGCGACATCACGAAAACGTATTTCGAGTCACACTGCAACCAGTACGCCTGTGACTTTTAATACGTTTCGACTTCGCCGAAATTTAAGTTTTGAGTCACATTAGATGTGCACTCATATTAGGGAAGGTATATTTTAAAATCGTGCCTATATCGTCTAACAACTTATTATTCTTTTGGAAAGACCATGGAATTTACTAAATAGTCTTTCCGGATCTATCACATTATTACTATTATTATGGGGGCCGCGCTTATTTTGTTTTCATACGAGGCTCGTCCCATTTTTATTTTAATAGTCCAATCCTAATAAATACTATGTTTTCTATTATTGGTTTTTCCTTAGTCATTTTTAGTTATGTTATAATTTCAGAAGTATGTCCAGGCCTTATCATTTGTATTACCAGGCCTGGACGTTCGTGGCTCTAATTCAGCGAACCAGCTCGCATATCTGGGTTTCAGAAACCCAGAATACGCTGAAGTCATTTTTCAGAAGCCCAAGTACAAGTCCAATTGGATCCAGGCCTGCGCTATTATTCAGGCCTAGACCAAATGAAGGAAGGGAAGGAAACAAAATCGAGAATTCATGATATACACAGATACTTGAAATCAAAAAGAAGAATCAACCCAAATTGTATTTATTTCATAAGAGAAACAAAAGTACAGAATTAACGGTATCAATTTTAAATCACCATTATCTAACACTAATCAAATCTTAATAACAGACTAATTTTCTTCATATTTTATTAGTAATGAATTACCTAACTATGTAAACAAGATCATTATCGATTAAAATAACAGATCATTACTTAATTATGCAAACAGGATAATTACTTAACGTATTACTAATTATGACTCATACTCTTCTGATTGTAATTATCAAATGCTAATTGTATTCAAATAGTAGGTTAATTGTGTAACGATTTCGATCAGTCACATGATTCTTACTTTGTAATTAGCTACTTGTTTTAAGATACGTCATTTTCAATTGCTACTAAACTATTTAAGATGAACAAATAGACATCAAGCTAAACTGATTACCACATGCTAATTCAGATTAGTATTGTGGTTATATGCAAGTTACAAGAATATTTTTTGAGCTAAGTGAGTTAGTTTTTAACTAATTAATCTATTTGTTTTAGAACTAAGCTAAGTGATTATGATTACTTTTACTCTAATATATATCCTATCTATTACATTATCTTTAGCATCATCTCATGTTTTCATATATTTCAGTTATACAACTATTTCCTATCAAATTACAAAGTATCTATTTGTGTGATAAAGTAAGAACATATAATAGTAACAGAAATAGTCTTCTTCTGAAAATCAACTCATAGAATTCATTCTTCAATATCAGCTGCCAATTACATGTTTAAGTAGTAGTTGAGTACCTGGTATTGAAAAGAAGGGGAAGATAAAAAATAAACAGGGCGGTGAAAGTACAGCAACAACAACAGTAACGACCAGCAGTAGCTTCAACACTTCAATCTAGAAAATCCCACCAATATGGAGAAAAACCAGTAAGAAAAATAGAGAAGAAAAATAAATTCCCAAATTTCTCTTTGCTTTCTCTTTCTAGCTTTGAACACTCTTCAATTCTCAAAAGAAACTCTCAAAAATTAAATAAATTGATCATGTTCCGACTGTCCTTTAAGTGGAAAAAATCCTTCCCTGATTATTATTATATCCCTTCCCGGGGTGTAGTAGTAAACAGTGGCACATCTACGTTGGGTAGTAAAAAAGGAGGTGTGACAGCTCTGGCGACTCTGGTTGGGTCCGTCTAGGACAGGTGACCCGGTAATTAAAGACCGAGCATACTATGTGTTGCATTTTTAATTGTCTTTGATCGTTATGCGGACCGGCAAAACTCCCGAGAGTAGAAAAGAATATTCAAAAATGAAAATAGAGAGATAGAACTAGTGATAAAAGAGTTGTTGGAAAATTTGGAAATTTGGAAAATGAGAAAAAATGGCTTTGTTGAAATAATTGGTCAATTAATTTGACCGAACTACGCAGGTTTGATTCTCGCCATTAGGTAAGATACGTAGGCACCTTGAACGGGTCCAACCACCCTTTTAGAAAAAGACCAAAAAATATTTTTTTCAAATAATCGAGGTGATCGCTATTTTGGAAATAGCCGAATGTTCCGAAAGGACGCCGAAAGGCTGTTTTGGCAAAAATGGCCACTTCGAAAGTCATCTTTCCCCTTTTATAAAAATAAAAATGAAAATTTGCTTTGAAAAATGTTTTTCATTTTTTTAAATAAAATCGCCTTAATAAATGTGCAGGATGAGCACGATACAGAATGAACCCTTCACTCTAATGAATAGAATCCCTTTGGAGCTAAGACTATGGTGGAACGACATCGGACAGGAAGGACAGAATTTGGTCAAATGCTACTTAAAGGAACTTACGGGTTTAATGGACATAATTCTCCGAGGTGATATAATCCGAGCACTTGTCACATGCTGGGATCCTGCGCACAATGTTCTACATTTTTCGAACTTTGAACTCACTCCCAATCTTGAGAAAATTGCTTACTATATAGGGAAAAATGAGGTACCCTTAAAAGAGAAATACCTGGTGGCTACAAGAGCAATAACGGTGCACCGTTTCCCTGACTCCTTGAAGATTGATCGAAACGTCCACAACGAGGATTTGGTTAATGGGTTTTGCTCCCTAAACTTCATCTACAGTAGATACGGACATGTCGGAGGTTTCAATGACCCCACGAACAAACTTTGTAGCAAGTCCAACCGAGCTAAATGGGAGGAGCATCGATGATTCTCTTTCCTAGTGGCGTTTCTCGGGATAATCATATTTCCAAGAAAGGATGGGCACATTGATAGAGTCACCGGGGTAGCCAGCACTTTGATTGTACAAGATAATTGCACTTTGGCTCCGATGATTATAGCGGATATCTATCGTGCCCTGACTACATGTAAAGCAGGGTGCAACTTCTTTGAGGGATGTAACTTGGTTCTGCAAATCTGGTTGATAGAACATCTATGCCGTCATCATTCGTTCTCGAGCTATGGGCCGACTGAAAGAACGTGCCTCGAAGAATTCTATATGAGAACAAAAGAAGTTAAGCTGCCAGAGGGAGTTAAAGGTTGGATTTCATATCTGAGATCATTGACCGATAGCCAAATCGATTGGGCATACAGATAGTTGCCCCTCGATGAGGTGATTTACATGCCGACGGAAGGGTCACACTTCTTGATCATGGGTTTGAAAAGTATCCAGCCTTATGCCCCATACAGGGTCCTACGATAGCTGGAAGGTGTCAATTTATACCAAAGGATGGGGACCTCAGTTTGCAAATAATAGAGATTAGTCCGGATGGGCAATTCCCGGAAGCAAAGGTCCGACAGATTTGGAATGAGTGTCAAAATTTGAAGGCAAAAACTCGTATGGAGAATAGAGCTCGGGGAGAAGTATCGCCAGGGTACACTGCATGGCATTGACGGGGTATTGAGCATGATAGACCATCGAAAAGACCTCACTTTCAAGATTTGGCGGAGCAGTCTAAGGAAAACAGAAATTGGACGGCCAAAAAAATGAGTATAAGGCCAAAATCAGCTTGCTAGAAAAACAGTTGCGGGATCTCCAGTTCGAGAGCAGTTTACAGGCAGCATCTTACGAAGGAGAAAAGAAGCAGCTGAAAAAGGAGAATGAAATTCTAAAGGATCAAGTTGCAAAAATGAAAATTGCATCCGAGACCCCGATTTGCTTAGCCCGAGACGAGAAGCTAATTGAAAATCTTCGGCGCAAAGTGAATGACTACAGCTTTGATCTGGACAAGGCAGAAAAAAGTTAGTTAGGGTTCGGAAGCAACTGGCCAAAGACACCGAGGAAAGAGCTAGGTTGGTTCAGCAGCTACAAGACAAACATGAGGTTGAGGTAGCCCATTTACGAAAGAAAGTCATCACAGCCACTGTCAAGAGTAACAAGATAATCAAAGAATTCGAAGAAGAAAGAGAGCATTGTTACATGACTATGGCTCAGCTGGAGTTCGAGCTACAACAACTGCAAAAAGAGAACCAACACACCTTAAATGCTCACGCCAAACAGATTAGCAGGTTACTTCAAGAGAAAGGGGTCGTTCGAGAAAGAATTGTACATATTGCTCAATATATCACCCGAAAGTGCCAACTGTGTGAAGACATGTCCCGAGCAACATTTGTATCAGCCGTGAAATTCTTTGTGAAGCAAGTCATGTCCTACCTAGATAGGCTCCAAAGTGGATTAGCATATAGGCCCGCGGCAAGACCGAACAACGTCTCGCGGGCATCAGGAGCATTAATGTATTCATAGGGCATGCATTTTGTAGTCGTATTTCTTTTTGCATTAGTAGCACAACATCATCTTGTAAATCAATGTTTTTGAATATCAATGAAAAGATCAAAAAGTTGTTGCTAATCCTTTTTTCTGCTTTGTATTAATTGTTTGCACGATAGGCAAACAAGTAGGAACGAAAATTAATAAAGAAAATGAAAAAGAGAAGAGAAAAGAAAAGGAAAAAAAAGAGAGAAAAGAAAAGAAAAAAAAAAGGATGATGTTGGTTCAAAATGGAATAAGTGCCGGGATGATGCATGACGATCGAAAGAAAAAGTTGTGATTTTTTCAATCGTTGCACCTTATCCTTTTATGTACTAACTATTAACAAGTGTTGTTGTTTATGAGAACCAGATTTCAACTGGCAACTGGTACTCTGGCAAATCATCATTACAACACACGATCAAAGACTATGACTAAGGATATATCTCAGGAAATCGAGCCGACTATCATGGACCCAGTGCAAGAAGAGGAGGTTGTGGATGTAGCGAGGATGAAGGAGGAAATGTATAAGCTCAAGCAGCAGATGTCGGAAATGTACCAAGCTTGGTCCAGGGGTCAACCCTTACCCGCATATCCAGCCAACCCAGCATATGTCCCTCCCACCAATCCTAATCCCAAGTCACCGACCATGAACTCATCCCCCACGTACCCAGATTTCCACCACTACTATGCCTCCACTTCACAGGCACCACCACCACTGTCCAAACAGATTCCACCCCAGCCACCATAGGTTGCCCCGGTGTATGTGGCACCTCCACCTGTTGCTCTGCATAAGTCATCAAGTGAACCCGTGTTCCATGTGCAAGATACCCATTACTATCCGCCGGAGCCGACATTTAGGCAGCATGAGTCTTATACCCCACTGATGGAGACAACTGAAGAAAAGCCCGTCAAGAAATTGGAACAAGAGGAAATGGCACGGAAGATAAGGAGTTTAGAACAGTCTTTCCGTAACATACAAGGGCTAAGAGGTCAAGTGAGCGTAGCATACAAACATATATGTCTGTTCCCAAAGGTGCAGCTCCCGGTTGGGTTCAAGCTACCTAAATTCGACATGTACGATGGACATGGGGATCCTGTAGCCCATCTCAGGGGGTATTGCAGCAAGATGCGCGGTGCAGGAGGGAAAGATGAACTCTTGATGGCATACTTTAGTCAGGGTTTGAGTGGTTCTACGCTGGAGTGGTATACACGTCAGGATCACACTAGATGGTTCATCTGGGATGATCTATCGCAATCATTTGCAACCACTTCTAGTACAACTTGGAGATAATACCAGACAGGCTGTCGCTTACCAAGATGGAGAAGAAGCCCGGAGAAAGTTTTCGGGAGTATGGCTTTAGATGGAGGGAACAAGCGGCACGAGTGGATCCGCCAATGAAGGAGACTGAAATGGTAGATTGTTTTCTGCAGGACTTAGATCCTACTTACTACGGTCATCTGGTGTCGGCTATTGGTAAGAATTTCAATGAAGTAGTGAAAATGGGGAGTTTTGTAGAGGAAGGGTTGAAAACCAACAAAATCATGAGCTTTTCTGCTATCAAGGCCACGAATCAGGCTATACAAACCGGGAATGGAGGATCTATTGGAAAGAAGAAGAAGGAAGAGGTTTAAGTTGCAGAAAGTAAACCATGGACTCGGAGCCAAAGCATATACCATCACCCACCTCGCCCAAACCAACCATACACACCGGCGCCTTACAACCCACCTCTACCATATTATCCACCCACTACTCCACATTACCCCATGCCACAAGCCCAACCTTACCCATCGCCCCCTTATGTATGGCGAGCCCAAGTGCCACAAAACGTCTATCATACACAGAACACCTACTCTACTTCCAGAACCTACAAGAACCCAAATAGACCCAATTTCCGACCTGATCCAGTAATGAGAAACAGAGCCCAAACAAAGAACACATTCACCCTATTGGGGGAGTCTTACACCAGCCTCTATCATCGTCTGAAAGAATTGGGGATGCTAAACCCGATTGAACCAAAACTGCCAAACCTACCTCCCAGAAACATTGACCTGTCAGTCAGGTGTGAATATTGCTTCAGAGCACCGAGGCACGATACTGAAAAGTGTTGGCACTTGAAGTCTTCTATACATGAGCTCATTGACAGTAGGAGAATTGAGGTACAGGCTCCAGAAACTCCAAACATTACTCAGAATCCACTGCCGACTCATCATGAGACACACATAATAGAGTTAGAATAAGAAAAGAGCAGTAGGAAGCCGTCCCAATCAGTAATGATGATAAAAGCCAACAGTAAAGTGGAGAAAGAAGTTGAGACAGAGAAAACGACAGCTGAGGTACCAGTGAAAAAGCCGCCAATGGTTGAAACTTTGAAAATTGTGGTGCCAGGGGTTAAGCCGTTGTTGACAGTAAAAGGAGCATGCATGGAACCAGTGATCATAAAGCCAGTGGTGCAAATGCCGGTGGTTGATACTAAAGCCATACCTTGGAACTACAACAAAGTTGTAGTAATGTACAAGGAAAAAGAAGTTACAGGGGAGGTCAATGAAACACATGGCCTCACTCGTTCCGGGCGGTGCTTTGCCCCGGAAGAGTTAAGAAAAATGAAATAAAGGAGAGTCATGTGAAGAAACCGGTCTCTGAAGAAGAAGCAAAAGAATTTCTGAAGAAGATAAAAGCTCAAGACTACTCGATAGTAGAACAGCTGAGAAAGACGCCTGTACAAATCTCATTGCTTTCATTGTTAATTCACTCAGAGGAGCATATAAAGACATTGCCGAAAATACTGAATGAAGCACATGTCCCTGAAAAGATCTCAGTCTGCCATCTTGAGAAGATTACCAACAAGATTTTTGAGTCGAACAAGATAACATTCTTGGACAATAAATTGCATGTCGAAGGGACTGAACACAACAAGGCACTCTATCTTACCGTCAAAAGTGAAGAATCAGTGGTTACTCGGGTTTTAATAGACAATGGGTCGAGTGCAAACATTTGTCCACTCTCGACTCTCGGAAAGTTGAAGATTAATCCTGACAGAATCCGGTGGAATAGTGTGAGTGTTCGAGGGTTTGACGGAGGAAGCAAAAATACCTTGGGAGATATTGTGCTGGAGGTCACCATTGGGCCGGTAGACTTTACCATGGAATTTCAGGTGCTAGATGTCACTGTGTCCTATAATCTATTGCTGGGTCGGCCATGGATCCATGCGGATAAAGCCGTACCATCATCCTTACACCAAATGGTAAAGTTCGAATGGGAACAACAAGAAATTATAGTACACGGAGAGGAAGACGCTAGCAATACCATAACTTTTTGAGGAAGCAGATGGGGACAAGGGTCCCTGGGTGTATCAGGTGACAGACACTGTGGTAGTGAACAAGATAGCAGAAGGAGAGAGCTTTCCAATCCCTACAGTGGCATCTACCGTAGTGATGGTAGCCAAAGAGATGTTCTAGAATTGATTTACACCGGGAAAAGGTCTAGGAATAACCTTACAGGGAATAACTCAACCTATCCATCTACTTGTAAACAATGACACCTTTGGCTTAGGCTTCAAACCTACCCACACCGACATCCAGAAAGCCAAAAGAACCAAAAAGAAAAATTGGACACTCCCTAAACCAGTCCCAAAATTGTCCGACACCTTCACCAAGCCTGGTACACAATGATATCTGGTGACAGCTGTGTCAAGGTATGCTGAGATTAGACCTAATGCGGAACTCCTGGCGAGGTTTGAAATGTTATTCGGGGACGTGAACATAGTGGAGATGGGCGAGGGTACCAGCAAGATAGATATTCAGTTCGTGGGGTCTAGTGTTGCACTCGATAATTGGGAAGCCACTCCTTTTCCAATCAGGAGGGAGTCTTGGTAGTTAGCTTTCGAAATATATCATCATTTCCCAAAAGGAAATTTTATTTTTGTAGTTCCCACCCCAATTGAAATCAAATGTACCCAGTCTTTATTCATCTTTTGAAAATATCAATGAAATGCAGTTTCTTCTACTTCTTCGTTTTCGCCTTATTTTTATTTATTTTTTCTTTTTCTTCTTTTTGTACAGTTCAATATGCGCTGATTCTGATGATATGTCATGCATGAAGGATTCCCGGCCCAATTCTGACAATCGAATTATTATACAAGAAATTGAGAATGAGAGTGAAATAGAATATGAGGATGAGGAAATACTGGAGGAAATAAGTAAAGACTTGAATCAATATGAGGAAAAACCCAAACCGAACTTAAGTGAAACAGAATCTATCAATCTGGGGAGTAAGGATAATGTTCGGGAGATAAACATCAGTTTACACTTAGAAGTCTCCCTCAGGGAAGAGTTAATAAAGCTGCTGCACGAATTCAAGGACATCTTTGCCTGGTCCTATGATGACATGCCCAGACTTAGCACTGATTTGGTGGTACATAAGTTTCCTATTTATCCTGAATGCCGGCCGGTAAAGCAAAAGTTGAGGAAATTCAAAACGGACATCAGCGTGAAGATAAAAGAAGAAGTGAATAAGCAGTTTGAGGCAAAGGTCATACGAGTTACTAAGTACCCCACCTGGTAGCAAATGTTGTGCCAGTTCCAAAGAAAGATGGAAAAACCAGGGGGTGTGTCGATTACAGAGACCTCAATAAGGCCAGTCCAAAGGATAATTTCCCATTGCCGAATATCCACATACTAATCGACAAGGCCAGTCCAAAGGATGGCTCTTTTGTAGATTGCTATGTGGGTTATCATCAGATCCTAATGGACGAAGAGGATGCGGAGAAAACAACTTTTATTACGCCTTGGGGAACATACTGCTATAGAGTGATGCCGTTTGGGTTAAAGAATGCCGGAGCTACTTATATAAGGGCAATGACCACAATGTTCCATGATATGATGCATCGAGAAATTAAAGTGTATGTGGACGACATCATCATAAAGTCTAAGAAGCAACATGATCATGTCAAGGTCTTGAGGAAGTTTTTCCAAAGACTCCGAAGGTATAATCTTAAACTCAATCCTGCGAAATGCGCTTTTGGAGTACCTTTAGAGAATGTATTGGGATTTATAGTAAGTCGGCAAGGCATTGAACTAGATCCATCAAAGATAAAATCCATCCAGAGTTTGCCTCCGCCGAAGAACAAGAAGGAAGTGATGAGCTTACTAGGAAGGCTGAATTATATTAGTCGGTTCATCGCTCAGTTGACATTAATATGTGAGCCTATTTTCAAGTTGTTAAAGAAGGATGAAGCAGTGAAATAGACCGATGAATGTTAGGAGGTCTTCGATAAAATCAAGGAATATTTGGCAAATCCTCCAGTGTTAGTTCCTCCGGAGCCAGGAAGACCTTTGATCTTATATCTGACAGTGCTTGATAATTCGTTTGGTTGTGTACTGGGATAGCACGATGAAACGGGCAAGAAAGAACAAGCTATATATTACCTTAGTAAGAAATTCACATATTACGAGGTAAAATATACTCAGTAAGAAAGAACATGATGTGCATTGACCTGGGTGGCTAAGAAATTAAAGCACTATCTGTCAGCATACACCACATATCTGATATCACGGTTAGATCCTCTGAAGTATATATTTAAGAAGCCCATGCCTACAGGAAGACTTGCTAAATGGCAGATTCTGCTCACAGAATTTGACATCATTTATGTAACACGTACGACGATGAAGGCGCAAGCAGTTGCAGATCACTTGGCAGAAAATCCAGTGGATGATGAGTATGAGCCACTAAAGACATACTTTCCGGATGAGGAGACAATAAATGTTGAAGAAATAGAACAAAGCGATAAGCCAGGATGGAAGATGTACTTCAATGGAGCCGTCAACAGTAAAGGAGTTGGGATTGGAGCAATCCTTATTTCAGAAACGGGTCAACACTATCCCGTTACCGCTCAACTTCGATTTTTCTGTACCAACAATATGGCCGAATATGAGGCATGTATATTGGGATTGAGGATGACAATAGATATGGATGTTGAAGATATCTTGGTCATGGGTGACTCGGATCTTTTGATACATCAAATTCAGGGAGAATGAGAGACAAGAGATTTGAAATTGATACCTTATCGGCATTGTCTACATGAACTATCCCAAAGATTCCAATCCATAGAGTTCAAACATATCCCAAGAATGCACAATGAAGTAGCAGATGCTCTGGCCACACTATCCTCTATGTTACATCATCCGAACAAAGCCTATATAGATCCACTTCAGATACAGGTGTATGATCAGAATGCTTACTGTATTGCTATGGAAGGAGAGTTGGATGGAGAACCGTGGTATCACGATATCAAGGAATACTTGAAGGCAAGAAAATACCCAGAACAAGCCACCGGAGATCAGAAGAGAGCTATAAAACGCTTAGCAAATGGCTTCTTCCTCAGTGGTGGAACTATATATAAAATAACACCAGACTTGGGCTTGCTGAGATGTGTGGATGCGCAACAAGCTGATAAGATTATGACTGAGGTGCACGCTGGAGCTTGCGGACCTCATATGAGCGGGTATATCTTAGCAAAGAAGATTCTGAGAGCCGGGTATTATTGGCTCACCATGGAGCGGGACTGTATCAGGTATGCGAGGAAATGCCACCAATGCCAAGTACATGGAGATTTAATCCACTCCCCACCTTATGAATTGCATACGATGTCTGCACCCTGGCCATTTGTTGCCTGGGGCATGGATGCTATCGGACCAATAGAGCCTGCAGCTTCTAATGGACATAGATTCATTTTGGTCGTGATTGACTACTTCACTAAGTGGGTGGAGGCAAAGACATTCAAAGCGGTGACAAAGAAAGCCGTGGTGGATTTTGTGCATGAAAATATTATATGTTGATTTGAAATTCCCAAAGTAATTATCACAGATAATGGGGCTAATCTAAACAGTCACCTCATGGCAGAAGCATGTTAGAGATTTAAGATCCTACATCGTAACTCTATACCTTACAGGACAAAGGTAAATGGGGCAGTAGAAGCTGTAAACAAGAATATAAAGAAGATCCTTAGGAAAATGGTGGAGGAGTCTAGACAATGGAACGAGAAGCTGCCTTTCACTCTTATGGGTTATCGCATAACAATGCGCACTTCTATCGGTGCCACACCCTATTCATTGGTGTATGGGACAGAGGCTGTTATACCCGCAGAAATCGAGATACCGTCACTACGAATCATAGCTGAAGCTGAGGTAGGTGACGAGGAATGGGTAAAAGCCCGAATGAAACAATTAAATCTGATTGACGAGAAGAGGTTGGCAGCGGTTTTCCACGGGCAATTGTATCAACAAAGAATGGCCAAAGCATATAATAAGAAGGTGCGTGCTCGGAAGTTTGAAGTTGGACACCTTGTATTGAGGCGTATCTTACCACATTGGGCTGAAGCAAAGGGCAAATTTGCGCCAAACTGGAAAGGGCCATTTACGGTATCACAGGTGTTGTCTAATGGGCTATTATATTTGACACACGTTGAAGGGAAATGCGTAGAGACTGCTATCAATTCAGATGCGGTTAAAAGATACTATGTATGATCCCTTTTCAATTGTATGATTGTATTTTGTTGTGATTTTGGAATTGAAATGATGAAGGCATTTTATTCTCTATCCAAACACTTTATCCATTGACATCTCCTTCGAGCCGTGTTCAATATATTCTTTCATACCCCTCTCTCGGAATTGCTTACGATACAAAAGAAAAATAGCCAAAAAGAAGGAAAAGAATGAAAAAAAAAGAAAAAAAAGAAAAAAAAAAGAGAAAAAGCAAATGCAATCAAAAGAAAAAGACAAGGAAATCGGGAAATATTCAAACGAAATCATGAATTATGGCGTAGTCTGAACTACGTCTGACTTGATCCCGAAAGGGTACGTAGGCAGACTCACTGAGGTTCAGTCACAATAAAGAAAAAATCCAAAAATCCCCCACATATTGAAACTGGGGCAGAAGTTATGTTTTATAATTCCGAGAGTTCCAAATATTTTTAAACCCTCGTAAATTTTTGAGCCTTTATACCTTTCTTTCTTAACCCATCCAAAAGCCACGTTACAGTCCAAAGAAATTCCTTCTAATCAATTTCAAGAAAATAACAAATGCAATGAGAATAAAGGAAGATCGGTACATTGGACAACATCAGTGGTGCAGAAAAACAAAAGACAAAAAGGAAAAATGAAAAATGAAAAAATGAGAGGGTCTCATCGGTGAAAACCTTAACGGGCACCGTGAGGCAACTGTGAGGTTCAGAGAGATAAAAACGAGAGAGACTTGTCAGTGAAAACCTTTAACGGCACTGCAAGGCGATTGTGAGGTTGAGAGAGAATAAATGAGAGTGTCTTATTGGTAAAAACCTTTCATGGCACCACAAGGCTATTGCAAGGGGTTATTTCTGAAAAGAGAAAAGCAAAAGAAATATAGGATCAATTTGGGTTGCAAGAAATTTGGAGTTAGAATAATGGATTGAACGAACTGGGTCGGAGTTTAAATACATGGCATGGTCAACAGAATCAGCCAACATACCCAGATAAGTCCAATCACTTCTCCAAAACACCTTTACCCTTTTGAAATTCATTTTCCTGCATTTCATTGTTTATCCTTTGAAGGCTAACTACCAGCTTCCGATGATAAGATTTGAAATAACACTAGATCAGAAGAGAAAAAGAAAGTAGTTGAAAATAAATAAAGGAGATGTGACAGCACTGGCGACTCTGAAAAATTAAATAAATTGATCCCGTTCCGACTGTCCTTTAAGTGGAAAAACTCTTTCCCTGATTATTATTATATCCCTTCTCGGGGTGTAATATTAAACAGTGGCACATTATACGTTATGTGAAAAAAGGTGGTGTGACAATAACTCTAATAGTAGTCCCATTACAATTCCAATACAAAACTCAAAGTCTTTAAACACAAATCATGTTATGCATGCTGAGAAAAGTAATTGATATTACAAGCTAAGAAATAAACTAAGGAGAAAACACATTCTGAAATCAGGAAAGCATAATCTTTATTTCTATTCAATGAAACACCCCATGATCTATTTTTACATGATTAAAATCAGAGGTGTGTACCTGGTAATTGAATATGAAGCAAGAAAAGGAAAGAGGTCAGCAGCAGATAGTAGGCAAGCAACACACTGATGCTTGGAACAATTTAGAAAGTCACACCAGCAGTCCATGAGCAATTTAAAAAAAACCAGCAAACTCAAGAATAAGTTCGAAAATCCACTTATGAACAGGAACAAACAGACTTAAACCAAGAAACAAGGGTAATGGAATAGTGTTTTCTTTTAGCTTTTTCTCTCCCTCTCTCTATCAGAATCTCTATCTTCTTTTATAGACTAAAACTGACCCTTATTTTATTCTAAGTTTTCACCTTTTCTAGCCTGTATATTACTTCACATGCGCACCCCTTAACCCTTTTATCATTAACCCATGTTATTCCCTCAGGTTCCCACTTTTATTGGTGTAAGTATGGGTTTTACCTATTAAACTAATCTTCAGAAATAAAAAATGCAGTGAATATCCTACTGTGAAGTAGGTTCCACTGCTATTTTCATGTGCATTTTCAGCCTTTAATATTAAACTAGACTATTTTCTGACTTTCCCTTACTTAGTATCATTGTCAGGATGTTTTTGCACTATGGTCTGCCATAATGGTTCAACACATGCTCAAGGGTGGCAGTCCACTAAGCTTTGAAATTCCTATTTAAATTGAAGCTAAAATTTGACTTCGCTATAACCAATTCAGATTTCTAAACTTAGCCATAAACAAATCAAATTTCAATTCAATTGATGATTCGGACCAAACTAGGCAGTATTGACAAATTGTTGTCAACTGTTCTAACAAAATTTCAGAGCTAATTGACATTGTTCGTTAATTCGATCACAACACATGTAATCGATAACAAATAATCGACAAACAAGCTAATGATTTCTGATTTCAAACAGGGCAGGGATCAAACAATGTGAATTTACGTAGACGAAAACAAATTAAACATGTAGTTCAATCACGGCGACTGCAATTCACGAACAAAAGAAAAGATCGACCAAATAAAATGTCTATTGGAGATGAGGAAAATAGAAAAATTAACGAAAATTGAAAAAGATAAAAAATGATAACACTGCTAAATTAACACACAAATTCTAAGACAAATAAAAGGCAGAAGAAAGAAGAAAAGAAATAAAATACATCACAGATGAAAAATCACAAAAGAACGAAATTGGACTAACGAATTTGACCTTTTCGAAGTCGAACACTCTAGTCGAAGTGTTCTCAACCGAGAACACCTCGAATAAAGTCCATTGGACCCCTAAATTTCAGTCAATTGGACTCTATTCGACTTTTCGAATTATTAGGGTTCATAAAGTCATTTTGGGGCTCGACCAGTTCCGGTCAGATTCGAGCCGAACCAAGGTTGGTCGGGGTGTGAGGAGGGTCGGGGGAGTGGCTGGTGTGAATTTGGGATCATGGGGATGAGTTAGGGTTTTTGCTCAAATCTTCCATTGAAGATTCGAGGAGTTGGATGATGATTTGAGGTTAATGGAGTATAGATTTGGTAAGATGAGGATATAATGGTTCAGGGGTGTTGTTTTGGTGGCCATCAGCTTCATCGCCGCCGGGTTTCCGGCGAAAGGGTGGGGTGGCGGCTAGGGTTTTAGTGGAGGGGATTGGTGAGGGAGAAGGGGAAAGGATCGTTTGGTGTGAATGAATGGGGTAGCGGGGGTTTTGGGGGGGGGGGGTTTGATAGATTAAAGATTAGTTGATTATTCTGGGCCATTGGATGATGAGATCCAACGGCTCAGATTAAAAGAGATGATGGGGCGGTTCAGGCGACGGGGCGGGTCAGGTAATATGGATTGGGTTACTGGGTTATTTGGATTGGGTATGGATAAGTGCTTTGGGCTTGGATTGTTGGTCTGATTTTGGGCCCAGTCCGATTTTCTTCATTCTCACTTGTTTTCTTTTTTCTTCTTTTAATTTATAATCAACAAATAATTCTACACTAAATTGTAAAACCAAAATTAACCTAAAATATTAATTAACTTTTAATTATAAATATCACAGAAAAATAAAATATTAATCACAAACAACATTACACATTTGATCATTAAACGCTAAAATGCAAAATACATTATTTTTGTGATCTTTTTCAATTTGTAAAACAAAATTAATTACTCCTAATTGTAGAATTAAATCCTAAATGCACATGCAACATATAATTTTTGTTATTTTTTCATTTATTTAAACGGATAAACATGCACGGACACAGGCAAATAATGACATAAAATACCACAAAAATTTCATAAAAAGGCACACAATAAAACGACAATTTTTGTTATGATTTATCTGGGAGTAGTTCATATAGGGCAAAAATCACGTGCTCACTGCCCCTCTTTGCCCGTAAACACGAAGAGTTTTTGTGCACAGATAAGTGAGCGGATACGAGCGATTTTTGCCCGTTTGACTACTCCGTGTGAAGCATTTTTGAAAGAAGTTTGACCGAGCCTTTGCTTCGGAAGACCTCCTACATATCCTAGGTTAAACAGGAATCAGGCCAATGTAGTTCGTGAAGTTTTGGTAGCTGGGACTACCATGGGACTGCCATTTTGCTGTTACTATTGTTACTGTTGCTCCTATCACTGTTACTGCTTACCGACCTCCTTATTACACCATGCTGAAAGAAAATAAGAAGCTAGACTAAATTAATGTCTATGAATTGTAAACTCTTATCTATATCTTCAACTTTGTTCTTGTTGCCTTGCTTTCTTGTCAGCTTATGTTTCTTCCGGTGTTTCACTCTTCTGATCACTGCCACTTTGACCTATCTTGATTGTCGAACTCAAACCGTTGGTTCCTTCCTTGTGATCCTCGAGTCATTTCCCTTCAAATTCTGAATCTATCTTTTTTTCGACCCTTGTTGCCTTCCTACCGATTCTTGACCTTGGGTTTATGCTGGGGATTTCTTTTACACTCTGCCACCTCCGATGGGTCACTATCCTTATCAAATCTTAGAAACTGAGACGCCGTTCTGCTCTTCCAGCGGGCGCCTGACTTCATCGACAAACTCTAATCATAAATCGCCACTCCATTCTTCAGGCAGGCATATGACTTCAACAATGATTCAATACCTTCTACTTAAAAGATAACGCCTCTCCATTCTTCAGGCGGGCACCTGACTTTAACAATAATTTGAAAACATCCACTTGAAAACAACACCTTTTCGTTCTTCAGGTGGGCCCCTAAAGATATCGCCTCTCCATTCTTCAGGCGGGCACCTGACTTTAATATTAAACTTTGAAAATAAATCGCCACTCCATTCTTCAGGCGGGCACCTGACTTCAATAACAAACTTTGAAAATAAATTGCCATTCCATTCTTCAGGCGGGCACCTGACTTCAATAACAAATTTTGAAAATAAATTGCCATTCCATTTTTCAGGCGGGCACCTGACTTCAACCACAGACTTCAAAAATAAATTGCCACTCCATTCTTCAGGCGGGCACCTGACTTCATTGACAAGCTCTAAAAATAAATTGCCATTCCATTCTTCAGGCGGGCAGCTCACTTCTATCACAAACTTCGAAATTAAATCGCCACTCCATTCTTCAGGCGGGCACCTGACTTCAATAAATCGCCACTCCATTCTTAAGGCGGGCACCTAACTTCAACAACAAACTGTGAAAATAAATTGCCATTCCATTCTTCAAGCGGGCACCTTACTTCAACAATGATTCGATAACTTCAACCCATCCCTGTCTCCTTCCTTCGCTTCGTGCACCACTGTTTTCTTCCTGTATCGCCTTTTAAACCATCATTTCTTCTGAATTACCTTGTTCCAGAATTGATTTCCTCCTGGGTCATGTTGTTTTCCCTCCTGACTGCTGGGGACATCTTTAGAATTGTTCACTTACCTGCTAAGGATAATGCTGCTGGGAAGATTTTCTTTATTCCATCCCTTTCCATTTTCTTCAAAACTTTTGTTTTCTTTTGAGATCGCTGGGGATCTGAAATGTTGTCCGCTGGTGACTATACTGTCGGGGAACCCTCTTTATTCTTTCCCAACTTCCTTCGAGACTCGCACTTTACTCTCTTGAAAATTGTAGGATATAATGTTGCCGGGGGAACTTTTCAGCATTTCATTCTTCCGAACTGCTGGGGATGATACTTGCCCTTGTTTTTCTGAACACAAGTTCCCTCACTTTGTTCTGTCTGCTGGGGGTATAACTTCCTTTATCACAGCTTGTTGTTTTCTTTCTCTCAAAGCTGCTGTTGATAAATCTGGTTCCAGGATCATTCTCTCATGTTAACTGGCTTCTTTCAAAGCTGATGGGGATAACCCGGGTTCAAAGATCACTTCCTCGTGTTGTCTGGCCTATTTCAAGACTATTCCACTTGAATTTGGTATTTTCCTTCCTTCCAGAATGTTGTGTTACCTTCTATCTTTACAAACGAGAGAAAATTTTCTGCCCCAGTTTGATAAACTTCTTTGTGGCATGCTTTTCCGCCAGAGAACCCTCTTTTTCCTGCTTCAAATCAAAGAAAAATGGTTAGTTTAAAAAATGCGGCGAGTGGTCGTGCCGCTCTCACTGGGGCGGTTTTCCTTTTCTCCTTTAGTTGCTTTGCCTTTCTTGAACTTTGGGGGTGACGTTGTTACTTGCTGGGGATGGTGTTCTTGCTGCGGATGATCTCTCGTCTCTCTTTTTCTTCCAGCCTTACTGTGGTCCGACACTCTTGGTCGACGGCCTTTTTGGAGAAACTATTTTTCGGATGTGTGATTTGTGTTCCTACTGTTCTTCGCCCTACTTTGTAATTCCTTTGAACCAACAAATCAACCCATTGTTCCAGTCTTAACATCATGACATCTTTTTCACTTATTGCCTTGTTCCACGTCTACTCATCTTCCTTTGCACCATTTTGGGCGACTTGGTAGTAAGCTTTGAAAATTCAATTATCGACATAAACAGAAAAAGTCTTTAAAGTGAGAGAAAAATGATAGGTAAAAAAGAACACTGACCGCAAAAGATAAAAGGAAAACTTTTTTGAGCCCAAGACTGGGAAAAACTTATCTAAATGTATAACCAATCCAATGGTTATGTCGTACCTTTGAGATTAATCTACCTAGTCTATTGTAAGGCCCCGTAAAATTTTTGTGCATAAAACCTAGTAGCCGTGGTGTCATGGTCCGAATAATGTGTTAGGAATGCGTAGAATTCTTCGCGGCGAGCTTGCGAGCCGCGGTTCGGACCCTTGGTAGTGATTTAAGTTTCAAAAATGTAGAGAATTAATTTTTCCGAAAAATGTCAAATATGCGGTCAAGAATGCGACCGCAAACTTGACATGCGGACCGCATTCTTGCCGCAAAACGTTCCAGTGAGTTGCCCAAAAATCGTGTCAAAAGTGCGGTCAATATGCGATCGTATGTCAAATCTGCGGTGCACTTTTGCGACCGCAGAATCAACATGCGGTCCGCATAGTGACCGCATTCCTTAACAGAACCTGCATAACTTTGAGGCCATTTTTGCGGTCACTTTGCGGACCGCATGTGGATTCTGCGGTCGCATAGTGACCGCATAATTGACCCCGGCCCAGATTTTTGTAACATTTTGACCCGATCTCTTCTTTAATATAACACCTTTCTTCCTCATTTTATCATATCATCTCACCAAAATTAGAGAGAGAAGAGAGGGTTTTTAGAGAGAGAAGTTCTTCATCTTCAAAGATTGTTCCAACTACTTAATCCTAAGGGATTCTAGGGCAGGGATTCAACTTCCCCAATATTTTCAAGGTAAAAACCCTAACTATTTTCTTTGATTTTCCGTTTTAATTGGGTAAAGAAAGGTTTGCATATAATAGCTTTTAAAAATAGAATTTTTACACTCATGCATGATTATTTAACTTGATTTCTAGTAAAAAGAAGTGAGTAGAAGTAAGAGTCTTCAAGAACAAGGTTGGCAAGAGTAGGATATCTTGTGTAAGCATAAAGTAGGAGGAAAAATCATCACCAGGTATGTATGGCTAATTTTGATTCTTGTGAAATCGCCTATATGTGTGAAGTTTGTTTGTTTCGTGTTAAATTGACAAATTGTGTGAAATTCTTGATGTTGTTGTTGGACATTCAAAGTTTGTTGTCGAGCTATGAGTGATGTAAAATGAGAGTTTAATTTGGCAAAAGAATTGTGAATAATGACTATGATGGCCTATATGGCACCTTGTGGAAAACAAACGAAACACTTGAGAATTGGTTTATTGTGGAAAGAGATGAAACACTTGAATTGTGGAAATATTGTAACATGGTTGTGATATTGAATTGAGAAGAAATTGAGAACATGAACCAATGTGTAAGTTACTTATTTGAACTTGTTGAAATTGTGTGTAGTACCTTATCTGCTGTTTGAAATTGTTGTGTTTTCAACTGTAAGGCGGGGTCGTGTTGCGCGCCGCAACGTGGGGAAATAAGGTGTGGGTTGGGGTGATAAGGGTGGCCGAGGTAATAAGGGTGGTCGGGGCAATAAGGATGGAAAGCGATCGAAATCGCTATTGAAAAATTGATACAAAAATCAATAATGTGAAATTGTGAAAGGAGACAGCAGGAGAGTTTGCAACCTGTGGGGCACCGATTGCCCCTTTGTTTGACTACTTGTGCTTTACGTGATTGATTGGTTATTGTTAAATTGGTTGATCGTAGAAAGTGCTTTGTGTGAGAATTATTTGAAATGAGGAAAATGTGGAAACATGGTTGGTTGGCTTAATTAATTGTTGATGTAATTTAATGGCTTGAGTTTACTTGGGACAAAGTTTGTCCATACATACCAATACAATTCAAGTGTACTGACGTCCCTTTTGCCGGGGCGCTACATTCGTGTCATGATTATAGGTGGATCAGTAGCAGGCACTTCAGCTCATCGGCAGTAGTATCTTTCATCCTCCACTGCCCGTTTTTGGTGAGCCCCTTTCTTCCTCGGGGCCTTGTGTGGTTCATGCCACTCGGTTTAGATTTCATTTTGGTTTTGTAAGGTATAGCCGGAGCCTTGTTACCAGCAAGTATTGTATTTCCCTTTTGTATCCTAGAGGCTCTGTAGACATGTAAACTGTGGGACTCCAGTATTATGTATACATTATGTTATGTCGGGCGTTGTAAAAATTGCAATCTTGTTAATGAATCACTCGTATCATTTTATTTGTTTAATGTGAAATCAATTATGATTAGTAATATATTTGGTTAATGAGAAACAATCATCACAGGGGTAACGCGTGGGAATGAAAGGCACCCAGGTCCGCTTGACTGGGGCAACCCGGTCAGGCGCCGGTCATGTTCCTCGATTTGGGGCGTGACATCTATATATGTCAATCGCTTTTCTAGCGGCTTCATTTTGCTAGAAGCAAACGAATGTCCCAACCTCGTCCCATGTGGACACCTTACAACCATCTCACCTTGTCACCTCATTGTGCCCTTCGAGGGGTTTTCACTAATGAGATTCTCTCATTTCTCTCGACCTCCCGTCGCCTTAGGGTGCCTGTAAAGGTTTTCACTGTAAGACTCTCTCGTTTTATTTCTCTCGGCTTTCTTCGCCTTAAGGTGTCCACGAGGTTTTTCACCGTTAAGACTCTCTCATTTTTCTTTCTTTCTCTATAGGGGGCTGGGGTATTATCAACGAGATTCCCTCTAATGGGGTTTCCTTGGATATCAATTTTTTCAGCTTGTGATCCTTACTCAGTCGAGGATCGGGGTGTTATTCTCGGCTTTCCTTTGCATGACTCGGCATTTCTTAAATACTGATCGAGAGATCTTGTTGGTCATTAATATGGTTTTTGTGTACGAGGCTAGAGAAAAGGGATGCAACCTCAACGGGTAGCTCATTACAACTTTTGGAATCAACGCTTTATTTTCAAACGAAACATGACTTCTGCCCCAGTTTTGTTGTTTGGGGAATCTTTGATTTTTGTTACACTATGACCGAGCCATGCGGTGCCTATGTATCCTCTTTTCAGGAATCAAGTCGAACATAGTTCACTTTTTCTTGTGACTTTTCTTTGTTTCTTTCTCTATTTTGTTATACATCTTCATTAATAATTCCAAAAGAGGGCATATGAAAGAATAATTAAGGCTCAAAGGGGAAAACAAGGATTAAAGTGTTTGGGTAGTAGAAAAATTGCCTCTGTCATTTCTTTCTCCGACAAATGCCAAATACAAACAAACGAAACCAAATGTCGACAACTACATCAAAGAATTACACATAATATCTCTTGACTGCGTCTGAATTGATAGCCATATCGGTGCATCTTCCCTTGATATCGGTTAGACATAGAGCGCGGTTCGATAATACTCTAGTCACAACAAATGGTCCTTGCCAATTTGGAGCGAACTTGCCTTTCGCTTCGGCCTGATGTGGTAGAATTCTCTTCAACACTTGCTGTCCCACTTCAAATTTCCTGGGATGTACCTTATTATTATATGCTCTCGCCATTCTCTTTTGATATAATTGGCCATGACATACTGTTGCCAATCTCTTTTCGTCAATTAAGCTCAACAGCTCTAATCGGGCTTTGACCCATTCATCATTGTCAATTTCAGCCTCGGCCACTATTCAGAGAGAGGGAATTTTGACCTCTGCTGGTATTACTACTTCAGTTTCGTATACTAGCAAGTAAGGAGTCGCACCTACTGAGGTACGAACAGTAGTGCGATAACCCAACAATGCAAATGGTAACTTTTCATGCCATTGCTTGGACCCCTCTACCATCTTCCTCAGTATCTTCTTTATGTTCCTGTTAGCTGCCTCGACAGCTCCATTCGCTTTGGGACGATACTGTGTGGAGTTTCTATGTGTAATCTTGAATTGTTGACATACCTCCTTTATCAAACCGCTATTAAGATTGGCACCGTTATCCGTGATGATTACCTTTGGGATCCCAAACCTACAGATGATGTGGGTATATACGACGTCCACCACCGCCTTCTTTGTCACTGATTTGAATGTTTCAGCCTCCACCCATGTAATGACCCGATCGGTCGTTTTGAGCTCCGGCGTGTTATTCAGCAGATTGAGGCCATGAATAGCTTCATCTCAGGTATATTGACTTGTGTGTATGGTCAGAATTAAAATTCAGGAAGTTTGGAGTCAAATCTAAATGGAAATTCTCATTATGAAAGCTTAAAGCTGAAGAAATGAACTAGGAATGTAATTTCGAGTAAATGACCTTGGAATTGGGATCTGAAAGTTCCAGCATGCTCGTATGATGATTTTTAACTTGGGCGTATGTCCGGATTTGGTTTTTGATAACATGTGAGCATTTCGGCGTATATGGTGGAAGTTAGTATTTCAGAAGAATTTCATAATTTTTGGTTGGAAGGCATTTTAGAGTTATAGATGCCTGTGTGGGATTCCGAGTCTGGGAATACATTCGTATGGTGATTCTAGAGTTGGGAACGTGATCAGAAGTGAATTCGGATGTCCGGATGACATTTTGAAGTCATTTGGCTAAATATAGGAATTTGAAGGTTTATGAGAAAATTCGACCACAAGTAAAAATTTTGATATCGGGGTCGGAATGCAATTCTGAAAGTTGGTGCAAGTCCGTAATATCGAATGTGACTTGTGTGCAAAATTTGAGTCAATTCGGATCGATTTTGGTAGGAAATGGGACAATTAATCTCTTTAAGGAAAGCTTAAGTTGAAAAAGTCAACCCAACATTGACTTATGAATTAGAGGGCTCGAAAATGAATTCCGATGATTCGGTTAGTTTCGGAGGATGATTTAACACTTAGGAGCACAATCGGAAGTAATTTTGGAGGTCCAATGAAGAAGTTAGCCTATTTTGGTGAAGTTGGAATTTTGGTGGAATCCAATCGATAGGTGATATTTTGATATGGGAGTCGGAATGGAATTCCGATAGCAGCAATAGCTTTGTTAAGTGATTTTGGATATGTCTGCAAATTTTCAGGTCATTCGGACATCGTTTGGTCGGGTTTTTTATCGAATGTGAATTTTAAAAGTTTAAGTTTATGTTTGAATCGAATTCTAGGATTTTGTTGATTTTTGATGTTTAAGAAAGCGTTTTTATGATTCGAGCAAGTTTGAATGAAGCATTAGGTTGAGTTTGTGTTTTTGGTTATGGTCCCGAGGGTCTCGGGAGTGTTTCGGATGCCCAACAGTCATTTTTGGAAGATTTTTGTCGTTCTGAGCATAAATGTAATGATCCAAAGGTCTATTTTTTAGTTCTAGAGATCCAAATTTGATTTCGAGACTTCGAGAATTTAAATAATGAATTATAGGACTGATCCGGAAATTTTGGTTTGATTTCATCAAGTCGCGATTCGGTTTTTGACGCGAAATGTGATTTAATTGTTTAATGAGTAAAATTGATGTTGCACTGAGCAAATTAGATCCAAATTCAGGTTTTTTTGAACCACTGGATCCGTATCAAAATTACGGAGCCATAGGAAAAAGAATTGTCAAATTCCGAGTTCGTATGACGGAGTTAAAGCCATTTTTAGTGAAAATAAAAGTTGCTGCAATTATTTTGGATAGTTGCTGAAATTTTTAGCAGCATGAACAATACCAGGCTTGCGTGAACAGTGTCCCGCACGTGTGACAGTGCCTGGACGCATGAACAGTAATCGGAAAAAAATTTGGCATTTTAGCCATATCTTGAGTTCTAGAGCTCCGATTGAGGTGATTTTCGCGGCGTTGTTCTCGTCTCAACAAGGGGGTAAGTATTCCATATCCAAACTTTATTTTATTTAATGATTCCATGGTTATTTTCATCAATTATTAGTGAATCAAATGGAAGAAATTGGAGAAAATTTCTAAACTTTTCAAAAAACGAAAATTAAAAATTTGAGGGACCATTTGAACTCCGATTTTGGTTAGTTTTATATGTACGGACTCGTGGCGAGATGAGGATTCCGAAAATATGAGTTTTATAATTTTTGAGAAGCGTACCGAAAGTCGAATTTTGGCAACTTTGTGATTTTGGGTGTAATTTGAGTTGATTCGATTGGGTAATGTCCCTTTAGCCTATTTTGAAGGATTTATATTGATTTAGATCAGATTCTACACCCGTGGAGGCTGATTCTAGTGGCAAGGGCATTGCGGACTAGTCTTCAAGCCGAGTCGAGGTGAGTAATGGGTGTGGGTGATGACCAGTGGGTTCGAAACCCCGGTATATCACTATGTGACGCTGTATTGAGGCGAGACACGTACTCTCCTGTAAGTGCGCGGTTGAAGTTGATTGGGGACTATGGCTTAGATGGTTGTCGATATCTTTAGGCTATTATTGAGACAGTGAACCTCCTACTTGGATGGTTGTCGATATCTTTAGGCTATGAGCCAGTTATTGGGATCCCACGAGGATCGTTGTTACTGTTTCTATGATATTGACATGCTATTTTGATACCAGTCCTACGCTATTACTATGTAAAATGGTTTTCCGAACTCTAGAATTTCTGAAACACTGTTTTTACTGAAACTGATAAAAAGAGATTTCAAATACTGTTTTTCGAGCTTGTGAGGTTGCATTGCATTATAGCTGACTGGCAGTGGATCGGCCTGCGCTCCGCAGCATATCATGATATTGTGCTTGGGCTATAGGAGCCCCTCCAGGGTCTGAACCCCCACAGTGAACACGGGTACCCAAATGGATCAGTCTATGCGCCATAGCGATTATATTCATGCATTGCATTGCATTTAGCTATACTTGTTATTCTAATAGCTGATATTACTGGTTCTGATATTGCTAGTTCTGATATTACTCATGTTAATAACTGATACAGGATATTGTGTATAGTTTTACCTAGTGTTGTATTGGGTTTTCTTACCTTCGTTGTCTTACCCCTGCTTATTACCACTGAGTTGGAAGTACTCACACTACTCCCTGCACCTTGTGTGTAGATCCAGGTACATCACAGCAGAGCTGAGACTACATCTGCTCGGGAGATTGCTTTTGGACAGTCGAGGTAGCTGCCAACATCCGCAGGACCGGACTCTCCAATTTATTCTCGTTTTGTTTAGTCTATTCCACACTTGCGTACAGTTATATACATTGTCATATCTTATAAGTTCTGGTAGAGGCTCATGACTTGTCACTCCTGTTCCGTTGGGAGGTTATACTGGTTTGGGATATCGAATCCCCGTGTGTTGAAAATTTTCATTATTATACTATTACTGTTTATGCTTAAAAGTGGTTAATTGTGAGCTGATAGCTCCGTGTTTCTATTGATTGGTCAGGCTGGCCTACGGTGTGCTGGGCGCCATCACGATCGGGTTTGGGGTCGTGACAAGTTGGTATCATAGCCTAGGTTAATAGGCCTCTTGAGTCTTGAGCCGGTTGGTAGAGTCTCATGGACCGGTACGGGGACGCCTGTATTTATCCTCGGGAGGCTGCAGACCTTTAGGAAACACTTCACATTTTTTGGAATTCTTATCGTGCGTACTTGATTCAGCTTGAGATATAATTTTTGAAATTCCTTCCATACGTCTGTGTACGCATCGAGTGCCTAGTAATATGATTGCTTTGATGGCTTGTGATTCCCCTATCGAGGGGCGAGATATAATCTTTGTGAGTTCTTGTTAGACCAGTCGGGATGACTTGAGACCAGATCTTTGTCTATGACTTGAGCACCAAGGTGCTGATTTGTGAGCTGATATTATGAAACTTATATGATCGGTATTGCCCTTGATTGTGGAAATGGATGAACTGTTAGTTGTTCGACTCTTATTGTAATCTGTTATGTAGCCCCGAGCTATGGGCGTTGTGAATATTTATCATATCTCTTAGTTGGAAGTTAAAGTGCCCTACATATAGTAGAACGAGTTTAGACTCAGGAAGAATAAAGTGATTATGCTATGTGTATCCTGGTGGAAGGTGTTGTACTGAAATGCTAGATTGAGGCGAAGTAGGTGGGTTGATTCTGATATGTAATTGAAGGGTATTTGATATGTGTTATGATTCGAGTAGGTGCAGCGCATGTTCATGTATCAATTTTGATAATATCATTCGTATAGTATTGAGACTAATGTTGTTGATATGCATTGTGATGTTTTGTCGAGTTGTGAATGTATTGTTTGGATGGTTTTGGTGATTCTCTGGCAGGTGGATAGGCCAAATTACAAAGGAAACTCTGTCAAAAGTTTTGAAAAATTTGGGACTTAGAATATATTTTGTCACCTAAAGAATGGGCTTAACTTTTGTGTGTGAATGAATACAAGAATTGCAAAAGAGTTTAGATTTCTGATGATTCGAGTCTCCGCCGAAGGTTGTAAATGACTTGAGTTTAATCTCACTATAACATTCTGGCATCATTTGAGTAAGAATGCTATGAGTGACTAAAAGTGCTTTGATGTATGGCTCCGAGCCAAGTTTGGGAGGTTGTTATTGATTAACTGATTGCACTGTTGTGTGCTATGCTGGTTCTATCTCTAAGTATGTTGGGAAAATTCTGATAAAGGTTATGGTGCTTCGTAGATGTGAAGAAATACTAGGATGATTTGAACTGGTGTTGGTAAAGAATATTCGGTGTATAGAAAAGAAAGATAGCTAATTGTATCTGTATGTAATCATGTTCTACGGTGTTAGAGTTCTAACAAGGAACGAGTGGTTCTGTTCAATAAGATAGTTGAATTGCAGCTGAATAAGGGTGAATAACGCCCGAGAATGGTTTTGCGGTGTTCAAGATTTTGGTTGTAACAATCGGGTGTCTTAAGATTGTGTATGTGGCTAAAGGCGGTGATTTAGTTAGAAGAGATCAAGACGTGTGTTATATTATGTGAATTATGGGATTCTATGTATCCGTATAAGGTAATGATAACGAATTCAAAATCGCAGGAAGTTCTTCAAAATAAAGTATTGTAGAATGTGGTACTTCTGGGAAACATTGAGACAATATTAAGTGACCTATGGGTCTTAGACCGTGTGGTCTTATGTACGAGTCTTGTGTGGTAACATGTGTTGAGGTATTTTGGTGCTACAGTAAAGGCTAATATTAAATTAAAGATGAATCAGAAAGGAAATTGGGTAAATGGAACAACTTGTTAATAAACCAAAATGGTATGATAAGGATACAATTAATTCCTGGTATGTGTTCGAAGTAATGAGTCTTGCAGATATTGTGCAACAAAGCTCTTGAGTGCTGGCAGTTGCGTAGCTCGATGTGGGTAGAAGGACTCAGTCCTGACAGTTAAACTTATGCAATGAATTGGAAGAAAGAGTTTGTGATGTGTTTTACCGTGGTTTGAAAATGAGTGTATTTCTTGTTGGTATGCGGAGCTTGGAATGTGTAATGAGTTTTCCTCTATATGGGATCATGAAAGTCCTTGACTAGTTGAGTGCACCGATGTTTGCAGCGTAAGCAAGGGATAGAAGTTTCCATGTTATGTTAGTGTGGTTTGGTATATGCGATGTCCTATGGAACGTTGATAATGGCATGTCCAAGGTTTTGAGATTAGTTTATAATATATGGGAAGTCATTAAAATTCTTGAGCAGCGCGGGCAGCTGCAGCTGATTTAAGAATCAATCTTTCTGGTGATTAAGGAGAAAAGAAAACGGTACTGCTATTATAGTGATTTGGCAGGCTATATGGTCAAAAAGGGCAAGGTAATGTAAACTAATAATATCTAGTGGTATGGTGGTATTCTTTTGTTGGATCGACTGTGATGATTGAGTTGTTGATGACATAGGGAAATTTCTGAATGGCTTTCGTGGTATGAATGGATGCTTGATGTGTGTTATGTATTCGTACAGTGGAGTGTGGAATCAGGCATAGTGATTCATGTGTTATGTAGGTGATGGAGACTAGAAGTTCTCGTAATCCGCCTATGTAGTGGTTGTATATCGTGTGTATCGATACTATTTAGCGATTATTGGAAATTGGAAGCCCTAGTGGCTCTCTCTTAGCTTGATATGATGAATTTGGGTTATGATACTTGATTGCAGACAGGTCGTCATAAGTCAGGTTGTCTAGACTATGTGATATGGACTATGTCGAAAATGGCACAAATTGCGTAGCAGGTGCATCAGAGTATGCTCCAGAAGGTAGTTGTACCCCAGGACCAGCAGACGACTGGTAGGTATTGATTTATCAGTTGGGCCTTCGTGGCGGATATCAGTGCTGAGGTTTCTACCATTGATTCAGTTCCGGTATTGAGGAACTTTGTCGAATGCGTTTCTTGCGGTCGAGCTTGAGGCTATATATGTCTATTGTAATAAGCAATTTGACTTGGTGTGTATTTCCTTTTGCGAGATTCATGCATGGATCAGGTGGCATGCCGCTATGGGTTATTTGGATTGGATGGCACGCCGCCACATGTATGGTATTTGGATCGGGTGACACGCCGCCACGGGTATGTTATTTGGAGCAGCTTGCCCACGGCAACCGTGTGATGTGGAGAACTTTTTTCTATATGTTACCTTATGTATAATACTTCCAAGTTTCTGAGAAAAGTCAGTGTTGGGTGTCGCTCGGCGAATGGCGCATCGGTTGTGTCATTACAAGATTTGATAGCGTATATTAATTGTTTCACCGTGGGTGAGATTGATTGCTTGAGTAAAACCTAAATCTGTACGTGGCTGACTGTTTTGAGCATGATGACTTGAGGTGCTTTATGGGTAATAGTGTTTGGATGGAATCATAAGTTGTGGCAAGGCCACATGATGTTATGACCTTTCGAGAATGATTCAAGTATTTTATTTCAATAATGTGAGACGGGATCTCAGTTCTATATTATGATGGTACAGAGGAATTGAATTACAACTCTTTTGTGTGAGTCAGTTGTCATGATTCGAGTGTGTTCAGATTATTTCTTATTGGATCATATGTTGTGCTCGTCGTGGCTTAAGCCGATGAGGTGTCATATTACTAGTGTGGTGTGTTATAATCAAAATGATCGTTGGAGTCATTAATGAGTGCGAACATACGCGATTTCAGCTAGATAGAATGGTAATATCGAGGTTTGGCTCCAAAATCCGTTGTAATATCAGTCAAAAGAGAAATGGATTCATAAATGGTTGATCTGAGGAATTGTTACGGTTTAGCGCGTGTTTTATTTATCGTTGGAAGTATATGAAGGTGTTGGAATAAGACTTCAACTAATAAGAGGTTTCCATCGGTATTTGGGTATTGTAGGTAACTGCGATAAATAAAGAATGTTATTGTGGTCATATGAGTAAAGTGATGCAAAGTGTGAATTCAACAAAGTTATGCATTAATGTTTGGGTACAACGTGTGGAGATTGATATGGTGGTCGAATGATGGAAACAGACTTGGCAGGAAATTCAAGATGTTAGAATTTGGCCTAATGGCTTATTCGCGTGAATAAAGAATTATATCTACATAATTATATAGCTATTATGCTCAACTATGTAGTGGTAGCACGGGAAGGTGCATGATGTGTTAAACAATTTATTTGAGACTACATCATTGTAGTTCTCAGCACGTTCGAGGATGAATGTATGTTTAAGTGGGGGAGATTGTAACGACCCGACCGGTCGCTTTGAGCTCCGGCGCGTCATTCAGCAGATTGAGGCCATGAATAGCTTCATCTCAGGTATATTTATTTGTATGTACGGTCAGAATTAAAATTTAGGAAGTTGGAGTCAAATCTAAATGGAAATTCTTATTTTGAAAGCTTAAAGTTGAAGAAATGAACTAGGATTGGAATTTTGAGTAAATGACCTCGTAATTGGGATCTAAAAGTTCCAACATGCTCGTATGATGATTTTGAACTTGGAAGTATGTCCGGATTTGATTTTTTATAACCCATGAGCATTTCAGCGTATATGATGGAAGTTAGTATTTCAGAAGAATTTCATAATTTTGGGTTGGAAGGCATTTTAGAGTTATAGATGTCTGTTTGGGATTCCGAGTCTGGGAATAGATCCGTATGGTGATTCTAGAGTTGGGAATGCAATCGAAAGTGAATTCGAATGTCCGAAGGTCATTTTGAAGTTACTTGGCTAAATATAGGAATTTGAAGGTTTCTGAGAAAATTCAACCGGAAGTAAAAATTTTGATATCGGGGTTGAAATGCGATTCCGAAAGTTGGCACAAGTCCGTAATATCGAATGTGACTTGTGTTCAAAATTTGAGTCAATTCGGATCGATTTTGGTAAGAAATGTGACAATTAATCTCTTTAAGGAAAGCTTAAGTTGAAAAAGTCAACCCAACGTAGACTTATGAGTTAGAGGGCTCGAAATTGAATTCCGATGGTTCGGTTAGTTTGGGAGGATGATTTAAGACTTAGGAGCGCAATCAGAAGTAATTTTGGAGGTCCGCTGAAGAAGTTAGCCTATTTTGGCGAAGTTGGAATTTTGGCGGAATCTGATCGATAGGTGATATTTTGATCTGGGAGTCGGCATGTAATTCCAACAGTTGCAGTACCTTTGTTAAGTGATTTTTGATATGTTTGCAAATATTCAGGCCATTCGGACATCGTTTGGTCGGGTTTTTGATCGAATGTGAATTTTGAAAGTTTAAGTTTAAGTTTGAATCGAATTCTAGGATTTTGGTGATTTTTGATGTTTAAGGTAGCATTTTTACGATCCGAGCAAGTTTGAATGAAGTATTAGGTTGAGTTTGTGTTTTTGGTTGGGTTCCCGAGGGTCTCGGGTGTGTTTCGGATGCCCAACGGGTCATTTTTTGGAAGATTTTTGTCGTTTTGAGCATAAATGTAATGACCCAAAGGTCTATTTTCAGTTCTAGAGATCCAAATTTGATTTTGAGACTTCGAGAATTTAAATAATGAATTATAGGACTGATCCGAAAATTTTGGTTTAGTTTCATCAAGTCGCGATTGGGTTTTTGACGCGAAACGTGATTTAATTGTTTAACGAGCAAAATTGATGCTGTACTGAGCAAATGAGATCCAAATTCAGTTTTGTTTGAACCACTGGATCTATATGAAAATTACGGAGCTACAGGAAAAAGAATCGTCAAATTCTGAGTTCGTATAACGGAGTTAAAGCCATTTTAGTGAAAATAAAAGTTGCTGCAATTATTTTGGATAGTTGCTGAATTTTTTTAGCAGTGTGAACAGTACCAAGCATGCGTGAACAGTGTCCCGCACGTGTGACAGTGCCTGAACGCATGAACAGTAATAGGAAATTTCTTTTGGCATTTTAGCCACATCTTGAGTTCTAAAGCTCCGATTGAGGTGATTTTCGCGGTGTTGTTCTCGTCTCAACAAGGGGGTAAGTATTCTATATCCAAACTTGATTTTATTTAATGATTCCATGGTTATTTTCATCAAGTATTAGTGAATCAAATGGAAGAAATTGGATAAAATGTGTAAATTTTTCAAAATACGAAAATTACAGATTTGAGGGGCCATTTGAACTTCGATTTTGGTAAATTGTATGTGTACGGACTCGTGACGAGATGAGGATTCCAAAAATGTGAGTTTTATAATTTTTTGAGAAGTGTACCGAAAGTCGGGTTTTGACAACTTTGTGGTTTTTGGTGTAATTCGAGTTGTTTCGATTGGGTAATGTCCCTTTAGCCTATTTTGATGGATTCTATAGATTAAGATCAGATTCTACACCCGTGGAGGCCAATTATCGTGGCAAGGGCATTATAGACTAGTCTTCAAACCGAGTCGAGGTGAGTAATGGATGTGGGTGATGACCAGCGGGTTCGAAACCCCGGTATATAACTATGTGACGCTGTATTGAGGCGAGACACGTACTCTCCTGTGAGTGCGGGGTCAAATGTGATTGGGGACTATGGCTTAGTCCGAACTGTTGATACTATACTATGTTGTTGGCTATTATTGAGCCGGTGAACCTCCTACTTGGATGGTTGTGGATATATTTGGGCTATGAGCCAGTTATTGGGATCCCACAAGGATCGTTGTTATTGTTTCTATGATATTGACATGATATTTTGATACCAGTCCTGAGCTATTACTGTCTAAAATGGTTTTCCAAACTCTGGAATTTCTAAAACACTGTTTTTACTGAAAATGATAAATAGAGATTTCAAATACTGTTTTCTGAGCCTGTGAAGTTGCATTGCATTATAGCTGACTGGTAGTGGATCGGGCTGCGCGCCGCAGCATATCAGATATTGTGCTTGGGCTGTAGGAGCCCTTCCGGAGTCTGAACCCCCACAGTGAGCACGTGTACCCAAATAGATCAGGCTAAGCGTCGTATCGGTCATATTCATGCATTGCATTGCATTTAACTATACCTGTTATTCTAATAGCTGATATTACTGGTTCTGATATTGCTGGTTCTGATATTACTCATGTTGATAAATGATATAGGATATTGTGTATAACTTTACTTAGTGTTGTATTGGGTTTTCTTACCTTCACTGTCTTACCCCTGCTTATTACCACTAAGTTGGAAGTACTCACACTACTCCCTGCACCTTGTGTGCAAATCTAGGTTCATCGTAGCCGAGTTGAGTCTATAGCTGCTTGGGAGATTGCTTTTGGACAGTCGAGGTAGCTACCAGCATCCACAGGACATGACTCTCCAGTTTATTCTCATTTTGTTTAGTCTATTCCACACTTGCGCACAGTTGTATACACTATCATATCTTATAAATTCTTGTAGAGGCTCATGACTTGTGACTCCTATTCCGTTGGGAGGTTTATACTGGTTTGGGATGTCTAATCCCAGTGTGCTGAATATTTTCATTATTATACTATTACTGTTTATGCTTAAAAGGGGTTAATTGTGAGCTGATAGCTCCGTGTTTCTGTTGATTGGTCAGGCTGGCCTAGCAGTGTGCTGGGCGCCATCACGACCGGGTTTGGGATCGTGACAACCCACTTGGTAAAATAATAGATGGTTACCAGAATGAACCTAGGACCATTGGAAGCTGCAGGTTCTATAGGTCCAATAACATCCATACCCCAAGTAACAAACGGCCATGGCGCTGACATTGTATGCAATTCTGTCAGCGGAGAATGAATCAGATCTTCGTGTATCTAACACTGATGGCATTTTCGTACGAAACTTATACAATCACGCTCCATAGTAAGCCAATAATATCCTGCTCGAAGAATCTTTTTTGCCAATACATATCCGCTCATATGTGGCCCACAAACTCCTGCATGTACCTCTGTCATCACTATTGTGGCTTGACCTGCATCTATACATCTCAGCAATCCCAAATCCGCGGTTCTTTTGTACAACACTCCTCTACTAAGGAAAAATTAGTTTGCCAATTGCCGAATAGCTCTCTTTTGATCTCCAGTTTCCTGCTCTGGGTTTATCCCTATCTTGAGGTATTCTTTGACATCATGAAACCATGGCTCGCCATCCATTTCTTCCTCTACCATATTGCAATAAGCATGTTGATTCTGAACCTGAATATGTAACGGATCAACATGAATCTTGTCAAGGTGATGCATCATTGATGCCAGAGTAGCTAAAGCATCGGCAACCTCATTATGCATTCTTGGGATATGTTTGAATTCTACTGACCGGAAATGCTTAGTGAGATCATGCAAACATTACGATATAGGATAAGCTTCAAATCTGTTATTTCCCTTTCTCATTGAATCTGATGTTCCAGAAGGTTCGAGTCTCCCAAGACCAAGACGTCCTATACATCCATGTCCACTGCTAATCGCAACCCTAAGATTCACGCCTCGTACTCGGCCATATTATTGGTATAATAAAAACACAGTTGAGCAGTAACAAGATAATAATGTCCTGTTTCAGAGATAAGAACAGCTCCTACTCCGAGTCCTTTTGTGTTCGCCGCTCCGTTGAAGAAAAATTTCCATCCTGGTTCCACGGTTGACTCCCCTCCTGTATATGCAGTACTTCTTCATCGGGGAAATACGTTTTTAAAGGTTCATATTCCTCATCAACGGGATTTTCGGCCAGATGATCGGCTATGGCTTGAGCTTTCATAGCCATCCTTGTCACGTAGATGATGTCAAATTCTGTAAGCGATATTTTCCATTTTGCTAATCTTCCCGTGAGCATGACATTTTGAAAGATGTACTTCAAGGGGTCCAATCGTGATAAGATATGAGTAGTGTAAGAGGACAGATAATGCTTCAGCTTTTGTGCTACCCAAGTTAAGGCACAACATGTCTTCTCCAAATGAGTGTATTTAGCCTCGAAGACTGTGAATTTCTTATTGAGATAATAAATGGCCCGTTCCATTCTACCAGTAAGATCGTGTTGCCCTAGTACACAGCCGAATGAATTCTTCAAGACCGTTAGATAAATAATCAGAGGTCTACCGGCTTTAGGAGGAACTAATATGGGCGGGTTTGACAGATACCCCTTGATTTGGTCGAAATCTGCCTGACATTTTGTCGTCCATTCTATCACACCGTCTTTCTTCAATAGATGGAATATGGGTTCACAGGTTGCTGTAAGCTGGGCAATAAACCTACTGATATAATTTAATCTTCCCAACAAACTCATTACCTCTGTTTTGCTCTTTGGCGGGGGTAATTCCTGGATGGATTTGATCTTTGACGGGTCCAACTCAATGCCTCGTCGGCTGACGATGAATCCTAGCAACTTTCCTAACGGAACCCCGAACGCACATTTGGTCGGATTGAGCTTAATATCATATCTTCGCAATCTTTGGAAAAATTTCCTGAGGTCGGCTATGTGGTCTTCTTGATGTCTGGAATTTATGATCACATCATCCACATACACTTCAATTTCTTTGTGTATCATATCATGAAACACAATAGTCATTGCCCTCATGTATGTGTCCCCTGCGTTCTTCAAGCCGAATGACATTACCCGGTAGCAGTAAGTTCCCCATGGTGTGATAAAAGCCGTCTTTTCCGTGTCCTCTTCATCCATTAAAATTTGATGATATCCCGTATAGCAGTCCACAAATGATCCGATCTCGTGCCCTACGCTGTTATCGATCAAGATATCGATATTGGGAAGTGGAAAATTATCCTTAGGGCTTGCCTTGTTTAGATTGTGGTAGTCAACACATACCCTGATCTTCCCATCTTTCTTCGGCACCGGTACTACGTTAGCCAGCAAATCGGGGTATCGAGTGACACGAATAACTTTCGCTTGTAGCTGCTTGGTCACTTCTGTCATGCCCCAAATCGGGGAACATGACCGGCACCTGACCGGGTTGCCCCAATCAAGCGGACCTGGGTGCCTTTCATTCCCACGCGTTACCTCTGTATTGATTGTTTCCCATGAACCACCCTTATTACCTCGGCCACCCTTATCACCCCAACCCACACCTTATTTCCTAACGTTGCGGCGCGCAACACGACCCCGCCTTACAGTTTAAAACACAACAATTTCAAACAGCAGATAAGGTACTACACACAATTTCAACAAGTTCAAATAAGCAACTTGCACATTGTTTCATGTTCTCAATTATTTTTCAAATCAATATCACAACCATGTTACAATATTTCCACAATTCAAGTGTTTCATCTCTTTCCACAATAAACAAATTCTCAACCGTTTTGTTTGTTTTACACAAGGTGCCATATAGGCCATCATAATCATTATTCACAATTCTTTACCCATTTCGACTCTCATTTAATTTTCGGTTCATATTCTATACCACATCACTCATATTTCAACAACAACCTTGAGAATTTCACACAATTTGTCAAATTAACACCAACCAAACAAATTTCACACATATAGGCGATTTCACAAGAATCAAAATTAGCCATACATACCTGGTGATGATTTTTCTTCCTACTTTATGCTTACCCAAGATATCCTACTCTTGCCAACCTTGTTCTTGAAGACTCTTACTTCTACTCACTTCTTTTTACTAGAAATCAAGTTCAATAATCATGCATGAGTGTAAAAATTCTATTTTCAAAAGCTATTATATGCAAACCTCTCTTTACCCAATTTAAAACTGAAAATCAAAGAAAATAGTTAGGGTTTTTACCTTGAAAAGATTTGGGGAAGTTGAATCTTTGCCCTAGAATCCTTTGAACTAAGATGGTTGGAACAATCTTTGAAGATGAAAGATTTCTCTCTCTAAAAACCCTCTCTTCTCTCTCTAATTTTTGGTAAGATGATATGAGAAAATGAGGGTGAAAGGTGTTATATTAAAGAAGAGATCGGGTCAAAATATTACAAAAATCTGGACCGGGTCAATTATGCGGTGCACTTTGCGACCGCAGAATCAACATGCGGTCCGCATAGTGACCGCAGAATGGCCTCAAAATGACACAAGTTCTGTTACAGAATGCGACCAATATGCGGTCCGCATTCTTGATCTGCGGTCACAAAGTGCACCGCAGATTCACTATGCGATCGCATATCGACCGCATTTTCAACACGATTTTTGGGAGACTTTCTGGAAAGCTTTGCGGCAAGAATGCGGTCCGCATAGCAGATTTGCGGTCTCATTCTTGACCGCAAAATTGACACTTTTCGAAAAAATTAATTCTCTACATTTTTGAAACTTAAATCACTACCAAGGGTCCGAACCGCGCCGAGCAAGCTCGCCGCGAAGAATTCTACGCATTCCTAACACATTATTCGGACCATGACACTATAGCTACTAGCTTTTATGCACAAAAATTTTACGGGGCCTTACATCCTCCCCCTTAAGATCATTCGTCCTCGAATGAGGATTTTGAAATAAATGAGTTGGTTTTGAAAGACATGATATGCAACCATCAAAATTTTGACTAACTCTTATATTTTAGAAAAATTTTGCCAGAGTTTCCTTTGTATTATGGACATATCCACCTGTCAGAGGGCCGCCGAAACACATTACCAAACAACAATACACAAATACAACACTTTTCACAACTGGTATACACTTTCTTACCTCAACGAATGCACATATTCTATCACATTGTTACAATTGCACATAAACTAGTCACTTCAATGAATTCTTACCTTATTTAACCATTTTAACACACCATGTACACTTAACAAACCATTACCAATCTACACTTACTATTAGTTGTTTATTTAACACGTAAATCTTTATAAGGCTTTCATTTATCAAGAACGGTTCAAGTGACCCAAGGTAACAACACATTTAACTCATTACAAAATGAAGGGGAACTTTACTAATACTAAGAGGGAAACAACTTAGACAAGATGACAGTTACTAGGAGTAGGAAGGTCACCTAATTTCTTCTAGGCTTGATCGAACAAATGGGGGTACTTTTCCTTCATCTCTTTTTCCGCTTCCCATGTGGCCTCCTCAACTTGTTGACTTCGCCACAATACTTTAACGAGGCAACTTCCTTATTTCTCAACTTACGGACTTGCCTATCAAGAATGGCAACTGGAACTTCTTCATATGACAAATCTTCATTAACCTCTATAGCTTCGACTGGCATGATGGTGGATGGATCTCCAATCACTTTCTTCAACATGGACACATGGAATACGGGGTGCACTGATGACATCTCAGGGAGGCAACTCTAGCCTATAAGCAACTTGACCAATCCTTTGAACGATCCGATATGGCCCGACATACCTAGGACTCAATTTCCCTTTCTTTCCAAATCGCATGACTCCCTTCATAGGAGATACCTTCAAGAACACCCAATCATCGACTTGAAACTCCAAATCCCTTCGGCGAACGTCTGCATAGGATTTTTGACGACTCTGTGCTGTTTTCATTCTCTCCTGAATAACCTTGACCTTTTTCATAGCTTCGTACACCATATCTGGCCCTAGCAATTCCGCTTCACCTACCTCAAACCACCCGATTGGTGACCTACATCTTCTCCCATACAATGCCTCAAATGGGGCCATCTGAATGCTAGCATGATAGCTATTATTGTAAGCAAATTCTATCGGTGGCAAGTGTTCATCCCAATTACCTTTAAAATCTAAGACACAAGCCCGCAATATATCTTCAAGCGTCTGGATGGTCCGCTCGGCCAGGCCGTCGGTCTGCGGATGGAAAGTTGTGCTGAGATTCACCTGAGTTCCCAAACCTTGCTGAAACTTCTTCCAAAAGTTAGCTGTGAACCGAGCCCCGCGATCCGAGATAATAGAAAGTGGAGTGCCATGAAGTCTTACTATCTCCTTGATGTACAATCTTGCATATTGCTCCGCAGTATCAGTGGACTTGACAGGCAGGAAGTGAGCTAATTTGTTGAGTCGATCCACTATCACCCATATTGAGTCAAACTTACGCTGAGTGCGAGGTAACCCTACCACGAAATCCATATTGATCATCTCCCATTTCCACCTTGGTATTTCTATAAGTTGAGTTAATCCACCGGGCCGTTGATGCTCGGCCTTCACTTGTTGACAGTTCGGACATTTAGCTACAAAGCTTGCTACATCCCTTTTCATACCGTTCCACCAATAAATCTCCTTAATGTCATGATACATTTTCGTGGAACCTGGGTGTACCGAATACCTGGAAATATGAGCCTCTGCATTACCCTTTCCCGAAGCTCGTCCACATCCGGAACACATAGCCTATCTTGACACCGCAATACACCATCTTCGCTGCCGAGTACAAATGTTGAGGTCTTGTCATTCATGACTGCTTCCTTCACCCGAACCAATGCTGGATCTATGAACTGTTTTTCCTTGATTTCCGCGACCAATGATGATTCTGCTCCATTATGCACCAAAATATCCCCCTCGTGTGACGCCGAGATACGAACCCCCAAACTGGCTAATTGGTAAACCTCTCGAGCCAGGTGTCTCTGATCCACACCCAAATGAGCCAAACTACCCATGGATTTTCGACTAAGAGCGTCGGCTACCACATTTGCCTTCCCTGGATGGTACAATATGTTCATATCATAGTCCTTGAGCAATTCTAACCACCGCCGTTGTCTCAGATTCAGCTCTTTCTGCTTGAACAAATACTGGAGGCTCTTGTGATCTGAAAACACATCCACATGAACTCCATAAAGATAGTGCCGCCATATTTTCAAAGCAAACACAACAGCTGCAAGCTCCAAATCATGCGTCGGATAATTCTTCTCGTGATTCTTGAGTTGCCTGGAAGCGTAAGATATGACTTTCCCGTGCTGCATCAATACACATCCCAAACCAACCTTGGAGGCATCACAATAAACCACAAATCCCTCTGTGCCTTCTGGCAAGGCCAATACCGGTGCCGAGGTCAATCTTGACTTCTATTCTTGGAAACTTTTCTCACATGCTTCGGACCACTGGAACTTAACTGCCTTTTGCGTTAGCTTTGTCAATAGGGAAGCGAGGGTTGAGAATCCCTCTACAAACCTCTGATAGTACCCTGCCAAACCCAAGAAGCTACGTATCTCTGTTGGGGTCATGGGTCTAGGCCAATCTTTCACTGCCGCAATCTTTTGAGGATCCACCTGAATTCCCTCACTGGAAATAACATGCCCTAGAAAGGCTACGGACTCAAACCAAAACTCACATTTTGAGAACTTGGCATACAATTGATGCTGATGAAGGGTCTGCAATGCTGCTCTGAGGTGAATGGCATGATCTTCCCTGCTCCGAGAGTGGATGAGGATGTCGTCAATGAATACAATTACAAAGGAATCTAGGAATGGCTTGAAAACCCGATTCATAAGGTCCATGAAAGCTGCTGGGGCATTGGTTAGCCCAAAAGACATGACCAAAAACTCGAAGTGACCATAACGTGTTCTGAAGCCGGTCTTAGGAATATCATGCTCCCTGATTTTTAACTGGTGGTACCCAGACCGTAAATCAATCTTTGATAAGAACTTCGCTCCCTGCAATTGGTCAAACAGATCATCCCCTCGAGGCAAAGGATATTTATTCTTAATGGTGACTTTGTTGAGCTGCCGATAATCAATACACATTCGAAGTGACCCATCCTTCTTTCTGACAAAGAGAACCGGAGCACCCCACGGCGACACACTCGGTCGTATGAACCCTTTCTCTAATAAATCCCTCAACTGCTCCTTTAACTCCCTTAACTCTGCTGGCGCCATTCTGTAAGGTGGAATGGATATTGGCTGAGTATCTGGCAATACATCAATTCCGAAATCAATCTCCCTATCCGGCGGGATGCCTGGAAGCTCATCTGGAAACACTTCAGGAAATTCATTCACAATTGGCACGGACTCGAGGGTAGGCACCTCCGAGGTGGTGTCCGTTACCCGAACCAGGTGATAGATACACCCTTTCTTAATCATCTTCGAAGCCTTAAGGTAGGAAATAAACCTACCCCTTGGCACTACACCATTTCCTCTCCATTCAATAACTGGCTCGTTAGGGAACTCGAGCCTCATAACTCTCGTCCGACAGTCAAGCTTTGCAAAGCATGAATAGAGCCAATCCATCCCCATAATTACATCAAAATCAACCATCCCAAGCTCAATAAGATCGGCCGTGGTAACACGACCACCCACCGCAACAACACAATTTCTATATACTCGTGAGGCTGTAATAGAATCACCAACCGGAGTCGATACAGAGAACGGCTCATGAAGCTGTTCGGGTTCTATCCCAAAACTTGAAGCAATGAACGGGGTAACATAAGAGGAAGACCCCGGATCAATGAGAGCATAACAATCAATAGTTTGAACAGACAAGATACCTGTAACAACATCTAGAGAAGCCCCAACACTCTGGCGGCCACTCAACGCATAGAATCGGCTAGGTCCACCCCTACCATGAGCTCCACCCCTAGCTGCATCACGCCCTACTGAAGCTGGAGGACGCGATGATGATGTAGCAGTCGAGGAACTAGACGACTGAGCAGATCCCCTACCCATACCCTGACCGGGTGCACGACAGTCCCGCTGAATGTGACCTCTCACCCCGCACCTGAAGCATATCGGGATATCGAGGTAGCAGGTCTCTGTATGAAATCTCCCACACTTGGGGCATGTAGGTCTCCCCGACTGCTGGGACCTTACTCCAAGACGACCAGACTGGTGTGACCTCCTACTGTCTGAACCAGGTCTTGAATGACTACCCCACTGATGGCTGTGCACAGATGGTGGTGCACTCGCTGAGGACTGAGCATGTGACTGGGATGGCCCTGATGACCCCCTCCCTGGAAGTGATCTCCCTCAATGACCCATTGACCGGGCCCTGCTGCTACTTTCTCTTTCTGCACAAATCTTCAACTTCCTGGACTCTGTGGCCTGAGAAAACCCCACAATCCTCCCATAGTTCATGTCTGAGTGCAAAGCTGCTGTGGCGGCCTCATTCACTACTAAAGGGCTAAGGCCCTGAACAAACCGTCGAACCCGGGCATCCATGGTCGACACTAAGTGAGGAGCGTACTTGGACAACCTTACGAACTCCATGTGATACTCCCAAACACTCATACTGCCCTGTTTGAGAACCTCGAACTTAGTGGCACGGGCTGCCATCACCTCGGCAGGCAAGAAGTGGTCCATAAATGCATCCACAAACTCATCCCATCTGGCCGGAGGGCTCCCTTCCTCACGGGAATCCTCCCACATTTCGAACCATGAACGTGCCGCTCCCTTCGGCCTGTAAGAGGCCAACTCTACCCCCTCTATATCTGTAGCCTTCATCACTCTGAGGGTCTTGTATATCTCATCAAGGAAGTCCTGTGGGTCGGCCTCTGGATCGGTACCTAAGAATTATGGAGGGGCCAACCGCAAGAACTGGTGGACTTTAGAGCCGGAGGAATCTCCCTGTCCGCTGGAGGATGCAGGGGCATCATGGGATCTCTGGGCCTGGGCGGCCACTAACCGTGTTAACATATGAATGGCTCCCCTAAGATCTTCATTAGAGATACCAGAGCCCGAAGCGGGAACTGTATCTGAGTCAGGAACACCGGCAGGAGGAATGGTGGCATCCTCTGCCGCCGCTGGAATAGGGACACTTGGGTTTTGAATAGATGGGCCAGGCAAATTCGGGACTGGTGGGTCATTCTCTCCCACGGCATCGGGTACATGATTAACAGCCGCACTTGGACCGGCATTGGCCCTAAGGCCGAGTCTAGCCTTCTTCTTAGGTGCCATATTCTGAAAATTTGGGAACAAGGCGCGAATTAGACACAGATATTTCCACATTGCACTTTACCGCACGATATAGATTAACAAAGAAATAGGTAAATTCCTAAATGCCCGTGTAGCCCCCTACTTATATGATGTGGTCGACAACACACCTATAAGAAGTGCACTACTAGACACGGCTCCGAGACATCCTAGGACACTTTAAAACCTTAGGCTCTGATACCAAGTTTGTCACGCCCCAAATCGGGGAACATGACCGGCACCTGACCGGGTTGCCCCAATCAAGCGGACCTGGGTGCCTTTCATTCCCACGCGTTACCCCTGTATTGATTGTTTCCCATGAACCAACTATCTTACTAACCATGAATGATTTCACATTAAACAATTGAAACCATACGAGTGATTTATTAACAAGTTTGCAGTTTTTACAACGCCCGACATAACGTAATATATACATAAGACTGGAGTCCCACAGTTACATGTCTACAGAGCCTCTATGATACAAAAAGGGAAATACAATACTTGCCGGTAACAAGGCTCCGGCTATACCTTACAAAACCAATATGAAATCTAAATAGAAGTGGCATGAACCACACAAGTCCCCAAGGAAGAAAAAGGGGCTCACCAAAACGGGCAGTGGAAGGAGAAGGATACTACTGCCGATGAGCTGAAGTGCCTGCTACTGATCCACCTACAATCATAACACGAATGTAGCGTCCCCGGCAAAAGGGACGTCGGTACACTTGAATTGTACTGGCATGTATGGACAAACTTTGTCCCAAGTAAACTCAAGCCATTGAATTACATCAACAATTAATTAAGCCAACCAACCATGTTTCCACATTTTCCTCATTTCAAATAATTCTCAACACAAAGCACTTTCTACGATCAACCAATTTAACAATAACCAATCAATCACGTAAAGCACAAGTAGTCAAACAAAGGGGCAATCGGTGCCCCACAGGTTGCAAACTCTCCTGCTGTCTCCTTTCACAATTTCACATTATTGATTTTTGTATCAATTTTCAATAGCGATTTCGATCGCTTTCCATCCTTATTGCCCCCGACCACCCTTATTACCTCGGCCACCCTTATCACCCCAACCCACACCTTATTTCCTCACGTTGCGGCGCGCAACACGACCCCGTCTTACAGTTTAAAACACAACAATTTCAAACAGCAGATAAGGTACTACACACAATTTCAACAAGTTCAAATAAGCAACTTGCACATTGTTTCATGTTCTCAATTATTTTTCAAATCAATATCACAACCATGTTACAATATTTCCACAATTCAAGTGTTTCATCTCTTTCCACGATAAACAAATTCTTAACCGTTTTGTTTGTTTTACACCAGGTGCCATATAGGCCATCATAATCATTATTCACAATTCTTTACCCATTTCGACTCTCATTTAATTTTCGGTTCATATTCTATACCACATCACTCATATTTCAACAACAACTTTGAGAATTTCACACAATTTGTCAAATTAACACCAACCAAACAAATTTCACACATATAGGCGATTTCACAAGAATTAAAATTAGCCATACATACCTGGTGATGATTTTTCTTCCTACTTTATGCTTACCCAAGATATCCTACTCTTGCCAACCTTGTTCTTGAAGACTCTTACTTCTACTCACTTCTTTTTACTAGAAATCAAGTTCAATAATCATGCATGAGTGTAAAAATTCTATTTTCAAAAGCTATTATATGCAAACCTCTCTTTACCCAATTTAAAACTGAAAATCAAAGAAAATAGTTAGGGTTTTTACCTTGAAAAGATTTGGGGAAGTTGAATCTTTGCCCTAGAATCCTTTGAACTAAGATGGTTGGAACAATCTTTGAAGATGAAAGATTTCTCTCTCTAAAAACCATCTCTTCTCTCTCTAATTTTTGGTAAGATGATATGAGAAAATGAGGGTGAAAGGTGTTATATTAAAGAAGAGATCGGGTAAAAATGTTACAAAAATCTGGACCGGGTCAATTATGCGGTGCACTTTGCGACCGCGGAATCAACATGCGGTCTGCATAGTGACCGCAGAATGGCCTCAAAATGACACAAGTTCTGTTACAGAATGCGACCAATATGCGGTCCGCATTCTTGATCTGCGGTCGCAAAGTGCACCGCAGATTCACTATGCGATCGCATATCGACCGCATTTTCAACATGATTTTTGGGAGACTTTCTGGAAAGCTTTGCGGCAAGAATGCGGTCCGCATAGCAGATTTGCGGTCGCATTCTTGACCGCAAAATTGACACTTTTCGGAAAAATTAATTCTCTACATTTTTGAAACTTAAATCACTACCAAGGGTCCGAACCGCGGCGAGCAAGCTCGCCGCGAAGAATTCTACGCATTCCTAACACATTATTCGGACCATGACACTATAGCTACTAGCTTTTATGCACAAAATTTTACGGGGCCTTACAACTTCCTTCTTGATCATTACACTCATATCCATCTTAAACTTCTGTAGTTTTTGCTTGACGGGAGGGCATGCCGGGTTAGTGGGTAATTTGTGAACCACTAGATTAGTGTTGGGGCCCGACATGTCATCGTATGACCATGCAAAAACATCTTTGAATTCCACGAGTGTTTTGATTATTTCTCCTCTGAGGTTTGGTTCGAGATGGACACTTATTTTGGTTTCTTTAACATCATCTGCATCCCCAAGATTAACAGCCTCTGTATCATTTAGACTTGGTTTGGGCTTTTCTTCGAAATGACTCAATTCTTCGCTGATTTCTTCTAAGGATTCATCTTCATTGTATTCTGATTCACTCTAATCATTTATTATTATTATTATTTCTAAACTAGATTAATTTTCTAGACTGGGTTGATTATTCCTTAGGCATGCCACATCATTAAGATCAGTTGAAAAAAAGTAGCGCAGGAAAGTAAAAAAAATAAACAAAATTAGAAGCAAAAGGAACAACATTTCATTAATTGGAAATACAAGAAAACAAAGTTTGCACTCTAACCCAAACGGGGAGGCAAAATGAAATAGACTACAACCCTGGGATAGTCCCAAACAAAACTTGAAAGACAAACCAAAACGGACTACCAGCACTCTTTTCGGGTAGGAAGAGAAGTAGCATCCCCATTATTCAATTTCGTTTTTGGCCCCACAAATTGTATTTCAGCATGGCTGGGCCCTTCACCATCTTCTAACATGCACACATCCAAGAATAGGTCCTCAAACTTTCTCAAAAATTTTTCATCTGGTCTGACCATAGGGCGGGAAGTCCTTGTTGTCGGACGTCTTCTGATCCCGGACCTGACAAAGAATTGGGAGAGGTGTGGAATAGGCTTTGGAAGTACCCATCTCTTCAGTTTGATTCTCTAAGATCGCTTGATGTCTTCTAGTGTCGGTTCAAATCCTAAACCGAAAGTCCCTACATATTCAGGCAAGGATACCGGCAGTACAATACCTTATAGAGATGCACCCAAGCCTTTGCCGGGAACGAAACCATTTCCCAACATTTCGCAAGCCACCATGACGTCTGTAGAGATTACTTAGTCATTAGGAATGTACTCCCCCTCCGAAACTCTATTAACGGATACCTCATCGCAAACCAGGTATACCCATGGGCCGACGTCCTCTTCTATCTCAACAAAGGGAACGATGGTGCCAGGCTGTAGATCATTTTCTCCATGGACCACAATCTTTTGTCGATCCCACTCGAAATTGACAAGCTGGTGTAGGATAAACGGAACTGCTTTTGTAGCATGGATGTACGGCCATCCTATCAAAAGGTTATACGAGACCACCATGTCCAACACTTGGAATTCCATGGTGAATTCCACAGGTCCGATTGTCAGCACTAACACTATATCCCCGACTGAAGCCTTGCCTCTTTCGTCGAATCCCCGAACACAGATACGATTCTTGCGCACCCTGCTATATCCACTTTCATCTTGTTCAATGTAGAGAGGGGACATATGTTCGCACTGGACCCATTGTCAACCAAAACCCTAGTAACCACAGACTCTTCATATTTCATCGTAAGACATAAGGCTTTGTTATAATTGGTACCCTCCTCAGGCAGCTTATCATCAGTGAAGGTAACCCGGGTTTGCCTCGAATATCCTATTTGTGATCTTTTCCAGGTGGCTGACAGAGATTTTGTCAGGTACATAGGCCTCATTCAGGATTTTCATCAAGGCCTGTCGATGTTCTTCAGAATGGATCAGTAATGACAGTAATGAAATTTGAGCTGGGGTTTTCTTGAGTTATTCCAAGATAGAGTAATCATGCAACTTCATCTTTTTCAGAAACTCCTCTGCTTCTTTGTCGGTTACCAGCTTTTTTAATGTTGCCGGATTGGTCTTCCTTAATTCTACAAGAACGAAACATCTCCCTGAACGAGTCAAACCTTTTTCCTCACAAACTTCTTCCTCGACCACTTTTCCTTTTTATGTCACTGTAACCCGATCATAGTTCCATAGAACGGCTTTGCTGTCGACTATCGGCAACTGAACTATCGGCCTGATGATAAAGGGGTCTATAAGAATACCCGCTACAGTCAGGACAGGTTTGGCCGCTGCTCCTGGTACGACTATCTTCACCCCCTCTGGTTTCACAAGTACTTTGTTTGCACCCCTCTTTGCTGCTTCTGGCTCATCATGTGCTTCCTTCTCATGGATGAGTGACTTGTCATGGCTTGGCCCCTTTTTCATCTCGACCCCACTAGACCTGATCATCATCACGGTTTGAGAGGTTTTCTCATGTCCCTCTTCTACTTGTATTAACTCGATCATGTTGGTCTCATGATGGGTTGGGAGCTGATTCTGGTTGATGTTGGGTTCTGCCGGAGTCTGGACATTGATTCGACGAGTGTCGATAAGTTCCCGGATAGCCATTTATAGTCTCCAACATTTTTTTGTGTCGTGCCCTGGGCACCCCAAACAGTACTTGCAATTTATCGAGTGATCCAGATTTCTTGGTGGAGGATTTGGTAATTTGGCCTCGACCGGGTTCAACAATCCTAAATGCTTCAATCGATGGAACAAACTAGTATAAGATTCTCCCAAGGGAGTGAAAGTCTTTGGTTTTGGTGCTCTTTCATTCTTGAAGGCTTGGTTTGGACGAAAACGCACACCCTTGAGGTTCCTGTATGCTCTCGGGGGTAGGTAGTTATTTTGTGGTATTGGTCCACGCCACGGTGCCTGGACGGGAGGTGGGGCATATGACTGGGCGTGATGGACGGTAAAGTGAGGATCGGGCGTTGGGTAGTAGTGTTGTAGGGGGCTATACGGACTGTGGAAGTGATTTTGTTGGTGGGGTTATGGTGGATTATACTGGGGTGCGGGGCCTCTGGCTCTGAACCAAGCTCTGGAATCGACCACTGCGACCTCTTTTTTTCTCTTCTTCCGAAGCTCTCTTCCAGTTCCACTCTAAATGGCTTGAGTGGTTGCTTTTAATGCTGAATAGCTCATGATTTTGTTAGCTTTCAAGCCCTCTTCGATCATGGCTCCCATATTTATCACTTCAGTAAATGACTTACCCACGAATGTCACCAAATGCCCGAAGTAGGTTGGTTCCAATGTCTGCAGGAAGAATCTACCATCTCATTTTCACCCTCGCTGCTTGTTCCCTCCAACGGAACCCAAATTCTCTGAAGCTTTCTGCGGGCTTCTTCTATAACTTCAACAATGATAAATGATTAGGGACTATTTTGAGATTATACTGAAAATGGCCGATGAATGCTTGTGCCAGGTCATCCCATATGAACCATCTGCCAGGATCTTGCCTGGTGTACCACTCTAGTGCGGACACTCCTAGGCTCTGACCGAAATAAGCTATCAAGATTTCATCTCGCCCTCTGGCTTCTCGCATTTTGCTGCAGAAACCTCAGAGATGGCTACTAGGTCGCCATGCCCCTCATATAGATCAAATTTAGACATTTTGAACCCAACGGGTAACAGAACATCTGGAAATGGGCACAGATCTTTGTAGGCAACACTGACTTGGTTGCCTAAACCATGCATATTCCTAAAGGATTGCTCCAGGCTCTTAACTTTCCGAATGACTTCTTCTTGCTCCGAACTTCTAAGATGCCTTTCCGGTTCTGTCGGGTTATCCCAGTGAGGGGTGTAGGAATGCGGTTCAGGAGCTTATAAGGTAGTCTAGGGAGAATAGCAATGATTGTAATGGATTTTAAATAGTGGCTCACTGGATGATGTCTGTAAAGTAGAAGGTGGAGGCACCATGAACACAGGGGTAACTGGGGCGAAGGATTTTGTTTGGCCGGTAGATCCTGGGGTGTATAAGGGGTTTCCCCACAATAATATGGATAAACCGGGGCACTTGCTGATGGGTCAACGGGCAGACGTTCCAGAGCTGGTGCAAGAGTAGAAGTAGTGGGAAGGCTTGGTGATGATTGTCCCCTAGCCCAGGCTAGTTCAATCTCTGTTATCTGTTGTCTTAACCTATCCACTTCCTCTTTCATTATCTACATCTCGGATTTCTCTCCATTTAGACTTTTCCCCGAACTGGACATGCTGGCTGGAATTGGACATTTTGATCTAGTCTGGTAATGGTAATTGGACAGTACGTTTTGTCAAGTCAACTGCTAAAACTTTCTGGATGCGACAAACTTGTTAGTTCGCAGAGTTTAACAGATATGTTATTGCACGTTGGATGCAATGCACCTACGCAGTTAACCATTCTACATGTCTTGACCTTTACCGCATGCGTCATTCCATCTTTCTTACTACTGTGTCTTTTCAACTATTTTTTTGCAAACTTTGCTTGTTATTAATCCCCCTTTTTTCTTTTTTTTTCAATTAGTGGTTGTCAAATCTTATGTGGATTGCCTACGTATCATGTCCCCGCATGAAACAGACCGAGCGTAGTTCTGGCAAATAAGGTTGTGACAAAACTTTGGAATTTTCCATAACAAAACTCTTTTGGTTACAAAACATGTTTTACAACAAACTTTAAATAAGGGAAATGCTTGGCTCGAAAACACAAAACATGAAAACATGACAAAACTAATTTCTCAAAATCTCAAAATACAACATTTAAACATCATCCTAATGCCCTAAAATTTCTTAGGGCCTACGAGGCATCGTTTGGCCTTGTCTTGGGCCATGGTGTGACATCCCTGTGCAGTCCTTTTAGTTCTCTTATGATTTGGTAAACGTAATCCATAACCGAGGCGAAAAGGGTTGCGCTAGGCATTTGCTCGCAAACCAAACATTTCATGGTGACTTAATGCCCGATCTCTTCGATTCTATCCTTGACCGTATCCCTTTGTCTGAGCAGTTGTTCTATCTGTTGATTCTTCACCCCCAATATCTGAGCATTGCCGGTGACCTAGTCTAGGAGCCTATCCACTTGTTCTTGCATCCGCGATATCAAATTATGGCAATGGTCTATGTTTGCCCCAGCATCCCGAGCTTATTTGAAAACCCGCTCCCTGAGGGCAACGTTTGCTTCCCTTAGGTCAGTGATGATCTCCGTATAGTCCCTTTCTATTTGCTGCAGATGCAGTGCCCGTTGATGCGCTCCCCTTCTCCATCTAGTCCGGATCCTTGTCATTTGGGCCTTCGATTCTTCCAACTCCCTTTGGACAACAGCGACTTGATTTTCCAACCCTTTTATTAGTCTTTCGTATAATCGACTCCTCACGTGTCGGCCGACATCCATTTTCATCTGCCGGATTTGAGCTTTCAAGAATTCATTTTCTTGTGCCAATTTATTTTTTTCTCCTTCGTCGGCAGTAGCTTGCACGCTCTTTTGAATTGAAGGTCCTAGACCTATTGTTCTATCTTGCCGATCTTTGCCTTGTAACCTTCTTCCTTTACTAGCCAATCCCACTGTTCCTGTGATGATTCAGCAAAATTTTTGAGGTGAGGCCATTTAGTAGGCCTTTGGTGCTCAAGTTCTCTACTGTACCATGCAGGGTATTCTGATGATGCTTCGCCTCTGGCTCGATCCCATACACGAGTGTCTATCTTCAGGGTTTGACACGCATTCCAAATTTTTCAGACTAATGCTTCAGGGAATTGTCCACCAGGGCCAATTTCAACCACTTGGTTGATGAGGTCTTCTTCTTTTGGGACTATATGGCGCCGCCCTAAATGTCCCAACAACCGATATGGCCCGTAGGGCTAAATGTTGTTTAGACCCATCAGCAATAAATGTGATTCTGCGGCCAACATGTATATGATTTAATTCACGGATAGCCATCCAAATGTCCATTCTATTTTGCTGGCTAGAACCGAACGCAGGAGTCTTATCCATTTGGTGGTCCCCTCTGGCAAACTGTATCCCTCAACCATTGAAGGGAATTCCTCTATACAGGTTTTTTCCGATGAACCATATCTCAGGAACTGTGGGCGATGGCATAAGTGCTCGATCATCCACATTTGGAGCAACACATTACATGCTTCGAAGAAAACCCCTCCAGCTTTGCAAAGAGTGAGGGCGCGAGAGATATCCGCTATTATTTTAGGTGCCAAAGTACTATTGTCTTGCTTGAGTAAAGTACTGATGACCCCTGCCACTTGTATATTAATATTCCCATCCTTCTTAGGAAACACCAGTAGGCCTAAGAAGGCTATCATAAAAGCGATGCGCCTGTGTTCTTCCCATTTCAACCTGTTTTCCCCACTGCAGATTTTGCTCTCAAGTTTGTTGAACCCCCCATAATGAATGTATTTATCATATAGAAATGCTAAAGTGCAGAATCCCTCTGATGAATTTGGGTTGTGCATAGTTTTGTGGATCTTTACGGTGTCTAAGAACATGTATACTGTCACGACCCTCAGTGCATCAAGATATTGTTCCCTCATAGGGACTTTTGGACTCCCGATATACCCGGCCAATTCTTCCAGTGTTGGCGTGAGCTAAAAGTCTGAAAAGTGGAACACATTGTGTGCTAGATCCTAGAATGAGATCAGTGCTCGTATGATGTCTCCTCTTGGGGAAATATTTAGTAGTCCCAATAGATCTCCCAGGTACAACTTAACTGCGTCTTGCCTCTGCTTGCCTAAGTCGTTCCACCACATGTGCAAACTCAAAGGGACCCTATTTATGATGGCTTCGGTTGTATTTTGACTTGTGCTTATTCTGCACATTTATTAAGGTGGCTTAGATGAAAGAAAACCTTTATTTGACTCTGTGAGCACGTAATTTTTGCCTCACACGAACTACTCCCAAAAATTCAAAATAAAAGAGTTTTGCGTTGTTTGCAATACATATGGACTTTATGTTATTTTTTTTATTTTTTGTTTGCATTTTGTGTGCCCATGTTTATTTGTTTAATTAATGAAAAATACAAAAATATGTCACATTTTCATTTACGATTCGTTAAAAGTAATCAAGTTTATTTTTACAAAAATAGAAAATTACAAAAATATGTATTTTTGCGTTTTTTAGTGTTTAATATCAAAATTGTGTGATTTATTTAATTGATGTTTACATTGAGTAGGATAATATTTAGTGTAACTTAATTAGTACTTTTGTGATTTTTTTTATTTGGTTTTGTTAGCATTTTTTATTTTAATTAGGAGCTAAAATTAAAAAAATAAAAGGAATAAGGAATAAACTTGGACCAGACCACAGTTTTCCATCAGCCCAAGCTATCACAGGCCCAATCCAATTAGCCTTGTACACGGTCCAGACCAATCCATCTCAGAGATCAAACCAAACGACGTCGTGTGGGCTCTCAAATCACAACCATCCGTTTGATTACATCCAACGGCCTCAAGCTTACCATTTCGCCCGACCCGTTTGCCTTTGAGACCGACCCAGTCTCATTTAATTGAGACGACGCCGTTTGATACCTGGTAAGAAATCATGGCCATCAATCCTACTTGATCCAACGGCCAGGATCTCATCTTCTACCCCGTATATAAGGCTACCCTTACCCCCCACGCCCCCCGTAGCCAACCTCTCCCTCACCATTTCATCGTCTCTCAGAGAGACGGCCGAGCCCCACCGTCCCCCGCCGCACTCCGCCTACCGGAAATCGCCTCACGACGGTTCCGGTAGGCCAAACACCTCCATCTTAACACCAAATCTTCCCCTCACCTCCCCCAGAATGAATCCATGAACGATTTATCTCGAATCAAGCTTGAGATCCTCGAATCTTCAATCGATGATTCGAGTCTAGACCCAACCTACACCAATCGACCCCAAACTCGCACCATAGCATCCCTAGGCCTCCCTCATACCCCTACCAGCCTTAGCCTGGTTCGAATCAAGCCCGAACCACTCGAGCCCTAAAACCGACCCCCAAGAACCCTAGAATTCAAGAATTAGGGATTTTGTCCAAGTTAACAGTAATTGAAGTGTTTTCGTTTGAAAATATTTCAATTAAACTCCGTTTAACTTCAAAATGCGAAAACTTGAACCCTTTGGGGCCGGGTCCGTCCGATTTCGATTTCTTTTGAGGTAATTTCCTTTTTTCTGTTTATTTCAATTAGGTATTTATTTGTTTTGTTTATTTGTTTAGTTTAACTCGATTGAATTCTTCTCATTTTTTTTGGCCGTCCCTGTTGTCACTTCTTCCCAAAGACCTTTTATTTGGTCAATTATTCTCCTGTGTTATTTATTTGATTGCGTATGTTGTCGAATGCGTATTCGCTTTGATAAGCGTCGTCGAATACTTAGTTTCATTTTCGGCCGAGATTTTTAGAATCACTATTTTATCAATTAATCTGCTATCAATGATACGTGTTATAGTTAATTGAATGTCGTCGTCTAATCTCGTAGAATTTGTTTGTGTGAAATCCCGGGCAGTGGTTTGTTTTTGTTTGAATTGAACTTTTTATGTCTGTTGGTTGATTCTGTGTATTTGAGTTAGCTGTTGTTGTTTGTTACAGCTGATAATTGACTGTTTTGTAGTGTCCTCAACTAGTTGTATGAGAATAGGTTTAGAATAATATGGCAGTAAGTTGGAATTGACCTGTTTAATGCTTGAATCACTGTTAGATCAAAATTTCAGCTTACCTGTGACTTTAAAATCTGAGTGGAATTGGGTATAGCTGTTTAGTTTACTTAGGAAAATTAGAAAAACTAATAGTCATGATGCAAGGCACATGGTACAACCTAGTGGAACCTGCTGTACAGCAGGGTATCCCATCAGCACCATGTGTTTAGCATTTTTGTATCAATATCCCATACTTAGACAGGATTTAGTGGTTTAACAGTGAGAATATTATGGGCTGGGTAGAGTTCTATTTTTAATTGGACAATTGAAGTGTCCCAGGGGAATTTTTCTGTTATAAGTAGAAGGGGGGGACACACACATTGATAGACAGAAAAAACACATTCATTCACAAAATACAAAACTGGCAGAACAGTTTTCTCACAAAAAACACACACACATTGAGAACAAATTCAGAACAGATTCATACTCACTGGAAAAGCTAACACACAGCTACACTCTAAAAAAGACAACTTTGAATTATCAGTTTCGGAGATTCTTTAACAGTCAGTGAAGAGGGATTCATTTTCTTTGTTGTTTTGGATCACAGAAGTGATTGTTTGGTCTGTTGAGAATATACATAAGCAGTTTCTTTGTTGTTCTGGATCACAAAAGTTTTAAAGTATTCTTGAGTTTTATTTGGTTCAAGTCTGTTGATGTTTGGATATTTTGGAAATTGCTGAATTTCTTCGTTGAGTTCTCTGTTGGTTCAAGAACTACTCCTGGATTTCTAAATCTTTGCTGGCTACTGTTCCTGTTGCTGTTTATTCTGTTAGAGCTGCCTACAGATTTTCTCTTCCATTTTTTCTTGCTTGAAATTCCAGGTACACATCTATGGGCTGTCTATTCTTTTACTGAAAACGAAATGAAAGAATGTTTTGAATATTGCCGCGAAGCCATCATATGAATGATCTTGTTAGATATCCATTAAATTGGGGGGTGTTAGTTGTATTAAGGATTGTACTGTTAAGCATTAAGAGTTTAAGAGCGCACACAGTTATGTATGTCTATTTAGTTCTTACTTTCGTTATGAATAATTCGAAATAAAATCCGTAGGCTTGTATTGTAATCTTGATTTATTTTTAGACTATCGTTTAGTTTTCGTTATGTTTAACTAGTTTCTATTTTTGTTAGTATATATTTAGATCCATGTAAGTAAAACTAGCCAATACGGATTGAGATTTTCTTTGACATGTTAAATTGGTAATTTGTTAAAATCAAGTAACTTAAGCATGTTTAAGGTGTTAATTTGATTGAGGTTAATTATTAATGCAAGGTATTTTGAATCATTTTTGAATTTCTTCATTTGATTTTCCCTTGAAATCTATTTGTACTTAAGTAGACAAGTTAAGTCAACCCGGGTTTTTAGATGCCAATGTTAGATCGATTTTAATCGCATAGTCTTGCTTTCGCTAATTAACATCGGATTAAGGATAGTAAACAATTTTACTTTTAATAATTGGATCAAGTTGAATTATTTCTATTTCGCATATTTTGGTCAATTTTCCGTTAGTTTATATCTTGTCATTTAATCTCCGGCCATAAATCAAAAACCTAGGAAATAATATATCATTTGGTATGATTCTTTAATTGGAAATAATTTTAAGAGATACACTGTTAAGTAAATTGATCCTTTTTTGGTTCATTTTTACAATGGTTTTAATAGGCATAGTTTCAAATAAATAATCCGGATACCCTTTTTTTTTATATATTCACCTATCTGTCAAAAGTCCGAGTCTATGTTATAATTGCTTTTTCTTTTGGCATGGTTTCAAATTAATAGAGCGGTTTAAAAGGTTTAGTTGGAGCATATAATTTATAAACATGTATAAAATCAAGTATTTATAGCCATTTATAATAATTGAAGCGACCGTGCTAGATCCACGGGATCCGGGGGTGCCTAACACCTTCCCTCGGGTCAACAGAATTCCTTACTTAGAATTTCTTGTTCGCAGACTTCATTTGGAAAGTCGAAAATTTCCTCGATTCGGGATTTAAATAAATCGGTGACTTGGGACACCTTAATTTATTCCAAGTGGCGACTCTGAAACAAATAGAATAATCCCGTTTCGAACATTGTCACTTAAATTGGAAAAACTCCCTCGCGCTTCTACCCCCGGTAGCGGGGCGCGCCAAAAGGAGGTGTGACAGCTCTGGCGACTCTGCTGGGGAAACAAACCCAGAACCACTGGTTCAGGGTTTAAGAATTCGAGCTTTGAATAATTATTTTATTTGGCTTATTTATTATCTGATTTTATTACATGTTTATATTTGATATGCTAAATGTTGCTTTACCGCTTTGATATTTTGTGAATTGTATATAAATTGTGCCGATACCCGTTTTTTCTCTTCTGAGTCTTTTGAAATATAATACCGGGCATTTGTTGGACATAGCCCATTTTTCTCAAGATAGCCGTGGTGCTTGGCACCCGGTGAAGGATTTTGTAGTCACACATGTTTAGGCGGAGAGTTTGTCAATTAAGCCGGAAAGCCATGCTACCGGTGCACTGACACTCTAAGGCTCGAGTTGTCCGCTCGAGTTAAAGCCAGTCTAGATACTTTTTTCCAACAGGATGATGACTTAGAATAACAAAACCTTATGCCGGATCTCCGATAGGAACGTTTATTTGCATCAAGTGCATATTTGACTTAGGAGGCTCAACACAGAGGTTGGGCCTGTCTAGGACAGGTGTACCTGAAACAAAAGACCAACTTGTTGCATCTTTCTGTGTGCATTTATTTGTTTCGATCTTACATGCCGACCGGTTTGTTAAAAAGAGAGGAAGAAGTGGAAAACGTCAGGGTATAGAGTCAAAATAGTTTTATGGAAAATAGTTAGTTCTTTGAAAATAAATTTTGAAAAAATGCAAAAACAAATTCCAAATAAATTTTCTTAATTTTTACGAAAATAGTTAGTTCTTTAAAAATAAATTTAGAAAAAATGCAAAAAAAAAAAAACAAATTCCAAATAAATTTTCTTAATTTTACGAAAATAGTTATTTCTTTTAAAATAAATTTTGAAAAAATGCGAAAAAAAAATTCCAAATAAATTTTCTTAATTTTACGAAAATAGTTTAGTTTCTTTGAAAATAATTTTGAAAAAAAAATGCAAAAAAAAATTCCAAATAAATTTTGTTAGTTCTTTTGAAAATAATTTGTTTTAGAAATACTGTTTAAAAATAGTTTGTTTTCTTTTCTTAAAATGATTTAGTTCTTTTATTTTCGAACTACGCAAGTTTGATTCTCACCAAACATGAGATACGTAGGCAACCCATATCGGGCTCAACTAATACTGATTTTTTTTAAAAAAAAAAAAAGAAAAAAAATTAATAAATATTAGAATTAAGATTTTTTATTTTAGTCGAGAGTTAGGAAATTTTGCAAAAATAGCCAAACGCCTCGAAAGGGGCACCAGAGGACTAATTTCGCAAAACGGAATATAGACATCACACTGGTATCATGTTATACAGCCTTCAAATCTTCTTCAAGTGCTGAAAGGCCGTATTAACAAGATTCGTTTTTTTATACATAATAAAAATAAAAATAAAAATTGAAAAAAAAAATCTTAAGTTCATTTTTATCTTTTCTAGGATCAGCATGACTTTCTCGCAACGAATCGGCCAGAAAAGGGCAAGAGACGAAATGCCACCCATGTTCATGGTCCAAGACAAGACCCCAGATCGGCTCTGTAAATGGTGGACTAGTTTCTCGGCTTGGGAAAGAAATCAAGTTCACAAACACCTCAAGTTTCTTCCGGACATCATGATGATAAAACCAGATAAAAATGTGATCAGAGCTTTAGTGAGTTTTTGGGACTCAACAAGCAATGTGTTCGGATTCCGGGATTGCGAAATGACACCCACTTTGGAAGAATTGGGCGGACTCACAGGGCTCGGAAGAGATTTGCACAAGATGAGACCTGCAGCTCCTAGGCAGATGGGTGTAAATAATTTCTTGAAAACGTTATGTCTCCGGCGGGTTCCCATGGGTTGTTTAGAGAACGGTTGGGTGCCACTGGATTATCTCTACGACAGATTTGGTGATAAGAATGGGTTCGCGAAATTCTCAAACACTCAATTTGTCAACCAGTTGAATTATGACGCCTGGGGAGACTTAAGGATTTATGCCTTTATGATCGCTTTTTTGGGAACCATGGTTTTTCCCGAACGTGGCGGACGCATCGGAATCCGTTTGGCTGCGGTGGTCTCATATCTACAGAGTAACGAGGAACACACTGTTCTTCCGATGATCCTAGGAGACATCTTTCGGGCCTTAACTCGGTGCCAAGAAGGACAAGATTATTTTGAAGGTTGCAATATCTTATTACAAATGTGGTTTGTAGAACATCTCTATCATCACCCAATTGTGATAAACTTCAACACGGATTGGCTGAATTATATTCGTAGTTATACAAACAGAGCCGCCCGTTGTAACCTTCCAGAAGATTTGAGGACTTGGCAAGAACTTCTCAACTCTTTAAGGGCAGATCAACTTACCTGGAATTATTATTGGTTCCCTTCTGCCAAAATCATGCATATGTCGACATATCGCCCATTCTACATACTAATGGGTTTTAGGGGTTTCCAACCATATGCCCCGCTACGTGTCATGCGGCAGTTGGGTAGAGAACAGAAAAGGCCCCCAATTGAGGATATGCGATCGTTTATATGGGAATTCGCAACGGAGGAGACCCCGAGGGAGACTTATGCACAAAAGGTATGGTTCGGTAGTCGACTCTCCGACATCGACGAAATGGTTGCCGATCGAGAACGGGGAGAAGTGAGTCTCGCATATCTTGAATGGTTCCACAACCAATCAATGCCAGAGCAAAGGTCAGAAAGGTTAGTGAAGTATGCCGTAGATTGGGAGAAAGAGGTAGAAGCCCGAGTAAGGGAGGCTAAACATAAGACAGTGCAAGATTTCCAATCTTGCATTAACACTTTAAAAGAAGACAAGGGAATCTTGGAAGCTGCCATGGATATACAACATGCTGATTTTGATCGGGAAAGGGCCGGTTGGGAGCAGGAAAGATGTAAGGCCCCGTAAAAAAGATTTTGTGCATAAGACCTAGTAGTTGTGGTGTCATGGTCCGAATAATGTGTTAGGAATGCGTAGAATTCTTCGCGGCGAGCTTGCTCGCCGCGGTTCGGACCCTTGGTAGTGATTTAAGTTTCAAAAATGTAGAGAATTAATTTTTCCGAAAAGTGTCCAATATGCGGTCAAGAATGCGATCGCAAACCTGACATGCGGACCGCATTCTTGCCGCAAAACATTCCAGAGAGTTGCCCAAAATCGTGTTGAAAAGTGCGGTCGATATGCGATCGCATGTCAAATCTGCGATGCACTTTGCGACCGCAGAATCAACATGCGGTCCGCATAGTGACCGCATTCCTTAACAGAACCTGTATAAAAAATGGGGCAATTCTGCGGTCACTATGCGGACCGCATGTTGATTCTGCGGTCGCATATTGCATCGCATAATTGACCCCGGCCCAGATTTTTGTAACATTTTGACCCGATCTCTTCTTTAATATAACACACTTCTTCTTCATTTTATCATATTATCTTACCAAAATTAGAGAGAGAAGAGAGGGTTTTTAGAGAGAGAAATCTTTCAACTTCAAAGATTGTTCCAACCATTTAATTCCAAGGGATCCTAGGGCAAGGATTCAACTTCCCCAATCTTTTCAAGGTAAAGACCCTAACTATTTTCTTTGATTTTCAGGTTTTAATTGGGTAAAGAGAGGTTTGCATATAATAGCTTTTGAAAATAGAATTTTTACACTCATGCATGATTATTGAACTTGATTTCTAGTAAAAAGAAGTGAGTAGAAGTAAGAGTCTTCAAGAACAAGGTTGGCAAGAGTAAGATAGCTTGGGTAAGCATAAAGTAGGAAGTTAACGGAAGAAAACTCATCACCAGGTATGTATGGCTAATTTTGATTCTTGTGAAATCGCCTATATGTGTGAAGTTTGTTTGTTTCGTGTTAAATTGACAAATTGTGTGAAATTCTTGATGTTGTTGTTGGATATTCAAAGTTTGTTGTTGAGTTATGAGTGATGTAAAATGAGAGTTTAATTTGGCAAAAGAATTGTGAATAATGACTATGATGGCCTATATGGCACCTTGTGGAAGACAAACGAAACACTTGAGAATTGGTTTATTGTGGAAAGAGATGAAACACTTGAATTGTGGAAATATTGTAACATGGTTGTGATATTGAATTGAGAAGAAATTGAGAACATGAACCAATGTGTAAGTTGCCTATTTGAACTTGTTGAAATTGTGTGTAGTACCTTATCTGCTGTTTGAAATTGTTGTGTTTTCAACTGTAAGGCGGGGTCGTGTTGCGCGCCGCAACGTGGGGAAATAAGGTGTGGGTTGGGGTGATAAGGGTGGCCGAGGTAATAAGGGTGGTCGGGGGCAATAAGGATGGAAAGCGATCGAAATCGCTATTGAAAATTGATACAAAAATCAATAATGTGAAATTGTGAAAGGAGACAGCAGGAGAGTTTGCAACCTGTGGGGCACCGATTGCCCCTTTGTTTGACTACTTGTGCTTTACGTGATTGATTGGTTATTGTTAAATTGGTTGATCGTAGAAAGTGCTTTGTGTGAGAATTATTTGAAATGAGGAAAATGTGGAAACATGGTTGGCTGTGGCTTAATTAATTGTTGATGTAATTTAATGGCTTGAGTTTACTTGGGACAAAGTTTGTCCATACATACCAGTACAATTTAAGTGTACCGACGTCCCTTTTGCCGGGGGCGCTACATTCGTGTCATGATTGTAGGTGGATCAGTAGCAGGCACTTCAGCTCATCGGCAGTAGTATCTTTCATCCTCCACTGCCCGTTTTTGGTGAGCCCCTTTCTTCCTCGGGGCCTTGTGTGGTTCATGCCACTTCTGTTTAGATTTCATTTTGGTTTTGTAAGGTATAGCCGGAGCCTTGTTACCGGCAAGTATTGTATTTCCCTTTTTGTATCCTAGAGGCTCTGTAGACAGGTAAACTGTGGGACTCCAGTCTTATATATATGTATTGTGTTATGTCGGGCGTTGTAAAAATTGAAATCTTGTTAATGAATCATTCGTATCGTTTTATTTGTTTAATGTGAAATCAATTATGATTAGTAATATATTTGGTTAATGAGAAACAGTCAACACAGGGGTAACGCGTGGGAATGAAAGGCACCCAGGTCCGCTTGACTGGGGCAACCCGGTCAGGCGCCGGTCATGTTCCTCGATTTGGGGCGTGACAAAAGAGAAGCACTCCGAACTCAAATTCAAGAGATGCAATTGGCCGCAGAAAGGTCAAGGAGGAGTCGGAGTGATGAAATGTTGATAAACGATTTGGAAAGGAGCCTTTGAACACCAAGAAGACTTGGAGAAGGCAAAAGCGGCTTTAGTTGCAGTCCAGACAAAGTGGAAGAGAGCAGCCCACCAAGAAGCACTCTGTCTACAACAAGTAGAAAAAGATTATGATGCAACCATCGTTGATTTAAGAAAAGCAAATGCCGCTCTTAGAGAGCGTACTCTCAGGCAAGTCCGGGATGCCAAAGCAGATAGAGACCGTTGCCACAACTTGATGGCACGGATGGAAAGAAAAATAGATATGCTCTTGGACCATATCTCTGGCAACGCTCAAGTCTTAGGGGCAAAGAACCGACACATAGGGCAGCTGCTCAGAGAAAACGACATGAACTTGACACGAAGCCTTAAGATACATATTGTTAATTGTAACGACCCGGCCCGTCGTTACGGGAATTACCACCCCGTTACCTTGCATTTACATATATTATGCTTTTAAAACAGTATTAGAGTATATCGGGTGAGTTAGGAGTGATTTGGATTGAAAATGAAACAAATAGCATGTTTGAAGAAAGCTTGAATATGAAAAGTCAACCAAGAGTTGACTATTGAGTTAGAATGCTCGGAATCGGATTTTGATGATTCGGATAGTTCCGGGAGGTAATTTGTGACTTAGGAGAACAATCGGAATATAATTCGGAGGTCCGGTGTAGTTTTAAGCTTGAATTGGCGAATGTTGAATTTTGGCGATAACCGGATGGTAGGTGATATTTTGATCCGGGGTCGGAATGGAATTCCGACAATTTCTGTAGCTCCGTTAGGTGATTTTGGATGTGCCTGCAAAATTTCAGGTCATTCGGACATCGTTTGGTCGGGTTTTTGATCGAATGTGTAAATCGGAAAGTTTTAAGAAATTTAGGCTTGAATCCGTGTGTAATTGGTGATTTTGATGTTTAGTATGGTGTTTTTATGGTTGGAATAAGTTCGTATCATGTTTTGGAGTATGTTGGTGGTTTTCGTTGGGGTCCCGGGAGTCTCGGGATGAATTCGGGGGTCCAAACGGACCATTGTTGAAAGAAAAGAGAAAAATCTGGTTGCTGTCATAACCTCAGCAGACAATTGCTCTCCGCGATCGCGGGGATGGGGATGCGATCGCGTAGAGCGGGGAGATAAGGCATCGCGATCGCAGGGTAAGAGTCGCGATCGCGTAGAGGTGAACGGGTGTTAATCGCGATCGCAGGCCAATATACGCGATCGCGTAGAAGAAGAAATGGGTCCAGGGAGAATGAGCTACGCGATCGCAGGAATGAAGGATGCGATCGCGTGAGGCAGGGTGACTGTGCATCGCGATCGCGTGAAGGAAGTCGCGATCGCGTGAGGCCGAGAATTTGAGCATCGCGATCGCGTGAGGAAGATCGCGATCGCGTAGAAGAACCTGTTCTGGCAGTGAACTTAAGTCCAGAAACAGAGAGTTACGGGTTTACACCCCCAAAACTCAATTTCAAGCCCTAGAGAGAAGAAAACTCGAGGAAATCACTGAGAAGTCATCGGGTATCGTTGGAGGTAAGATTCTTGACTCAAAAACATCAATTTATGGTAGCATTAACATCAATCTTCATGAAATTGGGTTGAAATCTTGAAGAAATGTGGCCTAAATATTGAAAACGGGATTTTTGGATTTGGGAGGCCATTTGAACTCCGATTTCGATAAATTTTATATGCACGGACTCGTGGCGAGATAAGGATCGCGTTGGTGTTAATTTTGGAATTTTCCGAGCAGTGGGGCCCGGGGTCGGGTTTTACCAACTTAGTGTAATTATGCTAATTTCATGTAAATTGAAGTGGGTTATGATTATTTGACCCGTATTTGATGTAATTATTGTGGTTTGACTAGATTCCACGCACGAGGGAGCTAAATTCAAAGGAAAGGGCATTGCGGAGTAGTCGTCGCGCCGTATTGAGGTGAGTAATAGATGTGGGTGATGACCAGCGGGTTCGAAACCCCGGTATACCACTTTGTGACGCTGTATAGCGGCGAGACACGCACACTCTCGAGAGTGCGGGGTCGATCATGAACTGGAGACTATATATTAGTCCAACCTGTTGATATTGTATTATTGGCTATTCTAGAGCCGTCGAACCTCCTTCTCGGATGGTTGCATATATATATATATATTGTGATAATGGCCACTCTTGAGCCGAGGAACCCCTTCTTGGGCGGTTGAGTATACATGTGGGCCGTGAGCCAGTTATTGGATCCCGCGAGGATCGTTATCATTGTCTTATCACATAGACATGCTAGTTTACTACTAGTCCGCGGCTATTTTTGTTATTATGCTAATTCCAATCTCTGGAACTTGATATTACTGTTTTCTAACTGAAAAATGATAAAAGAGTTTTCAAAAACTACTTTTGAGCTTGCGAGGCTGTATCTGCATATTAGCTGACTAGTAGTGGATCGGGCTGCACGCCGCAGCAAGATATATGTTGGATCGGACTGCACGCCGCGGTGATATCTCTATGAGATGTGCTTGGGCTGTAGGAGCCCCTCCGGAGTCTGAACCCCCACGGTGAGCACGGGTACCCAAAATTGGAGTCGGGCTACACGCCGTAGCGGTCATATCATGCATTGCATTGCATTTAGCTACATCCGCTAGCTGTTATGCTATTTATTGGTATTTGTTGGTACATGTACAGTGAATATTGATTCTGTGACAGGGTATTTGATTACAGCTTTACATAGTGCTTGATTACGGATTTCTTATCTGCGTTGTCTTACCCTTGTTTATTACCATTGAGTCTGGCGGTACTCATTTTACTCCCTGCACCTTGTGTGCAGATCCAGGTACCTCTCAGCAGTGATCCAGTAGCTGTGCGAGGCGACGTTTGTGGATATTCGAGGTAGGTGCAGAGTCCGCAGGACCCGATATTCCTTCTTACTGTCTTGATTTTGTATTGACTTTTCTTTCCGCACTTGGTATTTTGTAAACCTTTATACACTCATGTTCAGTAGAGGCTCATGACTCTTGACCCTTGGTCTATGGGAGTTGATGTATTATGGGACTTGGTTCCCCGTTTTCCTTACGTGATTTGCTTTTATTTCGTCAATTAATTTGCTTAAATGGGTTAAAGAGAGCTTCTTGCTCCGTGGTTGATATGGATTGGTCAGGCTGGCTTAGCAATGTGCTGGGCGCCATCACGACCGGATTTGGGGTCGTGACAAGTTGGTATCAAAGCCTAGGTTTACTAGGCCTCATGAGTCTTGAGTCGGTTAGTAGAGTCTTGTGGATCGGTACGGGGACGCCTGTACTTATCCTCGGGAGGCTGCGAACCTTTAGGAAACACTTCACATTTCTTGGAATTCTTATCGTGCGCCCTTGATTCAGCTTGAGATATAATTTTTGAAATTCCTTCCACACGTCTGTGTACGCATCGAGCGCTCAGTAATGTAATTGCCTTATGGTTTGTGATGTCCTCGAACGAGGGGCAAGATATAATCTCGGTGAGTTCTTGTTGGGCCAGTCAGGATGACTTGAGGCTGGACCTTGTTTATGACTTGAGCATTGAGGTGCTGATTTTGTGAGTGGTGGCAATAGATAATGTATTGAGGGTTTGAAACCCCGTATTTGCACTATAAAGTGATGTGCTGAGAGGGAATACGCGTCATGTGACGAGCGTGGTGGTATTGTGACCGGGGATTTGGACTTGATCCTTCCCAATTGATAAATTACTGTGTAAAGTGACTAAGACTGGGCTTATATCTATGTACTTGGGCTAGTAGCCATGTTCGGGGCCTTGTGCCGATCTGTAGAGTATTATGGAGGCTTACTAATGGATGAGTTGTTAATTGTTCGACTCTTATCTAAACTGTTGTGTAGCCCCGAGCTATGGGCATGGTGAATAATTATCATATCTCGTAATTGGAAGGTAAAGTGCCTTAGGTGTAGTGGAACAAGTTTAAACTCAGGAAGACTAAAATGATTATGCTATGTGTATCCTGGTGAAAGGTATTGATATGTGTTATGATTCGAGCAGATACATCGCAGGTTCAAGTATAAATTGTGATGATATAATTCGTGTAGTATTGATATTTAATGTTGTTGAAATACATTGTGATATCTTGTTGAGTTGTGGAAGTATATCTAGGATGGTTTGGTGATTCTCGGGCAGGTGGATAGGCCAATTTACAAAGGAAACTCTGCCGGAATTTTTGAAAAATTCGGGACTTAGAAAAGATTTTGTCACCTAAAGAGGGGGCGTAACTGTTGTGTGTGAATGAATGCAAGAATTGCAAAAGAGTTAATATTTCTGATGATTCGAATCTCCGTCGAAGCTTGTAAATGACTTGAGTTTAATATCATACTAACATTTCGGCATCACTTGAGTAATACTGATATGAGTGGTTGAAAGTGCTTTGGTGAATGGCTTCGAGATAAGTTGGGGAGGTTGCTATTGATTAACTGATTGCACTATTGTGTGCTATGTTGATTCTGTCTCTAAGTATGTTGGAAAATTCTGATAAAGGTTATGGTGCTTCGTAGATGTGAAGAAATACTAGGGTATTTTGAACTGAGGTGGGTAAGGAATGCTTGGTGTATAGAAAAGAGTGATAGCTAATAGTATCCGTATGTAATCATGATCTGCAGTGTCAGAGTTCTAATAAGGCACGAGTGGTTCTGTTCAATAAGACAATTGAATTACAGCTGAATAAGGATGACTGACGCCGAGAATTGTTTACGGTGTTCAAGATTTTACTTGTAACAGTCAGGTGTCTCAAATTTGTGCATGTGGCTAAAGATGGTGGTTTCGTTAGAAGAGATCGGTACTTGTGTTATATTATGTGAATGACGGGATTCTATGTAATCTGTATTAGAAGGTAATGATAACTAATTCAAATCGCAAGAAGTTCTTCAAAATAAAGTATTGTAGGATGTGATCCTTCTGGAAATATTGAGAGAGTATTCAGTGGCCTATATGTCTCAGACCGTGTGGTCTTATGTACGAGTCTCGTATGGAATGAGTTCATGTGTTATGGTGCTACAGTAGTGGCTAATATTAAATCAAAGATGAATCAGAAAGGAAACTGGGTAAATGGAATGACTTGTTAATAAACCAAAGTGGTATGATAAAGAATACGACTAATTCCTGGTATGTGGTTGAAGTAAGGAGTCTTGCAGATATTGTGCAATAAAGCTTTTGGGTGTTGGCAGTCGTGTAACCCGATATGGGTATAATATGTGTATAAGGACTCAGTCCTGGCAGTTTAACTTATGCAATGTGATTGGGAGAAAGAGTTTATGATGTGTTTTAATGTGGTTTGAAAAATAAGTGTATTTCCTGTTGGTATGCAAAGCTTGGAATGTGTAATGAGTTTTCTCTATATGAGATCATAAAAGTCCTTGACTAGTTGATTGCGTCGATGTTTGCGGCGTAGGAAAGGGATGAGAATTTCCATGTTATCTTAGTATGGTATACGCGATGTGTTATGGAAAGTTGATAATGGTATATTCTAGGTTTTGAGAACAGTTCATAATATATGGGAAGTCAATAAAATTATTGAGCAGCGCGAACAACTACAGATGAATTAAGAATCGATCTTTCTGATGATTTAAGAAAAACGGTACTGCTATTCTATTAACTTGGCAGGGAATATGATCCAAAAAGGACAAGGTAATGTAAACTGATGATATCCAGTGGTATGGTGGTATTCTCTTGTGGGATCGACTGTAATAATTGAGTCGTTGATGGCATAATGAAATTTCTGAATGGCTGTCGTGGTATGAATGGACGCTTGATGTGCGTTATGTATATGTACGGTGAAATACGGAATCGGGCATAGTGATTCATATGTTATATATGTGTAGGAGACTTGAAATTCTCGTTAATCCGCCTATGCAGTGGTTGTATATCGTGTGCATCGACACCGTTTTGCGATTATTGGAAATCGGAAGCCTTAGAGGCTCTCTCTTGACTTGATAAAACGAATTCGAATTATGATACTTGATTGCTGACTGGTTGTCATGGGTCAGATTGTCTAGACTAATGTGATATGGACTATGTCGAAAAATGGCACAAATTGCATAGAAGAGAGCATCAGAGTATGCTCCAACAGAACAGTGGTACCCAGGACCAGCGGACGGCTGGTAGGCATTGCTTTGTCAGTTGGACCTTAGTGGCGGATGTTAGTGTAGAGGTATCTACCATTGATTCAGTTCCAGTATTGAGAAACGTTGTCGGATGCGTTTCATGTGGCCGAGCTTGAGGCTATATATATATATGTTTGCTGTAATGAGAAAATTCGACTCGATATGCATTTCCTTTTTGCGAGATTTATGCATGGATCGGGTGGCACGCCGCCACAGGTATGGTATCTAGATCGGGTGGCACGCCGCCACGGGTATGTCATTGGAGCGGGTTGCACGCCGCAACAGAATATTGTGAAAATATAGTTAGTTATATGCTACTGGTATACAATACTTCCCCACTTCTGAGGAAAAGACCGTTTGGAGTATCGCTTGGCGAATGGCACATCGGTTGTGTCCTTTCAGGATTTAATAGCATACATTAATTGTTTCACCGTGAGTGAGATTGATTGCTTGGATTCAGACCTAAATATGTGTGTGGCTGACCGTTTTGAGCTTGGTAAATTGAGGTGCTTCATGAATAATAATGTTTGGATAAAATCATGAATCGTGGCAAGGCCGCGTGATGTTATGACCTCTCGAGGAGGATTCAGGTACTCTTTCTATAATGCGAGACGCGATCTCAGTTCTATGTTATGATGGCACAGAGGAATTGAATTGCAGCTCTATTTGCTGGAGATAGTTGTCATGATTTGAGCTGTCATGATTCGAGTGTGTGCAAACGTTTCTATTGGGGCCTATGTTGTGCTCGTCGTGGCTTAGGCCGGTGCTAAGGTGTTTATCACCAGTGTGGTGTGTTATAATCGAAATGACCGTTGGAGTCATTATTGAATACGAGCATATTGGGTCTTAGCTTGTTAGAAAGGTAGAAACCGAGGTTTGGCTCCGAAACCTATCGTGGTATGAATTTTAAAAAGGGAAATAGATTCACGAATGGTTAACCCGAGAGATGGGTTCGGTATATCACGTGCTTCAGCTGCCGTGGGCAGGATATGGAGGTGTTGGAATAAGACTCTATCTAATGAAAGAGGTTTTCAGCTAGTATTTGGTGATTGTGGCCAGTTGTTGTGATTAGAGACTATCGTCTCGAGTGATTGGGTTGTTTGATACATCATATGATCTCACCCGGAGTGGTGAGTATGGCTTATTGCAGTGGATTCTAGTGTATCCTGAGTACAGGAATGGGATTAGCAATTGGTATATGATTTCAGAAAGTACAATGTGGTTTATGGTTAAGATGGTCCGTGAGATTTCAGCTATATGGTGTTTCAGGCTTATGAGAGATAGGGCGACGTGTGATCGCCCGAATATATGCTGGGTAAGGTCATTCAGCTATTGAGTTGCTTCTAGTACCACTCTGGTACGCTCGCGGACGAGCGTTTGTTTAAGTTGGGGAGAATGTAACGACCCGGCCCGTCGTTACGGGAATTACCACCCCGTTACCTTGCATTTACATATATTATGCTTTTAAAACAGTATTAGAGTATATCGGGTGAGTTAGGAGTGATTTGGATTGAAAATGAAACAAATAGCATGTTTGAAGAAAGCTTGAATATGAAAAGTCAACCAAGAGTTGACTATTGAGTTAGAATGCTCGGAATCGGATTTTGATGATTCGGATAGTTCCGGGAGGTAATTTGTGACTTAGGAGAACAATCGGAATATAATTCGGAGGTCCGGTGTAGGTTTAAGCTTGAATTGGCGAATGTTGAATTTTGGCGATAACCGGATGGTAGGTGATATTTTGATCCGGGGTCGGAATGGAATTCCGACAATTTCTGTAGCTCCGTTAGGTGATTTTGGATGTGCTTGCAAAATTTCAGGTCATTCGGACATCGTTTGGTCGGGTTTTTGATCGAATGTGTAAATCGGAAAGTTTTAAGAAATTTAGGCTTGAATCCGTGTGTAATTGGTGATTTTGATGTTTAGTATGGTGTTTTTATGGTTGGAATAAGTTCGTATCATGTTTTGGAGTATGTTGGTGGTTTTCGTTGGGGTCCCGGGAGTCTCGGGATGAATTCGGGGGTCCAAACGGACCATTGTTGAAAGAAAAGAGAAAAATCTGGTTGCTGTCATAACCTCAGCAGACAATTGCTCTCCGCGATCGCGGGGATGGGGATGCGATCGCGTAGAGCGGGGAGATAAGGCATCGCGATCGCAGGGTAAGAGTCGCGATCGCGTAGAATTGATCGGGTGTTGATCGCGATCGCGGGCCAATATACGCGATCGCGTAGAAGAAGAAATGGGTCCAGGAGAAATATGCTACGCGATCGCAGGAGTGAAGGATGCGATCGCGTGAGGCAGGGTGACTGTGCTTCGCGATCGCGTGAAGGAAGTCGCGATCGCGTGAGGCCGAGAATTTGAGCATCGCGATCGCGTGAGGAAGATCGCGATCGCGTAGAAGAACCTGTTCTGGCAGTGAACTTAAGTCCAGAAACAGAGAGTTACGGGTTTACACCCCCAAAACTCAATTTCAAGCCCTAGAGAGAAGAAAACTCGAGGAAATCACTGAGAAGTCATCGGGTATCGTTGGAGGTAAGATTCTTGACTCAAAAACATCAATTTATGGTAGCATTAACATCAATCTTCATGAAATTGGGTTGAAATCTTGAAGAAATGTGGCCTAAATATTGAAAACGGGATTTTTGGATTTGGGAGGCCATTTGAACTCCGATTTCGATAAATTTTATATGCACGGACTCGTGGCGAGATAAGGATCGCGTTGGTGTTAATTTCGGAATTTTCCGAGCAGTGGGGCCCGGGGTCGGGTTTTACCAACTTAGTGTAATTATGCTAATTTCATGTAAATTGAAGTGGGTTATGATTATTTGACCCGTATTTGATGTAATTATTGTGGTTTGACTAGATTCCACGCACGAGGGAGCTAAATTCAAAGGAAAGGGCATTGCGGAGTAGTCGTCGCGCCGTATTGAGGTGAGTAATAGATGTGGGTGATGACCAGCGGGTTCGAAACCCCGGTATACCACTTTGTGACGCTGTATAGCGGCGAGACACGCACACTCTTGAGAGTGCGGGGTCGATCATGAACTGGAGACTACATATTAGTCCAACCTGTTGATATTGTATTATTGGCTATTCTAGAGCCGTCGAACCTCCTTCTCGGATGGTTGCATATATATATATATATTGTGATAATGGCCACTCTTGAGCCGGAGGAACCCCCTTCTTGGGCGGTTGAGTATACATGTGGGCCGTGAGCCACTTATTGGATCCCGCGAGGATCGTTATCATGGTCTTATCATATAGACATGCTAGTTTACTACTAGTCCGCAGCTATTTTTGTTATTATGCTAATTCCAATCTCCGGAACTTGATATTACTGTTTTCCAACTGAAAAATGATAAAAGAGTTTTCAAAAACTACTTTTGAGCCTGCGAGGCCGTATCTGCATATTAGCCGACTAGTAGTGGATCGGGCTGCACGCCGCAGCAAGATATATGTTGGATCGGACTGCACGCCGCAGGTGATATCTCTATGAGATGTGCTTGGGCTGTAGGAGCCCCTCCGGAGTCTGAACCCCCACGGTGAGCACGGGTACCCAAAATTGGAGTCGGGCTACACGCCGTAGCGGTCATATCATGCATTGCATTGCATTTAGCTACATCTGCTAGCTGTTATACTATTTTGCTAGTACTTATTGGTATAGGTACAGTTGATATTGATTCCGGACAGGGTATTCGATTATAGCTTTACATAGTGTTTTATTGCGGATTTCTTATCTGCGCTGTCTTACCCTTGTTTATTACCACTGAGTCTGGCAGTACTCATTTTACTCCCTGCACCTTGTGTGCAGGATCCAGGTACCTCTCAGCAGTGATCCAGTAGCTGTGCGAGGCGACGTTTGTGGATATTCGAGGTAGCTGCAGAGTCCGCAGGACCCGATATTCCTTCCTACTGTCCTTTGATTTTGTATTGACATTTCTTTCCGCACTTGGTATTTTGTAAACCTTTATACACTCATGTTCAGTAGAGGCTCATGACTCTTGACCCTTGGTCTATGGGAGTTGATGTATTATGGGACTTGGTTCCCCGTTTTCCTTACGTGATTTGCTTTTATTTCGTCAATTAATTTGCTTAAATGGGTTAAAGAGAGCTTCTTGCTCCGTGGTTGATATGGATTGGTCAGGCTGGCTTAGCAATGTGCTGGGCGCCATCACGACCGGATTTGGGGTCGTGACAACATCACTATAAAGTGTTTGACTTGCGAACAAGTACCTCGGCCTGCTCTCTTCTCTTCAATCATGGAATGTGTCCACCAAGTCATGGCAGAATTGGGGAGTATACAAAAAGATCTTACACCAAGAACTGCAGCAAGGCCAAACAACGCCCCCCGGGCGCGAAGACTCGAGGCGTTGGAACATGCTTAGAAGAGTCTGTTATTTTAGAGTCTGTCTGTCCTTTTAAAAGTTTTTCTCCATTGTTGTCTTTTGCAAGTGTTTCAAGTTTGAAGTTTGTTGAAATAAAATTCATGAACATTTCATTCATATCTTATGTCTATTGTTTCCGGAACTACGCCCGGTTTGATTCATGCGGGGACATGATACGTAGGCAATCCACATAAGATTCGACCATCACTAAAAAAAAATAAATAAAAAGGGGGGGAGAAGTTAAAAGAAAAAGAAGATTGATAAAGGATGAAAGCGAAGGAAAATACAAACCGGAATGACGCATCGCCAACGAATACATGTAGCAACATCATCACCTGTATAAGTGCATCACACCCAACGTGAGATTACTTATCTGTTATGTTGTTTCGGAGTAACCGTTTGTTTGCCAAACTCCAGGTTTTAGTAAAAAAATGGTTGATTTTGTGGTAATCTGGCACCACATTCGTACTTCACAAGGTCCAAAGGAAAAGTTCAGCAGCCTAAAAGTACTCATCCCTATTTCACTAGGTCAAAAAAGGGTGCCGACATGTCTTCAGAAATGCCTTTAGCAACCATTCCTGTTTCGGAGGAAAGCTCATTGACAACCATCCCGGCTACTGAGTCGGCAGCTTTGGAGGAGAATAGAATTTTGCGTTGCCGCATGCTCGAGATGTTGGACGATTGGAACAACGGGAAAGAGCCCCCGAGTCTGATCCCTGGGTTTCCTGAAATTCTTCTCAGATCGAGCGGAATTTCCAATACCCCCATCAATTACCCGCCTACTTTGTTCGGGTATTCTAATGCTACAACCCTCTATGAATCACCTTCCACCTCCCATCCTCGGGTTACACCACATGATACATCCGCAAGAACGTCGGTTGAGTTGCCAGTTCCAGTCACAACGCATCCCACCGCACATGCTCCTTTCTTCGACTCCGCATCCTTTACATTCCCAGCACTACCGCTTACACGGGACCATACCCAGGTTGCAGCCAATATATATCCTCATCCACCTCTATATGAGTTTCTACCAAGCCAAAATCCAAAGGCCCCCGAGTAGGATGAGATGGCAAAAAGAATGAGGAGTTTGGAACAAAGCCTGAAGAACATGCAAGGTCTAAGTGGACAGAAAAGTGTATCTTACGCAGATTTGTGCATGTTCCCACATGTCCATTTGCCGTCAGGCTTTAAGACGCCGAAGTTCGAAAAGTATGACGGGCATGGCGACCCCATTGCTCATCTGAAGAAATACTGCAATCAATTGCGAGGTGCCGGCGGCAGGGAAGAATTGTTGATGGCGTACTTCGGAGAAAGTTTGGTCGGAATAGCATCAGAATGGTATATGGATCAAGACATATCTCGATGGCACATCTGGGATGATTTGGCCAGAGATTTTGTGAAACAGTTCCAATACAACATCGATATTGCGCCAGACAGGAATTCTTTGTCGAACTTAAAGAAGAAGCCCTCAGAAAGCTTCGGAGAATATGCCATCAAATGGCGAGAGCAAGCATCCAGGGTAAAACCCCCTATGGACGAAATTGAAATGGTCACGACTTTTCTCCAAGCTCAAGAGCCAGACTACTTTCAAAATATGATGTCGGCGATGGGAAAACCTTTCGCCGAAGCAATCAAGATCGGAGAAATGGTAGAAAATGGCTTGAAAACAGGGCGAATTTTGAGTCAAGCGGCCATTCGGGCAACTTCCCAAGCCATCCAAGGCGGGCCTGGAGGGATGCCCAGAAGCAAGAAGAAGGAGGAAACTGCCATGGCGGCAGTAGAAGACAGGAGATATCGAATCTCAAGAGAGGTATTCTCCGACAGGGCCCCCCAGCATTACTATCCACCTCACAGCATGGCCTATGCTCCTCCGCCTCCACCTTATGCAGTCATGAACATTCAACCTCTGGCACGGCCACAGCCACCAGCCAACAGGAATCCACCTCCTTTCCAGAGAAGCCAACCTCCTTACCCAAACCAGCATAATCCACGGCCAAATAACACCCGCCACCGTGAGCAACCCAAAATGAGCTTTACACCGATTGGGGAGCCGTATTCCACACTTTTCCCAAAACTCAAGCAAGAAAACCTACTGCAGCCCATTCCACAGAACAGGCAGAATCCAGACTCTCCTGCCTACCAGAGAGGAATATATTGTGCATATCATTCGGGTGTTGAAGGACATAGTACCGACAATTGTTGGACGTTGAAGAAGGCAGTACAAGAATTGATCAATCAAGAGAGGATTGTCTTCGCAGATGAAGACATCCCAAATGTGACAAACAACCCATTACCAGCCCACAACAACGGGCCGGTGATTGGAATGATTTGTGACGACAAGGAATTTGACCCAGCTTTGAAAGCGATAATCGCCATCGCCAACATAGAGAAGCGGCCTGCGGCTCCCCCGAAACAAGAGAAAATGGGGAAAAGGGTTGAAGTTCTTGAGACTAGATCTGAAAAGACGATTGAATTGAAAACATCGTCTCAGAATAGCAGAGTCTTTTACCTCCCACGAGGTCGGTTGGAAAAACCATTGTCAATAGGTGCCCCCAAGAAGTTCCACTTAAAGAGGGAAACATCAATGTATGTACCAAAGGGAACTTATGTGGCCCGAAAACCGGATGAACCCGTGGTTATTGCACGCGTGCAACAAAAACCAATGACAGATCCGTCCGCAGTACCCTGGAGCTACCAACGAACACTTGTTACGCGCAAAGGGAAAGAGGTTGCGGAAAATTCATCTGAGAGCGTCCTGGGGAAGAAGTACTTAAACACGTAGGAGGTAAATAACGCCACACAAAGGCGTTTCCCATCAAAGAAACATGTAAGTGCTGAAGAGGCAGAGGTCTTTTTTCAAAAGATGCAAATGCCTGACTATGAGGTGATAGACCAACTGCGCAAATGCCCAGAACAGGTGTCGATGTTGTCCCTTCTAATGAAGTCTACTGAACATCAGAAGGTTTTGTTAAAAGCCTTTAATGAGGCATACGTGCCTATTGAGACTTCATACGAACAACTTGAAAGAATGACAGAGAGGTTCTTCGCGATCAATCAGATTTCTTTCAGTAAAGCTGATTTGCCTTTGGAGGGTGCCGCCCACAACAAAGCTTTGCATTTGACTGTCAAATGCGAAGGCTACTATATGAAGAGGGTCATGGTTGATGGGGGTTCGGGGGTAGACATATGCCCGCTTTCCACTCTAGGCCGCATAGGAATCGGAGCTGAAAGGATTCGGCCTAACAACATATGTGTGCGAGCTTTTGACGGTGTGAAAAGAGATACTGTCGGAGAGATTGATGTAATTATGACCATCGGCCCGGTGGACTTTGAAGTGACATTCCAAGTTTTGGATAAGGACACTTCTTACAATTTTCTTCTAGGGAGACCATGGATTCATGCGGCCGGAGCTGTGCCCTCTACCCTCCATCAGATGTTAACATTTGAGCACAAGGAACAAGAGATCGTGGTCCACGGGGAAGACGAGCAATCAATTTATCGAGATACGTCCATCCCCTGCTTAGAAGCGGAAGCGGGAAGCGAACACATTGTCTATCAAGCTTTCGAGATTGTGTTGGCAGGATCAACACGAAGAAGGGAACCCTCTCCCCCAAACTTTTTTGTCTAATGCCTCCATCATGGTGGCAAAAGAAATGATTAAACATGGCTTCCAGCCAGGAAAAGGTTTGGGAAAGTCCCTACAAGGAGTGCCGAAGCTGATAACTTTACCCGTAGCTGAAAAGTTCTTCGGAGTAGGCTTTCGCCCAACCCCCGAAGATGAGAGATGGGCCAACAAGAGAAAGGAGAAAGGATGGGTTCTGCCGCAACCATTGCCACATCTGTACCAAACTTTTGTCCGACCAAGGTACAGTGAAGAAGAAGAAGACGAGGTCTTCACAACGGAGGAAATTGAAGAAATATGTGGGGCCATGAGGCAAATGCTCTATGATGTTAATATGGTCCAATCGGGAGAAGGAACAAGCACCGCCGAGGTGCTGTACGTGGGCCCTGAAGCTAAATTGCAAAATTGGAAAGCCACACCCTTCCCAATCAGGCGGGAGTTCTGGTAGATTTGTCCTGTCGTTTTTCCTTCATCACAAGTTACTTCAGGACGTAGCTTGGATGTTTTCTTTGTTTTCTTGTATTTTTGATTTCCCCAATGTAATTTTGTTCGTTTTCAGAAAATTCCAAGAAAATAAAATAAATATTTCGTCATTTTACACTCTTTCTAATTTTGTTATTTATTTTTCCTTTTCAGTCCCAATAATGCGGCTTTAAATAACATGACATGCTTGCGGAATTCATGCTCAAATCCGAACACGCCACCTAATCTGGAAATAATGAACCAAGAACCGGAATATGATGAAGATGAGGCTTTTAGGGAAATAAATCGAGAATTGGAACATTTCGAGAATAAAACTAAGCCAAACTTGAACGACACCGAACCGGTTAATTTGGGAACTAATGAAAAGGTCCGAGAGACCAAGATAAGCATCCACACATATGAGAAAACACGAGATGCAATAATCCAACTCTTGTTTGAATTTAAAGACGTGTTTGCTTGGTCTTACGACGACATGCCAGGATTAGGAGCTGATCTAGTGGTGCACAAATTACCAATCGACTCTGACTGTCGCCCAGTGAAACAGAAGCAAAGAAAGTTCAAGACTGACATCAGTGATAAAATCAAAGAAGAAATCACTAAGCAGTTGAAAACGAGGGGTAATTCGAGTGGTACAATACACCACGTGGTTGGCTAATGTTGTGCCCGTGCCAAAGAAGGATGGAAAAACTCGAGTATGCGTTGACTACCGAGATCTGAATAAAGCAAGTCCTAAAGATAACTTTCCTTTACCAAACATCCACATCCTTGTTGATAATTGTGCCAAACATGAGATACAATCGTTTGTGGATTGTTACGTGGGATATCATCAAGTGTTGATGGATGAATAGGATGCCGAGAAGACTGCTTTTACCACACCTTGGGGAACTTACTGTTACCGAGTCATGCCATTCGGCTTAAAAACCGCGGGAGCAACATACATGAGAGCTATGACTGCCATTTTCCACGACATGATGCATCGGGAAATAGAGGTGTACGTGGACGATGTGATCATCAAATCCAGAACTCAGGGCGATCATGTGCGAGACTTGAGGAAATTCTTTGAGAGGTTGCGGAAGTACGACTTGACGTTAAATCCGGCAAAATGCACTTTTGGAGTCCCGTCAGGTAAACTTTTGGGTTTCATAGTCGGTAGAAGAGGTATTGAATTAGATCCCACAAAGATAAAATCCATCCGGGATTTACCTCCTCCCAGAACAAAGAAAGATGTAATGAGTCTTCTAGGCCGACTGAACTACATCAGTAGGTTCATCGCTCGGTTGACTTCCACATGTGAACCCATATTCAAGTTGTTGAAGAAAGACGCTGCAATCAAATGGACAACTGAATGCCAAGAAGCTTTTGACAAGATCAAAGAATATTTGTCAAACCCTCCAGTCTTAGTCCCGCCAGAGCCAGGGGAGACCTCTTTTCTTGTATTTAACAGTCTTGGAAAACTCTTTTGGTTGTGTCCTCGGACAACGTGATGCGACGGAGAAGAAAGAGCAGGCGATTTACTACCTGAGCAAGAAGTTCACTAGTTATGAGGTCAAGTACACTTTGCTGCAATGAACGTGTTGTGCTTTAACTTGGGTCGCTCAAAAATTGAGACACTACCTCCAAGCCCATACGACTCACCTCATTGCTCGGTTGGATCCTTTGAAGTATATATTCCAGAAACCGATGCCTACCGGAAGATTGGCAAAATGGCAGATCCTGCTCACGAAGTTTGACATAGTCTATGTCACTCGCACGGCAATGAAAGCTCAAGCATTAGCAGACCATTTGGCTGAGAACCCGATCGACGAGAAGTATCAACCATTGAATACCTGCTTTCCTGATGAAGAGGTAAATACGATAGAAGTTGTTGCAGAGGACAGTCATGCTTGGAAAATGTTTTTCGATGGGGCGGTAAACGCTAAAGGTGTAGGGATTGGGCTAATCTTGATCTCTCCTGCTGGTCAGCATTACCCAGCCACGGCTAGGCTCCGTTTCTTTTGCACGAACAATACGGCTGAGTATGAAGCTTGTATCATGGGTATGAACATGGCGATTGATCAAGGCGTCGAAGATTTGTTGATCATGGGAGATTCAGATCTAATTATCAAACAATCTCAAGGTTAATGGGAAACTCGGGACGCTAAACTCCTCCCTTACCGACAGCACGTGAATATTCTTGGCAAGCGATTTGCATCGATAGAGTTCAGGTATATCCCACGATGTCACAATGAACTAGCCGACGCACTTGCCACTTTAGCTTCAATGCTACCTTATCCGGGCAACGCCCATGTCAATCCCTTGGAAATCCAAATCAGGGAAAGCCACGGTTATTGCAATGCAATCGAAGAGGGACCAAGCGTCAAGCCATGGTACTACGATATTAGGAGATTTTTGAGAACACAAGAATACCCAGAACATGATACTAGAGATCAAAAGAGGACCATTAGGCGACATGCAGGTGGTTTCTTTTTGAGCGGCGAGGTCATGTATAAAAGAACCCCGGATCTTGACCTCTTAAGGTGTGTTGATGCCGAAGAAGCAGGAAGAATCATGCACGAAGTACATGTAGGAGTATGCGGACCTCATATGAATGGGTATGTCTTAGCCTAGAAAATCCTTCGAGCAGGGTTATTATTGGATGACCATGGAGAAAGATTGTTTCGGTTTTGTCCGAAAATGCCATCAATGTCGGGTACATAGAGATCTGATTCATGCACCTCCAACTGAGCTGCATCCTATGTCAGCGCCGTGGCCATTTGTCGCTTGGGGAATGGATGTCATCGGCCCGATTGAGCCGAAAGCTTCGAATGGGCACCGATTCATACTGGTGGCTATCGATTACTTCACAAAATGGATCGAAGTCGTCACTCTCAAATCAGTCACTAAGAAAGTTATGGTGGATTTCATACACTCAAATCTTATGTGTCGTTTTGGTATACCTGCAACTATCATCACAGACAATGCTGCGAATTTGAATAGTCGTTTGATGGAAGAAATATGCGAGCAATTCAAAATAACGCATAGGAACTCCACCCCTTATCGGCCCAAAGCAAATGGTGCCGTGAAAGCAGCGAACAAAAACATTAAGAAGATTTTGAGGAAGACAATCCAAAGCTCTAGACAATGGCATGAACAATTACCATTCGCCTTACTGGGATACCGTACTACAGTACGCACATCGGTAGGAGCAACTCCATACCTGCTAGTCTACGGAACTGAGGCTGTGATACCGGTAGAGGTAGAAATTCCTTCACTTCGTATGATCGTCGAAGCAGAGATTGAAGATAGCGAGTGGGTTAAGACTCGTTTGGAGCAATTAACTTTGATCGATGAAAAGCGAAATGGCTGCGGTCTGTCACGGACAACTGTACCAGCAAAGAATGGCTCGTGCTTACAACAAGAAAGTACGACCGAGAAATTTCGAAGTAGGCCAGTTGGTTTTAAGACGCATTCTTCCACATCACCAGGAAGCGAAAGGAAAATTCGCTCCTAATTGGAAGGGACCATACATCATCAGGAAGATACTGCCAAGAGGAGCATTATACTTGGGAGACATGGAAGGAAAAGATCCTGAAACGGCTGTGAATGCAGATGCTGTGAAAAGGTATTATGTCTGAACTTGCTTCAATAATGTCCTCGCAAGTCGAAATGATTGAAGGTGTTTATTCCCGCTACCCAAACACTACAAACCCTTTTGTAAACCCTTTGAGCCGGTTACCCTTCTTTGGCTACCCTCTTTGGAATCCCAATATAAAAAAAAACAAACAAAACAAAACAAAACAAAGTTCCTGAACTACGTTCTGACTTGATTCTGAAAGGATACGCAGGCAGCCTCTCCCTGAGGTTCAGTCACACCAAATCAAAAATCCCAGTTTCCCCAAAAATGAAACTGGGGCAGATGATATTGTTGGTTCGGTATAAGATCCGTCAGGATAATTCCAAAGTTGTAATTTTGTCCACAATTCTTGTTACCCAAACCGAGTACAAGTCCTTCAAGATCGATTGGAAGCTGTGAAAACATCATTGTTGCAGTCCGAAGTTCTTGGAACGAAAAGAAATAAAATGAGAGAGTCTCATTGGTGAAAACCTTCGGGCACCATAAGACGATGGAAGTAGAGAAATACAAAATGAGAGAGCCTGTTGGTAAAAACTCGCAAAGAGTGCTATCTGGCGATGGTAAGAAGAGAAATGAGAGAGGTCGATTGGCGAAAACCCGCAAAAAGGCGCTATCAACCGAAAAGGTTGTTTCACCACAAGAGGTCCTGGCACGGCTCCTTAGCTCGGAAACATAGACCCGTTTTAGTTCATAAGAAAATGGGAGTTTGTGACGATCAAGCGTCTAGTCCGAGAAGCATGTCATGTTGTTTAAAGTCAGCATATACCTGAGATAAGTCCTTCTTTTCCCCCGAAAGGGACTCCTCTATCTTTGATTCGTTTTTCCTTCCTTTGTTCATTCTTTTTCTTTGAATCCCTTTCGGTTTAATTTTAATATTACAAAGGAAGGCGACAGGACCGATTTTACAGGACTCCGCCAGGTAAAGAAGAAAAGAAAAACAGCCTCAGTAGTGTATTGATACAATCCATGATTGGATCGTAATGATCGATTGTTTCCAAAGAAACAGAGTTTAGAAAGGAAATAGAAATCAAAGGCCAAGGTTTAAGAAGAGACGGAATAAGGCCGAAGGATAGAACCCACACGGGAAATCCTCGTGGAATTCTGGGAATGAACCCGGTCAGTTTGAAAGGAAGTCACCCCAAAGACAATTGGTAGCAAACTTCTTAATGGGAATGGTGAAACGATCAAGCAATGAAGATAATCAAGGCTGCAAAGTCAACCACTTTTTCAACTGATAAAATGTTCTTTGTTGAAAGCAGGTCTATTTAATTATGCAAGAAGAAGGTACAACTCAAAGAAGTGAAGTACGCAAGCATTGAAATGGCTTTGGAACAAGGAAAACACATAAAAGGGAAGTTTCTTTTTAGAGCTTTATCTTATGCATTTGTTGATGGTTAAAAAGAAAGCCTAAAAGAAGGCCCAAAAGGAAGAATAAAAGAAAAGAAAATGAAAACTCCAAAAAAGAGAATCAAATCATATCAGTCCAATATCTGTTTGGACCCCGGTGAGAAAAACCAAGGGTCTATCCGGCCAGAGAGCCGTGAAACTCTTATCCCCGGTCAGAAAACCGAGGATCTCCCCAGTCAGAAAAATGCGGAGCCATTTACTTTTACCCCGGCCAAAAAACCGAGGATCTGACGGCCAAAAAACCGTTAGATATTGCTTGAATTCCGGCCAGAAAGCCGTGAAACTTTTATCCCGGTCAGAAAACCGAGGATCTCCCCAGTCAAAAACTGCGGAGCCATTTACTTTTACCCCGGCCGAAAAACCGAGAATCTGACGGCCAAAACAACCGTTAGATATTGCTTGAATTCCGGCCAGAAAGCCGTGAAACCTTTATCCCCGGTCAGAAAACCGAGGATCTCCCCAGTCAAAAAAAAGCTGCGGAGCCATTTACTTTTACCCCGGCCAAAAAACCGAGGGTCTGGCGGCCAAAAATCTATTAGGCATTGTTTGAATTCCGGCCAGAAAGCCGTGAAACTCTTATCCCCGGTCGGAAAACCGAGGATCTCCCGGTCGAAAACTGCGGAGCCATTTACTTTTACCCCGGCCAAAAAACCGAAGAACCGACGGCTAAAAAACCGTTAGATATTGTTTGAATTCCGGCCGAAAGCCGTGAAACTTTTATCCCGGTCAGAAAACCGAGGATCTCCCCAGTCAGAAAACTGCGGAGCCATTTACTTTTACCCCGGCCAAAAAACCGAGGATCTGACGGCCAAAAAACCGTTAGATATTGTTTGAATTCCGGCCGGAAAGCCACGAAACTTTTATCCCCGGTCAGAAAACCGAGGATCTCCCAGTCAGAAAACTGCGGAGCCATTTGCTTTAACCCCGACCAAAAAACCGAGGATCCGACGGCCAAAAAACCGTTAGATATTGTTTGAATTCCGGCCAGAAAGCCGTGAAACTTTTATCCCAGGTCAGAAAACCGTGGATCTCCCAGTCAGAAAACTGCGGAGCCATTTACTTTTACCCCGACCAAAAAACCGAGGATCTGACGACCAAAAAACCGTTAGATATTGTTTGAATTCCGGCCAGAAAGCCGTGAAACTTTTATCCCCGGTCAGAAAACCGAGGATCTCCCTAGTCGAAAACTGCGGAGCCATTTATTTTAACCCGGCCAAAAAACCGAGGATCCGACGGCCAAAAACCGTTAGATATTGTTTGAATTCCGGCCGAAAGCCGTGAAACTTTTATCCCGGTCGTAAACCGAGGATCTCCCCAATCGAAAACTGCGGAGCCATTTACTTTTACCCCGGCCAAAAACCGAGGATCCGATCGCCAAAAACCGTTAGATATTGCTTGAATTCCGGCCAGAAAGCCGTGAAACTTTTATCCCCGGTCAAAAAACCGAGGATCTCCCAGTCAGAAAGCTGCGGAGCCATTTACTTTTACCTCGGCCAAAAAACCGAGGATCTGACGGCCAAAAAACCGTTAGATATTGCTTGAATTCCGCAAGAAAGCCGTGAAACTTTTATCCCGGTCGAAAACCGAGGATCTCCCGATCAAAAAAAAGCTGACGAGCCATTTACTTTTACCCCGACCAAAAACCGAGGATCCGATGGCCAAAAACCGTTAGATATTGTTTGAATTCCGACCGGAAAGCCCGTGAAACTTTTATCCCCGGTCGAAAACCGAGGATCTCCCCAGTCAAAAAACTGCGGAGCCATTTACTTTTACCCCGGCCAAAAAACCGAGGATCCGACGGCTAAAAAACCGTTAGATATTGTTTGAATTCCGGCCAGAAAGCCGTGAAACTTTTATCCCCGGTCAAAAAACCGAGGATCTCCCAGTCAGAAAACTGCGGAGCCATCTACTTTTACCCCGGCCAAAAAACCGAGGATCTGACGGCCAAAAAACCGTTAGATATTGCTTGAATTCCGGCCAGAAAGCCATGAAACTTTTTTCCCCGGTCAGAAAACCGAGGATCTCCCAGTCAAGAAAAACTGCGGAGCCATTTACTTTTACCCCGGCCAAAAAACCGAGGATCCGACGGCCAAAAAACCGTTAGATATTGCTTGAATTCCGGCCAGAAAGCCGTGAAACGTTTTTCCCCGGTCAGAAAACCGAGGATCTCCCAGTCAAGAAAAAAATTGCGGAGCCATTTACTTTTACCCCGGCCAAAAAACCGAGGATCTGACGGCCAAAAACCATTAGATATTGTTTGAATTCCGGCTAGAAAGCCGTGAAACTTTTATCCCCGGTCAGAAAACCGAGGATCTCCCCAGTCAGAAAACTGCGGAGCCATTTACTTTTACCCCGGCCAAAAAACCGAGGATCTGACGGCCAAAAAACCGTTAGATATTGTTTGAATTCCGGCCGGAAAGCCATGAAACTTTTATCCCCGGTCAGAAAACCGAGGATCTCCCCAGTCGAAAAACTGCGGAGCCATTTACTTTTACCCCGGCCAAAAACTGAGGGTCTGACGGCCAAAAAACCGTTAGACATTGTTTGAATTCCGGCCGGAAAGCCGTGAAACCTTTATCCCCGGTCAGAAAATCGAGGATCTCCCAGTCAGAAAACTGCGGAGCCATTTACTTTTACCTCGGCCAAAAAACTGAGGATCTGACGGCCAAAAAACCGTTAGATATTGCTTGAATTCCGGCAAGAAAGCCGTGAAACTTTTATCCCGGTCAGAAAACCGAGGATCTCCCGAGTCAGAAAAAAAAACTGCGAGCCATTTACTTTTACCCCCGCCAAAAAACCGAGGATCCGACGGCCAAAAACGGTTAGATATTGTTTGAATTCGGCCGGAAAGTCGTGAAACTTTTATCCCGGTCGGAAAATCGAGGATCTCCCCGATCAAAAGCTGCGGAGCCATTTATTTTTACCCGGCCAAAAAACCGAGGATCCGACGGCCAAACAAACCGTTAGATATTGCTTGAATTCGGCCGGAAAGCCGTGAAACTTTTATCCCGGTCGAAAACCGAGGATCTCCCGATCAAAAAAAAACTGCGAGCCATTTACTTTTACCCGGCCAAAAAACCGAGGATCCGACGGCCAAAAACCATTAGATATTGTTTGAATTCCGGCCGGAAAGCCGTGAAACTTTTATCCCGGTCAGAAAACCGAGGATCTCCCAATCGGAAAACTGCGGAGCCATTTACTTTTACCCCGGCCAAAAAACCGAGGATCCGACGGCCAAAAACCGTTAGATATTGTTTGAATTCCGGCCAGGAAAGCCATGAAACTTTTATCCCCGGTCAGAAAACCGAGGATCTCCCAGTCAAAAAAATCGCGGAGCCATTTACTTTTACCCCGGCCAAAAAACCGAGGATCTGACGGCCAAAAACCGTTAGATATTGTTTGAATTCCGGCCGGAAAGCCGTGAAACTTTTATCCCGGTCAGAAAACCGAGGATCTCCTAGTCAGAAAACTATGGAGCCATTTACTTTTACCTCGGCCAAAAAACCAAGGATCTGACGGCCAAAAAACCGTTAGATATTGCTTGAATTCCGGCCAGAAAGCCGTGAAACTTTTATCCCCGGTCAGAAAACCGAGGATCTCCCAGTCAAAAAAACTGCGGAGCCATTTACTTTTACCCCGGCCAAAAAACCGAGGATCTGACGGCCAAAAAATCGTTAGATATTGTTTGAATTCCGGCCAGAAAGTCGTGAAACTTTTATCCCTGGTCAGAAAACAGAGGATCTCCTAGTCAAAAAAACTGCGGAGCCATTTACTTTTACCCGGCCAAAAAACCGAGGATCTGACGGCCAAAAAACCGTTAGACATTGTTTGAATTCCTTCCAGAAAGCCATGAAACCTTTATCCCCGGTCAGAAAACCGAGGATCTCCCCAGTCAAAAAAAAGCTGCGGAGCCATTTACTTTTACCCCGGCCAAAAAACCGAGGGTCTGGCGGCCAAAAATCTATTAGGCATTGTTTGAATTCCGGCCAGAAAGCCGTGAAACTTTTATCCCCGGTCAGAAAACCGAGGATCTCCCCAGTCAAAAACTGCGGAGCCATTTACTTTTACCCCGGCCAAAAAACCGAGGGTCTGACGGCCAAAACCGTTAGACATTGTTTGAATTCCGGCCGTAAAGCCGTGAAAACTCTTCTGCGAAATCCCGGCCAGAAAGCCGTGGAACGTTTATTTGTGAAATTGTGATTTTCTTACCCAATACCAAAAAGTCTTTTTAATCGCTTTCTGTGTCACGACTAACTCACGAAATTTTCCTAGCAAAACTGGGGCAGAAAAATTTCGTTCGTTTGTTTGTTTTGTTGTCTAAATAGGTTTAACCTCGGGACACAAGGATCGAGATAACCTACGAGTGGAACATCAATCCAGAGTGAAGAAAAGAAGAAAAGAACCAAAAGGAAAGATTCCAAACGTTGGAGTAAACAAAGGCGCGGATTGCTCAAAAGATGATTGAAGTAACAAGCTCCGCCAACTCCATTTCGCTCAATGTTACAGAAATAAACAAGCACGTACAACTTGTTGAGCATCAAGATTCAGATCGAGGTCTACAGCAAATCAGCTAAGATTCAAGATCAAGTTTTCAAGAGAATCATAGATAGGAATCTTGTAACTCATAGTTTGATGGCATAGCTAGTTCAGCTTTAATTTCTTTTGGTGTAATAAGGAGGCCAGTAAACAGTAAGCAGCAACGGCAGCAACGATAGCAACAGTAACAGCAAAGTGTCAGTCCACGGTAGTCCCAGCTACCAAAACTTCCCGAACTACATTGACCTGATTCCTGTTTAGCCCGGGATATGTAGGAGGCCTCCGAAGCAAAGGCTCGGTCAAACTCTTTCAAAATGCTTCCCACGGAGTATTCAAACGGGCAAAAATCGCTTGTATTTGCTCATTTATCTTTGCACGAAAACTCTTCATGTTTTCGCGCAAAGAGGGGCAGCTGTGAGCACGTGATTTTTGCCTCACACGAATTACTCCCAAAAATTCAAAATAAAAGAGTTTTGCGTTGTTTGCAATACATATGAACTTTATGTTATTTTTTTTTATTTTTTGTTTGCATTTTGTGTGCCCATGTTTATTTGTTTAATTAATGAAAAATACAAAAATATGTCACATTTTCATTTACGATTCGTTAAAAGTAATCAAGTTTATTTTTACAGAAATAGAAAATTACAAAAATATGTATTTTTGCGTTTTTTAGTGTTTAATATCAAAATTGTGTGATTTATTTAATTGATGTTTAAATTGAGTAGGATAATATTTAGTGTAACTTAATTAGTACTTTTGTGATTTTTTTTATATGGTTTTGTTAGCATTTTTTATTTTAATTAGGAGCTAAAATTAAAAAAAAAAGGAATAAGGAATAAACTTGGACCAGGCCACAGTTTTCCATCAGCCCAAGCTATCACAGGCCCAATCCAATTAGCCTTGTACACGGTCCAGACCAATCCATCTCAGAGATCAAACCAAACGACGTCGTGTGGGCTCTCAAATCACAACCATCCGTTTGATTACATCCAACGGCCTCAAGCTTACCATTTCGCCCGACCCGTTCGCCTTTGAGACCGACCCAGTCTCATTTAATTGAGACGACGCCGTTTGCTACCTGGTAAGAAATCCTGGCCATCAATCCTACTTGATCCAACGGCCAGGATCTCATCTTCTACCCCGTATATAAGGCTCCCCTTACCCCCCACGCCCCCCGTAGACAACCTCTCCCTCACCATTTCATCATCTCTCATAGAGACGGCCGAGCCCCACCATCCCCCGCCGCACTCCGCCTACCGGAAATCGCCTCACGGCGGTTCCGGTAGGCCAAACACCTCCATCTTAACACCAAATCTTCCCCTCACCTCCCCCAGCATGAATCCATGAACGGTTTATCTCGAATCAAGCTTGAGATCCTCGAATCTTCAATCGAAGATTCGAGTCTAGACCCAACATACACTAATCGACCCCAAACTCGCACCATAGCATCCCTAGGCCTCCCTCATACCCCTACCAGCTTTAGCCTGGTTCGAATCAAGCCCGAACCACTCGAGCCCTAAAACCGACCCCCAAGAACCCTAGAATTCAAGAATTAGGGATTTTGTCCAAGTTAACAGTAATTGAAGTTAATGGACTTTAATTGAAGTGTTTTCGTTTGAAAACATTTCAATTAAACTCCGTTTAACTTCAAAATGCGAAAACTCGAATCCTTCGGGGCCGGGTCCGTCCGATTTCGATTTCTTTTGAGGTAATTTCCTTTTTTCTGTTTATTTCAATTATTTATTTGTTTGTTTTGTGTATTTGTTTAGTTTAACTCGATTGAATTCTTCTTATTTTTTTTGGCCGTCCCTGTTGTCACTTCTTCCCAAAGACCTTTTATTTGGTCAATTATTCTCCTGTGTTGTTTATTTGATTGCGTATGTTGTCGAATGCGTATTCGCTTCGATTAGCGTCATAGAATACTTAGTTTCATTTTCGGCCGAGATTTTTAGAATCACTATTTTATCAATTAATCTGCTATCAATGATACGTGTTATAGTTAATTGAATGTCGTCGTCTAATCTCGTAGAATTTGTTTGTGTGAAATCCCGGGCAGTGGTTTGTTTTTGTTTGAATTGAACTTTTTATGTCTGTTGGTTGATTCTGTGTATTTGAGTTAGCTGTTGTTGTTTGTTACAGCTGATAATTGATTGTTTTGTAGTGTCCTCAACTAGTTGTATGAGAATAGGTTTAGAACAATATGGCAGTAAGTTGGAATTGGCCTGTTTAATCCTTGAATCACTGTTAGATCAAATTTTCAGCTTACCTGTGACTTTAAAATCTGAGTGGAATTGGGTATAGCTGTTTAGTTTACTTAGGAAAATCAGAAAAGCTAATAGTCATGATGCAAGCCACATGGTACAACCTAGTGGAACCTGCTGTACAGCAGGGTATCCCATCAACACCATGTGTTTAACATTTTTGTATCAATATCCCATACTTAGATAGGATTTAGTGGTTTAACAGTAAGAATATTATGGGCTGGGCAGAGTTCTATTTTTAATTGGACAATTGAAGTGTCCCAGGGGAATTTTTCTGTTATAAGTAGAAGGGGGGACACACACATTGATAGACAGAAAAAATACATTCATTCACAAAATGCAAAACTGGCAGAACAGTTTTCTCACAAAAAACACACACACATTGAGAACAGATTCAGAACAGATTCATACTCACTGGAAAAGCTAACACACAGCTACACTCTAAAAAAGACAACTTTGAATTATCAGTTTCGGAGATTCTTTAACAGTCAGTGAAGAGGGATTCATTTTCTTTGTTGTTTTGGATCATAAAAGTGACTGTTTGGTCTGTTGAGAATATACATAAGCAATTTCTTTGTTGTTCTGGATCACAAAAGTTTTGAAGTATTCTTGAGTTTTATTTGGTTCAAGTCTGTTGATGTTTGGATATTTTGGAAATTATTGAATTTCTTCGTTGAGTTCTCTGTTGGTTCAAGAACTACTCCTGGATTTCTAAATCTTTGCTGGCTACTGTTCCTGTTGCTATTTATTCTGTTGGAGCTGCCTACTGATTTTCTCTTCCATTTTTTCTTGCTTGAAATTCCAGGTACACATCTATGGGCTGTCTATTCTTTTACTGAAAACGAAATGAAAGAATGTTTTGAATATTGCCGCGAAGCCATCATATGAATGATCTTGTTACATATCCATTAAATTGGGGGGTGTTAGTTGTATTAAGGATTGTACTGTTAAGCATTAAGAGTTTAAGAGCGCACACAGTTATGTATGTCTATTTAGTTTCGTTATGAATAATTCGAAATAAAATCCGTAGGCTTGTATTGTAATCTTGACTTATTTTTAGACTATCGTTTAGTTTTCGTTATGTTTAACTAGTTTCTATTTTTGTTAGCATATATTTAGATCCATGTAAGTAAAACTAGCCAATACGGATTGAGATTTTCTTTGGCATGTTAAATTGGTAATTTGTTAAAATCAAGTAACTTAAGCATGTTTAAGGTGTTAATTTGATTGAGGTTAATTATTAATGCAAGGTATTTTGAATCATTTTTGAATTTCTTCATTTGATTTTCCCTTGAAATCTATTTGTACTTAAGTAGACAAGATAAGTCAACCCGGGTTTTTAGATGCCAATGTTAGATCGATTTTAATCGCATAGTCTTGCTTTCGCTAATTAACATCGGATTAAGGATAGTAAACAATTTTACTTTTAATAATTGGATCAAGTTGAATTATTTCTATTTCGCATATTTTGGTCAATTTTCCGTTAGTTTATATCTTGTCATTTAATCTCCGGCCATAAATCAAAAAGCTAGGAAATAATATATCATTTGGTATGATTCTTTAATTGGAAATAATTTTAAGAGATACACTGTTAAGTAAATTGATCCTTTTTGGTTTATTTTTACAATGGTTTTAATCGGCATAGTTTCAAATAAATAATACGGATACCCTTTTTTTTTTATATATTCACTTATCTGTCAAAAGTCCGAGTCTATGTTATAATTGGTTTTTCTTTTGGCATGGTTTCAAATTAATAGAGCGGTTTAAAAGGTTTAGTTGGAGCATATAATTTATAAACATGTATAAAATCAGGTATTTTTAGCCATTTATAATAATTGAAGCGACCGTGCTAGAACCACGGGATCCGGGGTGCCTAACACCTTCCCTCGGGTCAACAAAATTCCTTACTTAGAATTTCTGGTTCGCAGACTTCATTTGGAAAGTCGAAAATTTCCTCGATTCGGGATTTAAATAAATCGGTGACTTGGGACACCTTAATTTATTCCAAGTGGCGACTCTGAAACAAATAGAATAATCCCGTTTCGAACATTGTCACTTAAATTAGAAAAACTCCCTCGCGCTTCTACCCTCGGGTAGCAGGGCGCGCCAAAAGGAGGTGTGACAGACTCAAAAATGAATAATACTGTTCTAAAGACAAGACGGGCTGGCTTTTAAAAAATGCAATTTTTCAACATCCAACCAAAATGAAGGTTTTTAGATGGCAGCGATTAACCGGTCAAAATATTACTGACCAAAGGTGGTTGTTGATGCAAAGCTAAAAACTCCCGGCATCCCGTTATACTTTGCAAAAAAGGCTATATTTTGAAAATGGGAGGTTGGACCTGATAAAGGTTGCCTACGTATCTCACATCCGGGAAGAATCAAACCAATGTAGTTCAATCAACTGATGAACTATTTAAAAACAATATATTTTGTTCTTTCAAGGGCGGATTCATAACAAGACAAACTATTTGGCAGTCAATATTCCTTTCGAAATTAAAACAATGATATGTTTTCCTTTTCTTTTTAACAACTCATTTTCCTTTAAACTGAAATAAAGACTCTTGTCATATATGTTTGCCTTTTCGCAAAACAAGCTATTAAAAGAAATATATTTGCACTCTTGAGTTTTGACAGTATCCGTTTTTTTTCTTTTTTTTCTTTTTTTCTTTTTAAAAAAAATAATAATTTATAATTTCTTTTTCCTTTCCTTTTTCTTTTCTTAATTTCCTTGACGTTCAAAAGTTGGTCAGCATGCAGGCCCGGGGCAAATAAATGCAACACGCTACATGCTCCACAGTAGTCGTATTACATCCGGTTACCTGTCCTAGACGGAACCAACCCCTGTGTTGAGTCCCCTAAGTCAAAGTATGATACAAATAATTGTCCTAATTCTAGGCTCAATATCCTGATTCTCAGTGGTACTACACTGTGTACCCGAGCGGACAACTCAGATCAAGGAGGGGGCTACGTACCGGGGACCCGCGGGATCGTCCGACTTTGTAACTTTTCCGGCCTCTATTTTCTTATTTTGGTATGACATTTAACAGAAAGGGGAGTCTTAACTAGTAAGCACATCCTCGGAGGTAAGAAGAGAAGGGTTTCGGCACAGTTTATATATATAGTTCAAATAATATCAAAGCGGTAAAAATCATCATTTTTCACATTAAGCATATATAATATAAAAATATCAGATAATAAACAAAGCCAAATATAACAATTATTCTAAGCTCAAATTTCTAACCCTGAACCGGCAGTTCTGGGTATATGTCCCCAGCAGAGTCGCCAGAGCTGTCACACCTCCTTTCGGCGCTACCGCACCCCGCGAAGGGCGTGGTAGAGGGAGTTTTTCCAATTAAAGGACAATCAAAATGGGATCTATTTATTAAGAGATTCAGAGTCACCACTTGGGAGATTTATGGTGTCCCAAGTCACCGATTTGAATCCCGAATTGAGGAAAGATTTGACTATATTTAACAGTCCGCGAACCAGAAATCTGGATAAGGAATTTTGTTAACCCAGGAGAATTTGTTAGGCATTCCCGAGTTTCGTGGTTCTAGCACGGTCGCTCAACTGTCATGTTTGGTATAACTATCTGATTTTTATAACATGCTTTTAATTTATGTGCAAATTTTAACTTTCAACTGCTTTGATTATTATTATTTTATAAGAATTTTAACGTAACAAAACATTGTACCAGTACGCCCGTGGTTGTCAACACATTTTGACTAAGTTGAGATTTGGATTTGGGTCACATAAATGTGCACCCGAGTTTAAGAAGATAGATTTATTAAACATGCGCCTAAAGAAACTACGCGTTTGGACTTTGCGAGGGCCATGAAATTTTGCTAAATGGCACACATCGAATTCTAAGGTTGAGTTAAAGCTAATTAAAATGAAGGCCATACAATTGTCATTTTATTAATTAAAGGGCAAACCTAAAGAAACTATGATTTTTACATTATTTTGTGTCTAGTAATGAAAAACAAGTCTTAATTGATCAATATTAATAAATTTCGGGCCCCGAGTTCAAGTCCGGATTCAAACACAAGGAAGAACCTCTTAATTTGAACCCGCTACCTAATTCAAAGCCTAAACTTGTTACAAAATCAATCTCATTAACCTAGGTGCGAATGCAAACCTTTAGCAATTTCTTTTGGGCTTCAATTGTGGCCCAGAAAGAAAGACCGGATAGTTAATTCGAAATTGGACCTTGCACGGATGAATGCGGGCCCAAACTTAGCACTTGGGACTTAGAGATTTGCAATTGGGTGACTTATACAGATTATTTCACACCAATCAGATTTGATTTTAATTCCCAAATTCAGCTCCCTTTATCTAGTCGTCGAGTAGTTAAATTTCATTTATCACTAAAAGTGCTAAAAGTGGAAAATATTACTTGAAATGAGCAAACCAATCGTGAATTTAGATGTCCTGTGTATCTATTGAACAATTCAATTATATAATTCAATCACCTCCTTCAAATCATAACCAATGTTACTATTTATAATTTCTGGCAAGGTACTAGTTTCAGCTATACATAATCATGCTAACAGTCCAACTCCAAAGCACAATAACTCAATTCAACCTTTGAATCAATAAGCAACATTCGTATTCAACTGAGTGGAAGAGGAAAGATATGAGAGATCTGAAAATAAGCCTACCTAAACTAATCTACTGGATCAAAATAGATAAAATATATTAACTCACATCCATTGTTTATATCAGAAAAATCGATGCATATCAGTTAACACATCTAACTATCTATCAATACACATAGAAAATGAATATGAGATCTCCATTTCAATAGCTACACCAAGGTAATTTTGAGATGTGTACCTTACAGCTTTCTATCCCTCTATGCCTTTCAACTCCCTTTTTTTACATTAATCATTGTTACCATCACCCATAGAACAGACTTGTACCATCATCAATTAGTGCGAAACATAATATGCAAAGTATTAGACTTATATTCGTAATTGATTGACCTCATATCTACAAAGAACTCAACATATAACTCATGGGTTTTCAAATATGATTTTACACTACAGTTACGCCTACAACCCTTCGAACATTTGCGAACTTATATGTAAACATGGACATCACAAAGCTAAAATGCCCTAGAAATTAATAAACTAAATCTCAGGTTTGTCCAAGTGAATCTGAGTATGAGACGCACTAAACCAAGCCCAGTCTAGTCTTAAGAGCCCAGGTACTGTCCAGACCCAAAATAAGGATATCAGGCTGGAGGTCGAGTTTACACCAGCAGCAAATCTACTATATTTTAACATGATAATTATTCACAATCCCACCTCACGCCCATGTTAAATTATACCCACAGCAATTTAACCACATAGTCTTGTAATTTGAAAACACATCTGATCTAAAATCAATTGATACATCTATCAATAACAAAACCTTGAGAGTTGAGCAAATGGAAACCAATAACTCTAATAGTTATCCCATTACAATTCCAATATAAAACTCAAAGTCTTTAAACACAAATCATGTTATGCATGCTGAGAAAAGTATTTGATATTACAAGCTAAGAAATAAACTAAGAAGAAAACACATTCTGAAATTAGGAAAGCATAATTTTTATTTCTCTTCAATGAAATACCCCATGATCTATTTTTACATGATTAAAATCAAAGGTGTGTACCTGGTAATTGAAAATGAAGCAAGAAAAGGAAAGAGGTCAGTAGCAGATAGTAGGATAGTAGGCAAGCAACACACTGATGCTTGGAACAATTCAGGAAGTAACACCAGCAGTCCAGGAGCAATTTCAAAAAAACCAGCAAACTCAAGAACAAGTTCGAAAATCCACTTATGAACTGGAACAAATAGACTTAAACCAAGAAACAAGGGTAATGGAATAGTGTTTTCTTTTAGCTTTTTCTCTCCCCCTCTCTACCAGAATCTCTATCTTTTTTTATAGACTAAAACTGACCCTTATTTTATTCTAAGTTTTCACCTTTTCCAGCCTGTAATTCCTTCCCATGTACACCCCTTAACCCTTTTTATCATTAGCCCCTGTTATTCCCCAGGTTCCGACTTTCATTGGTCTAAGTATGCGTTTTACCTATTAAACAAATCTCCAGAGTTCAAAAATGCAGTGAATATCCTACTGTTAAGAAGGTTCCACTGCCATTTTCATGTCCATTTTCAGCCTTTAATATTAAACTAGACTATTTTTTGACTTTCCTTACTTAGTGTCATTGCTAGGATGTATTTGCACTATGTTCTACCTTAAAGGTTCAACACATGCTCAAGGGTGGCAGTCCACTAAGCTTTGAAATTCCTATTTAAATTGCAGCTAAAATTTGACTCAGCTATAACCAATTCAAATTTCTTAACTTAGCCATAAACAAATCAAATTTCAGTTCAATTGATGATTCAGACCAAACTAGGTAGTATTCACAAATTGCTGTCAATAGTTCTAACAAAATTGTAACGACCCGGCCGGTCGTTTTTGAAATTTATGCCTAGATCCTGAATCTAACTGTTCCCCTAAGTTCATTTCTGCTATTCTGGTTTGCCGGGAGGTTCGGTTCTAGAATTTGGAGTGTTTTGGGACACTTACTCCCTAAATGGGAGCTTTATAGTTGGAAAATGGCCCGTAGTCGGAACAGTATTAAGACGACCTCAGAACAAAAATCCAATGGTTTCATTAGCTCCGTTAGGTGATTTCGAGGTTTGGAGCGCATTCGGAATGTATTTTGGAGGTCTGTAGCTCAATTAGGCTTGAAATGGCGAAGTTTGAAATTTTGGCGAAATCCGAATGATAGGTGAGATTTTGATCCGGGGGTCGGAATGGAATTCCGACAATTTCTATAGCTTTGTTATGTGATTTTTGATATGTCTGCAAAATTTGAAGTCAATCGGACATGATTTGATAGGTTTCAGTATCGGAAATAGAAATTGGAAACTTCAAAGTTCATCAAGCTTGGATTGGAGGTTAATTCATAATTTTTGCGTTGTTTGATGTAATTTGAGGCCTCAAGCGAGTCCGTAATGTGTTTTGGGATTGGTTGGTGTTATTGGTCGGGGTCTCGGGGGTCTCGGATGTGTTTCGGATACCCAATGGGTCATTTTTGGAAGATTTTTGTTGTTTTGAGCATAAATGTAATGATCCAAAGGTCTATTTTAGTTCTAGAGATCCAAATTTGATTTTGAGACTTCGAGAATTTAAATCATGAATTATAGGACTGATCTGAAAATTTTGATTTATTTTCATCGAGTCGCGATTGGGTATTTGACGCGAAATGTGAGTTAATTATTTAACGAGCGAAATTGATGTTAGACTGAGCAAATGAGATCGAAATTCAGTGTTTTTTTAAACCACTGGATCCGTATCAAAATTATGGAACCATAGGAAAAATAATCGTCGAATTTCGAGTTTGTATGATGGAGTTAGAACCATTTTGGTGCAAAATGGCTGTGCTGCAATTTTTTTGAAAAAGCTGTTGCTTTTTATGAATAGTGAACAGTACCCGCGCGTGAACAGTAACAACGCGGGTGAACAGTGAACACTGTCCCACGTGCATGAACAGTGTCCGCGCGTGCACAGTACCGACGAAAATTCTGGGCAGTATAACCGCGATTTTTGGGTCATTTTCCTCAATTCTTTTGAGCAACTTGAGAGCTTTTTGACAGAAATTGACGGGGAATCGCTTGGATATCATCGGGAAATCATCGGGGGTAAGTTTCTTGGCCTTAATTCGTTAGTTTATCATGAAATCTGTGATTATTTCACTGTTAATGGATGATTAATGGAGGGCTTTAGCCCTAGGCCTAAATTTTAGAAAATATTTGATTTGAATGGGCAAACGGAGTCCGATTTCGACAAATTTTATATGCACGAATTCGTGTTGAGATAAGGAACCCGAATATATAACTTTCATAATTTTTCGAGAAGCGTACCAAAACTCGGATTTTGGCAACTTGTGGGTTTTGGTGTATTTTGAATTGTTTTGATTGGGTAATGCCCAATTGGCCTATTTTGATGTGATTCTATTGATTTTTATCAGATACTACACCTGTGGAGGCCGACATTCACGGAAAGAGAGTTGTCTCTTAGCAGTTTTGTACCGGAGTCGAGGTAAGTGGCTTGTCTAACCTCATGTGGGGGAACCTTCACCCCTAGGATGTTATGTGATAGTTGAAATGCCTTGTACGCGAGGTCACGGGCATGTACATGCGCTGGTTGTTGTAACTCACTTTACTTGAATTGTCTTATTAGTGATATTCCTTTTCTTAGTTGATTAATTTGTTACATTTACCTGGTATTCACTAGAAAAGCATGACTAGATAGGATTTATCTGTCTATTTGCCTAATTGCCTTATTTGAACTTCTTGAAAATTGTTGATACTAGTTTTGGTGAAGTTGTAGTTAAGCATATTATATTTTCTCTGTGCGTTTCATTATTTGTTGTGTTGGTGAACTGCGGGTTCGATTCCCGGAGATCCCAAGGTTGTGGTATTGTTTGTGGACTGCGGGTTTGATTTCCGGAGATCCAAGGGCTGCAGGTTCGATTCCCGGAGACCCGGAGTTATTGATATATTATTGAGATATGGACTGCGGGTTCGATTCCCGGAGATCCCAGTGTTGTGGGTTCGATTCCCAGAGAACCGGAGTGGTATTGTTTGTGGACTGCGGGTTCGATTCCCGGACATCCAAGGGCTGTGGGTTTGATTCCCGGAGACCCAGAGTTTATTGATATATTATTGAGATATGGATTGCGGGTTCGATTCCCGGAGATACTGAGATCATTGATACACATCCTAAGGTATTGAGACATGGGCTGCGGGTTCGATTCCCGGAGACCCAGAGATACTATTATTGGGACTGCGGGTTAAATTTTTGTAGCTCTTGGATTGTTGATTATAGAGTGGGACTGTGGGTTCAATTTCCACAGGTACTGGACTTGCTGATTGAGTTTTTGTTTAGTTACTTGTTGTTAGCTTAATTGTAGACGGTTGCAACAATCACTTTATTGTTGTTATTTCAGATTCATTATTATTTAAACTGCTTATTATTGTTATTATCATTATGTTATTGTTCTCTCAGTAGGGCCCTGGCCTTCCTCGTCACTACTCCATCGAGGTTAGGCTTCACACTTACTGAGTACCGCCGCGGTGTACTTATGCTACTCTTCTGCACACTTTTGTTTTGCAGATCCAGGTACATCAGGACAGGCTCATACTAGGTGATTCAGCAGCATATTGGAGACCTCGAGCTATGATCTGCTACGTCCGCGGATCCGGAGGCCCTCCTTCTATTCTGATAGTATTAGTAGATATTTTTCCCTCATTTCATTATTTTAGATACTCTTGATATATAGAGCCACAGTTGTATTCCTCTTTCTTAGTTTGTGTTGCCGTGGGATTCCGGGTCTTGGTGGTATTTTTATACAGTGTGTTTGACGAGTGTATGTGCCAAGCGGCCATATTACATTCCTATTTATATTGTTTTTCCGCTATTTCTTGTTTAATGTTCACAAACTTGTATATCCCGCAATGTGTTAGGCTTACCTAGTCGCGGGGACTGGGTGCCGTCATGACAGGTTCACGATTGGTGAACTAGGGTTGTGACAAGTTGGTATTAGAGCTCTGGGTTCATAGGAGTCACGGGACACAGACCGGTTACTTAGATTCTCGCTGATCGATACGGAGACATCTGTATTTATCCATGAGGGGCTATGTAACTGTTTAGGAAACTCTTCAATTCTTTGAATTCCTTATCATGCGCCATTTATTCAGTTGGAGCCTATGTCATATGTTCTTTTGCATCCACTCGTGTATTGAAATTGCACACTCGGTATCAAGTATGCGCCGACGGTTGTGACACTACAGAGGGATCTCAAGGGAGTCAAGAATTTACTCAACCATTGTTACCGCATGTCATCCATATCGATAATGCAAGAGAATTGAGAGATCTTCAATTGTGCACATGGTGGTGCACTAGGTTCTGACATTCGGTTGATAAGTACGGTCTTGAAAATGTTTACTTAACTGCCTAATCGTCACAATAATGGTAGAATCGCAAGGTGGATGTAGATCTAAAGATAGTTGGTTGTAATAAAGAGTATATGGTTCATATGAGATATCTATTTAGAGAAGGATTCAGCCAGCAGAGATACTGGGGGAAATGAGTTTAACTGTCTTAAGAAGGACATGTACCAAACGAATGTCTTGGGCTATCTTATGATGAAGACATACAAATGATAAAGGCTATTGTCATGGATTAGCAAGATGTATCTTATGGCTTCATGCCAAGTGAAAGGATTTCACTATCAACGATCAAATTATGGGTCATGTGTCATATCAGATTTGGCCTGTGATGTATCTAGGTGCTATTCAAAAGGTTCTTTGAAACTTGCGGATGGGCAACAGTTGAGGCTCGTATGGTATGATGTTCAGACTTTTGATGTTCCTGTGTCCCTAATAAATTCTACCTTTCATTATCAGCATGGAAGACTTCGGCGAAGGCTACATGGTGCTTCATAGGTATGAGAATCACAGTATGTCTTAAGCTGTCACGGTAAAGAATGCTCGATGCATGGAGCGAGAAGATGTTAGGTTGTATTGGGATGAGGTCATACCCTATGGTGTTAGAGTGCTAATAGAGCACAGGTGGTAATATTCATTGGATCAAGTGAATTGCAGTTGAATAAGAGTAAATGACTGGAGAGAATGGTTCTAATGTGTTCGAGAGTCATGTAATAGTGGCTTCGGGCTAAGTGGGAGAGTCCCACCTCTTACGATTGGGTCGCATGGTTAATTACCTACGTGAATTCTGGATACTAGCGTATTAATGGGTTATTGCAGCCACGGGAAAGGACCATGTGTCGTAATTTGAGTATAAGTATTGTTGAATGCATGTTATGGTTAGCCTTACTGACTCATGTTCAAACTTGAGGAAAGATTCATGATTTACACCTCGTATAGGTGCAGGTTGCGAAGGAAGTGGTTCCGTTGGGGGCTTTATCGAGAGGGTATTCATATGTTATAAAATTCAGCAGAGTTGGTTGCGTACTGGGGCAAGTAAGGGCCGGATGGCTCTCAATAGCAGTTCTAGTGAATTCAAGAGGTAAGGTGTGGTGCCTGATAATACTGAGACTATAAGTAGAGTTTGGAGTCAAATTTTTGAAGCAACTTATGAAGAAGGGCACAAAACATTCTATGATGTTTTGACTTGTGGTGTAGTATTTGACAGATATGAAATGGTCGTCGTTCTTGAGATAGCATGGCCTCATGATTTAAGGTCACTCGGGGTGAGTGCTGTTGGAATAAGTTAGGTATTGAAGGGAGATATTAACATTTCTAAGGCAATCAAGGATAAACTGGAATAAAGTAGATTGATTAGCCATAGTTGAGTTGGCGTATTGATGTCAATGATCGGTTCATGCAATGTGATCGAATTATGCATGTGATTTGTGGCGATGCATTTGAGACTTGTCGGCCGCAGTGATTGATGTTATTCTGAAGTATTCTTCTGTTAAGGGCCTGTTATGAGTAGGCAAATCTCGGGAAGGGTTATGGTGGCTTGGATCACTACTTAGAGATTGGCATATTCGATGGTTATGAGAATTCGCCTGTATGTTGCTATAGTTCTCCTGAAGTGAGTTAAATGGAAAGTCTTATGTGATGAAGTATTAGCCTATCGTCAGTTCTAGAGTTTTGATGGAAATCTTATCTATCGTATATCGGCACGTGAGGTGCAGTGAGTGGTATGGAATTTGAAGTAAGGACCAAGGTCGCAGTTTGGTCAATGAATGTGATATAAAGAGCTCGGATGAGCAGGAAAGGAGTTTCGGTGTTTTGAGTAAGATGGGTATTAACGTCGGTATCACTTGAGATCGGTGTTCTGTGAGAAAGGCTTTGCATCTCAGTTAAGGACTCCTGATCGCTTTTCAGTGTTAGTGCAGCTGGTGGTTTGAAAGTGCAGGCCCGTTAATTATTCGGAAGATGGTGGGAGCTTGTCCCACAAGAAGATTGTATAGGTGTTACATATAGTCACTTGATTGGTTAGAAATTTAAACCAAGTATGAAGATTTTGGTGATATCATCCATTTGAGAATTTATGCCTAGAGGGCACTCTGCTTATTGGGTTATAGACCTGTGAAATATTATTGGCTTAGCTTGGCATGACCAGGATAGACTTAAGGTCGGTGGTTAGATTTAAATGTGGAAGTGAGCATTGCGTTATGCCAGTTGTGTTTCTTCCCGCAACGCACCCTTTTTGGACGGGTAGTCGCGGTCTTATTTCGTGGCTAGTTAATTCATGTAAAGATATATTGCGCCGTATGAGTTGTGAGACGGCTTGGTAAAATTCATTATGTGTTGAGGTTTCGCTCAGCGGTGATGTTATATGAGCATGATGGCTCTTGAGACTTAGATTATGTATCATACCTCAGTTGTGCTTGAGTTGTAGCATATAGCGCTATATGTTTCCTTGTGAATGATATCACACACCTTAGTGTGCTTATGATCGATATTCAGTATTTTGATGTGATAAGCTATTCAGCTCGACGTATGGCTCCTTGTGTGATTTTTATATTTGGATCGGGTGGCACGCCACCATGGGTATATTGTTTGGATCGGGTCGCACGCCGCCATGGTTATATTGTTTGGATCGAGTGGCATGCCGCCATGGGTATGTTATTGGGATCGGGTTGCACGCCGCAATAGTGTGATGTTTATTTCAGTGTCCATATTTGTTTTTATGTGTTCTGTTTCCTATTTTTCTGAGGAAGTCCATGTTAGTGTGGGAGTTGAATAGTTCTAGTGTTCCCCTTCCTTTTGTATCACGTACGAATTAGTGGCCTACTGACACATTGTATCACCTTGTAGGACTTTTGATTATGTCTGAGGTAGCTTATCGCCTGAGCAGTTCGTACTGGGCGAGATGAGGTTATGGGATTTGGGGTTAGTGCAAACTGATTATGTGAAGTATATTATAGAGGAAAAGAACATTCTCTGGTTTAGGACAAGGTAATGGATCTTGTCAGGAGTATGGACCCAATGAATTGTTGATTCAGTAGTTGGTTATGAATATTGGCGCATCTCTTCCGTCGTGTCAGTATTGTAAAGGTTACAACGAGACCTATGTATATCATGAGGTGCAATAGGAACATCTGATTCGTTGAATTTTTGGCTAATTTGGTCATAAAATATTATCGTGGTCCTGTGGATTTTGTGTTGCAAGGTAAGAATCCAGCAAAGTTATGCAGTCATGTTCGAGGACGGCGTGTGAGGAATAATTGAGTGATCTCTTGATGAAAGCAGGCTTGACATAGAATTCCGGATGTTAAAATTAGGCTCTAAGACTTATTTGTTTGAACAAAAAGGGAATATCTTCAGATTATATCAGGCTAATGTGCTCAGCTGAGTTCAAGACTTATTGGCCCTTTTGAGATTTTGAGGCACGTTGGGGAGGTTGCTTATGAGTTAGCCTTACCTCCCAGCCTAGCCGGGGTCTATCCCGTGTTTTCATGTCTCTATTCCCCGGAGATCCCATGGTAACCTGTCTCACATGTTGGATTTCACTTCTAGCTAGACGAGGATCTGTCTTATGTTGAGGAGCTAGTGGCCATTCTGGACAAGCAAATCGGGAAGCTAAGGTCAAAGAACATCGATTTAGTAAAGGTCCAGTGGCGGGGTCAGCCGGCCGAGGAGGCGACTTGGGAGACTGAGCAGGATATACGCAGCCAATACCCTCATATCTTCACCACTCCACGTATGTTTTCTATGCTCGCTCGAGGACGAACGAATCTTTTAAGTGTGGGAAGATGTAACGACCCGGCCGTTCATTTTTTAAATTTGTGCCCCGATCCCCAATCTAACTCTTCCCCTAAGTTCATTTATGCTATTGTGGTTTGCCGGGAGGTTCGGTTCTGGAATTTGGAGTGTTTTGGGACACTTAGTCCCTAAATGGGAGCTTTATAGTTGGAAAATGACCCGTAGTCAGAATAATGTTAAGACGACCTCGAAAGGGAAATCCGATGGTTCAATTAGCTCCGTTAGGTGATTTCGGGGTTGGGAGCACGTTCGGAATGTATTTTGGAGGTCTGTAGCTCAATTAGGCTTGAAATGCCGAAGTTTAAAATTTTAGCGAAATCCGAATGATAGGTGAGATTTTGATCCGGGGGTCAGAATGGAATTCCGACAATTTCTATAGCTTCGATATGTGATTTTTGATATGTCTGCAAAATTTGAAGTCAATCGGACTTGATTTGATAGGTTTCGGCAACGGAAATAGATATTGGAAACTTCAAAGTTCATCAAGCTTGGATTGGAGGTTAATTCATAATTTTTGCGTTGTTTGATGTGATTTGAGGCCTCGAGCGAGTCTGTAATGTGTTTTGGGACTGGTTGGTGTTATTGGTCGGGATCTCGGGGGTCTCGGATGTGTTTCGGATGCCCAACAGGTCATTTTTGGAAGATTTTTGCCGTTTTGAGCATTAAATGTAATAATCCAAAGGTCTATTTTAGTTTTGGATATACAAATTTGATTTTGAGACGTCGAGAATTTAAATCATGAATTATAGGACTGATCTGGAAATTTTGGTTTAATTTCATCGAGTCGCGATTGGGTTTTTGACGCGAAATATGAGTTAATTATTTAACGAGCGAAATTGATGTTAGACTGAGAAAATGAGATCCAAATTCAATTTTTTTGAACCAATGGATCCGTATCGAAATTACGGAGCAATAGGAAAAAGAATCGTCGAATTTCGAGTTCGTATGATGGAGTTAGAACTATTTTGGTGCAAAATGGCTGTGCTGCAATTTTTTGAAAAAGCTGCTGCATTTTATGAATAGTGAACAGTACCGACGAAAATTCTGGGCAGTATATCCGCGATTTTTGGGTCATTTTCCTCCATATTTTTTTAGCAACTTGAGACTTTTTGATAGAAATTGACGAGGAATCGCTGGGATATCATCGGGAAATCATCGGGGGTAAGTTTCTTAGCCTTAATTCGTTAGTTTATCATGAAATCCGTTATTATTTCACCGTTATGGAGGATTAATGGAGGGCTATAGCCCTAGGCCTAAATTTTAGAAAATCTTTTATTTGAATGGGCAAACGGAGTCCGATTTCGATAAATTTTATATGCACGGACTCGTGTTGAGATAAGGAACCCGAATATATAACTTTCGTAATTTTTTGAGAAGCATACCAAAAGTCGGGTTTTGGCAACTTGTGGGTTTTGGTGTATTTTGAATTGTTTTGATTGGGTAATGCCCAATTGGCCTATTTTGATGTGATTCTATTGATTTTTATCAGATACTAAACCTGTGGAGGCCGATATTCATGGCAAGATAGTTGTCTCTTAGCGGTTTTGTACCGGAGTCGAGGTAAGTGGCTTGTCTAACCTCGTGTGGGGGAACCTTCACCCCTAGTATATTATGTGATAGTTGAAAAGCCTTGTACGCGAGGTAACGGGCGTGTACATACGCTGGTTGTTGTAGCTCACTTTACTTGAATTGTCCGATTAGTGATATTACTGTTCTTAGTTGATTAATTTGTTACATTTACATGGTATTCACTAGAAAAGCATGACTAGATAGGATTTATCTGTCTATTTGCCTAATTGCCTTATTTGAACTTCTTGAAAATTGTTGATACTAGTTTTGGTGAAGTTGTAGTTAAGCATATTATATTTTCTCTGTGCATTTCTTTATTTGTTGTGTTAGTGGACTGCGGGTTCGATTCCCGGAGATCCCAGGGCTGTGGGTTCGATTCCCAGAGACTCAAAGCGATATTGTTTGTGGACTGCGGGTTCGATTCACGGAGATCCAAGGGCTGCGGGTTTGATTCCCGGAGACCCAGAGTTATTGATATATAATTGAGATATAGTTTGCGGGTTCGATTCCCGGAGATCCCAGGGCTGTGGGTTCGATTCCCATAGACCCAGAGTGGTATTGTTTGTGGACTGCGGGTTCGATTCCTAGAGATCTAAGGGCTGTGGGTTCGATTCCAGGAGACCCGGAGTTTATTGATATATTATTGAGATATGGACTGCGGGTTCGTTTCCCGGAGATCCTGAGATCATTGAGACACATCCTGAGGTATTGAGACATGGGTTGCGGGTTCGATTCCCGGAGACCCAGAGATACTGTTATTGGGACTGCGGGTTAAATTCCCGTAGCTCCTGGATTGTTGATTATAGAGTGGGACTGTGTGTTCAATTCCCACAGGTCCTGGACTTGCTGATTGAGTTTTGTTGAGTTAGGTACTTGTTGTTAGCTTAATTGTAGACGGTTGCAGCAATCACTTTATTGTTGTTATTTCAGATTCATTCTTACGTATTCCTGCTTATTACTGTTTTGATCATTATGTTATTGTTCTCTCGGTAGGGCCATGACCTTCCTCGTCACTACTCCATCGAGGTTAGGCTTGGCACTTATTGAGTACCGCCGTGGTGTACTCATGCTACTCTTCTGCATATTTTTGTTGTGCAGATCCAGGTAAATCAGGACAGGCTCATACTTGGTGATTCAGCAGCACATTGGAGACCTCAAGGTATGATCTGCTACGTCTGCGGATCCGGAGGCCCTCCTTCTATTTTGATAGTATTAGTAGATGTTTTTCCCTCATTTCATTGTTTTAGATACTCTTGACATATAGAGCCACAGTTGTATTCCTCTTTCTTAGTCTGTGTTGCTTGTGGGATTTCGGGTCTTGGTGGTATTTTTATACAGTGTGTTTGAAGAGTGTATGTGCCAAGCGGCACGGATTACATTCCTATTTATATCGTTTTTCCGCTATTTCTTGTTTAATGTTCACAAACTTGTATATTCCGCAATGTGTTAGGCTTACCTAATCGCGGGGACTGGGTGCCGTCATGACAGGTTCACTATTGGTTAACTAGGGCCGTGACAAAAATTTCAGAGCTAAGTGACGTTGTTCGTTAATTCAATCACAACACGTGTAATCGATTACAAATAATCGACAAATAAGCTAATGATTTCTGATTTCAAATATAGCAGGGATCAAACAATGTGAATTTACGTAGACGAAAACAAATTAAACACGTAGTTCAATCACAGCGACTGCAATTCACGAATAAACGAAAAGCTCGACCAAATAAAAGGTCTATTGGGGACGAGGAAAATAGAAAAATTAATGAAAATCGAAAAAGATAAAAAATGATAACGCTGCTAAATTAACACACAAATACAAAGACAAATAAAAGGCAGAAGAAAGAAGAAAAGATATAAAATACCTCAGAGATGAAAAATCATAAACGAATAGACTTGGACCAACGGTTTTGACCTTTTCGAAGTCGAATAGACTCTAATTGAAGTGTTCTCAACCGAAAATACCTCGAATAAAGTCCATTGGACCCCTAAATTCCAGTCAATTGGACTCGATTCGAGTTTTCGAATTATTAGGGTTCTTGAGGTCATTTTGGGGCTCGAACAGTTCCGGTCAGATTCAATCCGAACCAAGGTTGGTCGGGGTGTGAGGGGGGTCGGGGGAGTGGCTGGTGTGAATTTGGGTTCATGGGAATGAGTTAGGGTTTTTGCTCGAATCTTTCACTGAAGATTCGAGGAGTTGGATGATGATTTGAGGTTAATGGAGTATAGATTTGGAAAGTTGAGGATATAATGGTTCAGGGGTGTTGTTTTGGTGGCCGTCAGCTTCATCGCCGCCGGGTTTTCGGCGAAAGGGTGGGGTGGCGGCTAGGGTTTCAGGGGAGGGGATTGATGAGGGAGAAGGGAAAAGGGTCGTTTGGTATAAATGAATGGGGTAACGGGGGTTTGAGGGGGGGGTTTGATAGATTAAAGATTCGTTGATTAATCTGGGCCATTGGATGATGAGATCCAACAACTCAGATTAAAAGAGATGATGGGGCGGTTCGGGCGACGGGGCGGGTCAGGTGAGATTGATTGGGTTACTGGGTTATTTGGATAGTGTATGTATAAGTGCTTTGGGCTTGGATTGTTGGTCTGATTTTGGGCCCAGTCCGATTTTCTTCATTCTCACTTGTTTTCTTTTTTCTTCTTTTAATTTATAAGCAACAAAAAATTCTACACTAAATTGTAAAACCAAAATTAACCTAAAATATTAATTAACTTTAATTATAAATATCACAGAAAAAATAAAATATTAATCACAAAGAACATTACGCATTTGATCATTAAACGCTAATGCAAAATACATTATTTTTGTGATTTTTTTCAATTTGTAAAACAAAATTAATTACTCCTAATTGTAGAATTAAATCCTAAATGCACATGCAACATGTAATTTTTGTTATTTTTTTATTTATATAAACGCATAAAAATGCACGGACACAGGCAAATAATGACATAAAATACCACAAAAATTTCACAAAAAGGCACACAATAAAATGACAATTTTTGTTTTGATTTATTTGGGAGTAGTTCATATAGGGAAAATATCACGTGCTAACATTTACCAGTTTTTATTTATTTTTATGAAAGTGAACGTCGCCTATAAATATATTTTTGGATCACATCACATGAAATACACCCGGATCCTCGACACATCTTTATTTGACATTTTCGGATTTGGATTTGGGCTGTATGAAATACTCACCCGAATTAGGAAGGTAAGATTATTAAAAATGCGCCTACAGAATCTAACACGTTGTTATCTTTTGGCAAGGCCGTAAAATACGTTAAATGGTCTATCCCGAGTTTCTAGGTATTTTATTAAGTAATTGATGAGGGCCCCGTAATTATACATTTGATTTGGCGAGGCTTGTCTCATTTTTATTATTAAAGGCCAACTAAGAGTAAGCTAGAGTTTTCTATGGATTATTTGTCTCTAAGGGCTAATTAATTTGTAAATACTAATTCGAGCCACAAATTCAAGTCCGAATTCAAACAAAAGGAAAACACCCTTTTAGCTTGAACTTGCTACCTAATTCGAGACCCAAATTTTATATTTGTAATTTAATTACCCTTATGCCCAAGATGAGCTTAAGGAAGTTTAACCTATAATAATTTCAAATATTTGGGATTTAGCCCAAACTAGTGGGCCATTAATTTATAAAAGGGAAAACTGTCCAAGTCGGGCCTCTAAAGTTGGCCCTATTAGACAGTACGGGCGCGACTCTAAGCAGGCCCAAACGATACTAAAATCAGGCCCATCGATACATTAGATATCCAAAAATTGTAATTAATGGACTACGAATAACTAATTTTGATTTGCAATTTTTCATAATTAGTTCGAATGAATATAAGGGAACACAAAACAGAATGGTTAATTCCAAACCAAAATCTATATAGACTATACAAATATAAAACTGATCCACATTGACATTCATATTTAATGAAATTCTAGTTTATTAGCATTGTCTTACCTAACTCATACGAGACACTTAACATCTAGAACTGAAACAGTTAAGTATGTGACCTGTATTCTATACCAACAATATGACGAAAATGTTCTCATAATCTCAACTTATTACATTTTAATTTCAAACTATTACAACATAACAAAACATCACAAATGAAAATTAACTAATCTAATTGCTGAACACTCATCAAATACAGTCCAGATTACACCAAACAAGCTAACATGAATACTTAAATTAACCTCTAGAAAGAGTTAAAATAGAGTGAACTTTTAACAGCAAGGAAATAAGTTTGAACAACATTCCAATTCAAATGGAAAAGGCATATCAAATAGAGCTCAAATATGCACCTGTAATGCAATGAAATGAGAGGAAAGGTCAGCAGCAGTTCAAGGATTTACAGGAATAACAGCAACCATAACAACAAGTTAATTATCCCAGGACCAATTTTAGGCAACAATGGATACCAAACAGCTTGAATATACCCCAAAGTACTCAAAATTATACCCAAACAGTACCCTGAATAATTTCAGCAGTTAAATTCCAAGCCAGAATATGCAAATCAACACCACAACTAGAATTGAAACCAAAACTCAACAGGACAGTACTCTATTTTAGTTTTCTACAGTAATTTTTGCTGTTTTTGGTTTTTCTTTTGAAATTTGAACACAAATAGAAACTTCTATGAAGATACAACTTCAGATTTAAAGTTATTTGACCTAAGAAAAGGAATTTCAGACCTAAGAGAAAGAATATCAGACTAGAAGAAATTGTTTTGAAATTTTTCAGAACTTCTAAAACTTTTTTTTCAAAGCATTTGGGTGCCTTTTATAGGCCTAAACTTGGGCAACACTCAGATTTTCTAATTTCTTTACTAGTCCCTAGTTATTTTCAGATTAATCCCTCAGTTTTTAACTTGTTAAACAAGTAAATGCACTAGATTTGCAGAACCTTACACTTAGACCCCTTCTAGAATGGTCTAGTGTATTCTCTTAACTATGAAAGGTCCAAATTAACCATGCCCCTATTTTGAATTTATAGAACTACCCTTTTCTATACCTACATTACCCTTAAACTAAGCTGAAATTACTACTTACCCATTTTACTATCCCAAAAGTGCCCTCATTTTACTTTTAGAATTACCAATCTTGACCCAACCCAATTCCAAACCCTTTACCCCAATTAAATTTCTACAAGCTATAATCGATCACTTAACAGAAATCTATACTAACAAAGATGGATAACAATTCTACTTATACTAAATAAAATTAATTCTGAAAATAATTAACCACATTAATGGGAAATCTAATTAACTAACTAATGACATTAAAACTTACTAACACCAAAATTCCAAAGCAGGATCAAAACAAGAAGAACAGAATTCAAACAAAATCAAAACAAAGAACAATTACTAGGTCAAATTTTTTTTTTTAAAAAATGAAACCTAAAATACTAATCATTTAGATTAAACTAATTCTAAACACAAAAACAACAGAAAAGAAATAAAAAAAGAGTGAAATACCTCAACTGAATTACTTGGCTTCACTAGGCCAAACCTTCAAAATAATCCCGATTAATATTATTTGCCTATTTCACTGGAAATAAGCACATAATATCAAACGGAATCCATTAACTTTGAAGTTCTACAAAAACAGACGCGATGCCCAAAACCCTATGTTCAAAATTCGGGCTGTTTTACTCAGATTTGAGGGGATTTTGTTAGGGATTAGAGTTGAGGATGGTCAGGGGAGTGTATGGTATGAATTTGGAGAGTTTTGGACAAGTTTGTGTTTTGGCCAAAATTTTGATTGAAGAATCGAGAAATTGGGTCGTGATTCGAGAAAAATGGTTATGGGGGTTGGAAAGAGTAGATGAAGAAGAGTATTAGGTGAAATTTGGGCTCATATAGAGCTCCACCACCGGAGGAGGCGATTTCCAGCCGACGGTGCTGGGCGGAGGGAGACGGAGAGACAAAGGTACGAGGAAGACGAAATGTGTCTCTAGGGTTTTGAGACAATTTTATTAAAAGATGGGGATTAATCGGGACAGTTGGATAATGTGGATGGATGGCTAGGATAAAATAATCAAAACGACGTCGTGTTGATATCAAGATGAGGTTGATCCGGGTAAGGGTGTGTACTGGGCTGGTGATGTTTGGTCCGCTTGGGCTTGAGCTGATGGCCCAAAATTGGCCTGCTCACTTCTTTGTTTGCATTTTCCTTTGTTTTTCTTTTATTTGTTTTGTTTTATATTTTATATTATACACATTTTTTATGTAATACCAAAAAATAAAAATATATAATTGTACTAATTAATAAAAATCTTGTCACGACCCAAATCCGATCGTGATGGCGCGCAACACTAAAGTCGGGCAAGCCAAACCAACAACTGTTCCAAATAGAAAACCATTCCCAAAAGGACAAACTCCAGATGAATATATGAGTCAAAAGATACTCTAATAATAAAGTATTAATAAATTCTAAAAGTCCGAATATCAAAATAAAACTCCCAAAAGATATGGAGTCACGAGTCTAGAGCCTCTAAACATAACTGAATAGTAATAGTAATACTGAATGAAATACTCAATTCTGAAACATATAGTAATAACTGAATGAAGAGAGAAGCTGGGTTCTGCGAACGCCGGCAGCTACCTCAGCTACTCCAATAAACTCTAATATAGGCTGGAGTGCTCGTCTACCCCTCCTGTGTACCTGAATCTGCATACAAAGGTGCAGGGAGTAGGGGTGAGTACTAAGTACTCAGTGTGTAAAAAGTATATAATAATAGCTGAAAGCAGGAAATCCACAAAATACCACAAAGCAAAGCTAAACTACAGTCCAATACCTACAACGAACTAACAACAACAACAAACTCACAAATAGCACATATAATTTACAAATAAAGATGCAATGCAATGCACATGACCCCTACGGCGTGTAGCCCGATCCGTTTAACATCGACGGCGCTCACTGGGGGTGTGTACAGACTCCGGAGGGGCTCCTTCAGCCCAAGCGCAATATCCATATCATTTGCTGCGGCGTGCAGCCCGATCCATCCTCAGTCCACAACATGCATATGAGTCACACAACAGTTCAAATTATTTATTTCCAGGTTCCAATTCATTAACAATGAAAAGGACTTTAATTTTATTTAATTTTCCAAGAACATGTGACTTAGCATTTGATAATAGTGATTTCAAATGAGGACTGAGATCAGTGATTATGAAAACCAAGCTATCACATATATACCTATCCCCTATGGATACTACAAGTCGGCATAAGGCCCAAAATATGGCTTACAACCCACAAATATGTCTAGCACAATGTGCGTTTCAACCGGCAATATAATATTATTCATATTCGGGATGGACCAAGTCTCAATCCCCAGTCATAACCAATCCCACACCTGCCATGGGGTGCGAGCCATGCCCAAATGAAATATGCTACCCAATTTCATGCGATTTGGTGTTTGTTCTAGCATAAAATTGTGTTTTTGTGTCAAGAAACTTACCTCAAACGATTACCCGTTGATTTATCTCTTAAAAGCTCTCAAAACCCTCTCTTGACGAAGTGAAAATAGTGAAAATATGATTAGGGTCGCGTCTGAAATTAACTTAAACCGTTCTGCCCAGACGCCTTCTTCTATGCGATCACAATGCCCCTATGCGATCGCATAGAGTAAAATTTCCGGCCATTTTACCCTTCTATGCGATCGCAATACCTCTATGCGATCGCATAGAGCAATCTCCCATGGCCACAAGTTTTTTCTCTGCGATCGCAACACAGTGTATGCGATCGAACTGTGCAACATCACAGACCTATGCGATCGCACCCTCTTATACGTGATCGCATTGAGCAATTTGTCACCTCCTCCAAGTTGTTCTATGCGATCGCAATGTCCTTATGCGATCGCATAGAGCAATAACTCACTGCAATTTTTCTGCAGCAACAACTAAGAACAAAACCTCTCATTGGGCATCCGAAATCATCCCGAGACCCTCGGTACCTCAACCAAAAGCATAGATATGTCCCATTACTTCATTCAAACTTGCCCGCAACAAAAAAAACCATCATAAACATCAAAATCAGCAAATTCTCACGGATTCAAGCCTAAATTTCATTAAAACTTCTGAAACTTACATTTGATCAAAAACCCGACCTAAACACCTCCGAATGACCTGAAATTTTGCATGCATATCAAAAATCACCTAACAGAGCTACTATAACTCTTGGAATTTCATTTCGAGCCCCAGATCAAAATCTCACCTACCGTTCGGATTTCGCCAAAATTCAACCTTAGCCAATTCAAGCCTAAATCTACACCGGGCCTCCGAATTCGATTATGATTGCTCTCCTAAGTCATAAATCATCCCCCAAAACTAGTCGAATCATCATAAATTCATTCCAAGCTTTCTAACTCATCGGTCAACATTCAGTTGACTTTTCCAAGCTATTCTTCTCACAAAGGGGTTTATTGCCTCATTTCTATCTAAATTCCATCTGATTTGCTTCTAACTCTACAAACACATATAAATTAGCTCGTCCGCGAGTGGGTCGAGAAATATACCTGGAGTCTCAAATAAGTGTGGATATCTGCTCCGCATCTCTTGTTTGGTCTCCCAAGTTGCTTCCTCCACGGGACGACCACTCCACTGCACTTTCACTGAAACTATGTCTTTGGATCTCAACTTACGAACCTGTCGACCCAAAATGGCTACCAGCTCCACATCATAGGTCAAGTCCTCATCCAGCTGTATCGTGCTGAAGTCTAATACATGTGATGGGTCTCCAACGTACTTCCGGAGCATAGATACACGGAACACCGGGTGAATTTCCGACAAGCTGGGTGGTAAATCAAGCATATAGGCCACCTCCCCAACTTTCCTAAGCACCTTAAAAGGTCCAATGAACCTTGGGCTCAACATTCTTTTCTTTCCAAACCTCATAACGCCTTTCATAGGTGAAACCTTCAGCAACACGTTCTCGCCCACTGAATAAGACACATCTCAGACATTCCGGTCCGTATAACTCTTATAACGTGACTGAGTTGTGCGAAGCCTCACCTGAATTACCTTCACCTTGTCTAAGGCATTCTGAACTAACACTGTCCCCAACAATCTAGCCTCGCCGGGCTCAAACCAACCGACTGGAGACCTACACCGCCTCCCATATAAGGCTTCATATGGTGACATCTGAATGCTAGACTGATAGCTATTATTATAAACAAACTCTGTAAGAGGAAAGTAATCAACCCATGAACCACCGAAATCAATGAGACAAGCATGTAACATGTCCTCCAGTATCTGAATTATACGCTCGGACTATCCATCCGTCTGTGGGTGAAATGTTGTGCTCAGCTCTACCTATGAACGCAATTCTCACTGAAATGTCCTCCAGAATTGAGAACTGAACTGGTACCTCTGTCTGATATGATAGAAATGGGAACTCCATGCAATCTCACAATCTCGCGGATGAATATCTCTGCTAACCGCTCTGAGGAGTATGTAGTACACACAGGAATGAAATGAGCTGACTTGGTCAGCCTATCCACAATCACTCACTGAATCAAACTTGCTCGCTTTCCGAGGGAGTACACTAACAAATTCCATAGTGATCCTTTCCCATTTCCACTCGGGAATATCAATACGCTTGAACACACCACTGGGCCTCTGATGCTCATACTTGACCTGTTGACAGTTTAGGCACAGTGCTAAATGATTCACAATATCTTTCTTCATCTTTCTCCACCAGTAATGCTGCCTCAAATCCTGATACACCTTTGCGGCACCTGGATGAATAGAATACCGCGAGCTGTGGGCCTCATCCAATATCAACTCACGAAGGCCATCAACATTGGGCATGCATATCCGGCCCTACATCCGCAACACACCATCACTATTAATAGTGACATCTCTATCATCATCATGCTAAACTTTGTCCTTAAGGACAAACAAGTGTGGATCATCATACTGGTGCTCTCGAATACGGTTATATAAGGAAGACCGAGATACCACGCAAGCCATCACACGACTGGGCTCAGATCCAGCCGCACCATTTGATTAGATAATGCGTGAACATCAACTGCAAGGGGCCTCTCCCCTACTAGAATGTACGCCAAGCTGCCCATACTAATAGCCTTCCGGCTTAAAGCATCGGCCGCTACATTGGCCTTCCCGGGATGGTACAAGATGGTAATATCATAGTCTTTAAGCAATTCCAGCCATCTCCGCTGCCACAAATTGAGATCTTTCTGCTTAAACAAGTGCTGGAGATTGCGGTGGTCTATATATACGTCACAAGATACATCATACAAGTAATGCCTCCAAATCTTCAAGGCATGAACAATAGCAGCCAACTCTAAGTTGTGAACAGGGTAGTTCTTCTCATGGGACTTTAGCTGAAGAGACGCATATAAAATAACTCTACCCTCGTGCATCAAGACACAATCGATCCCAACTCTCGATGCATCACAATACACCGTATAAGACCCTGAAGCTGATGAAAATACAAGCACCAGAGTTGTGGTCAAGGACGACTTGAGCTTTTGAAAGCACTCCTCACATTCATCTGACCACACAAATAGAGCATTTTTTTGTGTCAACTTTGTCAAAGGTGAAGCAATAGAAAATCCCTGAACAAACTTGCGGTAATAGCCTGCCACATCGAGGAAACTCTAGATCTCCATAGCTGAGGAAGGTCTGGGCCAATTCTGCATCGCCTCGACTTTCTGTGGGTCAACCCGAATACCATCACTAGACACTACATGTCCTAGGAAAGTCACAGTATCAAGCCAAAACTCACACTTAGAAAATTTTGCATAAAGCTTTTCCTCTCTCAACCTCTGCAATATCACTCTCAAGTGTTGTGCCTTCTCCTTCTAGCTGCGCGAGTACACCAGGATATCATCAATAAATACGATCACAAAAGAATCCAGATACGGCCGTAATACATGATAACTGTGATTTTTACATGATTTATACCCATCTTTTCCTACGCTTTGTGAATGAATTAACATAAATCAGTCCTCAATTGCTTACAAATTGTGCTTGATTGCAGGTTTGAGCAGTTAGAGGACAAAGATCACAAATCGGCTCACAAAGGAGTGAAATCTGCCAAGCATAAAGAGAGAAACTGAAATGTGAGCTAGAAGGCCATTGCGGACCTCACACAATTTCCATGCGGTAGCACAAGAAGACTCGGAAAACTACCTAAGTTAAGACACTATGCGGTCCGCACTGATTTGCCATGTAGACGCACATGTGATTTGCCATGCAGACACACAGGCACGAAAAATTATTCGAAGGAAAAATTCCCACGCGGCCGCATACCAAAATAGTGCGGTCTGCGTGGAAGCATGATCAGAGACCCAGCATGGAAGAGCAGACTGCAGTGCGTCCGCCCAGCATTTTCATGCGGTCCGCATTGTTCAACAATGCGGCCGCACACCATTTGTGTGCTGTCCGCGTGACCTAACCCGTGCGTCCGCGTGACATTATGTTGCGGTCTGCATTCATGGTTCAGAAGTCCAAACTTTGGCAGTCGTTGTACCCTATGCGGTCGCATGTCATTTTCATGCGGTCCGCGACAACCCCTCAGGGGTATTTTTGTCCAGATTTTCCTGGGTAGTATAAATGGAATATTTTACCTTTTTAGGTTAAGTTTAGATACAGTGTACGAGCAGCTGAGCACGAGGCAACGTATTTGTGCCTATTTTAGGCTATTTTGACTGGTTTTGAATGTGGAATTAATTGTAGTTGATTTCTAATTCAATATTATGTCATTCTCTACCATTATTTCTTCTTTTTCTATTGATTCTATGAGTAGCTAAATCCATTAGCTAGAGTTGTAGCTCAACTCTAGTGTGTGTAATTAATGGGTGTTGTTGATTAATGTTTTGATGGTATTGGGTGTATAGTATTTGGGTTGTTTGTATGTTTTAACTAAGATTTGGTGGTTGCAAACACTAAGTCTAGCTTAGTGGATTGAGATTTTTCTTAAAAAAGAGAGTCTAAGTCCTCTCAATCAATCCAACAGGAATTTGGGATGGACCCATGAGAATGGTAGTCCCAAGTAATTGGTTAAACCTCGAGAGACTAATCACCCTACCTGAACCGTTAGTTGCTTGGGCAAATTAGCCTACTCAATTGGTCTCGAGAGAGCCAACTGGGCAAAATCACTCTCTCTACCGAGAGGTGTGAGAGTGAGAGTTAAGTGCAGCAGTTATCTATGTATCCCATTTTATCATCCTTATATTGAGATTCATTACATGTTAATTAGCCACCTAGGAAAGTGCTACGACCCTAGTGTTTTTTCCTATTTGCATACAACTTATTGTTATCATTTGGCAAATCTAGTTATAATTGTAGTTAAAAATCATTAGTTGTTAATAGAAGAAACCCAAAAAATGTTAGAAGCCAAATTAGGAGTTACAATGCTAAATTAGTCTCCACAAATATTTTACTCCAATATCAAGCTCTCTGAGGAATTAACCCCGGAAAAATCACTATCGGGTAAAAGTTAATAGAGCTTACTCTTCCTAAGGGTTGAGTTTGCAACGATCACTTTTTGGCACCGTTGTCGGGAAGCTTACGGTATTCAACTATTTGTGTAGGTAGTTTAGTGTTAGGCTTCTTTTTCCTTCTTTATTCTAACCTTATTAGTGTCAATCCAACAGGAAAAAATGGCTTTGAACAGGAATATTCCTCTTGACAAAGTGGTCGCGGGGGAGGAGGTTGATGATGTAGAACAAGATGAACTCCAAGTTCCATAAGCAAGGAGAGGTAGAAATGCAAATGATAATCCTCATGATGCAATCCCAGACCCTCCACCGCCTCCACCAAGAGTTGCTCCAAGGTTTCTTCCCAACCAAGGTTATGCAAGTGCAATAGTTCCTCCTCGAATCCAGGCGGGGAAAACCTGTCATGACGGCACCCAGTCTTCGCGACTAGGTAAGCCTAACACGATACGAAATATAAACTTTCATGCACAAAAAGGATAAGATAACAGCGAAAAAAAATGTAAATGAAATGTAATAAGTGCTGCTTGGCACATACACTTCGCCAAAACACACTAAGTAACATACTACCAAGACCCGGAAACCCACGGGAACACAGACTAAGAGAAGAGTATAACTGTGGCTCTATACATCAAGAATGTCTCAACAACAAGAATAAAGGAAAATAACTGCTATCACTAATGAGAATAGAAGGAGATTGTCTGGATCCGCGGACGTGGCAGATCGTACCTCAAGTCTCCTGAAGTGCTGCTAGATCACCTGAAATGTGCCTGATCTGATGTACCTGGATCTGCACAACAAAAGTGTGCATAAGAGTAGTATGAGTACACCACAGCGGTACTCAGTAAGTGCCAAGCCTAACCTCGATGGAGTAGTGACGAGGAAGGTCAGGGCCCTACCGAGAGACAATAACACAATGATAATAACAATATTAAATAATTTAAATAAGAATGAGTCTAAAATAACAACAATAAAGTAATTATTGCAATCGTCTACAATTAAGCTACAACAAGTAACCAACACAACATAAATTCAATTCAGCAAGTCCAGGATCTATGGGAATTGGACCCGCAGTCCCTCTCTATATCCAACAACTCAGGATCTTCGGGAATAGAACCCGCAGTCCCTACATCAGTGTCTCTGGGTCTCCGGGAATCGAACCCGCAGCCCTTGGAACTCCGGGAATTGAACCCGCAGTCCGTACCACAATATCTCAGGATCTCCGGGAATCGAACCCGTAGTCCGTATCTCAATATCTCAATAAACTCCGGGTCTCCGGGAATCAAACACGCAACCCTTGGATCTCCGGGAATCGAACCCGCAGTCCGTATCTCAACAACTTCGGGTCTCCGGGATCGAACCGGTAGCCCTTGGATCTCCGGGAATTGAACCCGCAGTCCACAAAAACAAACACATTCAATAAGAGGAAAAGCACAGAGAAATATGAAATACATAACTACAATCTACACCAAAACCAGCATCAACAAGTTCCAGGAAGTTCAACTAAGGCAAGTAGGCACTTAGATAGATAATCATATCTAGTCATGCTTTTCTAACTAATATAATGTAAATATCACAATTGAATCAACTAAATAACAAGAATATCACGATTTGAACAGTTCAAGTAAGGGGGTTTTCCAACAATATACACATGTACACGCCCGTCACCTCGCCTACAGGGCATTTAAATTAACACACAATATCCTAGGGGAGGAGGTTCCCCCACGCAAGGTTAGCCAAGTCACTTACCTCAACTCTGGTACGAAACCGCTAAGAGACAACTTTCTTGCCACGAGTATCGGCCTCCATAGGTGTAGTATCTGATCAAAATCAATAGAAATACATCAAAATAGGCCAATTGGACATTATCTAATCGAAACAATTTGAAATACACCAAAAACCACAAGTTGTCAAAACCCGACTTTCGGTACGCTTCTCAAAAAATTATGAAAGTTACATATTCGGGTTCTTTATCTCAACACGAGTCTATGCATATAAAATTTACCAAAATCGGACTCCGTTTGCCATTCAAATCGATGATTTACCATAATTTTGGCCTAGGGCTATAATCCCCCATTAATCTTCCATTAACTGTGAATACTCACAGATTCCATGATAAAATAACGTAATTAGGCCATAAAACTTACCTCCGATGAATTCCCATCAATTTCTCATTTATTTCTCTCTCTAAGACTCAAAAATGGTGTTTTTGTGTATGAAACCCGCGACTGAACTATTCTGGAATTTAATTCACTGCCAGACAATTAATCCTATGCATTCGTGTTACTGCTCACGTGTTCGCAATGCACAGTTCGATCTTCCTCCACGCGAACGCGATGCCTCCCACGCATTCGCGATGAACAACTTTTCAGCCAGTCGATTTTTTTCTACGCGAATGCGTACCCTGGGATGCGAACGCGATGCCTCACTTCTACCTCCTACGCGAACGCGACACCCTCGACACGAACGCGATGCTCAATCCTGCCTTGCCTACACGAACGCGGCCAGTGCCACGCGAACGCGATGCCTTAAAGTCTGCTACACAGAATCTGCAATTTTCTGCAGATTTTCTAAGTTTCAAATGCCCGGATGATTGTCGGATTCAGCCCGAGGCCCCCGGGACGCCAACGAAAACCACCAACCTACTGCAAAACATGATACGAAATTTTTCCAATCATAAAAACAAGCCCTTAAACACATAAATCATCAAATTATAGCGGATTCAAGCCTAGGATTCAACTCAACTTCCGAAACTAACATTCAATCAAAAACGCGACCGAACGACGTCCGAATGACCTGACAATTTGCAGACATATCCAATATCACATAACGAAGCTACAACAATTGTCGAAATTTGATTCTGACTCCCGGATCAAAATCTAACCTACCATTCGGATATCGCCAAAATTTAAACTTCGGCATTTCAAGCCTAACTGAGCTACAGATCTCCAAAATACATTCCGAACACGCTCCCAACCCCGAAATCACATAATGGAGCTAATGGAACCATCGAATCTCCGTTCCAAGGTCATCTTAACACTGTTCCGAATACGAGCCATTTTTTAACTATAAGGCTCTCATTTAAGGACTAAGTGTCCCAAAACACTCCAAATTCTAGAACCGAATCTCCCGGCACACCACAATAGCATAAAAGAACTTAGGGGAACAGTTACATTGGGGATCGGGACGTAAATTTCAAAAATGACCGGCCGGGTCGTTACATCTTCCCACACTTAAGAGATTCGTTCGTCCTCGAATGAGCATAGAAAACATACCTGGAGTGGTGAAGAGATGAGGGTACTGGCTGCGCATATCCTTCTCAGTCTCCCAAGTAGCCTCCTCAGCCGGCTGACCCCGCCACTGGACCTTTACTGAAGCGATGTTCTTTGACCTTAGATTCCTGATTTGCCTGTCCAGAATGGCCACTGGCTCCTGAACATAAGACAGATCCTCATTTAGCTAGAAGTGAAATCCAACATGTGCGACGGGTTACCATGGTATCTCCGGGGCATAGAGACATGAAACACGGGATGGACCCCGGCTAGGCTGGTAGGTAAGGCCAGCTCATAAGGAACCTCCCCAACACACCTCAAAATCTCAAAAGGGCCAATAAATCTCGGACTCAACTACGCACATTAGCCTGATATAATCTAAAGATATTCCCTCTTGTTCTAACAAATAAGTCTTAGAGCCTAATTCCAACATCCGGAATTCTATGTCAGGCCTGTTTTCATCAAGAGATCACTCAATATTCCTCAAACACCATCCTCAAACATAACTGTATAACCTTGCTGGATTCTTACCTTGCAACACAAAATCCACAGGACCATGATAATATTTTGTGACCAAATTAGTCAAAAAATCGACGAATCAGATGCTCTCATTGCACCTCATGGTCTACATAGGTCTTATTCTAACTTTTACAATACTGACACGACGGAAGAGATGTGCCAGTATTCATAACCAACTACAGACTCAACAATTCATTAGGTCTATACTCCTGACAAGATCCATTACCTTGTCCTAAACCAGAGAATGATCTTTTTCTCTATAATATACTTCATATAATCAGTTTGCACTGACCCGAAATCCAATAACCTCATCTCACCCAGTACGAACTGCTCAGGCGATAAGCCACCTGAGACATAATCAAAAGTCCTACAAGATGATGCAATATGTCAGTAGGACACTAATTCGTATGTGATACAAAAGGAAGGCGAACACTAGAGAGAACTATTCAACTATCATACTAACATGGACTTTCTCAGAAAAATAGGAAACAGAACACATAACAGCAAATATGGATACTTAAATAAACATCACACTGTTGCGGCGTGCAACCAGATCCCAATAATATACCCATGGAGGCGTGCCACCCGATCCAAACAATATAACCATGGCGGCGTTCCACCTGATCTAAACAATATAACCATGGCGGCGTGCCACCCGATCCAAACAATATAACCATGGCTGCATGCCACCCGACCCATATATAAAACTCTCACTAGGAGCCATACGTCGAGCCGAATAGATCATCATATCAAAATACTGAATATCGGTCATGAGCACACTAAGGTGCATAATATCGTTCACAAGGAAATATATAGCGTTATAGGCTACAAACTCAAGCACAACTGAGGTGCGATACATAATCTAAGTCTCAAGAGCCATCATGCTCATATAACATCACCGCTGAGCGGATCCTCAACACATAAGGAATTTACCAAGCCGTCTCACAACTCGTACATCGTAATATATCTTTACATGAATTAACTAACCACGAAATAAGACCACGACTATCCCTCCATAAGGAGCACATTGTTTAGAGTAACACAACTGGCCTATCGTAAGGCTCACTTCGACATTTAAATCTGTCCACCGACCTTAAGTCTATCTTGGTCGTGCCAAGCTAAGTCAATAATATTTCACAGGTCTATAACCCAATAAGCAGACTGCCCTCCAGGCATAAATTCTCAAATGGATAATATCACCAAAATCCTCATACTTGGTTTAAATTTCTAACCAAATCAAGTGACTACATGTCACACCTATACAATCTTCTTGTGGGACAAGCTCCCACCATCTTCCGAATAATTAAACGAGCCTGCACATTCAAACTACCGAATGCACTAACACTGAAAAGCGATCAGGAGTCCCTAACCGGGATGCAAAGCATTTCTCACAGAACACCGATCTCAAGTGATACTGACGTTAATACCCATCTTACTCAAAACACTGAAACTCCTTTCCTGCTCATCCGAGCTCTTTATATCACATTTATTGACCAAACTACGACCTTGGTCCTTACCTTAAATTCCATACCACTCACTGCACCTCACATGCCGATATACGAGAGACACGATTTCCATCACAACTCTAGAATTGACGATAGGATAATACTTCATCACATAAGACTTTCCATTTAACTCACTTCAGGAGAACTATAGCAATATACAGGCGAATTCTCATAACCATCAAATATGCCAATCTCTAAGTAGTGGTCCAAGCCACCATAACCCTTACCGAGATTTGTCTACACATAATAGGCCCCCAACAGAAGAATACTTTAGAATAACATCAATCACTGTGGCCGACAAGTCTCAAATGCACCACCACAAATCACATGCATAACTCGATCACGTTGCATGAACCGATCGTTGACACCAATATGCCAACTAAACTATGGCTAATCAATCTACTTCCTTCCAGTTTATCCTGGATTGCCTTGGAAATGTTAATATCTCCCTTCAATACCTAACTTATTCCAACCGCACTCACCCTGAGTGACCTTAAATCATGGGGCCATGCAATCTCAGGAACGACGACCATTTTATGTCTCTCAAATACTACACCACAAGTCAAAACATCATAGAATGTTTTGTGCCCTTCTTCATATGTTGCTTCAAAAATTTGACTCCCAACTGTACTTATAGTCTCAGTATTATCAGGCACCACATTTTACCTCTTGAATTCACTAGGACAGCTATTGAGAGCCATCCGGCCTTGACTTGCCCAGTACGCAACCAACTCTGCTGAATTTTATAACATATGAATACCCTCTCGATAAAGCCCCCAGCGGAACCATTTCCCTCGCAACCTGCACATATACGAGGCATAAATCATGAATCTTCCCTCAAGTTTGAACATGAGCCAGTAAGGCTAACCATAACATGCATTCAACAATACATATACTAAAATTACCACACATGGTCCTTTCCCATCGCTGCAATTACCCATTAATACGCTAGTATCCATAATTCACGCAGATAATTAACCATGCGACCCAATCATAAGCGGTGGGACTCTCCCACTTAGCCCAAAGCCATTATTACACGACTCTCGAACACATTAGAACCATTCTCTCAAGTTATTTACTCTTATTCAACTGAAATTCACTTGATCCAACGAATATAACCACCTGTGCTATATTAGCACTCTAACACTATAGGGTATGACCTTATCCCAATACAACCAAACATTTTCTCGCTCGATGCATCGAGCATTCTTTACCACGATAGCTTAAGACATACTATGATTCTCACACCTACAAAGCACCATGTAGCCTTCGTCGAAATCTTCCCTGCTGATAATGAAAGGTAGAATTTATTAGGGATACAAGAACATCAAAAGTCCCAACATCATACCATACGAGCCTCAACTCTTGCCCATCCGCAAGTTTCAAAGAACCTTTTGAATAGCACCTAGATACATTGCAGGCCAAATCTAATATGACACATGACCCATAATTTGATTGTTGATAGTGAAATCCTTTCACTTGGCACGAAGCCATATGATACATCTTGCTAATCCATGACAATAGCCTTTATCATTTGTACGTCTTCATCATAAGACAGCCCAAGACATTCATTTGGTACATGTCCTTCTTAAGACAGTTAAACTCATTTCCCCCAGTATCTCTGCTGGCTGAATCCTTCGTTAAATAGATAACTCATATGAACCATATAGTCTTTATTACCACCAAATATCTTTAGATCTATATCCACCTTGCGATTCTACCATTATTGTGATGATTAGGCAGTTAAGTAAACCTTATCAAGACCGTACGTATCAACCAAATGTCAGAACCTAGTGTACCCCCATGTACACAATTGAAGATCTCTCAATTCTCTTGCATTATCGATATGGATGACACGCGGTAACAATGGTTGAGTAAATTATTGACTCCCTTGAGATCCTCCTGCAGCGTCACGAACCGTTGGCGCATACTTGATACCGAGTACGCAATTTCAATACACGAGTGGATGCAAAAGAACATATGACATAGGCTCCAACTGAATAAATGGCGCACGATAAGGAATTCAAAGAATTGAAGAGTTTCCTAAACAGTTACATAGCCCCTCGTAGATAAATGCAGACGTCTCTGTATCGATCAACGAGAATCTAAGTAACCGGTTTGTGTGCCGTGACTCCTACGAACCTAGATACCAACTTGTCACGACCCTAGTTCACCAATCGTGAACCTGTCATGACGGCACCCAGTCTTCGCGACTAGGTAAGCCTAACACGATGCATAATATAAAATTTCATGCACAAAAAGGATAAGATAACATCGGAAAAAAATGTAAATGAAATTTAATAAGTGCCGCTTGGCACATGCACTTCGCCAAAATACACTAAGTAACGTACTACCAAGACCCGAAAACCCACGGTCAACACAGACTAAGAGAAGAGTACAAATGTGGCTCTATACATCAAGAATGTCTAAACAACGAGAATAAGGGAATATAACTGCTATCACTAATGAGAATAGAAGGAGACTGTCTGGATCCGCGGATGTGGCAGATCTAAAAAATGGGCTAAATTGTGTAATATAGCCCATATATATATGCTCTAAATTAAGAAAACATTACTGTCATATGATTATAATTAATGATAAAATTAGCTCTAATTGTGATTTAATGTTTCACAGGAGTTAATTAAGCATGTGAGAGTTTATGATGGTAAACAATGTGGAAAATTGAGCAAACGAAGACAAAAGAGCACATACACTACTAGCGCGGGCATTAGCGCGACCATAAGCTTGCCCGCGCTAGTCCAAAAGTTCGGACCAAATGTTACCCCACTAGCGCGGGCATTAGCATGGCCATAAGCTTGCCCGCGCTAGTCCAGTTCCGAAAATGCATTATTGAGTTACTATTTTGTCACTAAGGGGTGGATTCCACTATGGGATAAAAACAAGGAAAAGGTGCATAATGAGGGGATCAGATTTTAACATTGAATGAGAGCAGATTTACACTATTCATTCTAGAGAGAACATTTTGAGAAGAGAAGCCATTGAAGTCCTCTTGGAGCTAAGCAAGAAATTGAAGATCAAGACTTTGGAGCAACAAATTAAAGAGTTTATCTAAACCTTCATCTTGTATTTTTCTTTGTAGTATTTTAGACATTAATATTATTGATTTTAGTATGAACATGAGTAGCTAAACTCTCTAATATTCTAGGGTCATGGATGTTAGTTGATCTTGTTATTTGAAGCTTAGATTGATTTTATTGAAGTTATTGATATGGGTTGTTTATTTGATTTTGATCTTAATTATTTTACTGTGTAGCTGACAGTGAAATATTATTTACGAACTTTGAATTAAACTTGACAAAGGAAATTCTTGGTTGCATATAAAATCAAATAGAACAAGATTTGAATCTCGGGCATCGAGTGAAGGATTTGCAATTAAGATAGATATATACTTAATTGCCTTGTTTGGTTAAATAATAAGAGTTTGAAATGCATTATTGTTAATATTAATATCATAGAAATACATATATTGATTTAACTTGGATAGATTCATAAGAACTCGAAAGATTCTTATGAATATTATTAACCTTATAATCAATAATCCGGATAATTTAATAAATCGATTCTAAGTAGAAAAATAGCATGATTACTAGAAAGTCCATGACCCTGGAATATATTTGTCCATACTATTATAAAAATATTGTGAATTGGTTGTAGTAATTTCATCTTGAATAATTGTGACATTATTATGTGAATTATAAAGTGGCTCTTATATACTTTCGAATTATATAGCATAAATCAAAAATTAGTTAACTTAATATCAGTCAATAAGTTAATAAAAATTCCTCGTGGGAACGATACTTTACTTATTACTATACTACTTGTCGATCACGTACACTTGCGTGAGTGTTTTGGTCGCAACAAGTTTTTGGCGCCGTTGCCGGGGAATTTGAAATTAGCTCCTTGATTGTTTTACTATTTTGTAGTTGTTAATGACAATATAAAAAGAAATTATCATCTATTTGTTTGTGTTATACAGGTTCTTCTCTTGAATGCGGAGGAGAAGAAGCACAAACAATCTCTTCCCATTTGATCGTGAAATTGAAAGAACAATTCATAGAACAAGGAGAGAGTCGGAAGCTCAATATAGAACAGAAGGAGAGTTGAACATTCAAATTCAACCACAGCCAATAGTGATGGCCAGAAATGAGGAACGAGCGGCGATTGAAGCCGCAAGACCCAGTCTGGCTAATATGACTCAGGCTATTGTGAAGCCTGATATTACTGGGCACTTTGAGTTGAAACAATATATGGTGCAGCTGATTTAGTCTACAGGGCAATTTGTGGGTCTACCTCATGAAGATCCACAAAGACATATTCAGAATTTTTTGGAAATTACGGATACTTACAATTATCCAAATGTTTCCAAGGATTATGTAAGGCTGACACTTTTTCCCTTTTCTCTGCTTGGGGAAGCTAAAGAGTGGTTAAATAAGGAACTATCAAATTAAATCTGCACATGGGATGATCTAGCAAGGAAGTTCTTAATTAAGTTCTTTCCCACTAAGAAGGCAAAGATGCTGAGGAGTCAAATTCTTGGGTTTGAACAACGCTCTGGCGAGACACTTCGTCAAGCATGGGAAAGGTACAAAAAGCTACTCAGGGACTGTCCTCATCATTGTCAAACAGACAAGGTGTTAGGTCATACTTTTGTTGATGGATTAGATGAAGCTTCAAAAATGAATCTTGATTCCGCTTGTGGTGGAAGTTGCATGACAAAATCTTACACAGAAATCCAACTCTTGTTAAATACATTCACTTCAAATGATAATAACTGGCAGGGTGATGGAGATTCCAGAAAGGCAATGAAACAAAAATCAGCAGGGTTGCTTGAGCTGGATGATGTATTGGCAATGAGAGCTGAAATTGCAAGGCTATCCAACCAGACGACAAGGATGACAATGCAACAACCTCAATCCATGCAACAGGTACAACAGATGGCTATTTGCTGTGAAATGTGTGGTGATAGCGATACAAGTGATATGTGCCCTACGGATCCAGAATCTATTTATTATGTGGGACAACAAAACAGAGGCCCAGCAAATTAGCACGCACAGTATGGAAATTCCTACAATCCAAATAGGAGGAATCATCCTAACTTCTCATGGGGTGGAAATCAGCAAAATCCAAATCAGTACAGACCGCAAGGGGTTTTAATCAACCTCAGAGACCACCTCAGCAGGTGGAGGAAATAACAAAAGATTTGCTGAAAAAGTTGTTGATCGACAATCAGCAGCTCAGAACTGATGTTAGGAATCTAGAAAGGCAGATGGGGCAGATAGCAACGAACCAGAACACTAGACCTACAGGAGCTCTCCCCAGTGACACAGAAAAGAACCCACAGGTAAGTGCTATAACACTTAGAAGCGGGAAAGAACTTGAGGAAATCTCAAAGAAAAAGAAAAAGAAATTTGTGCCTGAGGGACAATTGATCCCTAAAGTGATAAATGATCCAAAGAAGACTACTGAAAGTCTTGAACCAGCGGAAGTCCCAAGGCCACCCCCACCTTTGCCCCAGAGACTACAAAAGAAGAACAATGATCGAATGTTCAGTAAATTTCTGTCCATGTTGAGCCAGGTTCAATTAAACATTCCACTTTTTGATGTACTTTGAGAAATTCCTAAATATGCTAAGTACATCAAAGATATAGTGGCTCACAAAAGAAGATTGACTGAATATGAGACAGTCGCACTTACTGAAGAGTGCACTGCCAGGGTACAAAACAAGCTTCCACAAAAGCTTAAAGATCCAGGTAGTTTTACAATTCCTGTGCGTATTGGTGTTATCGATGTAGGCCGGGCTCTTTGTGATTTGGGGGCGAGCATAAGTTTAATGCCCTTGTCATTGTTCAAACAATTGGGTCATAGAGCTCCTAGACCAACCACTGTGATGTTACAGTTAGCAGACAAGTCCATGGCACACCCTGAAGGGGTGAGAGAAAATGTATTGCTGCAGATTGGAAAATTCATCTTTCCTGCTGATTTCATTATTGTTGATTATGAAGCAGATGAATTGGTGCCAATCATTCTAGGGCGACCTTTGTTAGCTACTGGTGATGCAATCATTAAAGTGAAAGAAGGGAAGATGATTCTAAGGGTTGATGATGAGGAAGCGGTGTTTAACGTATACAAAGCAATTCAACTTCCTTGTCAATATGAGGAACTTTCTATGATATCAGTGATTGAGAATGATGAACAAAATCATGATTCAAGTGTGTATCTTAATGATTCGTTAGAGAAATCACTTACAATATTTGATAATTTGGCAACTGATGAAGAGGTTGAAGAAATGATGTACATCCTTGATACATCTTGTGCATACTTGCAAGGGACATATCCTTTTGAACCGTTGAACAGGCCACATGGACCTCCTCCAAAGTCATCAATTGAGGAAGCCCCGAAATTGGAGCTTAAACCACTCCCATCTCACTTGCATTACGCTTATTTGGGTTGTTCTGATACATTGCATGTTATCATTTCTTCTGATTTATCTGAATTGTAGGAGGAAAAATTGCTGAGAGTATTGAGAGAGCACAAGAGAGCCATTGGGTGGACAATGCCAGACATAAAAGGTATTAGTCCTGCTTTTTGCATGCACAAAATCCTCATGGAGGAAGGACACAAACCAAGTATAGAACATCAACGTCGCCTCAATCCCAACATGAAAGAAGTGGTAAGGAAAGAGGTGATCAAATGGCTTGATGCAGGTATTGTATTTCCTATCTCTGACAGCAAATGGGTGAGTCCAGTTCAGTGTGTTCCTAAGAAAGGAGGAATAACTGTGATAGTTAATGATAATAACGATTTAATACCAACAAGAACTATCATAGGGTGGAGAATTTGCATTGATTACAGAAAACTGAATAATGCCACCAGAAAGGACCACTTTCCTCTCCCATTCATGGACCAATTGCTTGATCGATTGGCTGGCCAGGAGTATTTCTGCTTCCTGGATGGTTACTCTGGGTACAATCAAATTACTATAGCCCCAGAGGACCAAGAGAAGACCACTTTTACGTGTCCTTATGGCACGTATGCATTCAAAAGAATGCCATTTGGTCTTTGCAATGCACCTGCGACATTTCAAAGGTGTATGATGGCCATTTTCACTGATATGGTCGAGAGGTTTCTAGAAGTATTTATGGATGATTTTTCTGTTTTCGGATGTTCTTTTGATAAATGTTTAACTAACCTCGATAAAGTTCTAGCCAGATGTGAAGAGACCAACTTGGTCCTAAACTGGGAAAAATGCCATTTCATGGTAAGAGAAGGTATTGTCCTAGGACACAAAGTGTCCAAGAACGGATTGCAAGTAGATAAGGTAAAGGTGGAAGCAATTGAAAAATTGCCCCCACCCATATCTGTTAAGGGCATACGCAGTTTTCTAGGCCATGCAGGATTTTATCGAAGATTCATTAAAGATTTTTCAAAAATTTCATCTCCTCTTTGCAGGCTCCTTAAGAAAGATACACCATTCAAGTTTGATGATGCTTGTCTGAAAGCATTTGAAGAGCTTAAAAGAAGATTGGTCACAACACCAATCATTGTTGCTCCAGATTGGGAATTGCCTTTCGAATTAATGTGTGATACAAGTGACATAGCCATTCGTGCTGTGTTGGGACAGAGGAAGGAGAAAATTTTTTACTCCATTCATTATGCGAGTAGAACTCTCAATCCCGCTCAAATGAATTACACTGTCACAGAGAAAGAATTACTTGCAGTAGTATGGGCATTTGACAAGTTTAGATCCTACCTAGTAGGAACTAAAGTCATAGTCTATACTGACCACTCGGCTATCAAGTATCTATTTGCAAAGAAAGATGCAAAGCCAAGACTAATCCGATGGGTTCTTCTTTTGCAGGAATTTGACCTGGAGATACGAGATAGAAAAGGTACTGAGAATCAAGTGGCAGATTATTTGTCCAGATTGGAAAACAGATGTCATGTGATTGAAGAAGACTCAATAAAAGAAACGTTCCCAGATGAACATCTGTTAGCCATCACATCTAATGAAACTCCATGGTATGCTGACTTTGTAAATTATATTGCAAGTGGAGTGATGCCATCAGAAATCACAGCTGATCAACGGAGAAGATTCTTCCATGATGTGAAATCATATATGTGGGACGAGCCCTTTCTCTACAAACAATGTGCTGACCAATTGGTAAGAAGGTGTGTACCTGAAGAAGAAATGAATGCCATCTTGAATGACTGTCATTCTTCTTCATATGGAGGTCATCATGGTCGAGATAGAACAGCACAAAAGGTTCTCCAATCAGGTTTTTACTGGCCATCCTTATTTAAAGATGCTCATGCGTTTGTTAAAACTTGTGACAGGTGTCAAAGAACAGGTACAATCACAAAGAGAAATGAGATGCCTTTGCAGAATATTTTGGTGGTGGAATTGTTTAATGTATGGGGAATTGACTTCATGGGACCATTTCCAGGTTCTAATGGTCATAGATACATTCTGGTTGCAGTAGACTATGTGTCTAAGTGGGTTGAAGCCATTGCTCTTCCTACGAATGATGCATAAGTTTTGGTAAGTTTTGTTAAGAAACACATTTTCACACGCTTTGGAACTTCAAGGGTGTTGATAAGTGACGGAGGAACACACTTTTGCAACAAATTGTTTAAAAATGTTTTATCAAAATATGGGATAAAACACAAAGTTGCTACTGCGTACCACCCTCAAACGAGTGGTCAAGTTGAAGTATCTAATCGAGAGATAAAACAGATTTTGGAGAAAACAGTTAATGCAAACAGGAAGGATTGGTCTGTTAAATTAGAAGATGCTTTGTGGGCCTACCGAACTGCATACAAGACTCCAATAGGTACTTCTCCATACAGGTTAGTTTATGGAAAGGCATGTCATTTGCTTGTTGAACTTGAACACAAATCTTATTGGGCAATCAAAAAGATAAATGTGGATATAGATTTAGCTGGTGAAAAAAGGCTGCTACAACTCAACGAACTTGATGAGTTTAGGTTGAATGCTTATGAAAATGCCAAGTTGTATAAAGAAAGGACCAAGAGATGGCATGATAAGCATATCCAACATCGTGAGTTTGAGCCGGGGCAACAAGTTCTGTTATTCAATTCTAGATTTAAACTCTTTCCTGGAAAGCTCAAATCCCGTTGGTCAGGACCTTTTGTGGTGGTAAGTGTGAGTCCTTATGGAGCAATAGAATTAAGGGACAACAACTCAAGTGAAACTTTTCTGGTAAATGGACAAAGGGTGAAACACTATTAGGGTGGTGACATTAATCGTCACAAGACCTCGATAGAACTAAATGATGTTTGATGAATTGTGAAGTCGTGCCGCAACAGTAAATCAAGCGCTTGTTGGGAGGCAACCCAATAGTAGCAATATTTGTCATTTTTTTTAGTGTGATTATTTTCTTCGTTTTTAGTTTGTTTGGGTGTTAATTGTGTGTTGATAATTGTAGGACAACAAGGAGGTATGCCAAGGTATGACTTCATTTTGCATATAAAAAAAAAACTTTTACACCATTAGCGCGGCCGCGCTGCAACCCGCGCTAATGGGAAACATACTGGCTCAACTCGCACTAGACTAGCGCAGCCGCGCTAATGCCTGCGCTAGTTCAGTGATTTGTCCGCGTTTTTTTAGAGGTTTTTAAATATAATAACTTCCCCCAACCCCCAAATTCATAAAATACACATTCCCCTCACCTAATACTCTAACCCTAACACCCTTTCTCTCTTCTTCTTCCAAAATCAACTTCTCCAACTCTTCAATTTTCCAAATTTCCCAAGACAATCTCCATTAAGGTAATTTTTTCTCTCTTTCTTTCTTTTGGTGTTTCTATCTTTGAATTTTTTTATTTTTGTATGTATTTTGTTTTTCTCGATTTTTTTTTGGAAAAAGAAAAGTTACCTTTTTAGTTTATAGATTAAGTTTGTTTATGTAACTTATTATTAGAATTAATTATGTAAATAGAATCATTATGTAGAGTTTTGTTTGTTTATTATATTATTCATATGAATGAAGATGTTACATGTCATATTTATATGTATATTGTGGTATATTTTGTTCTTATTTTGGGCTGAAAATTTTAGTGTTATATAGTTTGTAAAGTAGTAATGTTGTTTGGTTGTTGTGGATGAAAACATCCTTTTAGAATGTTGTTTAAGGCATTACATCAAACATGTTCACAACATGTTTGATAAAATATTTATATGAAGGTAATATTGTGGTCAATTTCGGGATGAAGTCTAAGTAGTCCGGATTGATCACTTGAGTGAACATTGTTAACCTTCACTTTTTGGCAGGTCTAATGGCTCCTCGTAAGCACCAATCAGAAGCTTTTTCATCCAGACACCCAACTACAACAAATGTTGGGGTAAGACCACGCAGATCAGTTGATACTCAGACTTTTAACAGCCAGAAATTTGTATCTGCGAAAGCAGACGACATATTTCATAAAAAAAAGCCAAGAGTATCATACCAGAGCAAGCAATGGATGCTGTTACGTTATCAAACTACTACCCCAACATACCAACAGAATTGAGGAGGCGTGGACTTGACATCTTCTTTGAAGAGCCAATCATTGGAAACGTGATACTTGTGCGGGAATTCTATGCAAATCTCCCGGAGCATAATGAATTCAATGTTACTATTCGTAGACGGTTGGTTAATGCATCACTGGAGACAATTAGGGTGGCATACAGGATGCCGCCATGGGATAAGAGGACCATAGATGAATACCCAGCAAACAATAGAAAAACTACTCCATGGGAAACCTTCACTGACGTCATTTGTCGACCGGAGGCTCGAATTCAGTGGTTTAAGTACGGGAGCAAGTTTCATGCCAACGCCCTCAAGTTTGTAGCTAAGTGTTGGCTGTACTTCATTAACAGTCATTTGCTGCCATCGAAGAATCTAACAGTCATTTGCTGCCATCGACTGGAAGATTGTTTGATGTGCCACATTTGATACACAATGAGATGTTCCAAAGAGTTTGAGTGCAAAGGTATGATATGTACTACCCATCACTGGTTTCACTCTTGTGTTTGCAGGCTAATGTACAAAACAATCTAGACATCGATGGCCGATTGAGACAAATAAATCCATTCACAGCAAAAAGGGTCACCACAGGTAGAGAGGACCTTCAAGCATATTTGGATAGTGATGATGCTGACGAAAGTGATGATGATGATGAGGACACTGAACAAGCTGCAGCAACTGATGCTGAAATGGGGGATGAAGCCCAGCGTGTTGAACCACAGGTTTCGGATGTTGCTGGCCCGTCTAGGGCCACTAGAGGACAACGGTTAGACCGCATGGAGCAGGAAATCGAACAAATAAAGACTTCAGTGAATGATTTGGCAGGGAGTGTTGGGCAAATGCAAACTCAACAAAAGAAGTCCGAAAAGAAGATAATGGGCTTGCTTCGAGTTTTGGGTAGGGCATGCAATGTTGATGCCAATTCTGTCTCTGATCAAGAGTAAAGCTTCGGGGAAGTATTTTTGCTTAAACTTATACTTTTAATGGAAGACATTGGGACATGTCTTCAATTTTAAGTGTGGGGTGGAGGAGCCCCTTTTGCAACATTTCTATATTTGTTTTTATCTTGTTTGTTATTGCGGATAATTTTGGCTAGTTTTATATTGTTGGAATGTTAGTATTGTTTAGTTTGTTAGAACACTAGTATTGTTGCTATTAGTATTGTTTTGGAGTGATGCTTTGAATATTTGAAGTTTAATGTTTTGTGATTTAAAAGTATATGTTTGTGTTATATAGAGTAGATAGTGTAAAATATTTTGTGTAGGTAACAAATCCCCCTTGGTTTTTCTTTGAGCCACGGTTCTTTTCCAATTCTTTTCCAAGGGCTTATTTTGAACCGGGCATAGGTAGTTTTTAATTTATACTTTGTGTATTAAAATAAGGAATTACAAGCTATAAAATGAAAGAGAATCCTTTTTGCTAATACACCTGAACACATTAGATCCTAGAATATAATATTTTAGTTTTAAAGGAAATTGACTGAAAGTGCCTTAATTGCATGTTTGCTACTGAAATGGGTACTCATAATAGAGAGTTTCGATGAGTTGATCTTAATGGGTCGTATGCCATGTGTGGTGAGAATTTTTGCTAATTGCATAGTCCATGTAGTGTAAGTGTGTCTAGAACTTGCCTGGTATGTGAATTGAAGCGAAATTTCAGGTAACACTCGATTTTTAAAAAAATGATATTAGGCTTTCCTTGATCTTTTTGAACTCAATTGCTTAAATCAAATAACATTTATCCCTAGTTAACCATTTCTAGCCTTGAAACCTTTATTTGGCACCCACATTACAAGCCTATACCATTTTTGTTCTTAATTGATATTTTGAACCCTTTAACCTCTTAAAGCACGTTAATTGTAAAATGAGCGGTAAAAGAAGTACAAAGGAACTAAGTGTGGGGTGGTTTGTGAATGGAACCAATGAAAGTTAGAAAGGTGCACTGAAATTTGTATATAAGGTATTTAAAAAAAAACTGTATAAATATGTGTATATTGTTTTGTTAATGCTAGTGGAGTGTGAATTAGAGCAGTGCATAAAAGAAATATAGAACACTGCTAGGAGTGAATTGATTGATGCAATTGTTATTAAGATTGAAGACTTTGCGCTAAAAAATATGGATTGAGTAATGTGTTAAAGTGCTTAGGAGTGCTAGTCACTAGTCCCAAAATAAATCCTACCAGCCCCTTAACCCACATTACATCCAGAAGAAAAAGTCCTAATTGATTTTTGATCGAACAAGCCTGCATTAGTAGAGATTTACATTAAGGGCAAGCTTATGGTTCCATTTGCATGCATGTGACTTCTTTGTGAGTGTGAGTGAAACTTTCTTGTTGTAAATAATTAGGGAACTCTCCTGTACATATTGATATATGTAATGTTGATAAAATTGTGAGGGCATATGACTCGTGACAGACAAGCAAATCTTGATCTCTATAGAGAGTATTTCAAAGAAGTGTGAATATTGTATAGCACTTGAAAGTTAGTCCAGAAACTAGAATGTTATATTACTAGGTGTAATGTATGAGTTTTGTACTAGGTGTCAAGCATTAAGTTAAAATGGTTGAGTTGATGACTCTTTTATAAGTTTAGTGTGATTACTCGAGGACTAGCAATAGATTAAGTGTGGGGTATTGATAATGGGCTAAATTGTGTAATATAGCCCATATATATATGCTCTAAATTAAGAAGAAATTACTGTCATATGATTATAATTAATGATAAAATTAGCTCTAATTGTGATTTGAATGTTTCACATGAGTTAATTAAGCATGTGAGAGTTTATGATGGTAAACAATGTGGAAAATTGAGCAAAAGAAGACAAAAGAGCACATACATTACTAGCGCGGGCATTAGCGCTACCATAACCTTGCCCGCGCTAGTCCAAAAGTTCGGACCAAATGTTACCCCACTAGCACAGGCATTAGCGTGGCCATAAGCTTGCTCGCGCTAGTCCAGTTCCGGAAATGCATTATTGAGTTACTATTTTGTCACTAAGGGGTGGATTCCACTATGGGATAAAAATAAGGAAAAGGTGCATAATGAGGGGATCAGATTTTAACATTGAATGAGAGTGGATTTACACTATTCATTCTAGAGAGAGCATTTTGAGAAGAGAAGCCATTGAAGTCCTCTTGGAGCTAAGCAAGAAATTGAAGATCAAGACTTTGGAGCAACAAATTAAAGAGTTCATCTAAACCTTCATCTTGTATATTTCTTTGTAGTATTTTAGACATTAATTTTATTGATTTTAGTATGAACATGAGTAGCTAAACTCTCTAATATTCCAGGGTCATGGATGTTAGTTGATCTTGTTATTTGAAGCTTAGATTGATTTTATTGAAGTTATTGATATGGGTTGTTTATTTGATTTTGATCTTAATTATTTTACTGCGTATCTAACAGTGAAATATTATTTACGAACTTTGAATTAAACTTGACAAAGGAAATTCTTGGTTGCATATAAAATCAAATAGAACAAGATTTGAATCTCGGGCATCGAGTGAAGGATTTGCAATTAAGATAGATATATACTTAATTGCCTTGTTTGGTTAAATAATAAGAGTTTGAAATGCATTCTTGTTAATATTAATATCATAGAAATATAGGTATTGATTTAACTTGGATAGATTCATAAGAACTCGAAAGATTCTTATGAATATTATTAACCTTATAATCAATAATCCGGATAATTTACTAAATCGATTCTAAGTAGAAAAATAGCATGATTACTAGAAAGTCCATGACCATGGAATATATTTGTCCATACTATTATAAAAATATTGTGAATTGGTTGTAGTAATTTCATCTTGAATAATTGTGACATTATTAAGTGAATTATAAAGTGGCTCTTATATACTTTCGAATTATATAGCATAAATCAAGAATTAGTTAATTTAATATCAGTCAATAAGTTAATAAAAATTCCTCGTGGGAACGATACTTTACTTATTACTATACTACTTGTCGATCACGTACACTTGCGTGAGTGTTTTGGTCGCAACAAGATCGCACCTCAAGTCTCCTGAAGTGCTGCAAGATCACCTGAAATGTGCCTGACCTGATTTACCTGGATCCGCACAATAAAAGTGTGCAGAAGAGTAGTATGAGTACACCACGGTGGTACTCAGTAAGTGCCAAGCCTAACCTCGATGGAGTAGTAACGAGGAAGGTCAGGGCCCTACCGAGAGACAATAACACAATGATAATAACAATAATTAGCAATTTAAATAAGAATGAGTCTGAAATAACAACAATAAAGTAATTACTGCAATCGTCTACAATTAAGCTACAAAAAGTAACCAACACAACATAAATTTAATTCAGCAAGTCCAGGATCTATGGGAATTGAACCCGCAGTCCCTCTCTATATCCAACAACTCAGGATCTCCGGGAATTGTACCCGCAGTCCCTACATCAGTGTCTCTGGGTCTCCAGGAATTGAACCTGCAGCCCTAGGATCTTCGGGAATTGAACCTGCAGTCCGTACCTCAATATCTCAGGATCTTCGGGAATCGAACCCGCACTCCGTGTCTTAATAGCTCAGTATCTCCGGGAATCGAACCCGCAATCCGTATCTCAATATCTCAATAAACTCTGGGTCTCCGGGAATCAAACCCGCAGCACTTGGATCTCTAGGAATCGAACCCGCAGTCCGTATCTCAATATCTTCGGGTCTCCGAGAATCAAACGCGCAGCCCTTGGATCTCCGGGAATTGAACCTGCAGTCCACAAACACAAACACAATCAATAAGAGGAAAAGCACAGAGAAATATGAAATACATAACTACAATTTACACCAAAACCAGCATCAACAACTTCCAGGAAGTTCAACTAAGACAAGTAGGCACTTAGATAGATAATCATATCTAGTCATGATTTTCTAACTAATATCATGTAAATATCACAATTGAATCAACTAAATAATAAGAATATAACGATTTGAATAGTTCAAGTAAGGTGGTTTTCCAACAATCTGCACATGTACACGCCTGTCACCTCGCGTACAAGGCATTTAAATTAACACATAATATCCTAGGGGAGGAGCTTCCCCCATGCAAGGTTAGATAAGTCACTTACCTCGACTCTGGTATGAAACCGCTAAGAGACAACTCTCTTTCCACGAGTATCGGCCTCCACAGGTGTAGTATCTAATCAAAATCAATAGAAATACATCAAAATAGGCCAGTTGGGCATTACCCTATCGAAACAATTCGAAATACACCAATAACCACAAGTTGTCAAAACCAACTTTAGGTACGCTTCTCGAAAAATTAAAAAAAATTACATATTCGGGTTCCTTATCTCAACACGAGTCTATGTATATAAAATTTACCAAAATCGCACTCTGTTTGCCCATTCAAATAAACGATTTACCATAATTTAGGCCTAGGGCTAAAATCCCCCATTAATCTTCCATTAACAGTGAAATACTCAAAGATTCCATGATAAAATAACATAATTAGGCCATAAAACTTACCTCCGATGAATACCCAATGAATTTCGAGCAATTTCCCGTGAGTTCCTCTCTTTAAGACTCAAAAATGGTGTTTTTGTGTATGAAACCCGCGACTGAAATGTTCTGGAATTTAATTCACTGCCAGACAAATTAACCCTACGCGTTCACATTACTGCTCACCCGTTCGCGATGCACAGTTCGATCTTCCTCTACGCGAACGCGATGCCTCCCACACGTTTGCGATGAACAACTTTTCAGCCAGCCGATTTTCTTCTACGCGAATGCGTACCCTGGGACGCGAACGTGATGCCTCACTTCTCCCTCCTACGCGAATGCGACACCCTCGACGCGAACGCGATGCTTAATCCTGCCTTGCCTACACGAATGCGGCCAGTGCCACACGAATGCGAAGGCTTAAAGTCTGTTGCACAGAATCTGCAATTTTCTACAGATTTTCTAAGTTTCAAATGCCCGGATGATGGTCCGAATTCACCCCGAGGCCCCCGGGACCCCAACAAAAACCACCAACCTACTCCAACATATGATACAAATTTATTCCAATCATAAAAACATGCCCTTAAACACAAAAATCATCGAATCATAGCGGATTCAAGCCTAGGATTCAACTCAACATACGAAACTAACATTCAATCAAAAGCCCGACCAAACGACGTCCGAATGACCTAAAAATTTGCAGACATATCCAAAATCACATAACAAAGCTACAAAATTGTCGGAATTCCATTTCGTCTCTCGGATTAAAATCTCACCTACCGTTTGGATTTCGCAAAAATTTCAAACTTCGGCATTTCAAGCCTAACTGAGCTACAAACCTCCAATATACATTCCAAACGCGCGCCCAACCCTGAAATCACATAATGGAGCTAATGGAACCATCAGATCTCCTTTCCAAGGTCGTCTTAACACTGTTCCGAATACAATCCATTTTTCAACTATAAGGCTCTCATTTAAGGACTAAGTGACCCAAACACTCCAAATTCTAGAACCGAACATCCCGGCACACCACAATAGTATAAAAGAACTTCGGGGAATAGTTATACTGGGGATCGGGACGTAAATTTCAAAAGCGATCGGCTGGATCGTTACAGTGTTTCACGGGTGCCTCTGATCAAAATGCATATAAGCACTTGAAGGGATTCATGGATACTTGTTGGGGAAGTAAGCAAACCAATGTCTCTGAAGATGCTCTAAGGTTGAGGCTTTTCCCGTTCTCTCTTCGGGGTAAAGCTCTTGATTGGTTGGAGAGATTGCCGAATCATTCAACTACTACATGGGACGAATTGGCGGACACGTTTATTGCCAAGTTCTTCTCTCGAAGTCAAATGGCGGTGCTCCGCGATGAGATTTTAGCCTTCAAACAAGAACCGACGGAGACATTGCATGAAATATGGGAGAGGTTTAGAACTATAGTGAGGGAGTGTTCGAACAATGACATAAATGATGTTATGATCCAACAGACGTTCTATAGAGGTATCAACACAACAAACCAATGCATTGTTAACCAACTAGCGGGAGGAAATTTCATGAAGATCCCGTATGATGAAATATGTGACGTGCTTGATGAGATGGCCGATACTTCATCGGCATGGCAAAGTCGGGCGAATGTTCCTCAAGGCGATCCAAATGTGATACACATGCAGAAAGAGTTACATGACCATGCCCAAGCCATAACCGAACTTACTACCACCACGAATCAATTAGCAAAAGCACAAGTGCAACAAGTACAAAATCCAAGGCAAGTCAATGCAGTGGAAGGGGTAAGCATGATGAAGAGAAGGCAAAGGGGCCACAACAACAAGGAGCTTGTGAAAATTATGATGATGGTAGTGGGTATTCAAATGAGTGTTATGATGAACAAGATGAAGATTACCAATATGTGAACAATTTCCAAGGTAATACAGGGAATCAAAGAAACCAATAATGGCAGTCTCAAGGGAATTGGAATAATCAACAAGGTGGAAACAATTGGAATAATAATAATCAATCCCAAGGCGGCGGAAATTGAAATGGAGGTAACCAAAGAAACTGGGGAAATTAAGGCAATAATAGTGGCAGTGGATATAACAATAACTGGAATAACAATTGTTATAATAACAATGGAGGCCAAGGTAATCGGGGGCAAGGATTTCAAAGGCCCCCGATGTTTCAACAACCCAACAATCTGCCACCTTATCAACAACAAGGGCAAAGCTCATAGGGGAATGAATTTGAAATGATCGAAGTAATGTTTGAACAAATGATGAAAAGGAATCAAGATTCATATTCGCAATTAGCTTCTCACCATACTTCCATCCGCAACTTGGAAGTACAACTTGGACAGATTTCACAATCCCTAAACACTCGCCAAAAGGGTGCATTACCTATTGACACGGTGGTGAATCCTAAGGGTGGGCAAAACAACCATGTAATGGCGGTAACCACACAGAGTGGACGAGGCGGTGAAGTAAAGGCCTCAAGAAAGAATCAAGCCATAGTGGAAGAAGATTTGTTTCGCGATTGTGATATGCTTACGGGGGTTGATGATGTTGTGGAGACAAGTGCAAGAGATGAGGTGAGAATTGACATTCAAGAACCGGAGGAAAGAGACTCAAGAGAACGTGAACCCGTCTAGGGAACATGTTATAGATATGCCCGAGCCAGAAGTGCAAAAGGCCAAGGCACCATTACCTAGGCCTCCTCCACCTTACCCTCAACATTTGGCAAAACAAACGAGTGATAATCAGTTTAAAAAATTCATTGACATGATGACGAGCTTAACCATAAATGTGCCCTTGGTGGAGGTGTTAGAACAAATGCCCGGGTATACCAAATTCATGAAGGAGTTGGTCACTAAAAAGAGGTCGATGGAATGTGAAACTATCAAAATGACACATCAAGTGAGTGCGATAGTGCACTCCATGGCCCCAAAGCTTAAAGATCCTGGAGCATTTACCATTCCATGCACTATTGGAAGCGCCGATTTTGCCAAAGCCCTATGTGACATGGGGGCAAGCATCAATCTCATGCCATTTTCAGTGTTCAAAACCTTGGGGATCCGGCAACCTCGCCCGACATCAACGCAGTTGCAAATGGCAGAAAGATCCATGAAGAGGCCGTTGGGTATCATTGACGACGTGCTTGTTCGAGTTGACAAGTTTATTTTGCCGGCCGATTTTGTAATCCTTGATTGTGAAGTGGATTTTGATATTCCTAACATTATTGGAGGGACTTTATTAGCAACTGGTAAAGCTTTGGTGGATGTTGAATCGGGGGAGTTAACTATCTGGGTTGGTGACGAAAAAGTAGTTTTCCATGTATGGTCGATGAGGCAACCTAATAGTACCGGAATTTCTTCGTTTGTTGACATTGTCACGGAAATGATAGTGGATGACACAAGCACCATGATCAATGTTGAAGACCCACTTGAAGCGGTACTCTTGAACATGGAAACTAATGATGATGCCGGTAGAATTGAGTGTGCAAATGCTTTGCATGGTATGGGCTCGTATTTTTATGAGCCGAGAAAGTTGTCATTGGATCTTGAGAATCGCAAGAACCCTCCAACAAAGCCATCTATTGATGAGCCACCAGTGTTGGAGTTGAAACCACTTCCTCCTCACCTTAGGTATGAATACTTGGCACCCAATTTCCCTTTACCTATTATTCTTTCGTCTTGCTTAACTAACTTGCAAGTGGACGCCACTTTGGCGGTTTTACAAAAGTGCAAGCGGGCGATTGGATGGACCTTGGCGGTTATTCGGGGCATAAGCCCCACCTTTTGCATGCACAAGATCATTTTGGAGGATGATGCATGACCGTCACTTGAACACCAAAGAAGATTAAATGAAGCTATGCAAGAGGTGGTCAAGAAGGAGGTTATCAAGTGGTTGGATGCCGGTGTGGTCTACCCAATATCAGATAGTTCATGAACCTCCCCGGTCCAATGTGTTCCTAAAATTGGTGGCATCACGGTGGTCACAAATGCAAACAATGAGTTGATCTCGACCTGTACGGTCACAGGGTGAAGAGTGTGCATGGATTATAAAAAGCTCAACAAGGTTACCGGGAAGGATCATTTTCCTCTATCATTTTTGGACATATGCTTGATCGTTTAGCAGGTCGGGCTTACTATTGCTTCCTTGATGGCTACTCGGGGTATAACCAAATTGTTATTGCCCCGGAAGACCAAGTAAAGACAACATTCACTTGTCCATATGGCACTTTCGCATTCTCAAGGATGCCATTCGGACTTTGCAATGCACCTGCAACCTTCCAGCGATGCATGATGGCCATCTTCACCGACATGGTGGAGGACATTTTGGAAGTGTTCATGGATGATTTCAGTGTAGTGGGGGATTCTTTTGATGAATGCTTGGGAAATTTGGACAAAGCGTTGAAGAGATACGAAGAGACACATCTTGTGCTAAATTGGGAGAAATGTCATTTTATGGTGCAAGAAGGAATTGTTTTGGGGCATAAAATTTTGAAGAATGGCATTGAAGTGGACAAAGCCAAAATAGAAGTCATCTCGAGGCTACCTCCCCCCACCTCTGTCAAAGGGGTGAGGAGCTTCTTAGGTCATGCCGGATTCTACCAGCGTTTCATCAAGGATTTCTCAAAGGTCGTGAACCCGTTGTGCAAGTTTTTAGAGAAGGACATGAAGTTCGTGTTCGATGAAAAGTGCATGGAATATTTTGAATTGTTAAAGCATAAGTTGACTACCACTCCCATTATCACCGCACCAAATTGGGATTTTCCATTTGAATTAATGTGTGACGCTAGTGATGTGGTGGTTGGTGCAGTGTTAGATCAAAGAATCAACAAGATGTTCCACCCGGTGTACTATGCAAGTAAGACAATGAATGAGGCTCAAAGGAATTATACGGTCACCGAGAAGGAATTGCTAGCTATTGTTTTTGCCATGGAGAAGTTTCGCCCATACCTTATGGGAGCCAAGGTGATTATTCATACCGATCATGCTGCCCTTAGGTACTTGATGACAAAGAATGACTCAAAAGCAAGATTGATGAGATGGGTGTTACTATTGCAAGAATTTGATCTTGAGATTATTGATAATAAGGGGAGCGAAAATCAAGTCGCGGATCACTTGTCTCGGCTAGAGGAAGAAGGAAGACCAAGCAATGGATTTGAGATTAATGATGCTTTTTCGAATGAACAACTCCTTGCAGTGTCCATACATGATATGCCATGGTTTGCGGATATAGCCAATTATCTTGTGACCGACATTATCCCGTATGAGCTCTCTTCTAACCAAAGGAAGAAGCTCAAGCAGGATAGTCTAAGTTGTGGTTTCTATTGGCCCACCTTGTTTCAAGATGCAAGTGATTTAGTAAAAAGGTGTGATGCATGTCAACGAGCCGGCAGAATTTCTAAAAGAGATGAGATGCTGCTTAACACCATTTTGGAGGTTGATATTTTTTATGTTTGGGGCATCGACTTCATGGGCGCGTTTGTTAGCTCTTATGGGAACACGTACATTCTTGTAGCTGTAGATTATGTCTCTAAATGTGTGGAAACCGTGGCTCTAACCAACAATGAAGCTCGAAGTGTTGTGGCATTATTGAAGAAGCAGATTTTTACTAGATTTGCAATAAGGATTTCGACTCTTTGCTCACTAAATATGGAGTTAACCACAAATTGACTACTCCATACCATCCCCAAGCAAGTGGTCAAGTAGAGGTTTCTAACAGGGAGATCAAGAGTATTTTGTCCAAAATAGTAAATGCAAATAGGACCGATTGGTCAAAGAAGTTGGATGATGCTCTTTGGGCCTATAGGACGGCTTACAAAACTCCAATTTGTATGTCTCCATATCGGTTGGTATTTGGTAAGGCTTGTCATCTTCTAGTAGAGCTAGAGCACAAGGCGATATGGGCTTTAAAGAAGTTGAATTTTGAATGGGATGTTGCAGCCAACCTCCGAGTGGACCAATTGAATGAGCTTGACGAATTTCATTTTCATGCTTACTCTAGCTCATCTTTGTACAAGGACAAAATGAAGTACTTACATGATAAATATTCTAGAGGCAAGGAATTCAAGGTTGGTGACATGGTCCTTCTCTTCAACTCAAGGCTGAGGTTGTTCCCAGGGAAACTCAAGTCCAAATGGAATGGGCCCTTTGAAGTTGTTTGTGTAACTCATTTCGGTGCCCTTGATCTCAAGAACAAAAATGGTGAAATATTCCGGGTTAATGGGCATCGAATCAAGCATTACTTGGAAAAAGTTGATGCTATCCACGTGGTGGAACTCATTCATTTGAAGTATAGATAATGGTAACCCGCGTCGTGCCGCGACGTTAAATCAGGCGCTTCTTGGGAGGCAACCCATGTCTTTTATGTTTCTTGTGAAGTGTTGCAGGGATGATATTGAAACAGTGCAGGTTGAATAAGAAAATTGGAAACTATCTCTCCAATGGTCACGCGGCCGCATAACCATATTTGTGCGGACCGCGTGACTCAGACTCACCAGCAGGCGCTCTGAAGTTTGCCCACGTGGCTGCACACCAAACTAGTGCAGTCCGCATGGAACTTGTGAAATAATCAATTCTCTGAAGCTGCTCATGCGGCAGCACACTAAATCAGTGTGGTCCGCGTGGAAAAATGATAAAAAGGAACTCCTCTGATGTTTCCCATGCGGCCGCACACCAAATCAGTGCGGTCTGCATGGGTTGACTTAAGAAACAAAGGGCGGAGAAAACCTGGGCGGTCTGCGTGCCATTTGTATGCGGCCGCACAGGTAGGTAAGTACTGGGCCCCACGGTTCTTTATAAATAGAGACCTAGGGCAACCTTTAATCCTTTTCACACTTTTCACTCTGAAAGCAAAAAATTTTAATGTTCATCAACAGAGAGCTGCACACACATCAAATTAGTCCTCATTCTTAGTAACATTTCACCTCTAATGCATCTGTTAATTTACATTATTTTTATTTTTAGTCAATTCATGATAGAATAACTTCTTAAATTCTCAGTTCCTTTTATTTTCAATTGGCTGGGATATAGAGATTGAATTTTGGGTGTTAGGGCTTAACCTTCTTGATGAAATTACTGAGTAGGAACAATTAGGTTAAGAAAATTGGTCATAATAGTGTAAAAAAATGAAAAGATTGGACTGCTTAAGGATATTTTCCCTACGCGGTCGCAATACATTTTTGTGCAGTTTGCATGATTTTGCTCATAAAATTGTACACTCTCAGTGCGGTCCGCGTGGTTTCAGTGCGGTCGCGGTCCAATACAGTGCGGACCGCGTGACCAATCTTCAGAGAATACATCTTCTTGATTCTGAATCAATGCGGCCGCATACCAAAAGTGTGCGGTCTGCGTTGGATCCACACAGCCGCGGTCCAAAATAGTGCGGACCGCATGGCCAGCCTTTGGAGAGTTGATCCTCATGAACCATAACCAATGCGGCCGCATGACAAATGTGTGCGGTCCGCGTAGGTCATTCACATAGCCTGTGTTTCAACTCATTTGGTCTGTGCGGACCACATGGCATTTTTGTGCGGTCCGCATGTTGTCAAACCAATAACTGTGTGATTTCATTGTTTCATTGCCCCCTTCTGCATTGCTTTGACTAACACTTTTAGACTTGTATTTTTTGCACATAATGCTAAAACATCGTAGAGGTAGGCAATCTCAACGTGGCGGCAAATATAAACAACCCAGGAGATGTGGTTCCTCCCGAGGAGTAAAAAGAAAAAGGGTGCATAAACTCACCCCTAAGGCAAGAGCAGACATAAAGAAAACCCAGAAGATAATCCGGGCTGCTGATAAAGCTGCCTCACACTCTACAGGGAGTGAGTATGCACCCTCCACGAGTGCAACCTCAGATTCTTCCCCCACACACTTGACGGTATCAAGAGGCCTTCGTGACTCTCCGTCTCCAGAGCAAGACACTACTGCCACCTCCAAGCGAGCAATGAATGTGGCCTCTTTGGACTCGTCTGATGGGTCCGAATCAAAATACTCCACATCTCCCACAGCTTCACTATTAGGGAAGAGTGGAAAGCAATCAGGAGATAGCCAAGAGAAGGCTAAGGGAGGTGAGCCTCAAGTAGGGGGTATTAAACGGTCTAGAAAGCCAGTTGTGTGGGAGGATAGGTTTATCAGTGAAATCACTTTCCACCAATTTAAGGAATGGTGGCCTAAAAGAAAACTCATCTTAGAAAGGTGATTCATTGATGTAGACCTACTCCCTCATAACCCTCATGTTCAAGCTCAATTCCGTACGAGGGCGGGTTGGGGCTTCTTCAAAGAACGGGTAGAGTTGGAAAATGAGCATATGGTAAAGGAATTATACACCAATATCTACCATATCGTTCGGGGGTCTACAACTACTAAGGTGAGGGACAAGGTGGTACTTTTTGATGGGAAATCTCTGAAAGATTTTTTGGGGTTTGCGGATGAAGATGAGTCTCAATACCTGGAGAAGTTGGCACTGAAAAAAGAAGCTCGCCCATGGTTAGTTGAAATCTTAGCACCTCCAGGTACAGTGCTAGTGTGGCTTCAGGCTCAAGAGAATATATATAGGAACACCTTTAGCTTTGAAGGAAAAGGGTGGTTGACATTCGTGTGCAATCGGCTTGACCCGACACACGACCATTTTGTTCCCATTGATCGTGATGTCCTAGTTGCCTCCATCATGGTGGGGTTCCCATTGAACGTGGGAAACATCATGCAGAGGGTGATCTCAACTGTTGGAAATGAGACCAAAACCAACTACCCCTTCCCAAACACACTGACCATGTATTTCCAAGAGTTAAGGGTACAGAAGAAAAGGTTTGATGTGAAGGTCCAACCGGTGAGCCTCTACTCTTGGTATGATCAAAAGGGCCCTGACAACCTAAAAAGTGCAAAGAAAGGTCAGGCATCCACTTCCTCCACAGTTGGCCAGTCTGAAGAGCCAACTATTTTGGTACACCCCATTGACACTAGCTTGGTGCCCCATGGGTCTTCTTCAGCACCACCTTCTTCTTCTACCGAGCTAGTAGTTCCAGTTTCCAAGACTCACAGGTTCATGGCCAACCAGCTCACTCATTCACTAGCCAGTTTGAAAAACTAGATGTCGACAGCGACATCCAAGTTGTCCACCTTGACAGAAGTTGTTCAGGCCGAGAAAGCACCAGTAACGCTTGAGGTACCTGCTTCAATCGAAGACACCTTGAAGAAAATCCTGGAAAACCAGGAAGCAATGATAAAGAAGTAGGATTCCTTAGCCAAGTCAGTTGGCGAGCACAGCAAAGCACTGAAGAGCTTGGCAAAGGAACATAGTAAGCTCAGGAAGACCAAAGCCTCAAAGGAGGAGGTAGCAGCATTGAGGACACAGGTGGACAGGCTAATGGCAGATCAGCTTCTACTAGACTTGTTATTTGAGGAGCTTTTCTTGGAGACACCCACCGATCAGCCACCAGCTGAGGAGCTTCGGCCCAGGAAGAAGAGGAAACTCCCCAACACTGAGGGAGTTGTGATTACTTTAGCCACTGAGCGTAAGGATTCTTCTTCTGCACAGTCAGATCCCCCTCCTGCTCAGTTAGATGAGCCTCCTGCACAGTTAGATGAGCCTACAACACCCATCCCAATAGTACAGGAGCAGGCTGGGGACCAGTCTGAGGTCCTTACCGACACACAAGACGTGGGAGCCACCGAGCAGCATAGCCAGGCAGATGAGGCTTGAGTGGCCATTTTCAATATCGCTTGCTCTTTCCTTTTTGATGTTATATTTGGTAGTTAGCATTGGGGACAATACTAGCTCTTATTCGTGGAGGCGTGGCCCTACTTTCTTGTTAAAATTGGATGATTGTATATATATATATATATATATATATATATATATATATATATATATATATATATATATATATATATATATATTTTTTTTTCTCTATGTCTTTCTTTTCAGTACATTCGTAGACATAGTTGGATTATATATAAACTTTAATTCTGAATCTCTTTAGTTGTATATTCTACTATCTTGGTGTACATATTCGTTTGGTTATAAGTTTATGGTTTTTCTTTGGTTTTTTTATTTTCATTAGATTTTCCATGGTAGTTGCAAGGTTAGGCTCGTGACCTTGTTTTGGTTTTTGTTTTGGATATCTTGGTTTTCTTTATGCCACAGTTCTTTCCTAGGATAGAGTGTTGTGTGAACCGGGTGGCTCTTCCCAATGATAGATAGCGCGACAACTTTCTTAAGGGTCCAGTCAGTTTTTCTTGTTTCCTTTCTTTTTCTTCAATTTTTTGGTAGTTAAGGGTAACTCAACAAAAACTTCACTTGGGCCTAGCACATTTTTCCTTGATCTCATGGTCAAGGACATTAAGTTGTGTTTAGGAAGGTGAAAGTTGTGGCCTTGAGACTCTTGCGTTGACCAAACAATCATCATATGGCTATCTTGAACCGTTGTGTGCTTGAAGTATACTAAAGGTTATTGTGGGCCCTCAACTTCATTCCTAGCAATCCTTGAGTGTATGTGTGGTGAGGACTTAATTTGTGAGCCCAAGTTCTATGCCAATGGTCTATAACTTGCCCCGAATGTCTGTTGAGGCGAAATTATGTGTGAAACTTGACTCGTGAAGTGATTGTAGGCTATCCTTGATCCAACAATATCCTATTGATCCTTTTTCATGAGCCACCAATAGAATGATCCCTAGTTCACCCCTTTTGAGCCTTGAACGTTTTCTTTCGTGAACCAAAAGTTACAAGCCTATACCCTTTTTGATGAAACTCTCTCTTGGCACCAGAGTCTTCCCTTAAGTAATGGAAAATACCCAAGTTTGGGGGAGAGGCAAGAAAGGCACCAATGTGATAAAAAGGAATAAAAGCAAAAAATAAAAAGAAAAATGGCAATGACAAAGAGAATAAGCAAAAGAAAGACAAAAGTGAATGAAACCCGAAAAGGGAGCCCAAAGTTATCAAGCAAAGGAAAAAGATGTGAAAAAGGTGGAAAAAAAGGAGAAAATGTCTTGAAGTGCACAAGAAAGAATGACATGGTGTCCCTCTAACCCCTTTCAAGAAGGATTACTCAAATGAGGTATTCCAAAGCGTACCAAAAGAAGTTCTTAAGGGAAGAGCAAACTCATGTAAACTAAGCATATCCCACCATTACCCAAAAGCCTTCACAATGACTCCTCAAAAGCCCTATATGATCTAGAGTTAAGTGAGGCTCTCATTTGTGGATACTTTCATGAAGGGCAAGCCTATGGTACCTAGAGTCGGACTTAGGGTATTTTCTTTGAGATTGATGAGCGAGAAATCCTTCCACCTCAAATTATGTGCTAATACTCCAAACGGTGAGGTTCACTTAGGGAGAGTCAGGGATGTGTAAGTTTGGGTTCCACAAAGACCATAGTACTTGCAAAAGGTTCAGTGATGAAATGTGTCAACTCTTGAGGTTCTTGTGTCACACTTGATCCACAATGTTTTCAAAGATTTAAACGTGTTGATGATGCATTTGCATTGAGGGAAATTGTTAATCCCAATTGATGCAATAGAGGTTACCCCTAGGACAAAACGTGAATTTCTTGGATGCTTTTCATTGAAGGGTAGGTCTTGTCTTGTTTGCTTGAGGACAAGCAAAGGTTTAAGTTTAGGGGAGTTGATAACTGTGATTTATACATGATTTATACCCATCTTTGCCTAAGCTTTGTGAATGAATTAACATAAATCAGTGCTCAATTGTTTACAAATTGTGCTTGATTGCAGGTTTGAGCAGTTAGAGGACAAAGATCACAAATCGACTCACAAAGGAGTGAAATCTACCAAGCATAAAGAGAGAAACTGAAATGTGAGCTAAGAGGCCATTGCGGACCGCACACAATTGCCATGTTGTCGCACAAGAAGACTCGGAAAACCACCTAAGTCAAGAACCATGTGTGGTCTGCACTGATTTTCCATGCGGACGCACAGGTGAGAATCAGAAAGCTAAAAATGGAGGAATATCTCACGCGGACCGCATCCATTTCTACGCGGTCTGTGATGTTGTGGGCAAGAAAAATTATTTTAAGGCAAAATTCCCACGAGGCCGCACTCCAAAATAGTGCGGTCTGCGTGGAAGCATGATCAGAAACCAAGCATGGAAGGGCAGACTGCAGTTCAGCCGCGCAGCATTTTCACGCGGTCTGCATTATTCAACAATGCGGTCGCACACCATTTGTGTGTGGTCTGTGTGACCTAACCCGTGCGGCCGCGTGACACTATGTTGCGGTCCACATTCATGGTTCAGAAGTCCAAACTTTGGCAGGCCTTGTACCCTATGCGGCCGCATGTCATTTTCATGTGGTCCGCGACAGACCCTTAGGGGTATTTTTGTCCAGATTTTCCTGGGTAGTATAAATAGAATATTTTACTTTTTTAGGTTAAGTTTAGATACAGTGTACGAGCAGCTGAGCATGAGGCAACATATTTGTGCCTATTTTAGTCTATTTTGACTTGTTTTGTACGTGGAATTAATTGTAGTAGATTTCTAATTCAATATTATGTCATTCTCTACCATTATTTCTTCTTTTTCTATTGATTCTATGAGTAGCTAAACCCATTAGCTAGGGTTGTGGCTCAACCCTAGTGTGGGTAATTAATGGGTGTCGTTGATTAATGTTTGGATGGTATTGGGTGTATAGTATTTGGGTTGTTTGTATGTTTTAATTAAGATTTGGTGGTTGAAAACACTAAGTCTAGCTTAGTGGATTGAGATTTTGCTCGAGAAAGAGGGTCTAAGTCCTCTCAATCAATCCAACAGTAATTTGGGATGGACCCATGAGAATGGTAGTCCCAAGTAACGGGTAAGCCTTGAGAGAGTAATCACCCTACCTGAACCATAAGTTGCTTGGGAAAATTAGCCTACTCAATTGGTCTCGAGAGAGCCAATTGGGAAAAATCACTCTCTCTACCGAGAGGTGTGAGAGTGAGAGTCAAGTGCAATGGTTAGCTATGTATCCCATTTTATCATCCTTACATTGAGATTCATTACCTGTTAATTAGCCACCTAGGCAAGTGCTACGACCGTAGTATTTTTTCCTATTTGCATACAACTTAGTGTTATTATTTAGAAAATCTTGTTATAATTGTAGTTAAAAATCATTAGTTGTTAATTCAAGAAACCCAAAAATGTTAGAATCCAAATTAGGAGCTACAATGCTTAATTAGTCTCCACAAATACTTGACTCCAATATCAAGCTCTCTGAGGAATTGAACCCGAAAAAATCATTATCGGTTAAATGTTATTACAGCCAACTCTTCCTAAGGGTTGAGTTTGCAACGATCAATACACTGTTCATCAAGTGCATGAATGCAGCTGGGGCATTAGTCAGCCCAAAAGACATCACAAAAAATTCATACTAACCATATCTTGTTTTGAAAGTGGTTTTTGATAATGTCTGAATCCCTAATCTTCAACTGGTGATAACCCGATCGAAGGTCAATCTTAGAGAATACACTAGCTCCCTGAAGCTGATCAAACAAGTCCTCAATATGAGGCAATGGGTACTTATTCTTTACTGTCACCTTGTTCAACTGTTTGTAATCAATGCACATTCTCATTGTGACATCTTTCTCCTTCACGAATAATATTGGTGCACCCCAAGGAGACACTCTCAAGCGAATGAACCCCTTATCTAATGCCATGCGGTATGGAGGAATAGAAATTGGCTGAGTGTCATGCGGTATGGAGGAATAGAAATTGGCTGAGTGCCCGGCACCAAGTCAATACCAAAATCGATATCCTTGTCAGGTGGCATGCCCGGCAGGTCTGCTGGAAACATATCCGGAAAATCCCTCACAACGAGGACCGAATCAAGACTAGGTGTCTCAGCCTTAACATCTCTAATGAAAGCCAAATAAGATGAACAACCCTTCCCAATCATTCGTTAGGCTTTTAGGAAGGAATTTACCCTGTCGGATACATAAGTCACGACTCGCCACTCGATCCTCGGATTACCTGGAATAGCTAATGTGACTGTCTTGGCATGACAGTCCAGAATTGCATGGTACGGAGATAACCAATCCATGCCTAGAATCACGTCAAAATCCACCATGCCCAATAATAATAAGTCAACTCGGGTCTCCATACCCCCAATATTAACAAGACAGGATCGGTATACCCGATCCACAATAACTGTATCACCCACTAGGGTAGACACATGCACGGGCAAGGCAAGAATACAGTCATATCCAAATGATGCACAAAATATGAAGAAACATAGGAATATGTAGATCCGGGAAATAAGACAGAAGCATCCCTGTGGCAAACTGAGAGAATACATGTGATGAATGCATCTGATGCACTAGCGTCCCTCCTATCTGGAAGAGCATAAAAACGAGCTTGACCTCCGCCATTACGATCCTCACCCCTAGGGCGACCTCTGGCTACCTGACCACCACTCCTAGCTGACTGAGCGGGATGCTGAAGAAACAGGAGCAGAAGACGAAGGCTGGTCCCTCTGCTGAGACCGCTTATGAAGCAACGGGGACACTCCCTCCTGATATGGCCAAACTCACCACACTCAAAACAACGACCTGAAGCTGGAGAAAGGGACTGCAGAGACCCCTCGCTACAGATGAACCTTGAGCTGAAGGAGCAGGAGCAGAACTTTGAGCTGGAAGGGCGCTTAGTGCGGGCTGGCTCTACTGACGACTCTGCTCGCCCTGATGGCCCTGACGACCACGGTTTGATGAAGCCCCACTAGACTCTTCACGGCCTGACTGAGGAGATCTGAAGGAACGACCTCTACTGTGCTAAGTTTGGCCCCTAGGCGGAGCACCACTATAACTACCTGTACCCCGAGGCCTCTTAGCCTCCCTCTTCTCACGCTCTCGACGATAGTCTATCTCAATTTGACGAGCCGCATCAACCACCTTCTAAAAAGTAATTGCTAAAGCCCTTTATCTAGTCACCAATATGCGAATAGGATAGTTGAGACCATCCACAAATCTCCTGATCCTCTCACGATATGTCGGAATCATCCACATGGCATGCTGAGCTAGCTGTGTAAATCTCAACACGTACTGAGTCACCGACATATCTCCCTGATTCCACCACTCGAACTGACGACACAGCTCCTCCCTCTGAGACTGGGGCACATGCTTCTCCAGAAATACCGTGGAGAACTGCTTCCAAGTGAGGGGTGCTGCCCCAATAGGCCTACGCCTCTCAAAATCCTCCCACCAATGAAATGCTGGTCCTGTGAACTAGAAGGTAGTGAAAGCAACACCGCTAGACTCTAGAATACCCCCAGTATGAAGCATACGTTAGCACTTATCCAGAAAACCCTAGGCATCCTCTCCCTAAATACCACTGAACGTCGGAGGCAGTAGCCTCCCGAACCTCTCCATCCGACGCTGCTCGTCATCAGGTATAGCTGGAACCACATGAGTTGGGGCTGGTGCGACTGGTGCAGCCGGCTGAACTGGCTGAGCTGGGGCTGCCTTAGGTGCCTATAAACCCTGAACTACCGGCTCTGATGTGCGAGCAACAGGGGTGTGATTCCCTCCCCCTTCCTGTGAAGAAGCTGTTGTAGTGGAGTCCGCAACCACCTGAGCTAAGCTAGTGCACACTGATAAGATTTGTGCTAAGGTCTCCTGAAGACCCGGTATCTCAAAAGACACTGCTGGTGCCTGAACCTAAGTTGCTGGGATGCCTGCAGTTGGGACCTGATCCTAAACCTGGTCCACTGGTGCTGGGATCTGACCTTGAGTCTGGTCAGCTGGTGGGTCAGCAGGTGTTGTCAGTGCTTCCCTACCTCTGCCATGACCACGGCCTCTGGGTGCCACTGGTGGTCATCCGCCACGTCTCCTAGCACGTGTTTTCGCCATCTGCGAGAGAATAGAATACGGAAAAATTTCATTTTACGATAACACAAATCGCACGATATGAATCCAAGTGAAGTGTTCCCTAAAGTTTTGTAGCCTCCCGAGGATAGATACGGACATCTACGTACCGATCCGCGAGAGCCTACTAAATCGGCTCATGACTCGCGAGGCATAGTAACCTAGGCTCTGATACCAACTTGTCACGACCCAAATCCGGTCGTGATGGTGCCCAACACTAAAGCTAGGCAAGTTAGACCAACAACTATTCCAAATAGAAAACCAGTCCCAAAAGGACAAACTCCAGAATAATATATTAGTCAATAGATACTCCAATATTAATAGTATGAATAAATACTAAGAAGTGCGAATATCGAAATAACACTCCCAAAAGATTTGGGGTCACGAGTCTAGAGCCTCTAAACATAACTGAATAGTAATAGAAATACTGAATGAAATACTCAAGTCTGAAACATATAGTAATAACCGAATAAAGAGAGAAGCTGTGTTCTGCGAACGCCGGTAGCTACCTTAGCAACTCGAATAAACTCTGATATAGGTTGGAGTGCTCATCTACCCCTCCTGTGTACCTGAATCTGCATATAAAGATGCAGGAAGTAGGGGTGAGTATTAAGTACTCAGTGAGTAAAAAGTATATAATAATAGATGAAAGCAGGAAATCCACTGAATACCACAAAGCAAAGCTAAACTACAGTCCGATACCTACCATGAACTAACAACAACAGCAAACTCACAAATATCACAGATAATTTACAGATAAATATGCAAAGCAATGCACATGACCGCTACGATCAGTAGCCCAATCCGTTTAACATCGACGGCGTTCATTGGGGGTGTGTACAGACTTCGGAGGGGCTCTTTTTGCCCAAGCGCAATATTCATATCATCTGTTGTAGCGTGCAACTCGATCCATCCTCGGTCCACAACAGTTCAAATTATTTATTTCCAGGTTCCAGTTCATTAACAATGAAAAATACTTTAGTTTTATTTAATTTTCCAAGAACAGGTGACTTAGCATTTCATAATAGTGATTTCAAACCAGGACTGAGATCAGTGATTATGCAAACTAAGCTATCACATATATATGTATCCCCTAGGGATACTACATGTCAGCATAAGGCCCCAAATATGGCTTAGAGCCCACAAATATATCTATCACAGTATGCGTTTCAAAGGCCAATATAATATTAATCATATTCGGGATGGACCAAGTCTCAATCCCCAATCATAACCAATCCCGCACCTGCCATGGGGTGCGAGTCACGCCCTAATAGCGTCACAATGTGCTAAGCCGGGGTTACTGTCACGACCCTAGTTCACCAATCGTGAACCTGTCATGAAGGCACCCAGTCCCCGCGACTAGGTAAGCCTAACACATTGCGGAATATACAAGTTTGTGAACATTAAATAAGAAATAGCGGAAAAACGATATAAAATAGGAATGTAATTCGTGCCGCTTGGCACATACACTCGTCGAACACACTGTATAAAAATACCACCAAGATCCGGAATCCCACGGGTAACATAGACTAAAAGAGATTATACAACTGTGGCTCTATGTGTAAAGAGTATCTAACAACGACATGAAAGAAAACATCTACTAATACTATCAGAATAGAAGGAAGACCTCCGGATCCGCGGACGTAGTAGATCATACCTCGAGGTCTCCCAAAGTGCTGCTGAATCACCTAGTATGAGCCTGTCCCGATGTACCTGGATCTGCATAACAAAAGTGTGCAGAAGAGTAGCATGAGTACACCACGGCGGTACTCAGTAAGTGCCAAGCCTAACCTCGATGGAGTAGTGACGAGGAAGGTCAGGGCCCTACTGAGAGAAACAGTAACATAATGATATTAACAATATTAAGCAGTTTAGATGATAATAACTTTGAAATAACAATAATAAAGTGATTATTGCAACCGTCTACAATTAAATAGCAACAAGTAACAACCTCGATCAATAACTCAGGATCTTCGGGAATCGAACCCGCAGTCCCTACCAATAACTCAAGATCTCCGGGAATCGAACCCGCAGTCCCTACCAATAACTCCGGATCTCCGGGAATCGAACCCGCAGTCCCTACCAATAACTCAGGATCTCCGGGAATCGAACCCGCAGTCCCTACCAATAACTCAGGATCTCCGAGAATCGAACCCGCAGTCCCTACCAATAACTCAGGATCTCCGGGAATCGAATCCGCAGTCCCTACCAATAACTCAGGATCTCCGAGAATCGAACCCGCAATCCACAAACGCAAACACAATCAATAAGAGGAAAATCACAGAGAAATATGTAACAAATTACTACAATTTACACCAAACCAGCATCAACAAGTTCAGGAAGTTCAAGTTAGACAAGTAGGCACTTAGACAGATAATCCTATCTAATCATGTTTTTCTAACGAATATCAGGTAAGTATCACAATTTAATCAAAACAACAACAACAACAACAACAACCCAGTATATTCCCACAAGATGAGGTATGGGGAGGGTAATATGTAGACAGGCCTTACCTCTACCCGAGAGGGCAGAGAGGCTGTTTCCAATCGACCCACAATTTAATCAATTAAATAAAAAGAATATCACAATTTGAGCAGTTCAAGTAAAGTGGTTTCCCAACAATTTGCGCATGCACACGCCCGTCACCTCGCGTACAAGGCTTTAAATCAACACATAATATCCTAGGGGAGAAGGTTTCCCCACGCAAGGTTAGACAAGTCACTTACCTCGATTCCGATACAATACCGCTAAGAAACAACTCTCTTGCCATGAATATCCGACTCCGAGTGGCCCGAATCTAGTCAAACCAATTACACAATGTAAATAACATCGCAAGTAACTAATTACAATGATAAAATTACAGCTACGACGCGCAAGTGGGTGAGACCAAAATACCCCTGAAGCCATCAGCTCAGAATTGAAATATTTTTATGTTTCCAGAACCCTCGTACTCTCACGAGTCTAACCATATAAAAATCTCCCAAATCGGACCACAAATGGCCCCTCAAATCCCAAATTTAAAGTTTTTGCTCCAAGCCCTAATTTCTTACAATTTTGCTATGTTTTCATAAATTTCAAGAATGATTCTTCAATTAAATCATGTATTTAGTTCATAGGACTTACCTCTAATAACTTCTCATCAAAACCCCTTCAATTCTCGCCCAAAAGCTCTCAAGAATGACCAAAAATGGTGGAAAATGGGTTTGGTTCGCGGATGAACTATTTTAAAACATTCTGCCCAGGTATTTTGTTCACCGCGATCGCGGAGAACAAATTTCTGGCCCAATCGCGATCGCGGTGAACAACTTCTAGTTCCTCCGGACAGGCTTCAGTAAAACGGTCATAACAATTTACACACAACTCCAAATGGAGAATGGTTTGATGTTCTGGAAACTAGACACATAGGGCTATAACATGAATTTGTTGATCATTTCCAGAATCCTTATACATTTCGAGATACAAGCTTCCAAATCCATTTATGTGTTTTAGATATCCTTCTCGGACAGACTATAGTGTAACATACATAACCTTTACTACAAATTTCCAAATGAGGATTTATGTAGCTTTCGAAAAACTAGACACGATGATCTACAGCTTTCATTTTTGAATCACCTCAAAATACCTTGTAGATAAAAAGATATGATCTTCCGAAGTAGGGCTTGCGCGACAGAAATTTCTTCTTCGCGATCGCGAAGCAATCTACGCGATCGCGATTCATTAGTTTTTTTCTCAGATTTTACTCACCGCGATCGCGACCAATACCCCCCGATCGCGTAGAGCACTGCTGTAGCCAAAAACCAGCAGTGAAAAATAGCCTAGAAATTGTCCGAAACCACCCCGAAACTCATCCGAGGCCCCCGGGACCTCAACCAAAAACACCAAGACTTCCTCTAACCTTATTCAAACTTGTTCCAATCATCCCAACACGTCCATAAACACAAAAATTATCAATTTACAATGGATTCGAGCCTAAATTTATCAAATTCTTCCAAAACTCACATTCGATCCGAAACCCAACCAAATGACGTCCGAATGACCTGAAATTTTGCGGACAAGTCCAAAATGATATATCGAAGCTACAGAAACTTTCGGAATTCCATTCCGACCCTCGGATCAAAATCTCACCTATCAACCGAAATTCGCCAAAATACTAACTTTGTCAATTCAAGCGTAATTCTACACCGGTCATCACAAAAATATTTCGGACACACTCCTAAGTCCCAAATCACCTAACGAAGCTATCCGGACCATAAAATACGCATTTCGAGCGCGATATCAAAATTTTCACTTCCGTTCAAGCTTCTTAAAAACCTACAAATTCCTACCTTTACCCAAACGACTCCAAAATGACCTACGAACCTCCGAATTTATTTCCGATCGCGCTCCCAAATCCAGAATCACTATACAGAGCTGCGTCCAGTCTCGAAATTCCAAACGGACATCGATAACGCTGAAATGCACTTCAAGTCAAACTTATGAAATTTTTTCCAAAATGCTAACTTCCACAATAGGTGCCAAAATGCTTCCGGGTTATCCAAAATCTGAATCGGGCATATGCCCAAGTCCGATATCATTATACAAACCTGCTAGACCTTTCAGATCCTGATTCCGAGGTTGTTTACTCAAAAATCCAATCCAAGTTCATTCTTTTAACTTAAAGCTTCTGAAATGGAAATTTTCATTTAAATCTAACTCTATCTCCCTGAATTTAGATTTCGACTGTGCAAACAAGTCATAATACCCGAAATGAAGATATTCATGGCCTCCACGGAGCGCTAGTACTCAAAACGACCGGTCGGGTCGTTACATTCTCTCCCACTTAAACATACGTTCATCCTCGAACGTGCTGAGAACTGTACTGGAGTAGTCTGAAATCCTTTTTTTTTTTCATCTTATGCACCTTGATGTGCTTCTAGAACTCAGATGAGCATATTTGCCTGATATAGTATGAAGATATTCCCTTTTATTCAAACAAATAAGTCTTAGAGCCTAATTCCAACATCCGGAATTCTATGTCAGGCATATTTTCATCAAGAGATCACTCAATTATTCACCACACGCCGTCCTCAAACATGACTGCATAACTTTACTGGATTCTTACATTGCAACACAAAATCCACATGACCACGATAATATTTTATGGCCAAATTAGCTAAAAATTCAACGAATCAGATGTTCCCATTGCACCTCATGATCTACATAGGTCTCGTTCTAACTTTTACAATACTGACACGATGGAAGAGGTGCCGATATTTATAATCAACTATTGAACCAACAATTCATTAGGTCCATACTCCTGACAAGATCCATTACCTTGCCCAAACCCAGAGAATGATCTTATTCTCTATAATATACTTCATATAATTAGTTTGCATTGATCCCGAATCCCATAACCTCATCTCGCCTAGTATGAACTGCTCAGGCGAATAGCCACCTCAGACATAATCAAAAGTCCTGCAAGATGACACAATGTGCCAGTAGGCTACTAATTCGTACGTGATACAAAAGGAAGGCGAACACTAGAGAGAACTATTCAACTCTCACACTAACATGGACTTCCTCAGAAAAATAGGAAACAGAACACATAAAAGCAATTATGGACACTGAAATAAACATCACACTGTTGCGGCGTGCAACTCGATCCCAACAATATAACCATGGCGGCGTGCCACCCGATCCCAACAATATAACCATGGTGGCGTGCCACCCGATCCAAACAATATAGACTCACACAAGGAGTCATATGTCGAGCTCATCACATCAAAATACTTAATATCGATCATAAGCACAGTAAGGTGCATGATATCAGACACAAGAAAACATATAGCGCTATAGGCTATGAATTCAAGCACAACTGAGGTGCGATATACGATCTAAATCTCAAGAGCTATCATGCTCATATAACGTCACCGCTGAGCGGAACCTCAACACATAAGGGACTTACCAAGCCGTCTCACAACTCATACGGCGCAATATATCTTTACATGAATTAACTAACCGCGAAATAAGACCATGACTACCCCTCCATAAGGGGGTACATTGCTGGAAGAAGCACAAATGGCCTGACGCAAGGCTCACTTCCACATTTAAATCTATCCATCGACCTTAAGTCTATCCTGGTCGTGCCAAGCTAAGTCAATAGTATTTCACAGGTCTATAACCCAATAAGCAGAGTGCCCTCCATGCATAAATTCTCAAATGGATGATATCACCAAAATCCTCATACTTGGTTTAAATTTCTAACCAATCAACTGACTACATGTCACACCTATACAATCTTCTTGTGGGGCAAGCTCCCACCATCTTCCGAATAATTAAACGGGCCTGCACATTCAACCCACCGGCTGCACTAACACTGAAAAGCGATCAGGAGTCCCTAACCGGGATGAAAAGCCTTTCCCATAGAACACTGATCTCAAGTGATACTGACGTTAATACCCATCTTACTCAAACACTGAAACTCCTTTCCTGCTCATCCGAGCTCTTTATATTACATTCATTGACCAAACAAAGACCTTGGTCCTTACTTCAAATTCCATACCACTCATTGTACCTCACGTGCCGATATACGATAGACACGATTTCCATCACAACTCTAGAACCGACGATAGGCTAATACTTCATCACATAAGACTTTCCATTTAACTCATTTCAGGGAGAACTATAGCAACACACAGGCGAGTTCTCATAACCGTTGAATATGCCAATCTCTAAGTAGTGGTCCAAGCCACCATAACCCTTTCCGAGGTCCGCCTACTCATAACAGGCCTTAACGGAAGAATACTTTAGAATACCATCACTCATTGCGGCCGACAAGCCTCAGATGCACCGCCACAAATCGCAGGCATAACACGATCACGTTACATGAGCCGATCATTGACACCAATATGCCAACTCAACTATGGCTAATCAATCTACTTCATTCCAGTTTATCCTTGATTGCCTTAGAAATGTTAATATCTCCCTTCAATACCTAACTTATTTCAACCGCACTCACCCCGAGTGACCTGAAATGATCATGAGGCCATGCTATCTCAAGAACGACGACCATTTCATGTCTCTAAAATGCTGCACCACAAGTCATTACATCATAGAACATTTTGTGCCTTTCTTCATAAGTTGCTTCAAAAGCTTGAGCCTCAACTGTACTTATAGACTCAGAATATTCAGGCACCACACTTTACCTCTTGAATTCACTAGGACCGCTATTGAGAGCCATTCGGCCCTGACTTGCCCCGGTACGCAACCAACTCTACTGAATTTTTTTTTTTATAACATATGAATACCCTCTCGATAAAGCCCCCAGCGGAACCACTTCCCTCGCAACCTGCACCTATACGAGGCGTGAATTATGAATCTTCTCTCAAGTTTGAACATGAGCCAGTAAGTCTAACCATAACATGCATTCAACAATACATATACTCAAATTACCACACATGATCCATTCCCGTGGCTGCAATAACCATTAATACACTAGTATCCAGAATTCACGCAGGTAATTAACCCTGCGACCCAATCATTAGCGGTGGGACTCTCCCACTTAGCCCAAAGCCACTATTACACGACTCTCGAACACATTAGAACCATTCTCTCAAGTCATCTACTCTTATTCAACTGCAGTTCACTTGATTCAACGAACATAACCACCTGTGCCCTATTAGCATTCTGACACCATAGGGTATGACCTCATTCCAATACAACCAAACATCGTCCCGCTCCACGCTCCGAGCATTCTCTACCAATGACATCTTAAAACATATTGTGATTCTCACACGCCTACGAAGCACCATGTAGCCTTTGTCGAAGCTTTTCCCTGCTGATAATGAAATGTAGAGTTTATTAGGGACATAGAAACATCAAAAGTCCCAACATCATACCATACGAGCCTCAACTCTTACCCATCCGCAAGTTTTCAAGAACTTTTTGAATAGCACCTAAATATATCGCAGGCCAAATCTGATATGACACATGACCCATAATTTGATCGTTGATAGTGAAATCTTTTCACCTGGCACGAAGCCTTAAGATACATTTTGCTAATCCATGACAATAGCCTTTATCATTTGTACATCTTCATCATAAGACAGTCCAAGACATTCGTTTGGTACATGTCCTTCTTAAGATAGTTAAACTCATTTCCCCTAGTATCTCTGCTGGCTGAATCCTTCGCTAAATAGATATATCATATGAACCATATAGTCTTTATTACCACCAACTATCTTTAGATCTATATCCACCTTGTGATTCTACCATTACCGTGACGATTAGGCAGTTAAGTAAACTTTCTCAAGACCGTACTTATCAACCGAATGTCAGAACCTAGTCACCCTCATGTGCACAATTGAAGATTTCTCAATTCTCTTGCATTATCAATATGGATGACACGCGGTAACAATGGTTGAGTAAATTCTTGACTCCCTTAAAATCCCTCTGCAGCATCATGAACCATCGGCGCATACTTGATACCGAGCGCGCAATTTCAATACATGAGTGGATGCAAAAGAACATATGACATACGCCCCGACTGAATAAATGACGCACGATAAGGAATTCAAAGAATTGGAGAGTTTCCTAAACAGTTACATAGCCCCTCCTAGATAAATACAGATGTCTCCATATCGATCAGCGAGAATCTAAGTAATCGATCTGTGTTCCATGACTCCTACGAACCTAGAGCTCTGATACCAACTAGTCACGACCCAGGTTCACCAATCGTGAACATGTCATGACGGCACCCAGTCCCCGCGACTAGGTAAGCCTAACACATTGCGGAATATACAAGTTTGTGAACATTAAACAAGAAATAGCAGAAAAACGATATAAAATAGGAATGCAATCTGTGTCGCTTGGCACATACACTCGTCGAACACATTGTATAAAAATACCACCAAGATCCGGAATCCCACGGGTAACACAGACTAAAAGAGATTATACAACTGTGGCTCTATGTGTAAAGAGTATCTAACAACGACATGAAAGAAAACATCTACTAATACTATCAGAATAGAAGGAAGGCCTCCGGATCCACGGACGTAGCAGATCATACCTCGAGATCTCCCAAAGTGCTGCTGAATCACCTAGTATGAGCCTGTCCCGATGTACCTGGATCTGCACAACAAAAGTGTGCAGAAGAGTAGCATGAGTACACCACGGAGGTACTCAGTAAGTTCCAAGCCTAACCTCGATGGAGTATTGACGAGGAAGATCAGGGCCCTACTGAGAGAAACAGTAACATAATGATATTAACAATATTAAGCAGTTTAGATGATAATATCTTTGAAATAACAACAATAAAGTGATTACTGCAACCGTCTACAATTAAATAGCAACAAGTAACAACCTCGATCAATAACTCAGGATCTCCGGGAATCAAACCCACAGTCCCTACCAATAACTCGAGATCTCCGAGAATCGAACCCGCAGTCCCTACCAATAACTCAGGATCTTCGGGAATCGAACCCGCAGTCCCTACCAATAACTCAGGATCTCCGGGAATCGAACCCGCAGTCCCTACCAATAACTCAGGATCTCTGGGAATCGAACCCGCAGTCCCTACCAATAACTCAGGATCTCCGGGAATCGAACCCGCAATCCACAAACGCAAACACAATCAATAAGAGGAAAAGCACAGAGAAATATGTAACAAATAACTACAATTTACACCAAACGAGCATCAACAAGTTCAGGAAGTTCAAGTTAGACAAGTAGGCACTTAGACAGATAATCCTATCTAATCATGCTTTTCTAACGAATATCAGGTAAGTATTACAATTTAATCAATTAAATAAAAAGAATATCACAATTTGAGCAGTTCAAGTAAGGTGGTTTTCCAAAAGCCCTTCAATTCCCGTCCAAAAGCTCTCAAGAATGGCCAAAAATGGTGGAAAATGGGTTTGGTTCGCGGATGAACTGTTTTAAAACATTCTGCCCAGATATTTTATTCAGCGCGATCGCGGGAAATGCTTCGCGATCGCGGAGAACAAATTTCTGGCCCAAAAATTACCCTTCGCGATCGCGGGAAATGCTTCGCGATCGCGGTGAACATAGGACACATAGGACTTTCAGTAAAATGGTAATAAAATTTTACACACAACTCCAAATAGAGAATGGCTTGATGTTCTGGAAACTAGACACATAGGACTATAGCATTAATTTGTTGATCATTTCCTGAATCCTTATACATTTCGAGATACAAGCTTCCAAATCCATTTATGTGTTTTAGATATTCTTCTCGGACAGCCTATAGTGTAACGTACATACCTTTAACTACAAATTTCCAAATGAGGATATATGTAGCTTTCTGAAAACTAGAAACGATGATCTACAACTTTCATTTTTGAATCACCTCAAAATACCTTTTAGATAAAAAGATATGATCTTTTGAAGTAGGGATTGCGCGACAAAAATTTCTTCTTCGCGATCGCGAAGCAATCTACGCGATCGCGATTCATTAGTTTTTTTCTCAGATTTTACTCACCGCGATCGCAACTAATACCCCGCGATCGCGTAGAGCACTGCTGTAGCCAAAAACCAGCAGTGAAAAATAGCCTAGAAATCGTCTGAAACCACCCCGAAACTCACCCGAGGCCCCCGGGACCTCAACCAAAAACACCAAGACTTCCTCTAACCTTATTCAAACTTGTTCCAATCATCCAAACACGTCCATAAACACAAAAATTATCAATTTACAACGGATTCGAGCCTAAATTTATCAAATTCTTCCAAAACTCACATTCGATCCAAAACCCAACCAAATGACGTCCGAATGACCTGAAATTTTGCGGACAAGTCCAAAATGATATATCGAAGCTACAGAAACTTTCGGAATTCCATTCCGACCCTCGGATCAAAATCTCACCTATCAACCGAAATTCGCCAAAATACTAACTTTGCCAATTCAAGCGTAATTCTACACCGGTCATCACAAAAATATTCCGGACATACTCCTAAGTCCCAAATCACCTAACGAAGCTATCCGGACCATAAAATTCGCATTTCGAGCCCGATATCAAAATTTCCACTTCCGTTCAAGCTTCTTAAGAACCTTAAAATTCCTACCATTACCCAAACGACTCCAAAATGACCTACGGACCTTCGAATTCATTTCCGATCGCGCTCCCAAATCCAGAATCACTATACAGAGCTGCGTCCATTCTCTAAATTCCAAACGGACATCGATAACGCTGAAATGCACTTCAAGTCAAACTTATGAAATTTTTTCCAAAATGCTAACTTCCACAATAGGTGCCAAAATGCTTCCGGGTTATCCAAAATCTGAACCGGGCATACGCCCAAGTCCGATATCATTATACAAACCTGGTGGACCTTTCAGATCCTGATTCCGACGTCATTTACTCAAAAATCCAATCCAAGTTCATTCTTTTAACTTAAAGCTTCTGAAATGGAAATTTTCATTTAAATTTAACTCTATCTCCCTGAATTTAGATTTCGACCGTGCAAACAAGTCATAATACCCGAAATGAAGCTATTCATGGCCTCCACGGAGCGCTAGTACTCAAAACGACCGGTCGGGTCGTTACAGTTTCGAACCCTCAGGCTACCATATACATTAACTACTCACCTCTAGCCGGCCGTGGACTCGTCCGCGATACCTTTTCCCTTCAAACTTGCTACCTCATGCATCGAATGTAGTCAAAACTACAACAATTACATCAATATGGGTCAAAGAAACACAACCCAATAAAAATTACTTGAAAAACGCAATAATACACGAAGTTGGTAAACTCGAGCCCCGAGCCCACTTCTCGAAAAATTCCGAAATTCATATAAATGGATTCCTCGTCTCGCCACGAGTCCTTGATATAAAATTTATCGAAATCGGAGTTTGAATGGCCTTTCAAAATCAAAAACTCGTTTTCAAAATTTAGGCCATAGTTCTTCACAAATTCTACCAAATTTCATGTGTTTTGGTGTTGATTCAACCATAAAATCGTGTTTTTGAGTCAAGAAACTTACCTCCAGCGATTACCCATTGATTTCTCTCTTCAAAGCTCTCAAAACCCTCTCTTGACGAAGTAAAAATAGTGAAAATATGATTAGGGTCGCGTCTGAAATTAACTTAAACTGTTCTGCCCAGACGCCTTCTTCTATGCGATCGTAATGCCCCTATGTGATCGCATAGAGTAAAATTTCCGGCCATTTTTTCCTTCTATGCGATTACAATACCTCTATGCGATCGAATAGAGCAATCTCCCAGGGCCACAAGTTTTTTCTCTACGATCGCAACACAGTGTATGCAATCGCATTGTGCAACATCATAGACTTATGCGATCGCACTCTCTTCTACGCGATTGCATAGAGCAATTTCTCGCCTCCTCCAATTTCTTCTATGCGATCGCAATGTCTATATGCGATCGCATATAGCTATAAACTGCAATTTTTCTGGAGCAATACCCAAGACCAAAACCTCCTGTTGGGCATCCGAAATCATCCCGAGACCCCCGGGACCTCAACCAAAAGCACAAATATGTCCCATTACTTCATTAAAACTTGCTCGCAACATTAAAACACCATCATAAACATCAAAATCAGCAAATTCTCACGGACTCAAGCCTAAGTTTCATTAAAACTTCCGAAACTAACATTTGATCTAAAACCCGACCTAAACACCTCCGAATGACCTAAAATTTTTCACGCATATCCAAAATCACCTAACGGAGCTACTATAACTCTCAGAATTTTATTTCAAGCCCCCGATCAAAATCTCACCTACCATTCGGATTTCGCCAAAATTCAACCTTAGCCAATTCAAGCCTAAATCTACACCGGACCTCCGAATTCGATTTCGATTGCTCTCTAAGTCATAAATCATCCCCTGAAACTAGTCGAATCATCAGAAATCCATTACGAGCTTTCTAACTCATCGGTCAACATTTGGTTGACTTTTCCATACTATTCTTCTCATAAAGGGGTTTATTGCCTCATTTCTATCTAAATTCCATCCAAATTGCTTCTAACTCTCCAAATACATATAAATTAGCATATTAAAGTATAAAATAAAGAAAACAGGGCGATAACTCCCGTAACGACGGGTCGGGTCGTTACAAATCTGTAATTGTACTAATTAATTTCTAAATATTACCAATTCCTAAATTAAAGAAAACTAAACAAAAAGATGTAAATGTAGAATTAAAATGGCAATAGGATTATTATTTTTTGTTATTTTTCTTATTAAATTCTAAATGCAAGCATGCTAGTTTTGTATTTTTTAATGAATTATATCAACTAAAAATGTATGTAAAAAATTCAAACAAAACACATAATTATGCAATTAATTCTTAAAAATTCAAATAATAAAAGAAAACATTCTAATTCTAAATGAATTTGTATGAGTAAATTAAGCGTGGCAAAAGTTACATGCTCACAGCTGCCCCTCTTTGCTCGAATACACGAAGGGAAATGGTTATGGGAGTTGGAAAGAGGAGATGAAGAAGAGTATTAGGTGAAAATTTGGGATCATTTAGAGCTCCGCCGCCGGCGGAGGCGATTTTCGGCCGGCGGCGCTGGGCGGATGGAGACGGAGAGATAAAGGTACGAGGAAGACGAAATGTGTCTCTAGGTTTTTGAGACAATTTTATTAGAAGAGTGGGATTAATCGGGACCGCTGGATGATGGAGATGGATTGCTAGGATTAAATATCAAAACGACGTCATTTTGATATCAAGATGGGGATGAACCGGGTAAGGGTGTGGACTGGGGTGGTGATGTTTGGTCCGCTTGGGCTTGAGCTGATGGCCCAAAATTGGCCTGCTCACTTCTTTGTTTGCATTTTCCTTTGTTTTTCTTTCATTTTTTTTGTTTTATATTTTATATTTTATACACATTTTTTATATAATACCAAAAAATACAAATCTATAATTGTACTAATTAATAAAAATCTATAATTGTACTAATTAATTTCTACATATTACTAATTCTTAAATTAAAGAATACTAAAGAAAAAGATGTAAATGTAGAATTAAATTGGCAAAAGGATTATTATTTTTTGTTATTTTTCTTATTAAATTCTAAATGCAAGCATGCTATTTTGTATTTTTTTAATAAATTATATCAACTAAAAATGTATGCAAAAAATACAAACAAAACACAAAATTATGCAATTAATTCTTCAAAATTCAAATAATAAAAGAAATTTTTTTAATTCTAAATAAATTTGTAGAAGTAAATTAAGCGTGGAAAAATCATATGCTCACAACTGACTCTCTTTGCTCGAATACATGAAGGGTTTTCGGGCAAAGATAAATGAGCACTATAAAGAGATTTTTGCCCGCTCGGCACTCCATGAGAAGCATTTTGAAAACCATTTGACTGAACCCTGCTTCAAAGGTTGCCTACATATCCTTGGCTATAAAGGAATCAGGTCAGTTTAGTTCTGGAAAGTTTGGTAGCTGGGACTACTGCGAGCTGTCATTTTAACTACAGTTGCTGCTGCTACTGCTTGCTAACCTCCTTATTACACCAAAAGGAAAATCAAAGCTAAGCTAGCTATGCCTAACCACTATGAGTTAAAAGATTCATATCTACAATTTTTTTGAAACTTGATCTTGAATCTTAATTGTTTCTTATTGTGGACTTCCGATCTGAATCTCGATGGTTGCAAGTTGTAGGCGTCTACTGCTTCACGTAGCATTGGGTCGAAACGGGATCAATGGAGCTTGTGACTTTGATCAGATTTTGAACATTCTGCAACCTTACTTGCTTCACATTTGAGTTTATTTCTTTTTTGTTCTTTTTTTCTTTTCTTGATTCTGGATTGAGACTCATTCTTTTGTCATCTCGAATCATGTACCTTGAGGTAAGATCTTCTTAAGACATCAAAACAAACAAACAAACAAAATTTTTTGCCCCAAATTTTACTAGGAAACTTTCGTGAGTTAGTTGCGATACATGTCTAAGCAATCAAATCAGGATTGTGTATCCTTGTGATGAATCCATGTTATGCTGGTGAATGACCGGGTTATGCTGGAAAAGGATAAAAGAGTCCTTGGGTTATGCCGGGACGGAAAGAAAAAGCTCCATGGGTTATGCTAGGGAGATCCATGGGTTATGCCGAGATTTTGAAAGAAAAAATCCCCTTGGGTTATGCAAGGGGGATCCACGGATTATGCCAAAATTTGGAAAGAAAAAAAAACACCTTGGGTTATGCCAAGGAGATCCATAGTTTATGTCGGGATTTTGAAAGAAAAAAGCCCCTTGGGTTATGCCAGGGAGATCCGCAGGTTATGCCGGGATTTGGAAAGAAAAAAGCCATTTGGCTTATGCTAGGGGGATCCACTGGTTATGATGGGATTTGAAAAGAAAAAGCTCCTTGGGTTATGCCAGGGAGATTCTTGGGTTATGCCGGGATTTGGAAAGAAAAAGCCCCATGGGTTATGCCTGGGGTATCCACGGGTTATGCTGGGATTTGGAAAGAAAAATCTCCTTGGGTTATGCCAGGGATATCCACGGGTTATGCCGGGATTTGGAAAGAAAAAGCCCCTTGGGTTATGCTAGGGGCATCCACAGGTTATGCTGGAATTTGGAAAGAAAACGCTCCTTGAGTTATGCCTGGGAGATCCACGGGTTATGCCGGGATTTGGAAAGAAAAAGGCCCTTGGGTTATGCCAGGGAGATCCACGGGTTATGCTAGGATTTGGAAAATAAAAAGCTCCTTGGGTTATGCCATGGAGATCCACGGGTTATGCCAGGATTTGGAAAGAAAAAGCTCCTTGGGTTATGCCAGAGGTATCCACGGGTTATGTCGGGATTTGGAAAGAAAAAGCTCCTTGGGTTATGCCAGAGGTATCCACGGGTTATGTCGGGATTTGGAAAGAAAAAGCCCCTTGGGTTATGCCAGGGGGATCCACGGGTTATGCCGGGATGGAAAGAAAAAAAGCTCTTTGGGTTATGCCAGGGAGATCCACGGGTTATGCGGGGATTTGGAAAAACAAATCCCCTTGGGTTATGCCAGGGGGATCTACGGTTTATGCCGGGATGGAAAGAAAAAAGCTCCTTGGGTTATGCCAGGGAGATCCACGGGTTATGCCGAGATTTGGTAAGAAAAGGCCCCTTGGGTTATGCCAGGTGGATCCACGGGTTATGCTAGGATTTGGAAAAGAAAAGAGCTCCTTGGGTTATGCTAGGGAGATCCACGGGTTATGCCAGGATTTGAAAAGAAAAAGCCCTTTGGGTTATGCCTACGGGATCTACGGGTTATGCTGGGATGGAAAGAAAAAAGCTCCTTGGGTTATGCTAGAGAGATCCACGGGTTATGCCGGGATTTTTAAGGAATGAGGTCCTATGCTACCATGATTTGTTTTCTTTTATTTTTTATTTGTTTTTGTTTTTGTTTTTTTTTATTTTGCACATCTTTTTCTCCTTCTTTTCTTCTTCTTTTTATTTTATTCTTTTCTATTAGCCAAAATACGTGAAAGAGTTTCGGGGAACTTCCCTTTTGGTCGCTTTCCTGCTGCAAAGTTGTTTCAACGTTTGCACATTTTATTTCTTTTGGATTTCTCCTGCTTCTTTCATGTTTGCTTTGAATGGAACCTGCTTTCAACAAAGAACAGTTTATTAGTTTGAAATGGTGGTTGGTTTTGTGGCCTTGATCATCCTCATTGCTTGATCCCAGCCTCCTTTCGATTGAGAACTTGGTTGCTTGTTAGCCTTTCAGGGTGAATCTCTTTTCAAATCGACCAGGTTCAATTCTCAAGATTTCATTATGACTAGCCCGTGTGGGCTCTAGCCTTTTCACTTGATTCTGCCCTTGGGACTTTTGCTTTTGACTTTATTTCTTGTCAAATGTCTTTACTTTGAAACCATCCATCTCTATGGTCATTCGGGATTGGCCTGACATACCCGCTGAGGCTGGGCATTTCTTCAACTTTAACCAGGCGGAGCCTTTTGAAACCGGTCCTACCACCTTTCTTTATAGTAATTATGGATTTAGAGTTAAACCGAAAGGGATTCAAAGAAAAAATACGCATAAGCAAGCATACGAATTTAAAGAGAAACGGCCCTTTCGGGGGGAAGAAGGACTTATCTGGGATGCATGTTGGCTTCAAATGAACATGACATGCCTCTTGGACTGGACGCCCGACCCACAAACTTTCCAGCTTCTCGTGGACCCCTTGATCTGCATTTTAAAACCAGGGATCCTTGCTAGGACTCTTTTAGTGATGAGATGTCTTCTTTTCGGTCGATAGCGCCCTTTGCGGGTTTTCGCCAATCAACCTCTCTCATTTCTCTTCTCACCGTCACCCGATAGTGCTCTTTGAGAGTTTTCACTAAACGGACTCTCTCATTTTTAGTTTCTCTAGTCACCATAGCCTTATGGTGCCTGAAGGTTTTCACCGATAAGACTCTCTCATTTTATCTCTCTCAATTCAGGTTGTATCAGATTCCATCAATGACATTTTTCACTTTCCTTCCTTTGTCAATTGATCTGAAGAACTTGAACAACGTCTTTGGGGAAAAAGGATTTTGAATAGAATTACAACTTTGGAACCATCTCGACGGATTTAAACAGAACAGTTATATCATCTACCCCAGTTTTAAATTTGGGGGAATTGGAATTTTTGTTTTGGTGTGACTGAACCTCAGGGAGAGGCTGCCTACGTACCCTTTTGGGATCAAGTCAAAATGTAGTTCAGACAACATTTGTTTTTGTCTTTCTGTTTTTTTTTTTTTTGTTTTTTTTTTCTTTTCTTTTTCTTTTTCTTTTTCTTTTTCTTTTTTTTTTCTTTTCTTTTTGATTCTTTTTTTCCTTTTTCTTATTTTTCTTTTATTTTATTTCTTTTCTTTTTCTTTTCTTTTTTATTTCATTTTTATTTTCTTTTTCTTTTTTCTCTATTTTTCCTTTTTGCACTTTTGGGTTCAAAGAGGGTAATCAAAGAAGCGTAACTGGCTCAAAGAGTTTACGAAGGGTTGCTAGTGTTTGGGGTAGCAGGAAGGAAAGCCTTCGTCATCTCAATTACACAAAAGCCATCACCCCAGAAGGTCTAGACATAGTACCTTTTTACTACATTCGCATTGACTGCTGTTTCAGGATCATTTGTTTTAATGTCTCCCAGATAGAGTGCTCCTCTCAGAAATATTTTCCAGATGATGTATGGACTCTTCTAATTAGGAGCGAGTTTTCCTTTTGCTTCCTGGTGATGAGGAAGAATGCGCCTTAACACCAGTTGTCCTATTTCAAGGTTCCTAGGCCGCACTTTTTTGTTGTAAGCATGGGTCATTATTTGTTGGTACAACTACCCAGGTGTTCCCTGAGTACATCACACTCTTTTGTTGTAATGTATGCGAACTAATTTTTCTTCAGTTATTCCAATTCTTTGTTTCATTTCCTCAAAGTTACCTTCTATGCATTTAGGCTCTTGATTGATTATTTCAAAATCTGACAACGTTTCTAGATCTTGGCATGAAGTTTGCAAGCATGTCATGTTATTTAAAGTTGCATTATTAGAACTAAAAAGAAAGAAAAAAAATGAATGGGGGGAAATAGCAAAATCAGAAAGAAAAATGAATGATGAAATATTGATTTCATTTTTTTGGAATTTTGAAGATAACAATGTTCACATTCAGGAATTTAAAGACAAAAAACTAAAAGAAACATCTGAGTTACACCCTAAAATAACTCGGGATGCAAAAAAGGTGGCAGGAAGAGTTTACTAGGCTCCCGACTGATCGGGAATTGCATAGCCTTCCAGTTTTGGAGTTTAGTGTGAGGTCCTATGTAGAGCACCTCAACAGTGCTAGTTTATTCCCTTGGCTCGACCATGTGAATTTCGTAGAGCATCGCCCCACGTACTCCCTCATTCTCTTTAGTCGTGAAATCCTCATCATCTTCCTCTTTACGTACCTTAAGCTTCTGTGGTATGCATCCAAGAACCACTGGCTTATTTAGCCGAGGCGGTTTAATTGTCCTCTATACCACATAGGCTTGCTTGGGTGCATCAATTTCCTTTTTCGATTCTGTCTCGGTGATTTTACTCTTATTTTCCCCTTTCTCCTGTTTCGGGGCTGCCTTGGGCTCCTTTTCTACATCGGCAATAGCAATTATAGCTTTTGAGGCGGGATTAAATTCTCTGTCCTCACACATCATGCTGATTATTGGCCTGTTATTGTGAATAGGCAGCGGGTTAGTGGTCACATTTGGGACATCCTCTTCCCTTAACACAATTTTTCCTTGCTCTATTAAATTCTCCACCGCTTATTTTAGAGTCCAACAGTCATTTGTATGATGGCCTTCTGCCCCTGAATGGTATGCATACTTGACACCAGCTTTTTAGGCAGGCGATGCCGGATTTTGTCTGTTCGGAGGAACCGGATGCAATAGACCCCTTTGGACTAGTTTCGGCAATAGACTAGAGTAAGATTCGCCAATTGGGGTAGAGTTTGGTTTCTTGGGTGGTTTCCATGGAGGATTATAATGGTTATGGTGGGGAGATTGATTTCTTGGGAGCTTTACTTGGACAGTCGAGGTAGCTGCCAGTGTCCGCAAGACCTGACTCTCTAGTCTATCCTTATTTTCTTAGTTTATTCTACACCTCTACACAGTTGTATACACTATCACAGTTAATAAATTTTGGTAGAGGCACATGACTTATGACTCCTGATTCAGTGGGAGGTTTATATTGGTTTTGGGATATCTAATCCCAATGTGTTGGACGTTATTTCATTATATTATCATTGTTTATGCTTAAAAAGGGTAAAGTGTGAGCTGATAGCTCTGTGTTATAGTTGGTTGGTCGGGCCGGCCTAGCAATGTGTTGGGCGCTATCACGACCGGGTTTTGGGGTCGTGACAAGTTGGTATTAGAGCCTATGTTACTAGGCCTTATGATTCTTTAGCCGGTTGGTAGAGTCTTGTGGATCGGTACGGGGACGCCTGTATTTATCCTCGGGAGGCAGAAAACCTTTAGGAAACACTTCACATTTCTTGAACTCTGTCATGCGATTTTGTTATTCCGAGGACTGAACTTCTGTATTCTATTCTCTCGTAGATGGCGAGAAATTGAGCTTCAGGACGAGGTGGACGACCACCATTGCCACCTACTAGAGGTTGTGGGCGCGGTCGTGGTCATGGTAGAGGTAGGGCAGCTGAGGCCAGCTAACCCACCCGTTGTCCCTATTCGAGATCAGCCCCCAGTGGTTGATGCTCCAGCAGCACTAGCTCAGGCACCGACGGTGTCTATTGTCATTCCTGGCCTTCAGAAGACTTTGGCCTAGATATTATCAGCATGTTTTGGATTTGCTTAGGTAACATCATCTACTGCTACAGCAGCAACATCCCAGACCGGGGATTGTCATCGGACCCCCGCAGCTCGCACACCAGAGCAGGTGGTACAGGGACTTCAGATGCCAGAGGCAGTCCCAGCTCAGGCGGTCGCACGGGCTATTCAAGCTGCACCAGCCCTAGAGCATATGGTACCGATGATGCCTGACGATGAGTAGCATCGCCTGGAGAGATTTGGTACAGCCACCTCATTTTAGTGGTACTGAGGGCGAGGATGCCCAGGGTTTCTTAGATAAGTGCCAGAGGATGCTACGTACAGCTAGAATTCTTGAGTCCAGCAGTGTTTATTTACTACCTTCTAGTTCACTTGTCCAACATTCGATTGGTGGGAGGAGTTTGATAGGCATAGGCCTGCAGGAGCAGCACCTTTTACCTAGCAGCAGTTTTCCACTCTCTTTCTAGAGAAGTATGTGCCTCAGTCCCATTGAGAGGAGCTACGTTGCCAATTTAAGTGGTTAGTGCAGGGCAACATGTCAGTGACCCAGTATGAGCTGAGGTATACTCAGTTAGCTAGGCATGCTATATAGATGATCCCGACATACCGGGAGAGGTTTAGGAGGTTCATTGATGGCTTCAACTACTTCCTTCGCATTTTGATGACCAAAGAGAGAGAGTATTATCATCATCTTTTGAGTAGGCTATGGATATGACACGCTCCATTGAGGCAGATCGTCGACGTGAGCGTTAGTGGTGCTCCATCCAGAGGGCAGTTTTAGAAGGGTAGAGGTCACTCATCTAGACCTTCTCGGTTAGGTCGCCCTGAGCATAACAGAGCTTTTTCTTCTGGTCATGGCCGCCAGGGTTTCTAGCAGGGTCAGACTTAATTTAGTGCCCTCCCAACTCAGAGTACAACTATTACTTCTTCAGCCCAGAGTTTGTCTACGGCGAGGGGTTCCCTTCAGTCCCCTTCTCCAGTGCCAGGCAGCTGTTTTGAGTGTAGCAAGTTTGGCCACATAAGGAGTCAGTGTCCTCGACTTCGCAGGGATAGTTCTGAGTAGAGGGATCTCCCTCCTCTTCAGCACCATCTCAGGCTAGTAGAGGTAGAGGTTAGTCTTCTCAAGGTCGCCCTGGAGGTGAGGAGCGATTGAGTGGGGGCCAGACACGTTTCTATGCACTCCCTCACAGGCGTGATGCAGTTGCCTCTGATGCAATGATTACAGGTATCATTTCAATTTGTCACAGAGATGCCTCTGTTTTATTTGATCCCGGGTCCACATATTTGTACGTGTCTTCTTATTTTGCATATCATTTGGGTGCGACCCGTAGTAGTCCTGATTTGCTTGTTCATGTATCCACCCCGATGAGTGATACGATTATTGTGGATCATGTCTATAGATCCTGTGTTATTTCTATTGGGGGTCTAGAGAACCAGGTGGATTTGTTATTGTTAGGTATGGTGGACTTCGACATGATATTGGGCATGGACTAGCTGTCTCCGTGCCATGCTATATTGGACTATCATGCCAAGACAGTTACATTAGCTATTCCTGGTATTCCTCAGATTGAGTGATGGGGTTCAACTCATTACATCCCTAGCCATGTTATTTCATTCTTAAAGGCTTAGAGAATTGTTGAAAAGGGGTGTTTGTCGTATCTAGCATTTGTGACGGATGTGGGAGCTGAGTCTCCTAGTATTGATTCTATACCTATTGTGAGGGACTTTCCAGATGTATTCCCTCAGACCTGCCGGGTATGCCACCGGACATGGACAACAATTTTGGTATTGACTTGGTGCCGGGCACTCAGCCCATTTCAATTCCTCCTTATCGGATGGCACCAGCTGAGCTGAAGGAATTGAAAGAACAGCTTCAAGAGCTTTTGGATAAGGAATTCATTCGCCCTAGTGTGTCACCGTGGGGTGCACCAGTGTTATTTGTTAAGAATAAAGATGGTTCTATGCAGATGTGCATTGATTATAGACAGACAAGGTAACAGTGAAGAACAAGTATTCCTTACCACGCATTGATGATTTATTTGATCAATTACAGGGAGCTAGGGTGTTCTCAAAGATTGATCTTCGTTTAGGCTATCATCAGCTGAAGATTAGGGACTCTGATATTATGAAGACTGCAGTCAGGACTAGATATGGGCACTATAAGTTCCTTGTGATGTCTTTCGGGAGGACCAACTCCTCAGCAGCATTCATGCATCTGATGAATAGTGTGTTCATGCCATATTTGGATTCATTCATGATCGTGTTCATTGATGATTTTCTAGTTTACTCACGTAGCCAGGAGGAGCACGCTCGGCATTTGAGCATTATGTTGCAGAGGTTGAGGGAGGAGAATTTGTATGCTAAGTTCTCCAAGTGCGAGTTTTGGCTCGAGTCAGTAGCTGCGTCATGTGGTGTCTCGTTATGGTATTCAGGTTGAACCAAAGAAGATAGAGGCAGTGCATAGTTGACCTAGACCATCCTCAACTACGGGGAATAGGAGTTTCCTTGTTTGGGCGGGGTATTATCGCCGGTTTGTTAAGGAATTTTCATCCATTGCTTCTTCTTTGACCAGGTTGACGCAAAAGGGTGTACCATTCGTGTGGTCGAATGAGTGCGAGAAGAGCTTTCAGAAGCTCAAGACAACTTTGACCATAACTCCAGTATTAGTGTTGTCATCACCTTCAGGTTCATATACTGTATATTGTGATGCCTCGAGAGTGGGGATAGGTTGTGTGTTGATGCAGGAGGATAGAGTGATTTCTTATGCTTCTCATCAGTTAAAGCCTCATGAGAAGAACTACCATGTTCATGATTTGGAGCTAGCTGCCATAGTTCATGCCTTGAAGATTTGGAGGCACTATTTGTATGGCGTGTCTTGTGAGGTGTATAGCGATCATCGTAGTCTCCAGCATTTGTTCAGATAGAGGGATCTTAATTTGAGACAGTGGAGATGGCTTAAGTTGCTCAAGGATTATGACATCACTATTCTATTGGCCGATGCTTTGATCCAAAAGGCGGTCAGTATGGGCAGCTTGGCATACATTCCAGTGGGAGAGAGATCATTTGCTTATGATATTCAGGCGTTGGCCAATCGGTTAGTGAGGTTAGATATTTTAGAGCCCAGTAGGGTTTTGGCTTGTGTTGTCTCTCGGCCTTCTTTATATGATCGTATTCGTGAGCACCAGTATGATGATCCACACTTGCTTGTCCTTAAGGACAGAGTTCAGCATGATGATGCCAAAGATGTCACTATTGATAGTGATGGTGTATTGAGTATGCAGGGCAGGATATGCGTGCCCAATGTTGATAGCCTTCGTGAGTTGATATTGGATGAGGCCCATAACTCGCGGTATTCTATCCATCCAGGTGCCGTAAAGATGTACCAGGACTTGAAACAGCATTATTGGCGGAGGAAGATGAAGATGGACATTGTGAGACATGTAGCACGGTACCTCAACTATCAGCAGGTCAAGTACGAGCATCAGAGGCCCGGTGGCGTGTTTCAGCGTATTGTTATTCCCGAGTGGAAATGGGAAAGGATCACTATGGACATTTTTAGTGGACTCCCTCGGACATCGACGAAGTTTGATTCAATTTGGGTGATTGTGGATAGGCTGACCAAGTCAGCTCACTTCATTCCTATATGTACTACATACTCCTCTGAGCAGTTAGCTGAGATATTCATTCGGGAGATTGTGAGATTGCATGGAGTCCCAGTTCTATCATATCAGACAGAGGTACTCAGTTTACTTCGTAGTTCTGGAGGACATTTCAGCAGGAGTTGGGCTCCCAGGTTGAGTTGAGTACTGCATTTCATCCTTAGACGGAAGGACAGTCCGAGCGTACTATTCAGATCTTGGAGGATATGTTGCGAGCTTGTGTCATTGATTTCGGTGATTCATGGGCTGATTACTTGCCTCTCATAGAGTTTGCCTATAACAATAGCTACCAATCCAGTATCCAGATGGCATCGTATGAGGCTTTATATGGGAGACGGTGTAGATCTCTAGTTGATTGGTTTGAGCCCGGTGAGGCAAGGTTGTTGGGGGCAGAGTTAGTCCATGATGCTTTGGAGAAGGTGAAGGTGAATCAGGAGAGACTTTGCACAGCTCAGTTGCGCAAGAAGAGTTAAGTGGACCGGAAGGTTCGAGATGTGTCTTATTATGTAGGTGAGAAGGTCTTACTGAAGGTTTCGCCTATGAAAGGCGTCATATTTGGGAAGAAAGGAAAGCTCAGTCCGAGATTCATTGGCCCTTTTGAGATCCTCGGGAGGATTGGAGAGGTGGCCTATATGCTTGCTTTGCCACCCAGTCTATCGGGTGTCATCCAGTGTTTCACGTATCCATGCTCCGGAAATATGTCGGCGACCCATCGCATGTGTTAGATTTTAGTACTATTCAGCTTGATGATGACTTGACCTGTGATGTGGAGCCTATAGCTATATTGGGTCGTCTGGTGAGGATATTGAGATCTAAGGACATTTCATCAGTAAAGGTTCAGTGGAGAGGTCGACCCGTGGAGGAGGTCACTTGGGAGATCGAGTAGGAGATGCGGAGCAGATATCCTTACCTATTTGAGTCTCCAGGTATGTTTCTTGACTAGCTTGAAGACGAGCGTTTTCATAAGTGGGGGACAATGTGACGACCCGGCCCATCGTCGCGGGAATTATTACCATGTAACCCCTTCATTTATGTGTTTCATGTTTCTATATATGTGTTAGAATCTATCGGGTGAGTTAGGAGTGATTCTGGTTGAAAATGAGGCATATAGCCTTTTGAAATGAAACTTGTTTATGAAAAGTCAACCTAGAGTTGACAATGTGGTTATAGAGATCAGAATCAAATTCTGATGATTTGGTTAGTTCCGGGAGGTGATTTGTGACTTAAGGGACCAATCAGAATTGAATTTGGAGGTCCGGTGTAGAAATAGGCTTGAATTGGCTAAGTTGGAATTTTGGCGGAATCTGATCGATAGGTGAGATTTTGATCCGGGAGTCGGAATGGAATTCTGATAGTTACAGTAGCTTCACTAGGTGATTTTGGATTTGTTTACAAATTTTCAGGTCATTCGAATATCATTTGGTCAGGTTTTTATATATAATATAAGTTTCGGAAGTTTTAGATGAATCTTAGGCTTGAACCGGCCTTAATTTGATGATTCGTGTGTTTAAGGGTGTGTTTTTATGATTGGAACAAGTTCGTATGATGATTTATAGTAGAATTATATTTTTGGTTGAGGTGTCGGGGGCTTCGGGTTATTTTCGAAAGGTGAAACGGAGGATTTTGGAGTGGCAGCAGGTCTGATATACCTGATTGTTGCTACTTTCTCTCCTGCGGAAAAAAGGACGTAGAGGCGAGTTCGCAGAAGTGGACTTGTGTACACAGAAGCGCCTGGAGGTTGGACATTGATGTTCCGCAGAAGCGGAGCTCATTCCGCTGAAGCGGCATCGCGGGTGCGAACAAAAGGCCGCAAAAGCATAAATTGATATTTGGGTGATCTTCGCAGAAGCGAAGCAGTGGTCGCTTAAGCGGTCTCGCAGGTGCGAGACCTGGACCACAGAAGCGAATAAGGCAGTTAAGTGTACTCTCGTAGAAGCGACAAAGAGTCGCAGAAGCGGACTCGCTTATGCGATTCTAATATCACAGAAGCGAAAAATGTAGCAGTGATAAAGAAACAGAAGGTTAAAATTTCAGAATGTTATATCACGCAAAGGGCTTAAACTAAGAGGCAATTTGGGGCGATTATAAGAGGAAATCAAAGGGATTATTCAGGTATATGGACCTAATTTATGTTTTTATCTTGCTAAATTATGGAGTTTATACCTGAAATATGAAGAATTAGAGGTATATTAATGAAGGTTTTTGCTCTAAGCTTGGGTTATTGAAAATCATCGATTTGAATGGGCAAACAGAGTCCGATTTTGATAAACTTTATATGCATGGACTCGTGTTGAGATGAGGATTCCGAAAATGTAACTTTTGTAATTTTTTGAGAAGCATACCAAAAGTCGGGTTTTGGAAACTTTGTGGTTTTTGGTGTAATTCGAGTTGTTTTGATTGGGTAATGTCCCTTTAGCCTATTTTGATGCATTTCTATTGATTTTGATCATATTCTACACCCGTGGAGGCCGTTTCTCGTGGCAAGGGCATTGCCGACTAGTCTCCGAGCTGAGTCGAGATGAGTAATGGGTGTGGGTGATGACCATCGGGTTCGAAACCCCGGTATACCACTTTATGACGCTGTATTGAGGCGAGACACGTGCTCTCCTGTGAGGGGGAATATGGATTAGTTCGACCTGATAATACTATATTGTGTTGTTGGCTATAATTGAGCCGGTAAACCTCCTACTTGGATGGTTGTGGATATCTTTGGGATATGAGCCAGTTATTGGGATCCCGTGAGGAACGTTGTTATTGTTTCTATGATCTTGGCATGCTATTTTGATACCAGTCTTGAGCTATTACTGTCTAAAAATAGTTTTCTAAACTCTGGAATTTCTGAAACACTGTTTTACTGAAAATGATAAAAAGATATTTCAAATACTATTCATGTGCTTGTGAGGCTACATTGCATTATAGCTGACTGGTAGTGGATCGGGCTGCTCGTCGCAACATATCATGATATTGTGCTTAGGCTGTAGGAGCCCCTTCGGAGTCTGAACCCCCACAGTGAGCACGGGTACCCAAATGGATCGGGCTACGTGCCGTAGCGGTCATATTCATGCATTGCATTGCATTTAGCTATACCTGTAATTCTGATAGCTGATATTGCCGGTTTCTGATATTGCTCATGTTGATAACTGATACAGGATATTGTTGTATAGCCTTACTTAGTGTTGTATTGGGTTTTCTTACCTTCGCTGTCTTACCATTGATTATTACCACTGAGTTGGAAGTACTCACACTACTCCTTGCACCTTGTGTGCAGATCCAGGTACATCACAGTAGAGTTGAGTCTACATCTGCTTGGAGTGCTTTACTTGGACAGTCGAGGTAGCTGCCAGCGTCCGCAGGACCTGACTCTCCAGTCTATCCTTATTTTTTTAGTTTATTCTACACTTGTACACAATTGTATACACTATCACAATTTATAAAATTCTGGTAGAGGCTCATGACTTATGACTCCTGATTCGGTGGGAGGTTTATACTGGTTTTGGGATATCTAATCCCGATGTGTTGGACGTTATTTCATTATATTATCATTGTTTATGCATAAAAAGGGTAAAGTGTGAGCTGATAGATCTGTGTTATAGTTGGTTGGTCGGGCTGGCCTAGCAATGTGCTGAGCGTCATCACGACCGGATTTTGGGGTCGTGACACTAGCAGTTGTGTTGGCCGCCATCACGACCGGGATTGGGGTCGTGACACTTACACTTTGTATATATACCCGATATATATATATATATATATAATATCACCATGGATCAACCACCTTCCCCCTCCCACTTCTTCCCACATAGAGGATGAGTCAAGATTTGAAACATATAGGTTTTGTTTTCGAATCAGTTAAGACTACGGGATTTTAAATTAATAATTTATATGTATTCGATGAATTTTTAAAAAAAAATATAGATTTGAACCAAAGTTATTGAGTTCGGCTGAACCCGCAACCACATGGCTAGCTCTATCCCTACCCTCACCCCCACCCAATGCAAATTTGCACATAGATTTACATAAATCCACAAGGTTTACGATTATTTATTTATTTATTTATATTTTTTGACAGGGTCCTTAAGGATATATCTAAGGGCATAGTTGCTATTATTGCAAAAGAAGGTTATAACTGATCTCATTCTTTATTTTCTCTATGTTTTTCTAATTCTATTAAAATACCCTATATTTATACAGTATTTACCATTTTTAATTTTTTTTGTTTACACTTTGATTAGGAGCACATCATATGGATCTTAGATTGTCAAGCAAAGAAGATCCAGAATGGCTCCGAGAAGTGAGGGCATGAGAGATCAACATCATATCCAAGTGGATCTCTCAATACTATCAAACTTTAACTGATTTTTCTCATTCGGAGTTTATAATATTTTTAAAAGAAAAATAATGCTAGGAAACAAAATTCTCAGGGTTCAGTATGATTTTTCTCAAAATACAGTTGTTATTCCATACCTTGGCTCTGGTTTATGAAGTATATCTTATTTCTGGTGCTAGGATTTTTTTTTTGGTTTGGTGATTGAACTAAGTCCTCTAAGTAACTACACATTTTCTTGTATAATAATGTTTCTTACCGAAAAATAATCAATCTAAGTAAATTTATGGAAATATCTTGTACTCCCTGTGGCCCAATTTATATTTGTGTAACTATATTTCATATTATTAAAGGTAAAATATGAAATTTGAACTAAAATTATTTTTGAGCCGAGGGTCGGCCGGAAACAGCCTCTCTACCCTTTCGGGTAGGGGTAAGGCCTGTGTACGTATTACCCTCCCCAGACCCCACTTTGTGGGAACATACTGGGTAGTTGTTGTTGTTGTTGTTGTTGAACTAAAATTATTTCTAAATATAGAATATACAATTTTTTAAAAGCTAAAAAAGAGATTTTTACCTAGCTATACTATATTAGAAACTTATTTAGCTATGTTCTCTATGTTTTGAAGTTTTTAATAAGTATCTAGATTTTTCTTACAAATTATATATATTGCTACTACCACTCCATTATTAGTGCATTCAATTAAAGGATTAAATTATATTATTTTCTTTTTTTCCCTCTCCTTTTCTCTCTTCTTTTTTTTTTCCAATGAAAATCCCTTAATCTATGCCCAAAATTTCCATAATCTCTTTTCTCACCATTAATTTTATATTATTATAAAATATTCTGAATTTTTATGATATTTGTAGGATAACTATATAATAATTGTATTTGGATTGTATCAAATGTATAAATGCTTAAAACATAAATGTATCATACATGTATCACGTTTGTATCTAAATTGTATCTGGTATATTAATACCCAAACAATACATGATACAATACTAATATACAATTATCATTCTTGTGATACAAACTGTAAAATTCGCCATGAACGCATAATTGCTCGTAATAATATGCAATAAATATACAATAATCATACATTTGTAATATAATTCGTGCAACAATGATACATATACAATTATAATACAATCACAATACATTTCTGAAAAGTTATGACACAATTATGATCTTCATCTTCTTTAAGTTTTAATCATAATATAGGTCGTCATCTTCTTCATCTTCTGTATATGATTGTCAATGAATCACACCAAATTTCGCACCCTCATTGACAAAGAACTTTTGTCTCTAAATTAACAACAACAAAAAAATTAATCGATAGTATTATTTTCTAAAATTTCATAAACATATGAAATTAACAAATTAAATTCACATGTAATAACATCAAACATAAAAAAAATATAATATACTGATAATAAAACAATTGGTGAAATTAATTTTTTCAGCGGTGTCATACAATCAGTACACAAAAAACTTACGAGAATAAATAAATTATCTCATAGGTGTATTTTCACAAGAAGAAAAAAAATCAAAAATGCAAATTCTAGGAATGCAATACCTGTAGTGATTGATGAAGGCCGGTTTCTAAGAAGAATGGTAAGACAACTAGAGATGATGCTTTTGAAGAGAAAGAAGTGGTATTAAAAGCAAGAAAGAGGAGTAAAGTTAATCACGATACTAAATCAAAAAAGAACAATAATGCTGATAGGGATTACAACTCTCGTAAAGATGAATCTGATCACAAAGTACTGTACAACTTTAAAAATATTTTCTTTATGTTTTAGGTGGGTTCTTAGTCAAAACTAGCTAGGTGTTTCACCCACAACTTTTTCCCAATATTTTCGGGGTGATCTTCGAACTGTTGTGGTACCTGCTAGTGTATCAACAACAGAGTTTCTAAAATATTTTCTCACAGATTCATGCAAAGATGTCTTATCCATTGTTAGTTCTGGAATGAAAAAATAAACACGAATAAGAACAAAATACAGAGAAATTAGAAAATAGACATAGTTAATGTAGAGTGAAGCTTACCGACAACTTAATTGTAGAGCAAATCTTCGCAATTCTTCAGTAATGTATCAATAAGAAAAAGATCTTGGACGATTAAAGAGAGAAATCGTATATCAACACATTCATATTACCTGGGAATATGTAATTTAGGGGTAAGCGAGATTTTTGGGGTGGGTCTTACGGGGAAGGGAGTTGTTGATTGGAAAGAGAACATATAATTTTGGGGTGGGTTTGTCGAGGAAATGAAGGGATTTTGGGTAAGTATTGATTTTTAGTATCTTAAATGTGAGATATTTTATGTAACTGATACCCACTATTTAAGGTATATTTTATTTCCCCCCTTTTTAAGGTTTTGGATAAAACAAATAAATATAGGTATATATAGTTATTAATAAAAAACTTAAATAAAAATAATAAATAAATTTCTACCATAGTATAGCTAGGTAACAATAAAAAAAAATGTAAATTGACAGTACTAGCACAGGCTAACCATTTTTAGCACTATAGTTTAAATAAACATTGTCGTAAAGTTTTAAATTCTACATGCCATAGCATTGTCCAAGGATTTTCACCTTTAAAATGTGAAACTCTATGACCGTGAATATTTTTCATTCAACTAAAAAGAAACTATTTGTGATTATCGGAAAAATAACACAGTATAATCGCAGAAAAAATAATAGCTGAAATATATATATATATATATATATATATATATATATATATATATATATATATATTATATAATTTATATACTTTTTCAGCTAGCAGATGTAAATAATTTCTGACGCTGGTTAAAAATAATAATACCTCAATTTTATCTAGAGAAAATCTCACTTTATACCCAATAATTCCATATTATTTACCCTTTAATGCCAAACTGAAACTATTTACTATTTCTACTCATACTCCCCAAACTATTTACCCATTAATTCTGTCCCACACCACTGGAATCTTATCTAAAACGTTCTACAGCACCTAAAAAACATTAAAGACTCGACGAAAGCCAAGAAAATATATGATAGATAATAGGAAATTTTACCACCAATAGAATAGGTTAGTACCCTATTTATAACATATAAATATCTTTTTTTACATAATATAATAACCTTTTTTAGTTTGTAGCAAAAAATTTAAATTTTATACTTTCTTATATTTAAGCCTTATTAGATGGTACAAAATATTTTTCTCTCACCAATTTATGGTATAACTACCATTTTTTGTGAAATGACGCCGCTTAATACAGTTTAATACACCTAAATACAGATTCACTTTCCCATGATTTGCGCTGAAACGTTACTTTTTTCCCGCTTAATACAACTTAATACACCTAAATACAGATCATGATTTACAGGAATCCCTATTTGTGCGGCGTCATTTCATATTGTATTATTGAATACAATTCGTTTAATATACTATATACATCATAAAATTACATAAAACATATTTATATCACGCAATATAAGAAAGAGTTTTTATTTATTGCTAATTAGGTCTTAACGAATATCTTTCGTGAAAAATTCTCTAGATAATATCTTCAGGAATTGAAAAAGCCATTGGATAAAGTATTTGTTGGCCGAAGAAGTTCCTCTAAGATTTAGCCATGCCAAGGCTTTATATAGATACGTGTGTTTCGGTGTTCCCTTTTCCTCCTAGTTTCTAGTTTTGTGTGTATTTGAACATATTCATCATTATTGGGGTTGAAGCTCAATTTTATTTTAAATTTTTTTTTATTCATAGTGGATGCTATTAAATATTGTTTATAGTACCTTCTTTGGACCTGATTTAAGGTGATTGAGATCGAAATTTTCAGTTAAAAATTGAAGAACACAGCTACAGTATACCGCTACAGTATATAATATATTTTATGAGTATATAGCTATACTGCAACAGTACACTATTATAGTTTACAAAATAGTATACTGCCACAGTATACTAATATATTATAGAAGTATATAGTTATACTGTAACAATATACTATTATAGTATACAATATATTGTTATAGTATACTGTAATAATATGCAAGATACTGTAACAATATGCTGTAATAGTATACAATATACTAAATAGTATATTTATTACCCGTAAATTCACTTGCCTTTTTCCTTTTAATTTGTTTTAAACTTTTACCCAGCGTGAGGGGCAAATTGAAAATGCAAAAATAAAATAAAAATTATGGTATGCTATATGATGTAACGATAGACTCTTACAATTAGATCCTTTTAGAATTTTTAATTTTTTTTATTGATAACTGATATTAGTTTAGTTTAATAATTGAATTAATTTTTTGAACTCATTGCGTACAACTGTATACTTTGTTGGTATAGTTATATATAATACTAGTATCATATGTTAGTTAATATTTTTTTTGTCGTATTAGATACATTTAATTGGTACACAATTTTATTTTTCTTTAATAGTAATATTTTAAAAAAGAATAATAAATGTCACACCTCCTTTTGGCGCGCACCCGCGAGGGCGCGATGGATAAAAGAGAGTTTTTTCAATTAAAGGACAATCGAAACGGAATTCATTTATTGAGAGATCGGAGTTGCTACTTAGGAGATTTATGGTGTCCCAAGTCACCAGTTTGAATCCCAAATTGAGGAAAAGTTTGACCCTATTTAATAGTGTGCGTATCAGAAATTCGGATAAGGAATTCTGTTAACCCGGGAGAAGGTGTTAGGCATTCCCGAATTACGTGGTTCTAGCACGGTCGCTCAACTATTATATTCGACTTGATTATCTGATTTTACAAATATGAACTAATGTGCAAATTTTATATCTTTGACCACTTTTATTACTATTATTAAATTATTTTTAACAAAGGATTGCAACATTGTGAAAACGTATCTCGAACCACGTCACATCAATGTACCCGTGGCCTGTCAACATATTTTGACCCCGTTGAGATTTGGATTTGGGTCACACATAAATGTGCACCCAAATTTAGGGAGATAAAATTATTAAAGACGTACCTAAAGATATTAACGCCTTATTATTTTTAGGAGGTTGTGAAAATTCGCTAAAAACGACTAATCCTAGATTTCTAAATATTTTATTTAAGAAAAATGAGAGCCCCGTATTTTTACATTGATTTGGCGAGACGCGCCTCCTTTATTTTTAACGATATCTTAAATTGACTACATTTCTATTTTTTTAAATTCTTTTTTAAAAATAAATAAAGAAAACTCCTAATTAATTAATGGACTAAAAATATGCAATACATCCAATTAATTTATGGTAAATATTAATGAAACAGAAAATAAATAAATAAAAATTAATTTTTTTCGATTTTTTTCTTTATTTAATAAATAAATATGAAAACTCTTAACTTGTATTAAAAGAAATTGATTAAAAAAAATGAAAAGACTTGTTTTGTAATATATTAAAAACTAATAGAATTATTTAAAAAAAATAACTAAATTCATCTTTAAAACAAACTTAAAATATTACAATTTTATTTATTAAACTTATTTTTTTTGTACAATAAAAGATAAAATCTTAATTGATTACATACTCAAATTGTGATATTGTTTGCTATATTAAAATAACGGTTTAATGGAAATAGACATAGCTAAAATCGAAATAACAATAAAACACAAAATTGACAAATAATAATTATACAAATTAAACCAATTATTTTACAACTAATTTAAACATGTATTTTAATTGACTTAAACCAATGAAATTAACTATTTACAAATATTTAAAGGAACAATAATTTTCCTTAATTACTTATACTTATTTAAAGGAAAATAGTATTATTTATTCAAATCGGACCTAAATGCCTAATTTTACGCCAAATAATTAAAATTCATATTTTTATTAAGCTAGCTACATATTTGCAATTTTAGCTTATCAAAGACAATATTAAAAAATTAGCTACTAAACTAACCAGTTTTTATTTAACTAAAGAGATGACTTATTTCTTCTTAATTACTCAATAACTTGAATAATAATAACATGCTTATACTTATACTATTTAATAACAATATTGAAATGAATTATTAATATTAAAAAAAATCTAATAGTTGTGATAAAGTTCACACAATCTCGATCATACAACAATTTCAGTTCAAATTATTGTTTCAAGATATTAGTAAGAAAAAACAATTCTAAATAATTGCCAATATCCAGTCTATTATTGATACAAAACTTAAAATGTAAAAAAAAAAAATAAAAGTTTTATCCCAATCAACTTCAACTTTCATATCACACCCATACTGAAATTATACAATAAATGCTTTTCAAGGAATGTACCTGAACAGCAAGAGGAGAGGAAAATAATCAGTATGAGCAGTAATTCCAGCAGTGCAACAATAACAACCAGCAACTCCCAGTAACAGATTTTTTTAAAACCAGTTAAATTTTTTCAGTAGCAACAAAAATCAGCACCAAAACAGGCAACTAAAATAGTTCTCAATTCTCAAATTCTCACTGTTTTTAGTATTCAAAACCTCTCAAGTGTGTATGTTCTACTCTTTTTCAGTGTGAGAACAAAAATTGTCCGTGTATGTAAGTCTCCCCAAGTCTGTCCCATTTTTGTGTGTGTCTTATAGACAAAGGCCAACTCCTTCAAATATGTCCCCTTTAATTGCTGTTCAATTTGGCCTTAAAAGTCTAACTAGAGACCTTTTTTTTTCTAACCCTAAAATACCTACTCTTTAATCAATACTAAAAGTACACCCTACTCACTTATTAACCCCTTAACAGCAGCCCCTACTATTCAGCTATAATCAACTTAAATCCAAAATTCAGAATCCAAACTCAAATCAATCGGCCAAACAAAACAGTGGTTCACAAAAAATGAAATTAATCATCAATAACACTACTTTCTTGCACAACTTGTATGAAAACTAATCGACGACATTTAATCAATCGATTATATGACTCATAATAACAAATAACACAATATAAATAGGCTACCTAATGATTTGAACGACACTGAAAAAAATTGAATGCTCAAACAAATTATCATCACAATCACACACAGTTGTATAAACTCAATTTCCCTCATCTTTTTCTCCTTTAATAACTCATAACTTTTCTTTAAAGCTCCAAGACCTTGGATTGGTTCAAGAACAGTAACAACACTAGCAAGATGCCATAAGGCACTTAAATAAACATGTACTATGAGGAAGAAAATAGAGAGGACAAAAACAGAGATGAGAAACAAAGTTACACTGTTCTTGCTCTCAAACACAATTAACATGAGCACAATGAAAAAGGACAAAACAGCGTTGTAAACAAGCATTGAGAGGAAAACCCATATAAAAGTTATGAACAGACGTCGTAAGATGCTAGGAATAGCAGTGATTATAGAGGAGAAAGATACTTGTTTTGAAGTGTAAAGTGAGGCGACAGTGATGGCAGATTTAGAGGTTGTCGAATTTCCAGCGAAGCTGGGTGTCGTCGCTGCTTCTGGTGAGTGAAGGTTGGCGATTTGGTGGGGTGTAGTCGGTGATTTAGGAGGCTGGGCGCGGGTCGTCGGCTATTTCGTCGGCGGCTATGAGGTGGATGGCCGGCGAGGAGGCTGGTCTGTGCGGTGGCTAGCCAGCGAGGAGGCTGGGGTGTACTGTGGCTGGCCGGCGAGGAGGCTGGGGTGTGCGGCTGGTTTTGAAGGAAAAGGAGATGGGGTGTGCGGCTATGGAGGAGTAGAGGAAGGGGGCAGCTGGTTAGAGAAGAGAGAGAAAGGGAAAATAATTTTAGGATTTTGGCAAATGAGAGTGTAATGAGGGGTCTTGTGGGGTGTTTGGTATATTAGAAATGTAGGAATTAATCTCAACCGTTGGATTATTTCATCCAACGGCCAAGATTAACGGGGTGATGGATAGGTTAGGAGATTGGGTTTGGGTAATGGGTTGAACCGAATTTTTTTGGGGTGTTTTTTTGGACTGGGTCTGCCGAATTTCGTTGGGCTTTTGGCATTTTGTGGCCCAATTTTGATTTCCTCCCAAATTATACACTCAATTACCTAAAAACAAACCAATTTAGCCTTAAATAATAACTAATCAAAATTACATATTAAATCACACGATTTGGATATTAAGATTAATAATACTAATTTAAATTATACACTAAAATCAACTTAAAACGTCAAATTACTTAATCAAATTTAACAATTAAACTTATGAACACATGAAATCAATTTCCAATCGAATTCTACAATTAATTTCATGAAAAAACACATGATCAACAATATACAAGAATCAAAGTCCAATTAAACTCAAAAACAAACTTAATAGAACTCAATAATTAATTGAACTACAAATTAAATGTAACAACACTACAATCAAAATAAACATCCAAGTGATTAACTACACATTCTTATGTTGAAAACTTAAACAAAATAAATAAATAAGTTTCATGACTAATCTGGAATCATGATGAACAACAAATCAAGAAGATAATCCAGCCAACAAACAACAATTTCGGATCTGAAAATACTAACAAAATATGGACAAGAACAAAAATTGAAATCGACTAACCGGATCGAAACCGCGATGATGCATATACATGTAGATATATGAGATATACCAAATATATGCATATATAATTATGAGACCAGCTTTTATTATATATATATATATATATATATATATATATATATATATATATATATATATATATATATATATATATATATATATATATATATATATATATATATATATATATATATATATATATAAACAAATCGACTAAAGAAAACGAAGGAGGGGAGGGCTGGCTCCCGAATTGCTGCCCGGTGGTTGTTCATGAGAGGCTTCCGGTGGGTGTTGTTGGAGGGTTTGTGGTGTGTAGGTTAAACTGAAGAAGAAGAAGAGGGGGTGGGGTGTAAGGGTGTGACGGCTAAGGAGTTTTAGGTTTTTTTAGGATTTGGTTTTTTTGGAAATGAAGTGTAAAAAATGAAAGAAAAGGGGTTTTTTGGGTTATGGGGCAGACCGGGTCGTTGGGTGTTTTGGCTGGGTAGAATTGGCTTGGGCTTGGGGTTAATTCAAGAATTGGCCCAATTCCGAATTCGTTCTTCTATTTTTTGTTCTCTTTTCTTTTATTAATTAATAAAACTAAAAAAATGCTACAATTAAGTTATAAAACCTAGAATTATCTTAAAATACTAATTAACTCTTAATAATAATTATCACACAAAATTAAACGTCAATTAAAATAAAATCGCACAATTTAGACATTAAAAGCTTAAAAATACAAAATACATATTTTTTATGACTTTTCATTTCTGTAAAATAAACTTAATTGTGAACTTGAATTTTATATACATATGCAACATATTTTGTATATTTTATTTATTTAAACAAGCCAATATGCACAGATAAAAATGCAAATAATACAAGAATAATAACACAAAATTCACAATAATTGCAAGAAAACTAAAATTATTTTATTTTGAATTTTTTGGGTCTAATTCTCATATAGGGTAAAAATCACGTGCTCACAGCTACCCCTCTTTGCGCGGAAACATGAAGAGTTCTCGTGCAAAGATAAGTGAGCGGATACGAGCGATTTTTTGCCCGTTTGAGTACTCCCTGTGAAGCTCTTTTTGAAAGACTTGACCGAACCTTTGCTTCAAAAGGTCTCCTACATACCCTGGGCTAAACAGGAATTAGGTCAATGTAGTTCGGGAAGTTTTGGTAGCTGGGACTACCATGGAACTGTGGCTTTACTGTCACTGCTGTTGCTGCTGCTATCACTGCTTATCGATCACCTTATTACACCGTTCTAAAAGGGAAAAACAAGAAGTTAAGCTAGCCTATGGATCATAAGATCTCATCTATCTTCAACTTATCCATGTCGCCTGGCCTTCTTGTCGTCTCGTGTTTCTTCCAATGCTTTCTTTTGAGAACTTTAAGGCTGCTTCGGCCTTTGCTTCTTTGAACATCAGTGTTCCTCGTTTTGCTCAATCTGTTGTGGATATAGCTTTCTCCGTCGAGTTTGCTATGTTAAGGGGGGGTAGACAAAGTTTGAAAACTATACCTCTCCGGATGTGTCTCATATTTCTTCTGTAACATGAAGAGTTTTTTCGACCACTGTTGCCTTCTTTCTCACTTCTGAATTTGGATTTATGCTGGGGATCTTCTGATAAGTCCCTTTGCATTCATGTTGGGTTGCTGGTTTCAATACCTGCGGTGTAAAACTGAAAAAATATTCCTCTTGTTATACATGTGGGGGCCTGATTCTAAGATATGAAATGTATTCCATTGTTATACAGGTGGGCGCTTATTTGCTAAGACATAAAATGTATTCCCTCGTTATACTGGTGGGCGCCAAATGCTAAGACATGAAATGTATTCCCGCGTTATACTGGTGGGCGCCAAATGCTAAGATATGAAATGCATTCCCTCGTTATACTGGTGGGTGCCAAATGCTAAGACATAAAATGTTGTATTCCCTCGTTATACTGGTGGGCGCCAAATGCTAAGACATAAAATGTATTCCCTCGTTATACTGGTGGGCGCCAAATGCTAAGACATGAAATGTATTCCCTAGTTATACAGGTGGGCGCCTAATGCTGAGACATGAAATGTATTCCCTCGCTATACTGGTGAGCGCCAAATGCTAAGACATGAAATGTATTCCCTCGGTATATAGGTGGGCGCCGAATGCTACGACATGAAATGTATTCCCTCGTTATACAGGTGGGCGCCTAATGCTAAGACATAAAAATGTATTCCCTCGTTATACAGGTGGGCGCCTAATTGCTAAGACATGAAATGTATTCCCTCGTTATACAGGTGGGCGCCTAATGCTAAGACATGAAATGTATTCCCTCATTATACTGGTGGGCGCCAAATGCTAAGACATGAAATGTATTCCCTCGTTATATAGGTGGGCGCCTATTTTCTAAGACATGAAAAGTATCCCCTATGGTTGAACTGGAATGAATTAAACTAGGAAGTGCATCTCCTAAGGGTGAACTCAAATTTAGGAAGTGCGTCTCCAATGACTGAACTATTGATTCGGGAAGTGCATCTCATATGCATGAAATATTAATTTAGGAAGTGCGTCTCCTATGAGTGAAAATAAACTTAGGAAGTGCGTCTCCTTATGCATGAGAATCTTAATTTAGGAAGTGCGTCTCCTGTGCATAAAAATAAACTAGGGAAGTGCGTCTCCTATGGGTGAAACTTTAATGAATTTAAACTAGTAGGTGTGTTTCCTATTGGGTAAAATCTTAATTTAGGAAGTGTGTCTCCTTATGCATGAAAATTAACTTAGGAAGTGCGTCTCCTATGGGTAAAAATAAACTTAGGAAGTGCGTCTCCTATGGGTAAAACTTTAATGACTTTAAACTAGGAAGTGCGTCTCCTATGATCGAAATCTTAATTTAAGAAGTGCATCTCCTATGCATGAACTATTAATTTAGGAAGTGTGTCTCCTATGAGTGAAAATAAACTTAGGAAGTGCGTCTCCTTATGCATGAGAATCTTAATTTAGGAAGTGTGTCTCCCTTTTCCTCTTAAACCATTTCCTTTTTCCTGAATTATCTTCTTGCAGAACTGCTTCCCTTAAAAATCGTGTTGTCTTCCCTCGAAAATGTTGGGGATAACACTATTGGAAATTATTTACTTACCTGTTGGGGATAAAAATGTTATCAGCTGGGGATAACACTGTTGAGGATAACACTGCTCGGGGATTTTCATTTCTTCAAAACTAGTGCTTCACTCTTCTGAAGGCTGCTGGGGATGACACTGGCCTTTTGCTTTTCTGAACACAAGTTTCATCCTTTTTGTTCTGTCCGCTAGAGATACAACTCCTTTCATTGAAACTTGTTATTTTCTTTCTTTCCGCACTGCTGGGGATAATACAGGTTCAAGGACACTTCCCTTAAAACTAGTATTATCTTTCTTCTTCCCCAAATGGATACCTGTCTTCCAGAAAATTTTCCAAATGAAAGGAAACTTTTCTGCCCCAGTTTGATAATCTTCCTTGTGGCATGCCTTTCTGCCATCAACGCCATTTCCTTTTCCTGTTTCAAATCAAAGAAAATTTATTAGTGTAAAAACGCGTTTGTTGGTTGTGATGCTCCGGCTGGGGGATGGTTCTTTTTCTCTTTCCCTGCTATGCATTTCATTGTCAAAACTTGCTGGGGATGTTATTATTTGCCGGGGTTGACATTCCTACTAGGGATAGTTTTTTCCTTTTCTTGCTTCCCCACCCTGCTTGAGGATCTTGCATGTTTTACTGATGAACCATTTTCTTCGTTCATCCTTGTCACTGGAAATACCTTTTCTACTGGGGTATCTGTAACGACCCGGCCGGTCGTTTTAGAAAATTACACCCCAATCCCCAATTTAACTGTTCCTCTAAGTTCATTTCTGCTATTGTGGTTTGCCGGGAGAGTCGGTTCTGAAATTTGGAGCATTTTGGGACACTTAGTCCCTAAATGAGAACTTTAAAGTTAGAAAATGGTCCGTAGCCGGAACAGTGTTAAGATGATCTCGGGAATCGAACCCACCAATAACTCAAGATCTCGGGAATCAAACCCGCAGTCCCTACCAATAACTCGAGATCTCGGGAATCGAACCCGCAGTCCCTACCAATAACTTAGGATCTCAGAAATTGAACCCGTAGTCCCTACCAATAACTCAGGATCTCGGGAATCGAACCCACATCCCTGGGTCTCCGGGAATTGAACCCGCAGTCCACAAACACAGCAAATAAAGGAATACACAGAGGGAATATAATATGCTTAACTATAACTTTACCGAAGAATGGTACCAATAATTATCAAGAAGTACAAATAAGACAATTAGGCAACTAGACAGTGAAATACTACCTAATCATGCTTTTCTAACTACTACCGGGTAAGAATATCAATTTAACAGCTAAAAGCAGGAATATCACTCATCGAACATTTTTAAGTAAAGTATGTGTTCAACCACCAACGCGTGTACACGCCCGTCACCCCGCGTACAAGGCATTTAAACTATCGCATAATATCCTAGGGGTGAAAGTTCCCGCACACGAGGTTAGACAAGTCACTTACCTCAACTCCGGTACAAAACCGCTAAGAAACAACTCTCTTGCCGCGAATGTCGGCCTCCACAAGTGTAGTATCTGATAAAAATCAATAGAATCACATCAAAATAGGCCAATTGGGCATTACCCAATCAAAATAACTCAAAATACACCAAAACCCACAAGTTGCCAAAACCCGACTTTCGGTATGCTTATCGAAAAATCACGAAAGTTATATATTCGGGACCCTCGTTTCAATACGAGTCTAAGCATATAAGAATTACCAAATTCGGACTCCATTTGCCCTTTCAAAACCTTGATTTTCTAAAGTTCAAGCCTAGGGCTAAATCCTCCATAAATTACCCCAAATTCCTCCATTTTCATGATATAATTGCATAATATTATCAATACTAATCATAAGATGAGTCCATAGATGATTACCTGATGATTTCCCTTGAATCTCCCTCAAAAATTGCCCAAATCGCCTCTTAAGCCGAGACCCCAAATGTGTGAAATGTTTCTGAAATTTTCTAACTTCTGATACAATTAATCTTCTGCGATTTTCGCTTCTGCGGACCATTTCCGCCTCTGCGGAACCGCTTCTGCGACCACGTGGTCGCTTCTGCGAACCCCAGGCCTGGCTGGCTCATTCCGCTTCTGCGAGCCTAGGGTCGCTTCCGCGAGACCGCTTCTGCGAAATCTCTTCCGCTCCCGCGGAACATTCCGCTTCCGCGCCTCAGTGTCCGCTCCTGCGGACTCGCTTAAGCGGTCAATATTCCGCTTCTGCGGAACTCCCCTTCGCGACCCTGGACCGCTTCTGCGATCCTCTTTCCGCATCAGCGATGCCGCCTCTGCGGACCAGGATCCGCTTCAGTGATCACTTTCGCTTCTGCGATCACTTGTCCGCTCCTGCGGACTCGCTCCTGCGCTCCTATTTCCGCAGGAGCGAAAACAACAGAACAGAACCCAAACCTACAATTTTTTTCATGTTTTCTCCCGTTTAACCATCCGAAATCACCCCGAGGCCCCCGGGACCTCACCCAAACACACCAACACATCCTAATACCTTATTCGAACTTGTTCCAATCATAAAAACACGTCTAACAACATCAAAACCCATAATTCACATCGAATTCAAGCCTAATTTTCTTAAAACTTTCCGAATTGCACATTCGATCTAAAACCCGACGAAACGACGTCCGAATGACCTGAATATTTGCGGACATATCCAAAATCACATAACGAAGCTACATAAATTGTCAAAATTCCATTCCGAACCCCAGATCAAAATCTCACCTATCGTTCGGATTCGCCGAAAATTCAACCTTCGGCATTTCAAGCCTAATCGAGCTACGGACCTCCAAAATACATTTGGAACGCGCTCCCAACCCCGAAATCACCTAACGGAGCTAATGGAACCATCGGATTTCCGTTCCGAGATCGTCTTAACACTGTTCCGGCTACGGAACATTTTCTAACCTTAAAGTTCTCATTTAGGGACTAAGTGTCCCAAAATGCTCCAAATTTCAGAATCGACTCTCCCGGCAAACCACAATAGCAGAAATGAACTTAGGGGAACAGTTAAATTGGGGATTGGGGCGTAATTTTCTAAAACGACCGGCCGGGTCGTTACATCAAATAAGTCCAGGACCTGTGGGAATCGAACCCACAGTCCCATTGACAATGTATTTTGGAGGTCCGTAGCTCGATTAGGCTTGAAATGCCGAAGGTTGAAATTTTGGCGAATCCGAACAATAGGTGCGATTTTGATCCGGGGGTCGAAATGGAATTCCGACAATTTTCTGTAGCTTCGTTATGTGATTTTGGATATGTCCGCAAATTTTCAGGTCATTCGGACGTCGTTTGGTCGAGTTTTAGATCGAATGTGCAATTCGGAAAGTTTTAAGAAATTTAGGCTTGAATTCGATGTGAATTATGGGTTTTGATGTTGTTAGACGTGTTTTTATGATTGGAACAAGTTCGAATAAGGTATTAGGATGTGTTGGTGTGTTTGGGTGAGGTCCGGGGGGCCTCGGGGTGATTTCGGATGGTTAAACGGGAGAAAACATGAAAAACATTGCATGTTTGGGTTCTGTTCTATTGTATTCGCTCCTGCGGAAATGGGAGCGTAGGAGCGAGTCTGCAGGAGCGGACAAGTGATCGCAGGAGCGGAAGTAATCACTGAAGCGGATCCTGGTCCGCAGAGGCGGCATCGCTGATGCGGAAAGAGGATCGCAGAAGCGGTCCAGGGTCGCGAAGGGAAGTTCCGCAGAAGCGGAATATTGACCGCTTAAGCGAGTCCGCAAGAGCGGACTCCGAGGCGCGGAAGCAGAATGTTCCGCAGGAGCGGAAGAGATTTCGCAGAAACGGCCTCGCGGAAGCGACCCTAGGCTTGCAGAAGCAGAATGGGCCAGCCAGGCCTGGGGTTCGCAGAAGCGACCACGTGGTCGCAGAAGCTGTTCCGCAGAGGCGGAAATGGTCCGCCGAAGCGAAAATCGCAGAAGATTAATTGTATCAGAAGTTAGAAAATTTTTGAAACATTTCACACATTTGGGTCTTGGCTTTAGAGGCGATTTGGGCGATTTTGAAGAGAAATTCAAGGGAAATCATCAGGTAATCATCTATGGACTCATCTTATGATTAGTATTGATAATATTATGCAATTATATCATGAAAATGGAGGAATTTGGGGAAATTTATGGAGGATTTAGCCCTAGGCTTGAACTTTAGAAAATCAAGGTTTTGAAAGGGCAAATGGAGTCCGAATTTGGTAATTCTTATATGCTTAGACTCGTATTGAGACGAGGGTCCCGAATATATAACTTTCATGATTTTTCGATAAGCATACCGAAAGTCGGGTTTTGGTAACTTGTGGGTTTTGGTGTATTTTGAGTTATTTTGATTGGGTAATGCCCAATTGGCCTATTTTGATGTGATTCTATTGATTTTATCAGATACTACACTTGTGGAGGCCGACATTCGCGGCAAGAGAGTTGTTTCTTAGTGGTTTTGTACCGGAGTTGAGGTAAGTGACTTGTCTAACCTCGTATGGGGGAACTTTCACCCCTAGGATATTATGTGATAGTTTAAATGCCTTGTATGCGAGGTGACGGGCGTGTACATGCGCTGGTGGTTGAACACATACTTTACTTAAAAATGTTCGATGAGTGATATTCCTTCTTTTAGCTGTTAAATTGATATTCTTACCCAGTAGTAGTTAGAAAAGCATGATTAGGTCGTATTTCAATGTCTAGTTGCCTAATTGTCTTATTTGAACTTCTTGATAATTATTGGTACCATTCTTCGGTAAAGTTATAGTTAAGCATATTATATTCTCTCTGTGTATTCCTTTATTTGCTGTGTTTGTGGACTGCGGGTTCAATTCCCAGAGACCCAGGGATGTGGGTTCGATTCCCAGAGACCTGAAGTGATATTGGTAGGGACTGCGGGTTCGATTCCCGAGATCCTGAGTTATTTGTAGGGACTGCGGGTTTGATTCCCGAGATCCTGAGTTATTGGTAGGGACTGCGGGTTCGATTCCCGAGATCCTGAATTATTAGTAGGGATTGCGGGTTCGATTCTCGAGATCCCGAGTTACTTGTAGGGACTGCGGGTTCGATTCCCAGAGATCCTGAGTTATTAATTTATCATTGAGATATGGGCTGCGGGTTCGATTCCCGGAGACCCAGAGGTACTGTCAATGGGACTGTGGGTTCGATTCCCACAGGTCCTGGACTTGTTTTATTGAGTTGGTTATTTGTTGTTAGCTTAATTGTAGGCGGTTGCAGTAATCATCTTATTGTTGTTATTTCGGAAATTACTATCATTTATACTGCTTATTATTGTTCTCATCATTATATTATTGTTTCTCAGTAGGGCCCTGACCTTCCTCGTCACTACTCCATCGAGGTTAGGCTTGGCAATTACTGAGTATCGCCGTGGTGTACTCATGCTACTCTTCTACACACTTTTGTTGTGCAGATCCAGGTACATCAGGACAGGCTCATACTAGGTGATTCCGCAGCTTTCAGGGAGACCTCGAGGTATGATCTGCTACGTCCGCGGATCCGGAGGCTTTCCTTCTATTTCTGATAGTACTAGTTGACATTTTTCCTTTACTTCATTGTTAGATACTCTTTACACATAGAGCCACAGTTGTATATTTTCTTTTAGTTTGTGTTACCGTGGGATTCCGGATCTTGGTAGCATTTTATTCATTGTGTTGACGGATGTATGTGCCAAGCGACATGGATTACATATCTTTTTATGCCATCTTTCCGCTGTTTCTTATTTAAGTGTTCATAGCTTGTATATTTCGCAACGTATTAGGCTTACCTAGTCGTGGGGACTAGGTGCCATCACGACATGTTCACGATGGGTGAACTAGGGTCGTGACAAGTTTGTATCAGAGCTCTAGGTTCATAGGAGTCACAGGACACAGACCGGTTACTTAGAGCCTTGCTGATCGATACGGAGACGTCTGTATTTATCTACAAGGGTCTATGTAACTGTTTAGGAAACTCTTCATTTCTTTTGGATTCCTTGTCGTGCGACATTTTTGGCATAAAAAATCTAAACTATTGCTTTCTATTGTCTCACAGATGGTGAGGACACGAGCTACTCACGATGATCAGGTACCCGCGCCCCCTGTTGCCGCTGTTAGAGGCCGGCGCTGAGGTAGAGGACGAGGACGCGCCCGAGGTGCAGCCACAGCACACCCGCGCGCTGCCGCTGAGGTGCCACAGGTAGACCAGGTTAGAGCGCAGGCACCTGGTACACCGACTACAACTGCTATTACTCCAGCACTACAGGAGACCCTGGCCCAGTTCATGAGTATGTATACCACTTTAGCTCAGGCAGGGCTGCTTCCTCTCGTCGCAGCTACATCCCATGCAGGGGGAGGGGCCCAGACTCCCGCAACCGTTACACCTAAGCAGCGAGTGCCAGTGGGACAGGTTCTAGAGATTATGGTTATGCCTCCTGCCGCCCCAGCACAGCCCGGAGGTGAGCCAGTTGCCTCTGAGGACGAGCAGCGTAGATTGGAGAGGTTCAAGAAATATGAACCTCCAGTGTTCAGTGGTTTGGCTTCAGATAATGCATTGGATTTTCTGGAGGATTGTCATCGTATTCTTTGTACTATGGGGATTGTGGAGACCAACGGGGTTTCCTTTACTGCTTTTCAGTTTCATGGGGCCGCTTATGATTGGTGGCGCACGTATGAGTTGGATAGTCCGTAGGAGTCTACTTCATTGACCTGGATGCAATTTTCAGATCTGTATTTGAGGGAGTTTGTTCCCAGAGCCTTAGGGATTCTAGGCGCTCGGAGTTTGAGCGATTGCGACAGGGCTCCATGTCAATATCGGAGTATGCTATTAGTTTCACCCGTCTAGCCAGGCATGCACCGGCTTTGGTAGCCACGGTCCGGGAGAGAGTGCGAAGATTTATTGAGGGCCTTATTCTGCCGATCCGGTCCAGCATGGCCGGGGAGTTGGAGACGGATATACCTTATCAGCAGGTGGTGAGCATCGCCAGGAGGATCGAGAGTATGCTCCCTAGAGAGCGGGGAGAGAGGGATGCCATGAGGTCTCGTGAATCGGACCATTTCTCTAGTGCCCGCACTTCAGCAGCCGGTCGTTTTGGCAGGGGTTATTCCGGTCGTCCAGTTCACTCAGCTTTACCAGCAGCCGGTAGCACTCCAGCTCTTCCAGCACCTCAGGAGCCTTATTATGCTCCCCCAGTTTCCAGTGCACCTCCTGCGCGGGGTCCTTCCAGGGGCCAGACTAGTGGGGGTGAGGCCGGTCAGTCACAGTCACCGTGTCCTCCCAGAGCTTGCTTTGGGTGCGGGGATACTCGCCATCTGGATAGGGAGTGCCCCAGGCGTAGGAGGGGAGCACCTCATCAGTCTTCGCAGCCTCAGCGTGTTTTTCAGGGCCAACAGGCTATCATTCCAGCTCCAGCTGCCACTCCACCTGCCTAGCCAGCCAGGGGCGGGGGTCAGGGTGCCAGAGGCCGCCCTCAAAAGGGGGGACATGCCAGATTTTATGCTATTCCTGATCGCGCTGCGGCTGTTGCATCTGATTCTGTTATTACAGGTATTATTCTGGTTAGTCACAGGAAGGCATCGGTTCTATTCGACCCTGGTTCCACTTTATCATATGTGTCCTCTTACTTCGCTTCTCATCTGGGTGTGCCTCGGGATTCTTTGAGTGCCCCCATTTATGTTTCCACTCCGGTGGGTGATTCTTTGGCCGTGGACCGTGTATATCGGTCGTGTTTGGTTACCATTTGTGATTTTGAGACCAGAGCGGATCTATTGTTGCTCGGGATGGTCGATTTTGATATTATTCTGGGCATGGACTGGTTGTCACCCCATTGTGCTATTCTTGATTGTCACGCTAAGACCGTGACGCTGGCTATGCCAAGCATTCCAGGTATTGAGTGGAGTGGTACTCTAGATCACACCCCTAGCCGTGTTATTTCTTTTCTCAGAGCTCAGCGTATGGTTGAGAAGTGGTGTGCTGCTTATCTAGCCTATGTGCGGGACGTCAGTATTGACACTCCCTCTATTGATTCCGTTCCTGTGGTACGTGACTTTGCTGATGTATTTCCAGCTGATCTCCCGGGCATGCCGCCCGACAGAGATATTGACTTTGCTATTGACTTGTTGCCGGGCACTCAGCCCATTTCTATTCCACCGTACCGTATGGCTCCTCCTGAGTTAAAGGAGTTGAAGGATCAGTTACAGGAGTTATTGGGCAAGGGTTTTATTCGACCCAGTGTTTCGCCTTGGGGTGCTCCTGTATTGTTTGTGAAGAAAAGGACGGTTCTATGCGTATGTGTATTGACTATCGTCAGCTGAACAAGGTTACAGTGAAGAACCGGTATCCTTTGCCCCGTATTGATGATTTATTTGACCAGCTACAGGGTGCACAAGTGTTTTCTAAGATTGATTTGCGCTCCGGGTATCACCAGCTGAAGATTCGGGAGCCAAATATCCCGAAGACTGCCTTCAGGACCCGGTATGGTCATTATGAGTTCCTCGTGATGTCTTTTGGGCTGACTAACGCCCCAGCAGCCTTTATGCATTTGATGTATGTGAGCACGTGATTTTTACCCTATATGATGATTACTCCCAAAAATTCAAAATAAAATATTTTGTGTTATTTTTCTCTTAATTGTTTGAGTCTGTGTGTGCATGTTTATTTGTTAAGTTAAGAACATACAAAATATATTGTGTTTGCACTCTTAGGATTTAAGTTTACAACTAAAAGTAATCAGAATGATTTGACGAAAATGGAAAATAACAAAATATATATTTTTGCATGTAATGTTTAAAGTCTAGTTGTGCGGTTTGTGTTTAATTGATGTTTAATTGAGTGTTAATTGTTAGCATACCTTAATTAGCATTTCTCATAATTTAATTGATTTTTGTGGTATAATTAGAAAATTTGTTTTAATAAATAGGGGGCTAAATTAAAGAGATAAAGAAAATAGATGGCCAGATTTGGGCCATCTCCAGTCCAACCAAAAACACCAGGCCCAACAATGTCTCCCCCAGTACAAACCCAAATTAAATCAGGTCGACCCAGCCTCTCCCACTTCACCAAAACGACGCCGTATTCATGTAAGGATCAATCATAGCCATTGAAATCTTATGATCCAACGGCTCAGAATAATTCAGCATTTTAATATACCCAAAAATAATTCAAAACCCTAATTCACCTACATCTCTCCTTCTCCAGAGAGATCCGCCGCACTCCGCCGGCCGGAAATCGTCTCCGCCGGTGGCAGTAGGCCAAACGCTCCCATTTTTACACCACAACACCCCCATAACCTCCCCATTCCAAATCCATGAACCATTTACCTCGAATCACCCTCTAGCTTCTCGAATCTTCAATCGAAGATTCGAGTCCAAACTCAACCTACACCAAACACCCCCAAACTCACCCCAAACACTTCCCTAGCCTCCCTCGTCACCAAACCATAGTTGGTTGTGTTCGAATCCGGCCGGAACTAGTCAAGACCCAAAACCGAATTCAAGAACCCTAGAAATCAAATTAGGGATTTGGGGTCCAAAATCAAAACGAATTGGGGTCTAATAGACCTTAATTGCGATGTTTTCATTTGAAAACATTTCGATTAAGTTCCGTTAGACTCCAAAATCCAAATTTGAGCCAAATCCGAGATTGGTCCGGGGTTCGTTCGAGCTTTGATTTCTTCTTTCATGGTATTTTTTTTCTCTCTTCTTATATTCTTTTTATTGTGTGAATGTTTTATATTTTTTCTCTTTAAATTTTCTGTTCTTCTTCTCCGAATTCAAAGACCTTTATTCGGTCAATTGTTTCTGATTTGTTTGTATGAATATATTAGTTATAGAATACGTATTCGCGTCGATTAGCGACGTCGAATAATTAGCTTCGTATTTGTCCGGCATTGGCTGAGAATTCTTTGATTCACTATTTTATCAATCGATTGTTATTAATTGTACGCGTTGCAATCGATTATATGAACATTGCTAGTTCATTTCTATGTATCTATAACCTTGATAGTTCAATAGGAGGTTGTCCGATAAGCCTTGGCCCCTGTTGAATTAAAATTCTCAGTTATCTGGGATTTTTTTAATTTAAGTTGAATTGGGTATAGCTGGTAGTTTAAGGAATAAGAAATTAACATTTAGAGTGCATTGCACATGGCAATAAGTTGGTAGAACCTGCTGGACAGCAGGTTGTTCCATTTGTTTTGCCTTTAAGAATTAGTTAATTGGTGAATCCATACTTAGACAACTAAAAAGTGGGAAAAGGGAGAATAACGGGGGTTAAAACAGATCTGAAACCATTAAAAAATGGTCTTGTGTTTTGAGTTTGAAGGCTATAAAAGGGGACATTAGGGAGCATTCTAGGGGGAGAGAAAAAACATTGAAAATATTAGAAATACACACTAACACTCACAGAGATTAATACTCAGACAGAGAACACTGTGTATACACATTCACAGCATAGATACTCACATACACTCATACAAATACACATAAGTATTCACTGCCTGCTGTGGTTCTCCTGCTGTGGCTTTTGTTATTTTGTTGCTGCTAATACACATAGGTATTCACTGCCTGCTGTGGTTCTCTTGCTGTGGCTGTTGTTGTTCTGTTGTTCTGCTGCTGTTCTCCTGTTGCTGCCGTTGTTGTTGAGGTTGTTGTTGTCGAGGCTGTTGTTGTTGAGGCTGTTGTTGTTGAGGCTGTTGTTGTTGTCCTGTTGCTGTTGTGGTTGTTGTTGTTGTTCTGTTGTTCTGTTGCTTTTGTTCTGTTGCTGTTGTTCTGTGGCTGATATTGTTGCGGCTGTTGTTGTTGTCCTGTTGCTGCTGTTGTTCTGTTGCTGTGGTTATTGTGTCTTACTGCTGCCTGCAACTGAGCTCCCTTCATTGTAATTGCCAGGTACATATTTAGAACCTAGGTTGATATATCAACTCTTGCCAAAGATATGAATCAAAAAATGGAAGCTGTTTTTTTTTAGTTGATGTTATCCTATGTTAAAAGCTTATACATTTCATTATGTAGACTTGTTATGATTTGATTGTACCGCAATTGAACTAAGGATTACTCTTAACTAAGTATTCTTGTATGAGTTGTTTTCTGTTACTCCTTAGGTTATCTTATGTAATTGAAATGTTAATTTATTATTCGAGTTAATATAGGTACTAGGGGATTATGAATTACTGTAAAAACTTAATTTGATCTTTCCTTATTGATTATCTTTGATTAGTCTTTATCATTGGCATATTTCAACAGTTAGCTAGTGTTAACAATAGACAAGATATGTCACGAATTAGTCTCCCATCTTGGCTCATAATCACAGAAATTTATGTTTCAATCCTTAATGCTAAGTTTAGTCTAGATCACTTGAATTGATATCCTATCATTAAGAAATGACTACTGTCAATTGTCATCTTGAAGTCATCTTTAGCAACATTTAGAAGGATTATTAAAATCTAGCTTCGAACTCATGTAAGTTGGAATCGATAGGTTTAACATATTCGAAGTGCGAATCAATATAATAAGGTCAAGAATATTAATCCAACAGGTTTGAAACATGCTAGTTGAGTTCACGTCAAAGTTTAGTGAACTTTCGAATAAGTATTAGTAATTAAGGTAAGCTTTAGTTTCCAATAGTTGCAATTAATTAATCCCAATGGTTTATTCTTCTAACGATATGGGTTCAAGTTAGTTACAAGATAATTAGCTTCTCTTTAAAAATACTACCCGTTAATTCTGTATTTTTATTTATAATTTCAATTTCAGTAGTATTCTTTTCGGTAACAATGGTCTTAAGTTGGTAACTAATGAATGATTTTTTTAGTATATAATTAATTAAGATTTTTTTTAACTTTATTTTTAGAGATAAATTTAAACGGAAAAATGTAGTCATCATAGGATTTTCTTTTAAAAATAAGACGAGCCCTGCTAAATAACGTATAAACCATGGAGCCCTCAATTAATTGTAATGAAAACCTTAGACTCGGAAGGACCGTTTAGTGAATTTCACGATCCTTTCCCCAACGTTAAACGACACGATAGACTCTTTAGGCATGACTTTAACAAAATATTTTCCTAAATACGGGTGCGCATTTATGTGACCCAAATCTTACTCTCGGCGAAACTGAAATATATTAAAGTCGCAGGCGTACTGGTTGCGGTGTGACTCGAAATGTATTTTCGTGACGTTGCAATTCTTCCAAAAATTAAAAAGCGGAATATAAGAGCACATAAATAAAAAATATATAAAGAAATCAGATAGAAACAAAATTTGCAGTTGAGCGACCGTGATAAAACCATGGAATCCGGGAGTGCCTAACACCTTCTCCCGGGTTAACAGAATTCCTTATCCAGGTTTCTAATTTCGCAGACTGTAATACAAAGTCATAAAATTCCTCGGTTCGGAGTTAAAACCGGTGACTTGGAACACCATTATTTTCCCAAGTGGCGACTCTGAACTAAATAAATAAATCCCATTTCGATTGTCCTTTAATTGGAAAAACTCCTACGCGCTCTCGCGAGTAAGCGTAAAAAGGAGGTGTGACAGCTCTGGCGACTCTGCTGGGGACAATCCAACCCAAAACTTCGGTTCAGGGTTTAAGAATTCGAGCTCAGTTAATTTGCTGTTTTTGTCTATATCTGATTTTAGGATATGTTTAATTAATGTGCTACATGCCTACCGCTTTGATACTAGTTGCACTGCATATACAAACTGCTATATGTTTACCGCTTTGATATTGCGTGAACTGTATATAAAACTGTGCCGAAAACCCTTCTCTTCTTACCCCCGGGGATGTGCTCACTGGTTGAGACTCCTTATTCTGTTAGTGTCATACCCCGAAATAATAAAGAGGCTCGGAAAGTTTCTAAGCCGGTTGACCTTTTGGTTCCCGGAAAGGAGCTCCTTCCTCAGCCCGAGTTGTCCGCTTGGGTACACAGTCTAGATCATGTACCGAGGTTTTGAACTTAGAATAACATAACTGCATACCGGATCCCTAGTAGGAAATGCTTATTTGCATCACGTTGCATTTGACTTAGGGGACTCAACACAGGGGTTGGGTCCGTCTAGGACAGGCAACCTGAAATGAAAAGACCATCCTGCTATACCATGTTTGTTTTAAGCATTTATTCGAACTTGCATGCTGACCGGCTTTTAAATACCAAAGAAAAACGAAAAACAAAAGGAAACAGTATGGAGAAATAGATATTTTTCAGAAAATACAAAATGCGCTTTACCCAACAAATCAATAATTTAGTTTGCTAATAAAAGACGACGGAAGGTTGACTCCGCCAACAAAATGGTTTTCTTAACAAATGTGCTTTCTTTGTCGGTCAATAAAGGAAAAATAGTTTGTTTTGACAGACCGAACTACGCGGGTTTGATTCTCACCGGATGTGAGATACGTAGGCAACCCCCGTCGGGTCCAACTTGCCCTTTTTCAAAAAATATACCAAAATTTTTTTTAAAAAATTTTGAAAAATGGTCCAATCGTTGCCAGCCAAAATGATCTTCTTCTTTAAATAAATGTGCAGGATGTGCACGATTCAAAACGAACCCTTTTCACTCGTGACTAAAATCCCGGTACAAATCCGACTATGGTGGGATGATCTAGGCAAAGAAGGGCAGGATGAGGTTAAGAAATATTTGAAAGGTCTCACAGGTCTGCTTGAAATAAAGCCTCGAGGGGACATCATAAGAGCATTAGTCACATATTGGGACTCCGCGCACAATGTCTTTCACTTCTCGGACTTCGAGCTCACCCCAACTGTGGAGGAGATGACCGGATACATTGGAAACACTGATATACCATTGGGGCATCAATATCTAATCGCTCCCAGGGTTGTCGCCATACACCGGTTTTTAGATTCACTGAAGACAGCCAGAACGGTACGTAACCCAGATCTAGCACAAGGGTTTTGTACTCTAAGCTTCATTTATCAAAGGTACGGTCATGTGGGAGGTTTCGACAAGCCGGAAAACAAATTATGCAGCAAGGGTAATCGCCGGAAATGGGAGGAGCACAGACGAATTGCCTTCATGATAGCCTTCTTAGGACTTGTGATATTCCCGAGAAAAGACAGGAATATTGATATAAAGGTAGCCGGAGTCGTCAGTACTTTGCTTGACCAAAGCGAAAGTACTCTCGCTCCCATGATATTATCAGACATATATCGAGCCCTCACGGCCTGCAAAGCCGGAGGAAATTTTTTCGAAGGCTGTAATTTACTTCTACAGATGTGGATGATCGAGCACCTGTGTCGCCGCACCCAATTCTTGAGATACAGGTTGGTTGAAAAAACTTGCATAGGCGAATTCTATACAAGGATTGATAGGACCGTCTTGCCTGAAGGAACATTGGCATGGAGGGCATACTTTCAGGCTCTTAGCGCAAGTCAAATACAATGGACGTTGGGTTGGTTACAGATAGACAGAATCGTGTACATGCCAGCGGCTAGGTCCCACTTTCTCTTAATGGGACTTAAGAGCATTCAACCTTATGCGCCCCATCGGGTTTTGAGACAGCTTGGGAGGTGCCAGATAGTACCCAAAGAAGAAGACTTGAGTACCCAGGTTATTGAAATTGGTCCCGATGGTCAATTCCCAGAAGCAAGGGTCCGCCAGATCTGGAGCAAATGCCAATATCTGGAGGCAAACACTTGTGTGCAAGATCGAGCTAGAGGAGAGGTTGTACCCAGATATCTTACTTGGTACAAAGGAGAAACATCGGGTGAAAGACCAGCCAAAAGACCTCACCTCAGGGGAATTTGCTGAAGCGTCACAAGAACAATGGGACTAGTTAGCTAAGGAAGAGGTTTATAGAACAAGGATTGGCAAGATAGAGCAACGGGTCCAAGATCTCCAATTTGAAAAGGATACGCAAGCTGCCGCCGACGAAGGAGATAAAAAGAAGTTGGCACAAGAAAATTACTTTTTGAGAGCTCAAATCCAGCAAATGAAAAGGGATGCTGACAGACAGTTGAGGAGTCAAGCAGACAAAAAATTGGTAAAGGGTTTGAAAAACCAAGTTGCCGATGTCCAAAGAGAATTGGAATAGTCAAAGACCCAAACAATGAGGATCCGTGCTAGCTGGAGAAAAGAGGCACATCAACATGCACTTCACCTACAACGGGTGGAAGAAGATCACACTGAGATCATCACTAGTCTAAGGGAAGCAAATGTTATCCTCAGGGAGCGGGTTTTTAAACAAGCCCGAGATGCCAGAGCAGACCTCGACCGTTGCCACAATTTGATTTCCTGATTGCAAAAACAAGTGGATAGGCTCTTAGACCAAGTCACCAACAATGCTCGAAGATTGGGGGCGAAAAACCAACAGATAGAACGGCTACTCGGAGAAAGGGACATGATCAAGGACAGAATTGGAGAAATCGGGCATTATGTCACCATGAAGTGCTTGGCTTGTGAACAAATGCCCCGCACCGCCCTCTTTGCTTCAGTTATGGGCTATGTTCATCAGGTCATGAGAGAGTTAAGGGGACTACACAAGGACCTCACACCAAGGCCCGCGGCAAGGCCGAATGATGCCTCGCGAGCCCCTAGGAATTTAAGAGCATTAGACTTTTGATTAAAAATATATTTTTTGAAATTTTGAGTCAAATCGGCTGGCATGTTATTCTCGAGTCAAGCATTTATCTTATTTCGTTGATTATTGTAAGACATGTTTTGTAACTTTAAGGGTTTTTTTGATATGAAAATTACCGAATTTTGCCACAATCTTGTGACCAGAACTACGCTCGGTCTGATTCACGCGGGGACGTGATACGTAGGCAATCCACATAAGATTCGACCACCACTAGAAAGAAAGGAAAAGAACACGAAGATTAATAACAATAAGGCTTTCAAGGATAATTGAAAAAGAAAAAAAAAGAGAAAAAAAAAAGAAAAGAAGCTGGAATGACGCATGTGATGAGAACATATAGAAATGGTTAATTGATTAGGTGCATTGCATCCCAACGTGCGATAACATGCTTGTTAAACTCAGTAAGCTAACAAGTTTGTTGCAATTTCCAGAAAAGTTTAGCAGTTGGTTTGACAGAATATACTGGCCAGCCACCATTACCGTACTAGATCTAAAGGGCCAATTCCAGCAAGTATGTCTAGTTCCGGTAAAAGTCTCGAGGAAGAGAAATCGGAGATACAGATCATGAAAGAAGAGGTAGATCGGTTGAGACAGCAGATAACAGAGATGCACCTAGCCTGGGCTAGGGGACAATCCTCACCAAACCTCCCTACTCTCGCATCAGCTCCAGAACACCCACCCCTTGATCCGTCGACAAGCGCCCCACTCTATCCATACTATCAAGGGGAAAACCCTTATGCCACCCAAATTCCGCCAGCCAAACAAAATCCTCCTCCGGTCACCCCTGTTTTTGTGGCACCCCTACCTGCTACTCTACAAAAGTCGTCCGGTGAGCCGCATGTTCAAATCCATGACAATTCTTACTATCCTCCCGAGCCTACTTTTAGGGCTCCCGAACCGCATACACACACCCCTCACTGGGATAACCCGGCAGAACCGGAAAAGCACTTCCAAAGTTCGGAACATGAGGAAGTTATTAGAAAAGTTAAAAGCCTGGAGCAGTCCTTCAGGAATATGCACGGTTTGGGCAACCAGGTCAGTGTCGCTTACAAGGATCTGTGTCCATTCCCACATGTCCAGTTGCCCGCCGGGTTCAAAATGCCCAAGTTTGACCTATACGAGGGGCATGGTGATCCCGTAGCCCATCTTCGAGGGTTTTGTAGTAAAATGCGAGGGGCCGGAGGACGAGACGAGATTCTGATAGCTTACTTCGGTCAGAGTTTGGGGGGATCTGCACTAGAGTGGTACACTAGGCAGGATCCCAGCAGATGGTTTACGTGGGATGATTTGGCTCAAGCATTCATTGGCCAATTCCAGTACAATCTTGAAATAGTCCCAGACCGCTTATCATTGCTAAAGTTAGAAAAGAAACCCGCCGAAAGTTTCAGAGAATTTGGTTTCCGCTGGAGGGAACAGGCAGCAAGGGTAGATCCGCCCATGAGAGAGAGCGAGATGGTGGATTACTTCCTGCAGACTCTAGAGCCAACCTATTTCGGACATCTGGTGACGTCCGTCGGTAAATCATTCACCGAGGTGATAAAGATGGGGGCTATGATCGAGGAAGGCTTGAAAGCCAACAAGATCATGAGCTATTCAGCTTTGAAAGCCACCACTCAAGCTATCCAAAGTGGTACCGAAGGAGTGCTTGGGAAAAAGAGGAAAGAAGAAGTCACGGCAGTCGAGTCCGGAACATGGTTCAGAAACAGAGGCCCCGCACCCCAGTATAACCCACCACAACCTCACCACCAAAATTACTTCCACAATCCATATAACCACCCGCAACACTACTATCCAGCACCCGATCCCCATTTTACTGTCCATCACGCACAGTTATATGCCACACCTCCCGTCCAGGCACCATGGCGTGCGCCAAATCCACAGAATAATTACCCACCGCCAAGAGCCTATAGAAATCCCACGGGTGCGGGCTTTCGTCCGAACCAAGCATTCAAAAGCGACAAGGCGACAAGGCCAAGGGGAGTCTTACACCAGTCTGTTCCACCGTTTCAAGCAAGTAGGGTTGCTAAATCCGGTCGAGGTTAAGCTACAAAATCCTTTTCCAAAGAATCTGGATCATTCAATAAATTGTGCATACTGCTCAGGATGTCCGGGGCACGACATAGAAAAGTGTTGGTGATTGAAAACAGCCATCCAGGAACTCATCGACACTCGCCGAATTGAGGTCCAGACTCCAGCGGAGCCCAACATCAACCAAAATCCACTTCCAACTCATCATGAGACCAACATGATCGAGTTGGTACGGGTAGAAGAGGGAAAGGAGAAAACCTCTCAGACTGTAATGATGATCAAGTCTAGTGGGGTAGGAATGAAAAGGGGGCCAAACCTTGATGGGTCACTCATTTGCAAGAAGGACGTACAAGAGGCGTTGGAAGCAGAAAGGGGAAATGCAAGCGAAGTACCGGTGAGGCCGGGGGGAGCAAGAATAGTTGTACCATGGGTAGCAACCAAACCCGTCTTGACGGTAGCAGGTGTTCGAGTGGATCCTTTCATCATCAAGCCAGCAATACAATTGCCAATAGTTGATAGCAAAGCCATCCCATGGAATTATGATCGGGTCACGATGACCTACAAAGGAAAAGAAGTTAAAGAGGAAGTCTGCGAAGCGCAAGGGTTGACCCGCTCAGGGAGATGTTTTGCCCCTACGGAATTGAGGAAGACCACTCCGGCAACACTAAAAAAACCGGTAACTGACGAAGAGGCAGAAGAATTCCTGAAAAAGATGAAGATGCATGATTATTCTGTCCTAGAACAGCTGAAGAAGACTCCTGCGCAAATCTCATTGCTGTCCTTGCTGATACATTCTGAAGAACACCGGCAAGCTTTGATGAAAGTTCTGAATGAGGCCCACGTACCTGATAAAATATCGGTGAGTCATTTGGAGAAGATCACCAATAGGATCTTCGAAGCGAATCGGATCACCTTCACCGATGATGAATTGCCTGAGGAAGGCACCAAGCACAACAAGGCTTTATATCTTACGGTAAAGTGTGAGGAGGCGGTGGTTACCAAAGTCCTTGTCGATAACGGGTCCAGTGCTAACATCTGTCCTCTCTCCACACTAAACAAATTGAAAGTGGACATCGACAGGATACGCAAGAACAGCATATGTGTCCGAGGGTTTGATGGAGGAGGCAAAGCATCGGTCGGGGACATAGTGTTAATCTTGACAATCGGACCAGTGGAGTTCACCATGGAATTCCAGGTGCTGGACATGGTAGTTTCGTATAACCTTTTGATAGGACGACCATGGATCCATGCCGCGAAAGCAGTTCCATCCAGCCTGCACCAACTAGTCAAGTTTGGGTGGGACCAACAGGAGATCGTAGTCCATGGAGAGAATGATCTACAGCCAGGCACCATCATCCCCTTTGTTGAGACAGAAGAAGATGTTGGGCCATGGGTGTACCAGATCTGCGATGCGGTATCCGCCAACCGAGTTCCAGAAGGGGAATGCATTCCCAATAACAGAATAATTACTGCAGACGTCATGGTGGCTCATGAAATGTTAAGAAACGGTTTCATACCCGGCAAAGGTTTAGGTGCATCTCTGCAAGGAATCATACAACCGGTATCTGGTGGTCGAAAATGTGGGAACCTTCGGCTTGGGATTCAAGACAACATTAGAGGACATCCAGCGAGCCAAGAGGAATAAGCAGAAGACATGGGTTCTCCCAAAGCCTGTTCCGCACCTTTCCCGATCTTTTGTCAGGGCCGGAGTAAGAGGACATCCGACGACAAAGATTCCCACTCCTATGGTTAGGCCACACGAAGAGTTCTTAAGAAAGTTCGAGGACCTATTCGCAGATGTATGCATGTTAGAGGACGGCAAAGGATCCAGCCATGCCGATATACAGTTTGTGGGATCGAAAGCAAAGTTGAATAATTGGAAGGCTACTCCTCTCCCTGTCCGGAAGGAGTCTTGGTAGTTTGTTTTGGATTGTTTTATTTCGAAATTTTGTGTTGGGATTATCCCCGAATTAAAATCCGTTTGTTTCAGTTCGTTTTGATTTGAGTTCGCAAGTTTGTTTTTCCTTGTACTGTTCCCATTAATGAAATTTGGTTCCTTTCGTTTCTAATTTTGTTTATTTTCCTTCTTTCTACTTTTCTGAGCAGCTTTCTTTCAACTGATCTTAATGATATGGCGTGCTTAAAGATTAATCAACCCAGTCTAGAAAGTCAATCGGGTTTGGAAATAATAACGCATGAAATAAGAGGTGACGAGAATGAATCGGAATACGGCGATGATGAAGCCGTAGAAGAAATCGGGCAAGAATTAAGTCACTTCGAGGAAAAACCCAAACCAAATTTAAATGACACTGAGGCTGTTAACCTAGGGGACACAGATGACGTCAAAGAAACCAGAATAAGTGTCCATATTGAACCCAACCTGAGAGAAGAGTTGATCAAAACACTCATGGAGTTTAAAGACATTTTCGCATGGTCGTACGACGACATGCCAGGACTCCAGCACTGATCTAGTGGTTCACAAATTACCCACTGATCCGGCATATCCTCCCGTCAAGCAAAAACTGCGGAAATTCAAGACGGAGATGAGTGTAAAGATCAAGGAGGAAGTGACCAAGCAGTTGCAGGCAAAAGTCATTCGTGTCACTCGATACCCTGAATGGTTGGCTAACGTAGTACTAGTGCCAAAGAAAGACGGAAAGATCAGAGTATGCGTAGACTACCGCAATCTCAACAAGGCAAGTCCTAAGGATAATTTCCCGCTTCCCAATATCCATATCCTGATTGATAATTGCGCCGGACGTGAAATCGGATCCTTTGTGGATTGCTACGCGGGATATCATCAGATCTTGATGGATGAAGAGGACGCAGAAAAGACGGCTTTTATCACACCGTGGGGGACTTATTGCTACCGGGTGATGCCATTCGGTTTGAAGAACGCAGGGGCAACATACATGAGGGCGATGACTACGGTATTCCATGATATGATACACAAGGAGATTGAAGTATACGTGGATGATGTGATCATAAAATCTAGACGTCAAGAAGACCACGTCGCCGACCTCCGGAAGTTCTTTCAAAGACTTCGAAGATATGATATCAAGCTCAATCCGGCCAAATGCGCATTCGGAGTCCCATCAGGAAAGTTGCTAGGATTCATCGTCAGCCGACGGGGCATTGAGTTGGACCCATCCAAAATCAAGTCCATCCAAGAGTTACCCCCGCCAAGGAATAAAACAGAGGTAATGAGTTTGTTGGGAAGGTTAAATTACATCAGTAGGTTTATTGCTCAGCTTACAGCAACCTGTGAGCCCATATTTCGTCTGTTGAAGAAAGACGCCGCGATAGAATGGACGACAGAATGTCAAGAAGCGTTTGACCAAATCAAAGGGTATTTGTCAAACCCACCCGCACTGGTTCCGCCCGAACCGGGTAGACCCCTGATTCTTTATCTAACGGTTTTGGAGAATTCGTTCGGCTGCGTACTGGGGCAGCATGATCTTACTGGCACGAAGGAACGGGCCATTTACTACCTCAGTAAGAAATTCACAGTCCACGAGGTCAAGTACACTCATCTAGAAAAGACGTGTTGCGCTTTGACTTGGGTAGCCCAAAAGTCGAAACATTATTTGTCTTCTTACACCACTTACCTCATTTCGCGTTTGGATCCGTTGAAGTATATTTTCCAGAAACCTATGCCTACAGGGAGGTTAGCAAAATGGCAAATATTACTTACAGAGTTCGACATCATATACGTGACAAGGACGGCTATGAAAGCTCAAGCCCTAGCCGATCACTTAGCCGAGAATCCTGTTGATGACGGATACGAACCTTTGAGGACGTATTTTCCAGACGAAGAAGTATTGCAAATTGATGGGCTGGAATTAACTGAGGATCCGGGGTGGAAGCTTTTCTTCGACGGAGCGGCGAACACAAAAGGAGTCGGAGTAGGGGTTGTGCTCATCTTTGAAACAGGACATCATTATCCTGTTACTGCTCAACTGCGTTTTCATTGTACCAATAATATGGCCGAGTACGAGGCATGTATCTTGGGGTTGCGATTAGCGGTGGACATGGATGTACAGGACGTCTTGGTCTTGGGAGACTCGGACCTTCTGGTACATCAGATTCAGGGAGAATGGGAAACCAGAGATTTAAAGCTTATCCCGTATCGTCAGTGTTTGCATGATCTGACTAAGCATTTCCGGTCGGTAGAATTCAGACATATCCCGAGGATGCATAATGAGGTTGCCGATGCTCTAGCTACTTTGGCATCAATGTTACACCACCCGGACAAGGTTCGTGTCGATCCGTTACATATTCAGGTTCGGAATCAACATGCTTATTGTGATATGATAGAAGAAGAGATGGATGGTGAGCCATGGTTTCATGATGTCAAAGAATACCTCAGGTTAGGAATATACCCAGAGCAGGCAACCGGAGATCAAAAGAGAGCTATTCGGCGATTGGCGAACGGATTTTTCCTTAGTGGAGGGGTGCTATACAAGAGGACCTCAGATTTGGGATTGTTGAGATGTATAGATGCGAGTCAAGCCACAACAGTGATGACATATATACACTCCGGAGTTTGTGGACCACACATGAGCGGATATGTATTGGCAAAGAAGATTCTTCGAGCAGGATATTACTGGCTCACTATGGAGCGTGATTGTATAAGTTTCGTGCGAAGATGCCATCAGTGTCAGATACACGGAGATTTGATTCATTCTCTGCCAACCGAGTTGCATACAATGGCAGCACCGTGGCCGTTTGTTGCATGGGGTATGGATGTTATTGGACCTATAGAAAATGCGGCTTCCAATGGTCATAGGTTCATTCTGGTAACGATCGACTATTTTACCAAGTGGGTGGAGGCCAAAACCTTCAAATCAGTGACCAAGAAGGCGGTGGTAGACTTCGTACAGTCCCACATCATCTGTAGGTTTGGAATTCCAAAGATAATCATCACGGATAATGGTGCAAATCTTAACAGCGGATTGATGAAATAGGTATGTCAACAGTTCAAGATTACACACCGAAATTCCACACCATATCGTCCCAAAGCAAATGGTGCGGTTGAGGCAGCAAACAAGAATATAAAGAAGATATTGAGGAAGATGGTAGAAGGGTCTAGGCAATGGCACGAAAAGCTACCATTTGCACTGTTGGGTTATCGCACTACCGTCCGGACTTCGGTAGGTGCAACTCCCTACTTGTTGGTGTACGGAACTGAAGCAGTAATACCAGCAGAAGTGGAAATCACATCCCTCCAAATTGTCGCTGAAGCCAAGATTGACGATGATGAGTGTGTCAAAACCCGATTAGAGCAATTGAGCTTGATCGATGAAAAGAGATTGACAGCAGTATGTCACGGCCAATTGTATCAAAAGAGAATGGCAAGAGCATATAACAAGAAGGTACGTCCCAGGAAATTTTGAAGTGGGACAACATGTGCTGAAGAGAGTTCTACCACATCAGGCCGAAGCGAAAGGCAAGTTCGCTCCAAATTGGCAGGGACCATTTGTTGTGACTAGGGTATTATCCAACGGCGCGCTATGTCTAACTGATATTGAGGGAAGATGCACTGATATGGCTATCAATTCTGATGCGATCAAGAGATATTATGTGTAATTCTTTAATGTAGTTGTCGACGTTTGGTTTCGTTTGTGTGTATTTTGGCATTTTTCGGAGAATGAAATGACAGAGGCAATTTTTTCTACTACCCAAACACTTTAACCCTTGTTTCCCTTTTGAGCCTTAATTATTCTTTCATGTACCCTCTTTCGGAATCATCAAGGAAGATGTGTAACAAAATAGAAAAGAAACGAAGAAAAGACACAAGAAAAAGCGAACTACGTTCGACCTGATTCCTCAAGAAGGATACATAGGCGCCACACGGCTCGGTCATAATAAAATAAAAAATCAAAGATTCCCCAAGCAACAAAACTGGGGCAGAAGTCATTGTTTCGTTTGAAAAGATGGTATGGATTCCGAAAGTTGTAATGAGCTAACCATTGAGGTGAAACCTCTTTTCTTTAGCCTCACGCACGAAAGCCACATTAATGACCGAAAAAGACCTCTCGATCAGTATTAGAGAAATGCCAAGTCATGCAAATGAAAGCCAAAAGCGACACTCCGATCCTCGATTGAATCCAGGATGCACAAGCCGAAAAGGGATAATGCTTTAGAGGGAATCTCGTGGACGATACCCCAGCCTGGAAAGAAAGCAAAATGAGAGAGCCTTAACGGTGAAAACCCTCGCGGGCACCTTGGGGCGAAGAAAGCTGAGAGAAATAGAATGAGAGAGTCTTACGGTGAAAACCTTTACAGGCACCCTAAGGCGACGGGAGGTCGAGAGAAATGAGAGAATCTCATTAGTGAAAACCCTTTGAAGGGCACTATGAGGTGACAAGGCGAGATGGTTACAAGGTGTCTGCATGAGACAAGGTTAGGACATTCGTTTGCTTCTAGCAAAACGCGGCCATCAGAAAGTGATTGACATAAATAGACTGGGTAGATTAATCTCAAAGGCGCGGCATAACCATTGGACCAGTTACACATTCAGATAAGGTTTTCCCAGTTTTGAGCTCAGAAAAGTTTTCCCTTTCTATTGTCATTCGCGGTCAGCATTCTTTATCTATCATTTTTCTTTTCATTTTTTTTCAAAAATTGACTTTTCAAAGCTTATTACCAAGTCTCCCAAAGCGGTACAATGAAGATGAATAGGCGTGGAACGAGGCAATAAGGCAAAGGTCATTCCGATATTAAGGTTGGAACGACAGGTTGATTGAAAGGTTCACGGGAATTATGGAGTACGATGGACACATATTACACATCCAGAAGACGATTTCTCACAACCGATCATCGACTAAAAGGGTCGGACCAGACCGAAAGTTGGAATAAAAGGAGAAATGAGGGACCATCTGCGGAAAGAGCAGCATCCCCAGCAAGTGACAACGTCGTCCCCAAAAGTTCGAGGGAGGCCAAGCAGCTGAAAGAGTGGCACGACCACTCACTACGTTTTGAAACTAACAATGTTTCTTTGATTTAAAGCAGGAAAAGAGGGTTCGTCGGCGGAAAAGCATGCCACCTAGAAGTTTATCAAAATGGGGCAGAAAATTTTCTCATGTTGCGAAAATATTCTTGAAAGCAAATACCCAGTGGATAAGGATAGAAAGCAACACACGATTTTGGGAAATACCAGTTTCGAGCATAATAGTTTTGAAAGAGGCCCGACAATGCGAGGAAGTGATCTTTGAGCCGGTATCATCCCCAGCAGTTGTTGGAGAAACGAAAAACTGACTTCGAGATTTCCCCAGTAGCATTATATCCTACAAGTTTTCAAGGGAGCAAAGCGCGAGCCCCGAAGGAGGTCTGGGAAGAAGGAAGAGGAAAAGAGGTCCCCCGCCAGGGTAATCCTCAGTTAATGACATTTCGACCCCCGGCGAATCCAAGAGAGAATGAAGGATGAAGGAAATAAAGAATACCTCCCCAGCAGCATCATCACCAGCAGGTGAGTGAACAGTTCCGAATATATCTCTAGCAGCCACAGGAAAAATATCACGACCCAGTGGGAAAGCAATTCCAAGACGAGGTAATCCAGAAGAAAAGGGTAGCCCAAGAGACGATGCAAGAAGAAGAAAATGGTACAGGAAAACAAAAGAAAGCGATAAAGGATGGGATGAAATTAGTGAGTCGTAGTTAAAGTCAGGGAGCCCGCCTGAAGAATGGAGTGGCGATTTATTTTGAAGTTGTAGTTGAATTCAGGGAGCCCGCCTGAAGAATGGAGTGGCGATTTATTTTGAAGTTATAGTTGAAGTCAGGGAGCCCGCCTGAAGAATGGAGTGGCGATTTATTTTGAAGTTGTAGTTGAAGTCGGGAGCCCGCCTGAAGAATGGAGTGGCGATTTAATGTTGAAGTTGAAGTCAGGGAGCCCGCCTGAAGAATGGAGTGGCGATTTATTTTGAAGTTGTAGTTGAAGTCAGGGAGCCCGCCTGAAGAATGGAGTGGCGATTTATTTTGAAGTTGTAGTTGAAGTCAGGGAGCCCGCCTGAAGAATGGAGTGGCGATTTATTTTGAAGTTGTAGTTGAAGTCAGGGAGCCCGCCTGAAGAATGGAGTGGCGATTTATTTTGAAGTTGTAGTTGAAGTCAGGGAGCCCGCCTGAAGAATGGAGTGGCGATTTATTTTGAAGTTGTAGTTGAAGTCACGGAGCCCGCCTGAAGAATGGAGTGGCGATTTAATGTTGAAGTTGAAGTCAGGGAGCCCGCCTGAAGAATAGAGTGGCGATTTATTTTGAAGTTGTAGTTGAAGTCAGGGAGCCCGCCTGAAGAATGGAGTGGCGATTTATTTTGAAGTTGTAGTTGAAGTCAGGGAGCCCGCCTGAAGAATGGAGTGGCGATTAAATGTTGAAGTTGAAGTCAGGGAGCCCGCTTCCAGTAGGAAAGCAATTCCGAAACAAGGTAATTTAGAAGAAAGGATGGCCCAAGAAGCGATGCAGGAAGAAGAAAGTGGTACAGGAAGCAAAGGAAGGCGACATGGATGAGATGGAGTTAATGAGTTGATGATTGAAGTTAGGGAGCCTACCTGAAGAATGGAGTGGCGAGTTAGTTATTAAGTTATAGTTGAAGTCAGGGAGCCCGCCCGAAGAATGGAGTGGCGATTTATTTTGAAGTTGTAGTTGAAGTCAGGGAGCCCGCCTAAAGAATGGAGTGGCGATTTATTTTGAAGTTATAGTTGAAGTCAGGGAGCCCGCCTGGAGAATGGAGTGGCAATTTAGTTTTGAAGTTGTAGTTGAAGTCAGGGAGCCCGCCTGAAGAATGGAGTGGCGATTTATTTTGAAGTTGTAGTTGAAGTCGGGGAGCCCGCCCGAAGAATGGAGTGGCGATTTTATTTTGAAGTTATAGTTGAAGTCAGGGAGCCCGCCTGAAGAATGGAGTGGCGATTCATTTTGAAGTTGTAGTTGAAGCCAGGGAGCCCGCCTGAAGAATGGAGTGGCGATTTAGTCTTGAAGTTGTAGTTGAAGTCAGGGAACCCGCCTGAAGAATGGAGTGGCGATTTATTTTGAAGTTGTAGTTGAAGTCAGGGAGCCCGCCTGAAGAATGGAGTGGCGATTTATTTTGAAGTTGTAGTTGAAGTCAGGGAGCCCGCCTGAAGAATGGAGTGGCGATTTATTTTGAAGTTGTAGTTGAAGTCAGGGAGCCCGCCTGAAGAATGGAGTGGCGATTTAATTTTGAAGTTGTAGTTGAAGTCAGGGAGCCCGCCTGAAAAAGGGAGGGGCGATTTATTTTGAAGCAGTTGAGTGTAACGGAAATCCCCAGCATGAATTCGAGTTCATAATCAAAAGGAAGGCAACAAGGATCAGAAAGATGGGTTCAGACTTCGAAGGAGAATAGTTCAAAGATCACAAAGAGGGATCAATGGTCGGAGTTCGGCAATCAAGATAGGCCGAAATAACAATTGTCAGAGGAGAAGAAGCATGTGAAGAAACATCAGAGACAGCAAGATGGCAAGGAACATGACAAAATCAAGTTAAAAAAAAAGGATAGATAAGATTTCGCAATGCTGTAATTTAGTCTAACTTCTTATTTTTCGTTTAGCACGATGTAATAAGGAGATTAGTTAAGAAGTGGCGTCAGCAACAACAACAGCAACAGCAAGATCACAACAGTCATGGTAGTCCCAGCTACCGAAACTTCCCGAACTACATTGACCTGATTCCCTTTTAGCCCGGGATATGTAGGAGACCTTCTGAAGCAAAGGTTCGGTCAAGCTTTTCCAAAAATGCTTCACACGGAGTACTCGAATGGGCAAAAATCGCTCGTATTCGCTCACTTATCTTTGCACGAAAAACTCTTTATGTTTCCGCGCAAAGAGTGGCAGCTGTGAGCACGTGATTTTTACCCTATATGATGATTACTCCCAAAAATTCAAAATAAAATATTTTGTGTTATTTTTCTCTTAATTGTTTGAGTCTGTGTGTGCGTGTTTATTTGTTAAGTTAAGAACATACAAAATATATTGTGTTTGCACTCTTAGGATTTAAGTTTACAACTAAAAGTAATTAGAATGATTTGACGAAAATGGAAAATAACAAAATATGTATTTTTGCATTTAATGTTTAAAGTCTAGTTGTGCGGTTTGTGTTTAATTGATGTTTAATTGAGTGTTAATTGTTAGCATACCTTAATTAGCATTTCTCATAATTTAATTGATTTTTGTGGTATAATTAGAAAATTTGTTTTAATAAATAGGGGGCTAAATTAAAGAGATAAAGAAAATAGATGGCCAGATTTGGGCCATCTCCAGTCCAACCAAAAACACCAGGCCCAACAATGTCTCCCCCAGTCCAAACCCAAATTAAATCAGGTCGACCCAGCCTCTCCCACTTCACCAAAACGACGCCGTATTCACGTAAGGATCAATCATAGCCATTGAAATCTTATGATCCAACGGCTCAGAATAATTCAGCATTTTAATATACCCAAAAATAATTCAAAACCCTAATTCACCTACATCTCTCCTTCTCCAGAGAGATCCGCCGCACTCCGTCGGCCGGAAATCGTCTCCGCCGGTGGCAGTAGGCCAAACGCTCCCATTTTTACACCACAACACTCCCATAACCTCCCCATTCCAAATCCACGGACCATTTACCTCGAATCACCCTCTAGCTTCTCGAATCTTCAATCGAAGATTCGAGTCCAAACTCAACCTACACCAAACACCCCCAAACTCTCCCCAAACACTTCCCTAGCCTCCCTCGTCACCAAACCATAGTTGGTTGTGTTCGAATCCGGCCGGAACTAGTCAAGACCCAAAACCGAATTCAAGAACCCTAGAAATCAAATTAGGGATTTGGGGTCCAAAATCAAAACGAATTGGGGTCTAATAGACCTTAATTACGATGTTTTCATTTGAAAACATTTCGATTAAGTTCTGTTAGACTCCAAAATCCAAATTTGAGCCAAATCCGAGATTGGTCCGGGGTTCGTTCGAGCTTTGATTTCTTCTTTCATGGTATTGTTTTTCTCTCTTCTTATATTCGTTTTATTGTGTGAATGTTTTATATTTTTTCTCTTTAAATTTTTTGTTCTTCTTCTCCGAATTCAAAGACCTTTATTCGGTCAATTGTTTCTGATTTGTTTGTATGAATATGTTAGTTATAGAATACGTATTCGCGTCGATTAGCGACGTCAAATAATTAGCTTCGTATTTGTCCGGCATTGGCCGAGAATTCTTTGATTCACTGTTTTATCAATCGATTGTTATTAATTGTACGCGTTGCAATCGATTATATGAACATTGCTAGTTCATTTCTATGTATCTATAACCTTGATAGTTCAATAGGAGGTTGTCCGATAAGCCTTGGCCCCTGTTGAATTAAAATTCTCAGTTATCTGGGATTTTTTTAAATTTAAGTTGAATTGGGTATAGCTGGTAGTTTAAGGAATAAGAAATTAACATTTAGAGTGCATTGCACATGGCAATAAGTTGGTAGAACCTGCTGGACAGCAGGTTGTTCCATTTGTTTTGCCTTTAAGAATTAGTTAATTGGTGAATCCATACTTAGACAACTAAAAAGTGGGAAAAGGGAGAATAACATGGGTTAAAACAGATCTGAAACCATTAAAAATGGTCTTGTGTTTTGAGTTTGAAGGCTATAAAAGGGGACATTTGGAAGCATTCTAGGGGGAGAGAAAAAAACATTGAGAATATTAGAAATACACACTAACACTCACAGAGATTAATACTCAGACAGAGAACACTGTGTATACACATTCACAGCATAGATACTCACATACACTCATACAAATACACATAAGTATTCACTGCCTGCTGTGGTTCTCCTGCTGTGGCTTTTGTTATTTTGTTGCTGCTGTTATTGTTGTGCTGTTGTTGTTGTGGCTGTTGTTGTTGAGGCTGTTGTTGTCGAGGCTGTTGTTGTTGTTCTGTTGTTCTGCTGCTGTTCTTCTGTTGAGGCTGTTGTTGTTGAGGTTGTTGTTGTCGAGGCTGTTGTTGTTGAGGTTGTTGTTGTCGAGGCTGTTGTTGTTGAGGCTGTTGTTGTTGTGGTTGTTGTTGTTGTTCTGTTGTTCTGTTGCTTTTGTTCTGTTGCTGTTGTTCTGTGGCTGATATTGTTGCGGCTGTTGTTGTTGTCCTATTGCTGCTGTTGTTCTGTTGCTGTGGTTATTGTGTCTTACTGCTGCCTGCAACTGACCTCCCTTCATTGTAATTGCCAGGTACATATTTCGAACCTAGGTTGATATATCAACTCTTGCCAAAGATATGAATCAAAAAATGGAAGCTGTTTTTTTTTAGTTGATGTTATCCTATGTTAAAAGCTTATACATTTCATTATGTAGACTTGTTATGATTTGATTGTACCGCAATTGAACTAAGGATTACTCTTAACTAAGTATTCTTGTATGAGTTGTTTTCTGTTACTCCTTAGGTTATCTTATGTAATTGAAATGTTAATTTATTATTCGAGTTAATATATGTACTAGGGGATTATGAATTACAGTAAAAACTTAATTTGATCTTTCCTTATTGATTATCTTTGATTAGTCTTTATCATTGGCATATTTCAACAGTTAGCTAGTGTTAACAATAGACAAGATATGTCGCGAATTAGTCTCCCATCTTGGCTCATAATCACAGAAATTTATGTTTCAATCCTTAATGCTAAGTTTAGTCTAGATCACTTGAATTGATATCCTATCATTAAGAAATGACTACTGTCAATTGTCATCTTGAAGTCATCTTTAGCAACATTTAGAAGGATTATTAAAATCTAGCTTCGAACTCATGTAAGTTGGAATCGATAGGTTTAACATATTCGAAGTGCGAATCAATATAATAAGGTCAAGAATATTAATCCAACAGGTTTGAAACATGCTAGTTGAGTTCACGTCAAAGTTTAGTGAACTTTCGAATAAGTATTAGTAATTAAGGTAAGCTTTAGTTTCCAATAGTTGCAATTAATTAATCCCAATGGTTTATTCTTCTAACGATATGGGTTCAAGTTAGTTACAAGATAATTAGCTTCTCTTTAAAAATACTACCCGTCAATTCTGTATTTTTATTTATAATTTCAATTTCAGTAGTATTCTTTTCGGTAACAATGGTCTTAAGTTGGTAACTAATGAATGATTTTTTTAGTATATAATTAATTAAGATTTTTTTTAACTTTATTTTTAGAGATAAATTTAAACGGAAAAATGTAGTCATCATAGGATTTTCTTTTAAACATAAGACGAGCCCTGCTAAATAACGTATAAACCATGGAGCCCTCAATTAATTGTAATGAAAACCTTAGACTCGGAAGGACCGTTTAGTGAATTTCACGGTCCTTTCCCCAAAGTTAAACGACACGATAGACTCTTTAGGCATGACTTTAACAAAATATTTTCCTAAATACGGGTGCGCATTTATGTGACCCAAATCTTACTCTCGGCGAAACTGAAATATATTAAAGTCGCAGGCGTACTGGTTGCGGTGTGACTCGAAATGTATTTTCGTGGCGTTGCAATTCTTCCAAAAATTAAAAAGCGGAATATAAGAGCACATGAATAAAAAATATATAAAGAAATCAGATAGAAACAAAAATTGCAGTTGAGCGACCGTGATAAAACCATGGAATCCGGGAGTGCCTAACACCTTCTCCCGGGTTAACAGAATTCCTTATCCAGGTTTCTAATTTCGCAGACTGTAATACAAAGTCATAAAATTCCTCGGTTCGGAGTTAAAACCGGTGACTTGGAACACCATTATTTTCCCAAGTGGCGACTCTGAACTAAATAAATAAATCCCATTTCGATTGTCCTTTAATTGGAAAAACTCCTACGCGCTCTCGCGAGTAAGCGTAAAAAGGAGGTGTGACAATGCACAGTGTGTTCAGGCCTTATCTGGACTCATTCGTGATTGTCTTCATTGATGATATTCTAGTATTTTCTCGGAGCCGGGAAGAGCACGAGCAGCATTTGAGGATAGTGCTTCAGATTCTGAGGGAGAAGCAGCTTTATGCCAAGTTCTCTAAATGTAAATTCTGGTTGAGTTCAGTGGCATTCTTGGGCCACGTGGTGTCGAGAGATGGTATTCGAGTAGATCCGAGGAAGGTGGAGGCCGTGCAGGGTTGGCCCAGACCCTCCTCCGCTACTGAGATTCGCAGTTTCCTTGGTTTGGCGGGCTATTACCGTCGTTTCGTAGAGGGGTTCTCTTCGATTGCAGCACCTATGACCAGATTGACCCAAAAGGGTGCCCCTTTCCAGTGGACGGACGAGTGTGAGGCGAGCTTTCAGAAGCTCAAGACAGCTTTGACTTCGGCCCCTATATTGATGCTGCCTACAGGTTCGGGGTCCTATACTGTATATTGTGATGCCTCACGAGTTGGACTCGATGCGGTATTGATGCAGGACGGTAGGGTGATTGCCTACGCGTCGAGACAGCTGAAGGTGCATGAGAAGAATTACCATGTTCATGATTTGGAGCTATCTGCCATTGTTCACGCCTTGAAGATTTGGCATCATTACTTATATGGGGTTCCTTGTGAGATCTACACTGATCACCGGAGCTTGCAACACTTGCTTAAGCAGAAGGACCTGAATATGGGCCAGAGAAGATGGTTGGAGTTACTAAAAGACTATGATATTACCATTCTCTATCATCCGGGCAAGGCGAATGTGGTTGCGGATGCCTTGAGTCGTCGGGCAGAGAGTTTGGGGAGTTTAGCATATCTACCAGCTTCGGAGAGGCCTATGGCGATGGATGTTCAGGCTTTGGCCAGGCAGTTTGTTAGACTGGATCTTTCGGAGCCCAGCCGGGTTCTAGTTTGTGTGGTTTCTCGGTCTTCTCTATTTGACCGCATCAGGGAGCGTCAGTTCGACGACCCTCATTTGCTTGTCCTTCGGGATAGAGTTCGGCGTGGTGATGCTCGAGATGTTACCATCGGGGATGATGGAGTCATGAGGATGCAGGGGCGTATCTGTGTGCCCAATGTAGATGATCTTTGAGAGCAGATTCTAGCAGAGGCCCATAGCTCGCGGTATTCCATCCATCCAGGAGGCGCGAAGATGTATCAGGACTTGAAACCGCATTACTGGTGGAGGATGAAGAGGGATATAGTTGATTATGTTTCCAGATGCCTCAACTGCCAGTAGGTGATGTATGAACATCAGCGTCCCAGTGGATTGATGCAGCAGATTGAGATTCTAGAGTGGAAATGGGAGCGCATCACCATGGACTTTGTATCTGGGCTTCCACGGACTGTTAGGAAGTTTGATTCCATTTGGGTTATTGTGGATCGGCCGACCAAGTCCGCCCATTTTATACCGGTGAGCACTACTTATTCATCGGAGCGACCGGCGGAGATCTATATCAAGGAGATAGTTCGGCTGCATGGTATTCCAGTTTCCATCATTTCAGATAGAGGCACTCAGTTCACTTCACGGTTCTGGAGAGCCGTACAACAGGAGTTGGGTACTCGGGTGGAGCTGAGCACAACGTTTCATCCCCAGACTGATGGTCAGTCCGAGCGCACTATTCAGAATTTTGGAGGATATGCTCCGTGCGTGCGTGATTGAGTTTGGAGGTTCATGGGATCACTTCTTGCCACCGGCGGAGTTTGCTTATAACAACAGCTACCAGTCTAGTATTCAGATGGCACCGTATGAGGCCCTATATGGTAGGAGGTGCAGGTCTCCCGTGGGTTGGTTTGAGCCGGGCGAGGCCAGGTTGCTAGGTACCGATATGGTTCGGGATGCTATGGACAAGGTCAAGGTGATTCAGGACAAACTTCGTGCAGCCCAGTCTAGACAGAAGAGTTATGCGGACAAGAAAGTTCGCGATGTGGCTTTTATGGTTGGCGAGCGGGTTCTGCTTCGAGTCTCGCCCATGAAGGGCATTATGAGGTTTGGGAAGAAAGGAAAGCTGAGTCATACGTTTATTGGCCCTTTTGAGATTTTGAGGCGTGTTGGGGAGGCTGCTTACGAGTTGTCCTTACCTCCTAGTTTAGCTGGAGTTCACCCCGTATTTCATGTCTCCATGCTCCGGAGATAAGATGGTGACCCGTCGCATGTGTTGGATTTCACTTCTGTTCAGCTAGACAAGGATCTGGCTTATGTTGAGGAGCCAGTATCCATTCTAGACAGGCAAGTCAGAAAGCTAAGGTCAAAGAACATCGCTTCGGTAAAGGTTAAATGGCGGGGCCAGCCGGTCGAGGAGGCGACTTGGGAGACTGAGCAGGATATGCGCAGCCAGTACCCTCATCTTTTCACTACTCCAGGTATGTCTTCTATGCTCGTTCGAGGATGAACGAATCTTTTAAGTGTGGGAAGATGTAACGACTCGGTCGGTCATTTTAGAAAATTACGCCCCAATCCCCAATTTAACTGTTCCCCTAAGTTCATTTCTGCTATCGTGGTTTGCCGGGAGAGTCGGTTCTGAAATTTGGAGCATTTTGGGACACTTAGTCCCTAAATGAGAGCTTTAAAGCTAGAAAATGGTCCGTAGCTGGAACACAGAAATCCGATGGTTCCATTAGCTCCGTTAGGTGATTTCAGGGTTGAGAGCGCGTTCGGAATGTATTTTGGAGGTCCATAGCTCGATTAGGCTTGAAATGCCGAAGGTTGAAATTTCGGTGAATCCGAACGATAGGTGAGATTTTGATCCGGGGGCCGGAATGGAATTCCAACAATTTCTGTAGCTTCGTTATGTGATTTCGGATATGTCCGCAAATTTTCAGGTCATTCGGATGTCGTTTGGTCGGGTTTTAGATCAAATGTGCAATTCTTAAAGTTTTAAGAAATTTAGGCTTGAATTCGATGTGAATTATGGGTTTTGATGTTGTTAGACGTGTTTTTATGATTGGAACAAGTTCGAATAAGGTATTAGGATGTGTTGGTGTGTTTGGGTGAGGTCCCGGGGGCCTCGGGGTGATTTCGGATGGTTAAACGGGAGAAAACATGAAAAAATTGCAGGTTTGGGTTCTGTTCTGTTGTTTTCGCTCCTGCGGAAATGGGAGCGCAGGAGCGAGTCCGCAGGAGCGGACAAGTGAACGCAGGAGCGGAAGTGATCGCTGAAGCGGATCCTGGTCCGCAGAGGCGGCATCGCTGATGCGGAAAGAGGATCGTAGAAGCGGTCCAGGGTCGCGAAGGGGAGTTCCGCAGAAGTGGAATATTGACCGCTTAAGCGAGTCCGTAGTAGCGGACTCCGAGGCGCGGAAGCGGAATGTTCCGCAGGAGCGGAAGAGATTTCACAGAAACGGCCTCGCGGAAGCGACCCTAGGCTCGCAGAAGCGGAATGGGCCAGCCAGGCCTGGGGTTCGCAGAAGCGACCACGTGGTCGCAGAAGCGGTTCCGCAGAGGCGGAAATGGTCAGCAGAAGCAAAAATTGCAGAAGATTAATTGTATCAGAAGTTAGAAAATTTCAGAAACATTTCACACATTTGGGGTCTCAACTTAAGAGGCGATTTGGGCAATTTTTGAGGGAGATTCAAGGGAAATCATCAGGTAATCATCTATGGACTCATCTTATGATTAGTATTGATAATATTATGCAATTATATCATGAAAATGGAGGAATTTGGGGTACTTTATGGAGGATTTAGCCCTAGGCTTGAACTTTAGAAAATCAAGGTTTTGAAAGGACAAATGGAGTCCGAATTTGGTAATTCTTATATGCTTAGATTCGTATTGAGACGAGGGTCCCGAATATATAACATTCGTGATTTTTCGATAAGCATACCGAAAGTCGGGTTTTGGCAAGTTGTGGGTTTTGGTGTATTTTGAGTTATTTTGATTGGGTAATGCCCAATTGGCCTATTTTGATGTGATTCTATTGATTTTTATCAGATACTACACTTGTGGAGGTCGACATTCGCGGCAAGAGAGTTGTTTCTTAGCGGTTTTGTACCGGAGTTGAGGTAAGTGACTTGTCTAACCTCGTGTGGGGGAACTTTCACCCCTAGGATATTATGTGATAGTTTAAATGCCTTGTATGCGAGGTGACGGGCGTGTACATGCGCTGGTGGTTGAACACATACTTTACTTAAAAATGTTCGATGAGTGATATTCCTGCTTTTAGCTGTTAAATTGATATTCTTACCTGGTAGTAATTAGAAAAGCATGATTAGGTAGTATTTCACTGTCTAGTTGCCTAATTGTCTTATTTGAACTTCTTGATAATTATTGGTACCATTCTTCGATAAAGTTATAGTTAAGCATATTATATTCTCTGTGTATTCTTTTATTTGCTGTGTTTGTGGACTGCAGGTTCAATTCTCGGAGACCCAAGGCTGTGGGTTCGATTCCTAGAGACCCGGAGTGATATTGGTAGGGACTACGGGTTCGATTCCCGAGATCCTGAGTTATTTGTAGGGACTACGGGTTCGATTCCCGAGATCCTGAGTTATTGGTAGGGACTGCGGGTTCGATTCTCGAGATCCTGAGTTATTGGTAGGGACTGCGGGTTCGATTCCCGAGATCCCGAGTTACTTGTAGGGACTGCGGGTTCGATTCCCGAAGATCCTGAGTTATTGATTTATCATTGAGATATGGGCTGCGGGTTCGATTCCCGGAGACCCAGAGGTACTGTCAATGGGACTGTGGGTTCGATTCCCACAGGTCCTGGACTTGTTTTATTGAGTTAGTTATTTGTTGTTAGCTTAATTGTAGGCGGTTGCAGTAATCATCTTATTGTTGTTATTTTGGAAATTACTATCATTTAAACTGCTTATTATTGTTCTCATCATTATATTATTGTTTCTCAGTAGGGCCCTGACCTTCGTCGTCACTACTCTATCGGGGTTAGGGTTGGCACTTACCGAGTACCGCCGTGGTGTACGCATGCTACTCTTCTGCACACTTTTGTTGTGCAGATCCAGGTACATCAGAGCAGGCTTGTGCTAGGTGATTCCGTAGCTTTCTGGGAGACCTCGAGGTATGATCTGCTACGTCCGCGGATCCCGAGGCTTTCCTTCTATTCTGATAGTACTAGTTGACATTTTTCCTTCACTTCATTGTTAGATACTCTTTACACATAGAGCCACAGTTGTATATTTTCTTTTAGTCTGTATTACCGTGGGATTCCGGATCTTGGTAGCATTTTATTCATTGTGTTGAAGGATGTATGTGCCAAGCGGCAGGGATTACATATCTTTTTATGCCATCTTTCCGCTGTTTCTTATTTAAGTGTTCATAGCTTGTATATTTCGCAACGTATTAGGCTTACCTAGTCGTGGGGACTGGGTGCCATCACGACATGTTCACGATGGGTGAACTAGGGTCGTGACAGTATCTCCCCTTCTTTTGTGGCTTATCGGAACGGGCATTTCTCCGACTTTTGAGTCTTACTGCCTTGTCCTTGAGGTGGTTAACCTTCGCTCTTTGATGGAGGTATCCTCCTACTGATCCACCCATTTTCAATTTCCTCTTGCTCGGGAATATCCTTCTGGACACTAGCCTTGCGTTTGTTCCCTCCTGACTTATACCACTTGGGTGTACCAATCAGATTCTGTCTTGCATAATTGGAAAGCTGATGGCGAATTTTGAAGTCATTTCTAATTTGTTTTGACCAAACAGACTCTACTGGGAAATTTATTATGAAATAAGAAAGATAAAAGGAAACAAAAATAGAAGACAAAGAAAATATGGCTTTCTAACAAAAGAAACTATAAATAAAACCCTATCAAATGCGGATACTGACTCTAATGGTCATGACATGCACATATGGCCTATCCTCCGTCGTCAATCGTCTTTCAAGATTTCTGTCTGGTGATTTCCATCTGACTCTTAATCTTTATTCGACTTGTAGTGCTCGAAGGGTTTTCACTATCAAGCCTCTCTTATTTTGATTTTTCTCTCAGCTTTCATCGCCTTATGGTGCCCGTGATGGTTTTCACCGATAAGACTCTCTTATTTGTATTACTCTTCAGCTGGGGATTTAGGGTGCTACTGCTAAGACTCTCTCATATTTATTCTGCTGGAAATCAGAGTCTTTTCTGCTGAGAATCAGAGTGTTATGTTTTGATAGGACTCTCTCACTCGCCTGCCGTGGCATCTTTTGAAGACTTATCGGAAGGTCTTTCTTTGGACCGTAATGTGGGATTTAGATATGGCTAGAAAGAAATGGTATTAAAGGCTCAAAATAATTCAACTTTGGGTTCACAATTTACAACTTTCGGACCCAGATTTATTTATAATAAACACAATTATTTGCCCCAATTTCTTGCTTGGGGATTTTTTAATTTTATTTACACTATGACCGAGCCGTGAAGCACCTACGTATCCTCTTTGAGGAATCAGGTCAAACGTAGTTCCCAATTCCTCGTTTTTTCAAGTTTCTCTCTTTCATTCATTTTCTTTTCCTTTTTTTTTCTTTTTTCTTTTCTTGTTTTCTTCTTTTCTCCTCTTTTTCTATGTGTTGCTTTGCTACTGAGTCCGAATGAGGGGTATGAAAGAAAATACATAAGGCTCAAAGGGTTAACAAAGGATAAAGTGCTTGGGTAGCTGAACAAAATGCCTTCGTCATTCCAATCTTCAAAACATGTCAAGTGCAAACAATACAATCAAACATTCATCATATCTTTTAGAGCACTGTTGTGCAACACTCTCATTTTCATTATTATGAACGACCCATGTCAATTTGGCCAGCTTGCATTTACGGTTTTCTTCCTATTTTGCGTGCCCCAGTTTCACATGACTCGGGCTCCAAATGATCTCATTATGTTCTTATTTTCCTTTAAATGTCACGATCACCATTCCAATGGTTCATGATTAACTTTAGTCCTATAGCTGTGCGCGTGTTATGTCACTATAACCGGCGTTTGAACAAAAGACAAATATAAAGATAAAAAGAACTTAGACAAAGAAGATGACTGGGGTCACAAAAGATTGAATGTTTCATTAACGGCGAAATGGTTCAATAACAAAACAAACCAAAGTACAACACTGAAATGAAACTTTGGCAAAACCTAAGCAAACTGATACAACAAAGATGGAAGAATAAGAGGGTCTGACCACAAGACAAAATTCGGATTACAACCCTGAAAATAACCCGGACAACAGAAATGACAACAAAATAAACCACCAAAACTCCTCCCAATTACCAAACAAGGCATCTTAACCAGCAAATTTCACACCAAGATTGTTGGGATTTTCACAAGTCTTTATCGCGTTATTTTGAGGAAATGGCTTCCGGGTTACCTCTGCCGGCTTATTCTTACAATCAATCATCCCTGCCATATGCGTCTCGTTATGCACTGGAGAGGGACTTTGGCCAGTGTTTGTTGAATTTGGATTTGGCATGACAATGTTGCCTGTATTGATAAGCTTTTGAATTGCATTCTTTAGACTCCAACATGCCTCTATGTCGTGTCCCAGGGCATCTAAACAGTATGCGCATCTTTGAAAAAGATTAAACTTCTTCGGAAGAGGATTCAGCATCTTTATCTCAATCGGCTTCAACATGCCCAATTTCCTTAGCCTCTAGAACAAGCTGGCGTATGATTCTCACAAAGAGGTGAGAGGCTTTTCTCGTTTCAGTAGCCTCTCATTTCTAAAGGCCTGATTTGGCCTAAAACCTGATCCGTGGGGTTTCTGGTATGCCTGTGGGGAGAAGTAGGGGCCATGAGAATTACAAGGATATCCATGGGTTTGATGGAGGGCCTTTAGCAAAGACGGCCACTGGACCTTGTCGTTGGGGAGGTTCAACCAGCGGGCTCTTTCTGGGGTCCTGGTGAGCAACCTCGGTGGGGTAATGTTGGGCAACATGAGCTTTGGGTGGGTGTTTATTGTCGGGAACAGTGGATATGACTGGAGGGAACTCCTGAGAAAAGATAGATGGATACCGAGTGATGGAGCTATTGGGGTGGCTGAAAAAGTTGTGGGTATATATGGGGAGTACGGGGGATCATCTGGCATTGCGCTCGGTGTTTGGGTAAGGACAGAGTCCAGGAAGCTAGGTGGTGGAGAGGGTGGTTCTTTCCCATTCATCCATGCCCGATACATGTCCGCCACATGTTGTCTCAACATTGTGACCTCTTCTACTAACTCGTGATTCCGTTCAACCAGTTGTTGTCGGGTATCAGTACCAACCCCCTTGGTCTTGAGATTCTCTGCCATGCTCTTTTGCCTCTGGTTTTTTTTTGCAGGGAGGAAGTATCACAACCAACCACCTTAATTGTATTAACAATTCAAAACAAAATATGTTAGAAATTGACTCATTCGGTTCCCCTTATTAACAACATCTTTTTTTTTCTTTTTAGTTGCGGTCGAATCTTATGGAGATTGCCTACGTATCATGACCCCGCATGAATCAGACCTTGCGTAGTTCATCCATGAAAGGACAATAATAATAAAACATTATTCTTTACAGGAATTTTCAATTTTCACAATAAAACAAACTTGATTACAAAGTTTTAAAAACTAGCCATACTAACAGATGTTGTTGAAAAGAAATACTTACGGACTTGAAAATCGAACACCATATGATCTAGTTAAAAGAAATAAAAAAAATACTAGTAGATTCTTCTCTGTTTGCCAATTTCAACCAAATGGCTATTTCTGCAAACGTGGACCTTTCTCAACTCCATATGAATTTTGAGGCCGGGAAGGATTTCTTTACAAACTTGTCCACTCTTTTACGAAGACAGCCTTTCGACAACTGAAAGATGCTATAAGGATATCTCGGCAAGAACGATTTAAAACACTGCTGAAACTAGCTTGGCTTATTTTGACAAAAAATTCAAGCAATTACTTGCCATTGACTCTTTTTTTTTTCAATTAAAATAAAAGACATGATTTTGTAAACACGGCCTTTCAGCACCTCGGGGACGAAGATTTTAAGGCTGTGTTTAGGTAATTGACCAAAAATCCTAAAAATGACCAAAAGTGGCCGTTTATGCAAAGTCAGCCTTCCGGCGTCCCTCTCGGGAACATTCGAGTATTTTTGGCAAAAGCGGCATCACCTGACTTATTTATGATAGAAATTTAAATATATTTTTTCTTTTATTTTTTGAATTAAAACAAAAGACCCGGTATTGCAAACACAACCTTTTAGCGCATCGGGGACGAAGATTATAAGGTTGTGAGGGTCAATTGACAAAAAATCTACAAAATGACCCAAAAGTGGCCGTTTATGCAAAGTCAGCCTTCCGGTGTTCCTTTCGGGTACATTCGACTATTTTTGAAACGGCATCACTCAACCTTTTTACGACGAAAATTAATTTCGACATTTTTTGCTATTTTTGCAAAAGGGGAGGTTGGACCTGATAAAGGTTGCCTACGTATCTCACATCCGGTGAGAATCAAACCAGCGTAGTTCGGTTAAATAAAATAAGCTACATTTGTAAATGAGACAAACTATTTTTATTTTATTGAAAAACAAGTAAACTATATTCTTTTTATTTTAATAATAAAACATACATTTTTTTTATTTTAAAAAACATTTTTTTTTAAAAACAAACTATTTTGAAATTATTTTTTCATTTTTTCTCAATATTTAAAAACTGGTCAGCATGCGAGTCTGAAGCAAATAAATGCGTAAAACAAACAGGATGCAGCAGGATGGTTTTTTCATTTCAGGTCACCTGTCCTAGACGGACCCAACCCCAGTGTTGAGTCCCCTAAGTCGAATGCAACATGACGCAAATAAACGTTCCTACCAGGGATCCGGTATGAGGATTTGTTATTCTAGGTTTAAAAACCTGGGTTTATTGTTCTAGACCTGGCTTACCCGAGCAGACAGCTCGAGCCGAGGAGGAGGCAGCAACCCGGGAATACAGAAGCTTCACCGGTTTTGCAACTTATCCAAACCTCGTTCTAAAGTGGGAGTTAGACACTATACAGAAAAGAAGTCACACGAAGTGCACCCTTCTTCATGATTTAGAAGACTCAGAGAGGAGATTGGTTTCGGCACAATTTATATGTATACAGTTCAAAAAATATCACTTTGCACATTTAAACCCAAGATAATAATAAACCAAATACAACAATTATTCAAAGCTCGAGTTCTAAAACCCTGATCCAGTGGTTCTGGGTTCATCATCTTGTTGGAAAAGGTGTCTAGATTGGCTTTACTCGAGCGGACAACTCGAGCTGAGGAGTGTCAGTGCATCGGTAGCATGGCTTTCCCGCTTAGTTGACAATACTCCCCGCCTAAACATGTGTACTAAAAATCCTTCACCGGGTGCCAAGCACCACAGCTATCTTGGGAAAACGGGCTATGTCCAGCAAATGCCCGATATTATATTTTAAAGAGACTCAGAAGAGAAAAATGGGTATCGACACAATTTATATACAATTCACAAAATATCAAAGCGGTAAAAGTATCATTTAGCATATTAAATACAAACATATAATAAAATCAGATAGTATATAAGCCAAATATAACAATTATTCACCTTCTGAATATAGACCTGGATTACCCGAGTGGGCAACTGGGGCTGAGGAGGGGGCGACGTAACGGGAGCACTAAAGTCTGCCCGGCTTTGTCACTTGCCCAGCACTCACTTATTTGGAATAATTTTGAAAAGCGGGCTACGCGAACGTATGCACCATTTTCAGAAGGAAGTAGGGTTTCGGCATAGTTTATATATATACAGTTCAAATAAAATTAAGGCGGTAAAAATCGTCATTTTGCACATTACGCATTTATCATATAAAAATATCAGATAATAAACAAAGCCAAATACAACAATTATTCTAAGCTCGAATTTCTAACCCTGAACCAGTGGTTCTGGGTAAATATTCTCCCCTGCAGAGTCGCCAGAGCTGTCACACCTCCTTTTGGCGCGCACCCGCGAGGGCGCGATGGATAAAAGGGCGTTTTTTTAATTAAAGGACAATTAAAATGGGATTCATTTATTGAGAGATTCGGAGTCGCCACTTGGGAGATTTATGGTGTCCCAAGTCACCGGTTTGAATCCCGAATTGAGGAAAAGTTTGACTCTATTTAATAGTCTGCGTACCAGAAATCCGGATAAGGAATTCTGTTAACCCGGGAGAAGGTGTTAGGCATTCCCGAATTCTGTGGTTCTAGCACGGTCGCTCAACTATTATATTCGGCTTGATTATCTGATTTTACAAATATGAACTAATGTGCAAATTTTATATCTTTGACCACTTTTATTACTATTATTAAATTATTTTTAACAAAGGATTGCAACATTGTGAAAACGTATCTCGAACCACGTCACATCAATATACCCGTGGCCTGTCGACATATTTTGACCCCGTTGAGATTTGGATTTGGGTCACATAAATGTGCACCCGAATTTAGGGAGATAAAATTAGTAAAGACGTACCTAAAGATATTAACGCCTTATTATTTTTAGGAGGCCATGAAAATTTGCTAAAAACGACCAATCCTAGATTTCTAAATATTTTTTATAAGAAAAATGAGAGCCCCGTATTTTTACATTGATATGGCAAGACGCGCCTCCTTTATTTTTAACGAAATCTTAAAATGACTAAATTTTTATTTTATTTTTAATTTTTTTTAAAAAAATAATAAATAAAGCAAAGTCCTAATTAATTAATGGACTAAAAATATGCAATACATCCAATTAATTTATGGTAAATATTAATGAAACAGAAAATAAATAAATAAAAATTATTTTATTTCAATTTTTTTCTTTATTTAATAAATAAATACGAAAACTCTTAACTTGTATTAAAAGAAATAGATTAAAACAAAATGAAAAGACTTGTTTTGTAATATATTTAAAACTAATAGAATTATTTAAAAAATAAATAAATAAAAATTTTCAACAAGCTTAAAATACTACAATTTTATTTATTAAACTTATTTTTTTTGTACAATAAAAGATAAAATCTTAATTGATTACATACTCAAATTGTGATATTGTTTGCTATATTAAAATAACTGTTTAATGGAAATAGACATAGCTAAAATCGAAATAACAATAAAACACAAAATTGACAAATAATAATTATACAAATTAAACCAATTATTTTACAACTAATTTAAACATGTATTTTAATTGACTTAAACCAATGAAATTAACTATTTACAAATATTTAAAGGAACAATAATTTTCCTTAATTACTTATACTTATTTAAAGGAAAATAGTATATTATTCAAATCGGACCTAAATGCCTAATTTTATGCCAAATAATTAAAATTCATATTTTTATTAAGCTAGCTACATATTTGCAATTTTAGCTTGTCAAAGACAATATTAAAACATTAGGTACTAAACTAACTAGTTTTTATTTAACTAAAGAGATGACTTATTTCTTCTTAATTACTCAATAACTTGAATAATAATAACATGCTTATACTTATACTATTTAATAACAATATTGAAGTGAATTGTTAATATTAAAAAAAAATCTAATAGTTGTGATCAAGTTCACACAATCCAGATCATACAACAATTTCAGTTCAAATTACTGTTTCAAGATATTAGTAAGAAGAAACAAATTCTAAACAATTGCCAATATCCAGTCTATTATTGATACAAAACCTAAAATGTAAAAAAACAATAACAGAAATTTCATCCCAATCAACTTCAACTTTCATATCACACCCATACTGAAATTATACAACAAATGTTTTTCAAGGAATGTACCTGAACAACAAGAGGAGAGGAAAATAATCAGTATGAGCAGTAATTCCAGCAGTGCAACAATAACAACCAGCAACTCCCAATAAAAGATTTTTTTAAAACCAGTTACATTTTATCAGTAGCAACAAAAATCAGTACCAAAACAGGCAACTAAAACAGTTCTCAATTCTCAAATTCTCACTGTTGTTAGTGTTCAAAACCTCTCAAGTGTGAATGTTCTACTCTTTTTCAGTTTGTGAACAAAAACTGTGATGACCCAAAGGGTCATCACTTATTTAATTAATCATTTCGAGCTTCTGAGGCCTTGAAAACCTCATTCTATGTTGCCTCGATTTACGTGCACAATCCGAGCATGTAGCCGGAAAGACTTTGTGATAGAAAATATGAATTCTATGAGAAATTTGGATAAAAATGATATTAATATTGATATGGTTGACTTCGGTCAACATTTTTGGTAAACGGATCCGGACCCGAGATTGGATGGTCCCGAGAGGTCCGTAGAAAAATATGGGACTTGGACATGCGTCCGGAGTCGAATTCCGAGGCCTAGAGCCCAAGTTATGAATTTTTATGTGAAATTGTTTTTGATGTAATTATTAAAGGAAATAAATTAATTGACCTTGGTATCGGGCTCGTATTTTGGTTCCGACGCCCGGTACAAGTCTTAAATATTATATATGTGATTTCTGTAAAGTTTGGTGACATTCGGATGTCGTTTGAGATGTTTTGGACCTTGAGTTCCAAGTTAAGAAGTTTTGAAAATCAAAAGTATGAAAATCATGAGTTTTGAGGCTTGATTTGATTAAAACGAAGTGATATTGGCGATGTGATCGCACGAACAAGTCCATAATGTGTTTTTGAGGTTGTGTACATGTTTGGTTTGGAGCCCGGGAGGCTCGGGTAAAGATTTGATAGGCCGTTGGATGAAATTCTGAATTTTTGAACTGCTGGTTTTTCACCCAGCTGTTGGCTTCGCAATTGCGAAGAATTTCTCGCAATTGCGAAGGGGACGGTGTAAGGCAAGGCTCGCAAATGCGAACCTTCGAAGCCAGCCTTGTTCGCAAATGCGAACAATTGTTCGCATTTGCGAAGGTCCCCAGTGTTGCCTATGTTCGCAAATGCGAACAATAGTTCGCAAATGCGAACATTTCCCATACTGCCTTGGTTCGCAAATGCGAACCATTGTTCGCAAATGCGAACACTGCCTTATACAGCATGTGTTCGCAAATGCGAACATTGGTTCGCAAATGCGAACATCCCTTTGACTGCCAGTGTTCGCAAATGCTTCCCACCCTTAGCTTATTTTTCAAACTCCAGAAATTGGTCGGGGTTCGCAATTGCGAACCCATGTTCGCAAATGCGAACACGGAGACCTGAAAAACACGAATTTCAGTCATTTCTTCACATTTTACAAAACCAAAACACCCATTTGCGATTCTTCAAGGATTTCTTCTTCATCAAAACGATTGTAAGTCACTTTTTACTTAATTCTTTCAATTCCTAACATCATTAAACATGTTTTTCATAAGAAATCAATGATTTTCATGGTAGAATTCTTGTTTTTGTTAGAAAATAGGGTTTTTCATAAATTGGGGAATTGGACCTCGAATTGAGGTCCGATTTTGAAACAAATCATATACATGAACTCGTGGGGGATGGGTAACCGGATTTTGGTCCTAACCCCGAGTTCCGACCATGTGGGCCCGGGGTTGAAATTCACTATTCCGGGTAGAATGTTGTAAAAGTTGTATTTGGTCTTAAGAATTAGTTTGTTGAGTAGAATTGATGATATTAAATCAATTGTGTATAGATATGGTTGTATTGGAGCTAAATTGAAAAAAAAGACATTTCCACGGAGTGAATTGTTCATAAGCATTCGAGGTAAGTGTTTTGTTCTATCCTAGCTTCAGGGAATAGGATTATGTGCTATGTGTTATGTGATCGAGTGCGGTGTATGGGCTGTGGTGACGAGCATCCATACATTGGCGTCTAGTATGACCGTGAGTCGTTGGAAAATGATTATTTTGAGATATATTACGGATGAATTGTTATTGTTCTCCCTTGTTGGGACTTGTTGTGAAGATAATTATTGATTGCCCTTGATGGGACGGTTTATGAATTACTGTTTCTTTCTTTGCCCTTAACTGTGATTGTTATTTGGGTGAGGAAGAGTGATAATGCATGAAGGGTGATGCCGTGCCATGTTTATTTATTTATGCACGAAGGTTAATGCCGTGCCATGTTTATTTATTGATTATGCACGAAGGATCATGCCGTGCCTCGTTATTGAACCATGTACGAAGGATCATGCCGTACTATGGATGTGAGGATGAGAGTAAAAGCACGAAGGGTGATGCCGTGTACTTTATTTGTTTATTTGGTGAGGATGAGAGTAAAAGCACGAAGGGTGATGCCGTGCAACTGCTTGCTATTTCTTGAATTGATATTACTTGTGTTTACATTATACTTTGTTTTTCCTTGTGATTTTATTAACTGTGATTAATTGTTGAATTCTTTGAGACATTTCTTATTATGCAATTACTTGGTTATTTCTTGTTATTTTGTGGTACACATATATATATTTAATTGCACAGGGTTATGTGAGTGTCTGGTCCTAGGCTTGTCACTACTTCGCCGGGATAGGCCAGGCACTTACCAGCACATGGGGTCGGTTGTGCTGATGCTACACTTCTGTGCGTTTTTGCACAGGTCTAGGTTACGATCAGGAGCAGCAGCAGCAGTAAATCGATTTCGTGGGAGTTGATCATATTTGAGACCGAGGTAGCTTGCGGACGTCCGCAGGCCCGGCGTCTCTCTCTTTATTTATGTTATTAGCTGTAGTCTCTTTGTTCCGAGACAAACAGAACTATGTTATATTTCCTTCAGACTTTTATGTGTAGTATTCCATAGTAGTTTGTGAGTTGGTGACTCCACGTCTTGGGTAGAGGATTTCAGTATGATTTTCACCTTGTGAATTGTTATTTCCATTTTGATAAAGTATTCCACATTTATTTAATTAAAATTGTGTTAAAAATAGTATAGTATGAATACAGTGGCTTGCCTAGCTACCACGAGTAGGCGCCATCACGATCCCGATGTTGGGGGAAAATCCGGGTCGTGACAAGTTGGTATCAGAGCTCTAGGTTACATAGGTCTCACCACTCACGAACAAGCTTAGTAGAGTTTGAGAGGTAGGTACGGAGACGTCCGTACTTGTCCTCCAGAGTCTATTGAGTTAGGAAAGAGTCTCTCATTTGTTCTTTCTTGTCGTGCGACTTGTTCCTCAATTACTGATTGAATTTCTATTCTGTCCTTTCGCAGATGGTGAGGACACGCGCTTCTTCGTCCGCTGACCAGCAGCCCGAGCCCCAGGCAGCTCCCGTGAGGGGCAGGGGCCAAGGCCGTAACAGAGGCCGTGGTAGGGGTAGAGCTCAGCCCCAGGCAGCTACTCCACAGGTGGAGCCTCATATTGAGATTGACGAGGAGGTTCCGGTTCTAGCAGCTCCAGTGGGCCCAACTCAGGTCCCAGGAGAGGCTTTATTTACCCCGGATCTCCGGGATGCTTTGGTCAGAATAGCGGGATTCATGGACAGCATTGCCAGAGCGGGTTTATTATCAGTTGCCCCAGCCACTTCTCAGGCTGGAGGAGGGGCCCAGACTCCTATTGCTCATACTCCGGAGCCGGTAGCTCCTCAGCCTCAGGCACCAGTAATTCAGCCAGCTGTGGCCACTCAGTCAGGTACCACAGCTCATGCCGGTGATGGGGCGGCCATGACTTCTGATTCGTTTTGGAGGCTTGATCGGTTCTCCAAGCTATTTACCACTACATTCAGTGGAGCCGCATCAGAGGATCCTCAGGACTTTTTATTCAGTTGCCATGAGATTCTCAAGACTATGGGGATCGTGGAGACAAACGGAGTTGATTTCTGTACTTTCAGACTTGCAGGATCCGCCAAGACTTGGTGGAGAGATTATTGCCTGACTCGACCAGCAGGGTCCCCAGCTTTATCATGGGACCAGTTTGCGAAACTATTTATGGAGAAGTTTCTCCCTCCTACTCAGAGGGATGTACTTCGGAGGCAGTTTGAGCGCCTCCATCAGGGCACTATGACAGTTACACAGTATGAGACGAGATTTATCGACTTGGCTCGTCATGCGGTGGTGATACTTCCCACGGAGCGGGAGAGGGTTCGCAGATTTATAGATGGGCTTAATCAGCCGATTAGACTCCAGATGGCTATGGGCGTGGGGAGTGACATATCATTTCAGGAGGCAGCCAATGCAGCACGCAGAGTGGAGATGGCTCTTGCTAGGGGAGGCGGTTATTCTTCAGATAAGAGGCCTCGTCATTCAGGCAGGTTTGGTGGTTCTTCCTCTGGTGGCAGAGAATCCTTTGATAGAGGCCAGTCCTCCAGGCCTTTTCATTCCGCCCTTCAGGCTTCACAGGGTGGACCGGGTGATCGCGGTTTTCGTGGGCATTATTCAGACTAGCCTCCTATTAATGCTCAGCCTCTTCAGAGTGTTCGTGGAGGCCATTTAGGTCGTCAGGGCCAGTAGCCCTATCAGTCTAAGAGTTGCTACGGTTGTGGTGACCCAGGTCATTTTATTAGGTATTGCCCTTTAGCAGCGGGCAACTCTCAGCAGCGAGGTCCTCGTCCTATGATTCAGGCCCCAGACCCTCAACCTACCCAGCCAGCCAGAGGTGGGGGTAGAGATTATAGAGGTGGAGGTCGAGGCCGTAGAGATGGAGACCGTCCAACGAGAGGTAGAGGTCAGCCAGTTGATGGTCGTCCTAGAGACGCAGCTCAGAAGGGAGGTGCGGATCCCCGATTCTATGCTTTACTAGCCAGGCCAGAGGCAGAGGCATCAGATGCTGTGATTACAGGTACTATTCTTGTGTGTGGCAGAGGTGCTTCAGTATTATTTGACCCCGGATCTACATATTCCTATGTGTCTTCCTACTTCGCACCGTATTTGGCCGTGCCCAGCTATGCTCTGGATATTCCAGGTTTATGTGGCTACACCAGTGGGCGACTCCATTGTAGTCGATCGGGTGCATCGTTCGTGCGTAGTTATATTTGGGGGTCTTGAGACCCGTGTTGATATGTTGCTCTTGGATATGGTAGATTTTGATGTCATATTGGGGATGGACTGGGTTGTCCCCATACCATGCTATTCTTGATTGTCATGCTAAGACGGTGACCTTAGCCTTGCCGGAATCACCCCGACTAGAGTGGAAAGGTACCTCAAGCCACTCCGTTCGCACTGTCATTTCCTATGTTAAGGCTCGACGTATGGTCGAGAAGGGGTGTCTAGCTTATCTGGCTTATGTTCGTGATTCCAGTGCAGAAGTTCCTTCCATTGAGTCGGTCCCTATTGCACGGGAGTTTCCCGAGGTTTTTCCTTCAGACCTGCCGGGCATGCCACCCGACAGGGATATTGATTTCTGTATTGATTTGGCACCGGGGACTCAGCCCATCTCTATTCCACCCTATCGTATGGCCCCGCCAGAGTTAAAAGAGTTGAAAGATCAGTTGCAGGACCTTCTTGAGAAGGGCTTTATCAGGCCCAGTGTTTTCCCCCGGGGAGCACCTGTATTATTTGTAAAGAAGAAGGATGGCTCGATGTGGATGTGTATTGATTACCGGCAGTTAAACAAGGTGACTATCAAAAATAAATATCCACTGCCGAGGATTGATGATTTGTTTGACCAGCTCCAGGGGAGCGAGGGTATTCTCTAAGATAGACTTGAGGTCAGGCTACCATCAGCTGAAGATCAGGGCGGCTGACATTCCTAAGACAGCCTTTCGCTCTGGATATGGGCATTATGAGTTCTTGGTCATGTCCTTCGGGTTGACCAATGCCCCAGCAGCATTCATGGAGTTGATGAATCGGGTATTCAGGCCTTACTTAGATCTGTTCGTGATAGTCTTTATAGATGACATCCTGGTATACTCCCGCAGCCGGGAAGAGCACGAGCAGCACCTCATAGTGGTTCTTCAGACTCTGAAAGATAACCAGCTATATGCCAAATTTTCGAAATGTGAGTTCTGGGTGAGTTCGGTAGCATTTCTGGGTCACATTGTATCAGTGGAAGGTATTCAGGTGGACCCAAAGAAGATTGAGGCAGTCCAAAATTGGCCTCGACCAGCTTCAGTGATCGAGATCCGGAGTTTCTTGGGGTTAGCAGGTTACTACCGTCGATTTGTAGAGGGGTTCTCTTCTATTGCAGACCCGATGACCAGGTTGACCTAGAAGGGTGTCCAGTTTCAGTGGTCAGAGGAGTGTGAGGCGAGCTTTCAGAAGCTCAAGACAGCCTTGACCACCGCACCGGTGTTGATACTACCTACAGGTACAGGGCCTTATACAGTTTATTGTGACGCATCTCGTACAGGGCTTGGAGCGGTATTGATGCAGGATGGTAAGGTTATCGCTTATGCTTCGAGGCAGTTAAAGATACATGAGAAGAATTATCCAGTTCATGATCTTGAGTTGGCAGCAGTGGTTCATGCCTTAAAGATCTGGAGGCATTATCTATATGGTGTGACATGTGAGGTGTACACTGATCACAAAAGCCTACAGTACTTGTTCAAACAGAAGGAGTTGAATCTACGACAGCGGAGATGGTTAGAGTTGCTAAAAGACTATGATGTTACTATATTATATCACCCGGGTAAGGCCAATGTGGTGGCCGATGCATTGAGTAGAAAGTATGCCAGCATGGGTAGTCTTGCATATATTCCGGTCAATCGGAGACCATTAGCTCTAGATGTCCAGGCCTTAGCCAACCGGTTCGTGAGATTAGACATTTCTGAGCCTAGCAGAGTGTTAGCTTTCACGGTCGCTCGTTCTTCTTTATTAGAGCGTATCCGTGAGAGGCAATTTGATGATCCTCATTTGCATAAGTTGAGAGATACAGTACAGCGGGGAGGTGCCACACAGGTAAACCTAGATGATGATGGGGTATTAAAATTGTAGGGTCGAGTTTGTGTACCCAATGTCGAAGGAATTCGAGAGTTGATCTTAGCAGAGGCCCACAGTTCGCGGTATTCTATTCACCTAGGCGCCGCGAAGATGTACCAGGACTTACGGCAACACTATTGGTGGCGCAGAATGAAGAAAGATATCGTTGCGTATGTCGCTCGGTGTCTAAATTGTCGGCAGGTGAAATATGAGCACCAGAGACCTGGTGGTGTATTCCAGAGGATTGAAATTCCCGAGTGGAAATGGGAGCGGATCACTATGGACTTCGTTACTGGACTTCCTTTGACTCAGAGGAAATTTGATGCTATTTGGGTCATTGTTGATAGGTTGACCAAATCAGCACACTTTATTCCAGTATCCGTCTCCTACTCGTCGGAGAGGTTAGCGGAGGTTTACATTAGGGAGATTGTTCGTCTCCATAGGGTGCCAGTATCTATTATCTCTGATCGGGGTACGCGGTTTACCTCGCGGTTCTGGAGAGCGGTCCAGCAGGAGTTAGGCACCCAGGTTCAGTTGAGTACAGCATTTCATCCTCAGACGGATGGCCAGTCCGAGAGGACTATTCAGATTCTAGAGGACATGCTTCGAGCCTGTGTTATTGATTTCGGAGGTTCGTGGGACCAGTTTCTGCCATTAGCAGAGTTCGCCTACAATAACAGTTACCAGTCTAGCATCCAGATGGCTCCGTATGAGGCGTTGTATGGTAGGCGATGTCGATCACCAGTTGGATGGTTTGAACCGAGAGAGGCTTAGTTCAGGAGGCCTTGGATAAGGTCAAGACTATTCAGGAGAGATTGCGTTCAGCTCAGTCCAAGCAAAAGACTTATGCGGATCGTAAGGTTCGAGATGTAGATTTCATGGTTGGTGAACGAGTATTGCTCCGGGTGTCGCCTATGAAGGGCGTGATGAGGTTTGGGAAAAAGGGCAAGCTCAGCCCTAGGTATATTGGTCCATTTGAGATTCTAGACAGAGTGGGAGGGGTGGCTTACAGATTAGCTTTGCCGCCTAACTTATCAGCCGTGCATCCAGTTTTTCACGTATCTATGCTTCGGAGATACCACGGCGATCCCACACATGTGTTAGACTTCAGTACTGTCCAATTGGACAATGATCTATCTTACGAGGAGGAGCCGGTGGCTATTCTAGACCGGCAGGTTCGACAGCTGAGGTCGAAGAGTTATCCTTCTGTGCGTGTTCAGTGGAGAGGTCAGCCTCCTGAGGCATCGACCTGGGAGTCCGAGTCTGATATGCGGAGCCGTTACCCACACTTGTTTCCTGACTCGGTACTTCTTTCTTTTGTCCGTTCGAGGACGAACGGTTGTTTTAGAGGTGGAGATTGTGACGACCCAAAGGGTCATCACTTATTTAATTAATCATTTCGAGCTTCTGAGGCCTTGAAAACCTTATTCTATGTTGCCTCGATTTACGTGCACAATCCGAGCATGTAGCCGGAAAGATTTTGTGATAGAAAATATGGATTCTATGAGAAATTTGGATAAAAATGATATTAATATTGATATGGTTGACTTCGGTCAACATTTTTGGTAAACGGATCCGGACCCGAGATTGGATGGTGCCGAGAGGTCCGTAGAAAAATATGGGACTTGGACATGCGTCCGGAGTCGAATTCCGAGGCCTAGAGCCCAAGTTATGAATTTTTATGTGAAATTGTTTTTGATGTAATTATTAAAGGAAATAAATTAATTGACCTTGGTATCGGGCTCGTATTTTGGTTCCGACGCCCGGTACAAGTCTTAAATATTATATATGTGATTTCTGTAAAGTTTGGTGACATTCGGATGTCGTTTGAGATGTTTTGTCCTTGAGTTCCAAGTTAAGAAGTTTTGAAAATCAAAAGTATGAAAATCATGAGTTTTGAGGCTTGATTTGATTAAAACAAAGTGATATTGGCGATGTGATCGCACGATCAAGTCCATAATGTGTTTTTGAGGTTGTGTACATGTTTGGTTTGGAGCCCGGGAGGCTCGGGTAAAGATTTGATAGGCCGTTGGATGAAATTCTGAATTTTTGAACTGCTGGTTTTTCACCCAGCTGTTGGCTTCACAATTGCGAAGAATTTCTCGCAATTGCGAAGGGGACAGGTAAGGCAAGGCTCGCAAATGTGAACCTTGATCGCAAATGCGAAGCCAGCCTTGTTCGCAAATGCGAACAATTGTTCGCATTTGCGAAGGTCCCCAGTGCCGCCTATGTTCGCAAATGCGAACAATAGTTCGCAAATGCGAACATTTCCCATATTTCCTTGGTTCGCAAATGCGAACCATTGTTCGCAAATGCGAACACTGCCTTATACAGCATGTGTTCGCAAATGCGAACATTGGTTCGCAAATGCGAACATCCCTTTGACTGCCAGTGTTCGCAAATGCGAACTTATGTTCGCAAATGCGAACTTCCCACCCTTAGCTTAATTTTCAAACTCCATAAATTGGTCGGGGTTCGCAATTGCGAACCCATGTTCGCAAATGCGAACACGAGACCTGAAAAACACGAATTTCAGTCATTTCTTCACATTTTACAAAACCAAAACACCCATTTGCGATTCTTCAAGGATTTCTTCTTCATCAAAACGATTGTAAGTCACTTTTTACTTAATTCTTTCAATTCCTAACATCATTAAACATGTTTTTCATAAGAAATCAATGATTTTCATGGTAGAATTCTTGTTTTTGTTAGAAAATAGGGTTTTTCATAAATTGGGGAATTGGACCTCGAATTGAGGTCCGATTTTGAAACAAATCCTATACATGAACTCGTGGGGGGATGGGTAACCGGATTTTGGTCCTAACCCCGAGTTCCGACCATGTGGGCCCGGGGTTGAAATTCACTATTTCGGGCGGAATGTTGTAAAAGTTGTATTTGGTCTTAAGAATTAGTTTGTTGAGTAGAATTGATGATATTAAATCAATTGTGTATAGATACGGTTGGATTGGAGCCAAATTGAAAGAAAAGACATTTCCACGGAGTGAATTGTTCATAAGCATTCGAGGTAAGTGTTTGTTCTATCCTAGCTTGAGGGAATAGGATTATGTGCTATGTGTTATGTGATCGAGTGCGGTGTATGGGCTGTGGTGACGAGCATCCATACATTGGCGTCTAGTATGACCGTGAGTCGTTGGAAAATGATTATTTTGAGATATATTACAGATGAATTGTTATTGTTCTCCCTTGTTGGGACTTGTTATTGTTCTCCCTTGAGGTCCGATTTTGAAACAAATCATATACATGAACTCGTGGGGGGATGGGTAACCGGATTTTGGTCCTAACCCCGAGTTCCGACCATGTGGCCCCGGGGTTGAAATTCACTATTCCGGGCAGAATGTTGTAAAAGTTGTATTTGGTCTTAAGAATTAGATTGTTGAGTAGAATTGATGATATTAAATCAATTGTGTATAGATACGGTTGGATTGGAGCCAAATTGAAAGAAAAGACATTTCCACAGAGTGAATTGTTCATAAGCATTCGAGGTAAGTGTTTGTTCTATCCTAGCTTGAGGGAATAGGATTATGTGCTATGTGTTATATGATCGAGTGCGGTGTATGGTCTTTGGTGACGAGCATCCATACATTGGCGTCTAGTATGACCGTGAGTCGTTGGAAAATGATTATTTTGAGATATATTACAGATGAATTGTTATTGTTCTCCCTTGTTGGGACTTGTTGTGAAGATAATTATTGATTGCCCTTGATGGGACGGTTTATGAATTGTTGTTTCTTTCTTTGCCCTTAACTGTGATTGTTATTTGGGTGAGGAAGAGTGATAATGCACGAAGGGTGATGCCGTGCCATGTTTATTTATTTATGCACGAAGGTTAATGCCGTGCCATGTTTATTTATTGATTATGCACGAAGGATCATGACGTGCCCTGTTATTGAACCATGTACGAAGGATCATGCCGTACTATGGTTGTGAGGATGAGAGTAAAAGCACGAAGGGTGATGCCGTGTACTTTATTTGTTTATTTGGTGAGGATGAGAGTAAAAGCACGAAGGGTGATGTCGTGCAACTGCTTGCTATTTCTTGAATTGATATTACTTGTGTTTACATTATACTTTGTTTTTCCTTGTGAATTTATTAACTGTGATTAATTGTTGAATTATTTGAGACATTTCTTATTATGCTATTACTTGGTTATTTCTTGTTATTTTGTGGTACACATATATATATTTAATTGCACAGGGTTATGTGAGTGTCTGGTCCTAGGCTTGTCACTACTTCGCCGGGATAGGCCAGGCACTTACCAGCACATGGGGTCGGTTGTGCTGATGTTACACTTCTGTGCGTTTTTGCACAGGTCTAGGTTACGATCAGGAGCAGCAGCAGCAGTAAATCGATTTCGTGGGAGTTGATCATATTTGAGACCGAGGTAGCTTGCGGACGTCCGCAGGCCCGGCGTCTCTCTCTTTATTTATGTTATTAGCTGTAGTCTCTTTGTTCCGAGACAAACAGAACTATGTTATATTTCCTTCAGACTTTTATGTGTAGTATTCCATAGTAGTTTGTGAGTTGGTGACTCCACGTCTTGGGTAGAGGATTTCAGTATGATTTTCACCTTGTGAATTGTTATTTCCATTTTGATAAAGTATTCCGCATTTATTTAATTAAAATTGTGTTAAAAACAGGATAGTATGAATACAGTGGCTTGCCTAGCTACCACGAGTAGGCGCCATCACGATCCTGATGTTGGGGGAAAATCCGGGTCATGACAAAAACTATCTGTAACGACCCAAATTTTCGTTTATGAATTTTCATTTCCATTCAATGGCATAAGACCTTGAGAAGCTTCATAATACAGATTATGACTATCATGTGTGGTCAAGTTTGGTCTTTGTAAGATTCGGAATTAAATTCAAATAAAAATCAAAAATCTTATTTGTGAAGCTCAAATGGAAAGAGTTGATCGGAGAGTTGACTTTTGAGCAAGCGACCCCAAATTGGGATTTTAATAATGTCAATAGCTTCGTATGGTAATTTCAGACTTAGACGTGTGTCCGAAATTGGATTTGGAAGTCCATAAGACAATTCAACGCTTTTCGACGAAGTAAGAAAATTAACGTGTTCTAATTATATTATTCATTATGTGAAAGAGGTATATTACTATGATGGATACCAATTGGATATGATAGCAAATGTACAAGGTGTAATACAAGATATATGGGGTGTAAGGAAAGTCCTATGTCTAAGCCAAATTGGAAAAATTTCATAGTAGACGAAATTGTAAATGAGTGTGCACAAGACCTCATTTTAAACGATCATATCTCCCGTTATATAAGAAGTTGTGTGACCCACAACCTTTCAAATTAAAGCCCTTTGAGTCTAGTTTCCAACGCAACAAACCGCTTGTCATTTGGAGGAGTATATAGAAAGTTATGACTATTTTACTGGGCATGCGTCAGTAGCGCGGCCTTAGCGCGGGCCCGCGCTAATTGGGTTATTTTTGCCTCAACCCGCGCTAATTAGTGCGGGCGCGCTAGTAGTAGGTCCCTAAATACCCCAAGACCGGGTATAGAGAGTTCCCAAGTCATTTTTGGGGCAAGGGCTTGCTCTCTCAAGAGGATTCCGTCCCACTCTTCATTTCTATGATCCAAGGTAAGATTTTCGGAGTATTTTGAGTTGATTACTACTCCTAAACACTTATATTAATATGGATTAATCTTTAAAATTCTTAGATTTTCAATGAATTTCTTCAAGAACTCAAAGGAGGGCTTTGCAAGATTTCTTTCAAAAGGTATGGTGATTGGAAGCCATAAATTCTCATTTTAAATGAATAGCCATTGTAGAGATTGAAAGTTAATTGTTTAATGGAATTTTGTTGGTTGGGTGTGAATGGTTGATCACACATGTGATATAAGGAGTGTAAGAGGTTAAGGAATAATAGTGGGATGAATTGTGGATAAATTGTAGTAGTTGGATGAACTAATACATGGTTAAGAGATGTAGTCAAATGTACACACATAGTGTTTGATGAAATGCCCAAAAGAGGTAAATCCATGGGTATCCTCCTAATTGTGGTGCACTTTTGTATGATTTTAAATAGATTGAAGTTGTTAGAATTTCTGGAATATTAGTAATTTCATATGGAATTAATTCGTACGATTTATATTGAGTATATTGAATTATTATGACTAGATTTGAAGCTTCGGACGAATTCGCGAGGCAAAAGCTTATTGGAAATTTTGAATTGGTTGCAAAGCGAGGTAAGTGTTTGGTCTACCCTAGCTTGAGGGAATAAGAGTTGAGTATAATTGCTACTTGTTATGTGTTGTGTCCGGCGTATAGGCATGGTGACGAGTATCTATACATTGGGGGTCGAGCATGACCGTGAGTCCTAAATTGCTAAATTGTCGTATTCTTATTTGATGCTTATGAGAACTTGTTTAAAGATTATTGGTCTCATACCGATAATGTATATTGTTGATTAAAGATTATTGGTTCCACACCGGTAATATATATGTTGTTGATTAAAGATTATTGGTTTAATACCGGTAATATTAATAAATGGGATCGTGTGGCACGCCGACCACTTATATATTGAGAAATGGGATCGTGTGGCACGCCGACCACTTATATATTGAGAAATGGGATCGTGTGGCACGCCGACCACTTATATATTGAGAAATGGGATCGTGTGGCACGCCGACCACTTATATATTGAGAAATGGGATCGTGTGGCATGCCGACCACTTATATATCAAGAAATGGGATCGTGTGGCATGCCGACCACAATTTATATGATTGTTGGCATTGGCCATAGTTGCCGGTAGCCTATTATGTACTGTTATTGGCCATAGTTGCCGGTGATATATTGATAAATGAGATTATATTGAATTGGGTGCGGGTGGTACGCCTACCACAAGATACGAAATAAAATGGGATCGGGTTGCACGCCGCAACAATGTTAAATAAGATTGGAACGGGTTGCTCTTGCAACAAGATGTGATCTAAAAGTGAAATCTGCCGTTGTTTTCCATATTCTTTTTAGTGGCTGGATTTTGATTCCTTATAATGGTGATGTCATGCACTTTCTACTGCTTGTGTTTATTTGTGGTTAGCAATTCAAGTGTTTAAAATGTTTGAATTCTTTTACTGTTGTGACCCTTCGTGTTAGAACCTACAGTGTCTGCAGTATTTCACTGCTTTTATATATATATATATATATATATATATATATATATATATATATATATATATATATATATATATATATATATATATATATATATATATATATATATATATATATATATATATATATATATATATATATATGGACCCTCTGTGAACTGAGTAACAAGAGAATACTATCGTGCAATGTGAAATTTTTACTGTTGTGACCCTTCGTGTTAGAACCTACAGTGTCTGCGATATTTCAATGCTTTTATATATATATATATAGATATATATATATATATATATATGTTGGGTCATGGACCCTGTGAACTGAGTAACAAGAGAATATTGTCGTGCAATGTGAAATAGAAATATGTTGGCACAAGGTGCCGGGGAAAATATTATAGTTTTGTTTAATTGCACGTGAGTTGTCCGTGCGGTTGTAATATAAATATGGGCACGAGATGCCGGAAAAATAAAAATATGAAAGTGGGCCGAGACCTATATTATTATGATTTTGAAATGAGACGTCACAAGGTGACCTTTACCCGAAAGAATTATATTCGAAATATACTTATTTGAAGGAAATATATTCGAAGCATATTATTGAAAGTATATTATCCTAGAGATTATTACTTGGAGGATTTATAGACAAAATATTTATCTTTGAAAGACTCGATTAATTGATTGCACTTGTATTTATTATTTGTTGAGAAGCATTTGTGGGTTTCTTGTTGCCAGCTATTATATATCTGGTAGATCATTGTTGCCATTATTATAATTTGCTTCCTATTATTTTGTACGTTATAAACGGCACAGGTTTATGTGAGTGTCTGGTCCTAGCCTCGTCACTACTTCGTCGGGGTAGGCTAGACACTTACCAGCACATGGGGTCGGTTGTGCTGATACTACACTTCTGTACATTTTTGTGTACAGATCCAGGTATTTGATCGATGGTAGCTATTCGTTGCGGTGGAGACTCAAGGTAAACCTGCTATAGCGTTCGCAGTCCTCAGAGTCACCTTCAATTGTACTTATTTCCATTTGTTCCCTTTGTTTCGGAACAGTGATGTAATTATATTTTATAACTACTTTTAGAAAGGCTTGTGACTTGTACTACCGGTTTTGGGAATAGTAAATCATTTAGAGAAATTCAGTTGAAGTTAATAAGTATCAATGTTATTTCGATTTATGTTAGGCTTACTTAGTTTGAAGACTATGTGTCATCACGACTTCTTCGTAGGGAATTTTGGGTCGTGACAAGTTGGTATCAGAGCTCTAGGTTCATAGGTGCTACAAGTCATAAGCGAGTTTAGTAGAGTCTTGTAGATCGGTACGGAGACGTCTGTAATTTTCTTCGAGAGCCTACAGAACTATTAGGATAACCTCACTTCTTTCATTTCTTATCGTGCGGCATTTATTCAACTTGAATTATATAACTTATGTACTTTTACATCCACTCGTATATGTAATTGCGCAATCGATAATTATTGTCTGCCAATGGTCGGTGGTACCACAAAGAGGTTATAAGAGAGCCAGGATTGCTAAATCACTCTTACCATGTGTTGCCAAGATTGATGATGCAAAAGTATTGAGAGATCACTCAGTGAATCATGTAGGGGTGCAATGAGCCCTGACGTCTAGTTGACTTATATGAGTTGTGAAGGTTAACATTGTGGACCATCGAAAATATGTCTTATGATTTCACACCTAGTGAGAAAAGTCAATTATCAATGATAAGATTGCGAGATCATGTGTTATACCAATTTTGACCCGAGATGTATATATGTGGTTCTTTAAAGGTTCTCCAAAACTTGTTATGATCAAGAGCTAAGATTTGAACAGGATTATAATGAGACTTGAGATGTTCCCTCATCCTTAATAATCCTACATTTCAGTATCATGGAAACATATTCAGTATACTCGTAGTGCTTAAGTTAATCACAACACTCGCGTGGGGCGGTCATCTTTTAATGTACCAGTGGCATGGGATTCCTACAATGGTTATCCTAGTTATCCGATATAGACTCAGTAAGATATGTTGGATCACATGTTGGTGGTGATAAATATTGTGATACTAGGAACATCATGATAAAATTGTCTCAGACATGGGAGAAATTTGTTCCATCAGAGCACACGTGCCACCTACTCTATTATAGTTACTACTCTACATACACTACCAAGTAGGGGTGGAGGAAAAGCTGGCAGATGGCGCCTAAGAGATGGAGGCCGATCCATTGATATATTTTCTTTGGTATAGCTGAGGTCGCTACACCAAAAGGTGTCATTACAAGTATGATCTTGAGTTATTATAATGTAACAATTTGCGTAACTTGATTCGGTTTTGGGTATAGAGATAAGTCGTCCTAATTTGCTTCAATCATGAGTGAGTTTCGTAATCTTAAATTAACTTATGTGAATAATCCTGTTGGGATATTATATAAAGTTAACTATGTTTATCATTATGTGTTAGTCACTAAAAATAGTTGTGATGTGGGTTGATGTGGTTTCAAGAAAACTGATTTAAATTGTGAATTTTATTCCCTATCGGTGAGAGGGTTCATTATATGTTGTGGTTTTGTTTGACGGAATTTATTTAGAAGAAAAAGAAAGGAAATGAAAAATTTTCAGTTGGCACGATGTGCCTATTACTTGTGGTACGGAGTTGAGAACGAGATCATCATTTTTCTTATGATGTGAGATATTGAAACCAGCTACAGGCTGCGGTGGATGTTATATAAGGACGAGGTCCTTGTTGTGAAAAATTTATGAATTTAAAGTTCTCCCTTGTGAAATTAAAAAAAATGGTACTATAGTACCTATAGGGAGTATGCCTATGAGGCTTATTTGAAAACTCTTGTATGAATATCTCTGTGCATAATTTGCCCATTTGGATTGTAACTATAGAGTTATTTCCCGCAAGATAAGTGCCCAGGTGGTGTTAAATATGACTCGTTTGTTTGAATAATTAATTTTGAGTTCTTCAGGCCTCGTTGATAGAAAACGGAGGTTTGAAACGAGATTTTTGGTTAGCATGAGATTAACTAGCAATTTGTAATCGATAATGAATAACTATTAAGACAAGAGATGTGGTTATGGTCATAAATATGATGTGTTTCATGTCCATATATCTTTATTATAATGTCACGCTTGTAATGCAGAGAATAGTATTATTGACATATACATTGTGGGGCATTGTTGATTTATGAATGTGTTATTATCAGTTGTTTGGGTATTACTCTGACAGGTGGATAGTCCCAAGTACAGGGGAGATACTGCCGAAATTTTTGAACAATTTTGGAGATAGAATATTTTTGGAATATTGATATGTGCGAGAAAATAGATACATCGTATATTTGAGGATGAATAACCCTAAGTGGGGGAAAAGGTAAGAGCCATTAAAAGTTGATGTGTGTTGACAGGAGAATAATACTGTGTGGTGATGTGAAAATTAGACCTTTTGAAAAAGGATCTGAGTGCAAGAAATTGGTCTTAAAGTTTAAAAGAAAAAAACTATGGAGGAAAGGAATAATCTCAATTGAGATGGCATTGTCATACATATTTCAAATGTGGTAATGTGGGATCAACCGTGAGTTCTTAGTAACCTCTTTCGAATAATTCTTAGTACGTTCGAGGACGAACATTTGTTTAAGAGGTGGAGAATGTAACGACCCAAATTTTTGTTTATGAATTTGCATTTCCATTCAATGGCATAAGACCTTGAGAAGCTTCATAATACACATTATGACTATCACGTGTGGTCAAGTTTGGTCTTTGTAAGATTCGGAATTAAATTCAAAGAAAAATCAAAAATCTTATTTGTGAAGCTCAAATGGAAATAGTTGATCGGAGAGTTGACTTTTGAGCAAGCGACCCCAAATTGGGATTTTAGTAATGTCAATAGCTTCGTATGGTAATTTCAGACTTAGACGTGTGTCCGAAATTGGATTTGGAAGTCCATAGGACAATTCAACGCTTTTCGACGAAGTAAGAAAATTAACGTGTTCTAATTATATTATTTATTATGTGAAAGAGGTATATTACTATGATGGATACCAATTGGATATGATAGCAAATGTACGAGGTGTAATACAAGATATATGGGGTGTAAGGAAAGTCCTATGTCTAAGCCAAGTTGGAAATATTTCATAGTAGACAAAATTGTAAATGAGTGTGCACAAGACCTCACTTTAAACGATCATATCTCCTGTTATATAAGAAGTTGTGTGACCCACAACCTATTGAATTAAAGCCCTTTGAGTCTAGTTTCCAACGCAATAAACCGTTTGTCATTTGGAGGTGCATACAGAAAGTTATGACCATTTTACTGGGCATGCGTCAGTAGCGCGGCCTTAGCGCGGGAGCGCTAGTAGCCCGCGCTAATTGGGTTATTTCTGCCTCAACCCGCGCTAATTAGCGCGGGCGCGCTAGTAGCAGGTCCCTAAATACCCCAACACCGGGTATAGAGAGTTCCCAAGTCATTTTTGGGCCAAGGGCTTGCTCTCTCAAGAGGATTCCGTCCCACTCTTCATTTCTATGATCCAAGGTAAGATTTTCGGAGTATTTTGAGTTGATTACTACTCCTAAACACTTATATTAATATGGATTAATCTTTAAAATTCTTAGATTTTCAATGAATTTCTTCAAGAACTCAAAGGAGGGCTTTGCAAGATTTCTTTCAAAAGGTAAATCCTACACTTTAGACTTACATATATAGAGTTATCATAGAATTATGAGTATGAATAGCGCATTGAAACTCATGGTATGGTGATTGGAAGCCATAAATTCTCATTTTAAATGAATATCCATTGTAGAGATTGAAAGTTAATTATTTAATGGAATTTTGTTGGTTGAGTTGAATGGTTGATCACACATGTGATATAAGGAGTGTAAGAGGTTAAGGAATAATAGTGGGATGAATTGTGGATAAATTGTAGTAGTTGGATGAACTAATTACATGGTTAAGAGATGTAGTCAAATGTACACACATAGTGTTTGATGAAATGCCCAAAAGAGGTAAATCCTTGGGTATCCTCCTAATTGTGGTGCACTTTTGTATGATTTTAAATAGATTGAAGTTGTTAGAATTTCTGGAATATTAGTAATTTCATATGGAATTAATTCGTACGATTTATATTGAGTATATTGCATTATTATGACTAGATTTGAAGCTTCGGATGAATTCGCGAGGCAAAAGCTTATTGGAAATTTTGAATTGGTTGCAAAGCGAGGTAAGTGTTTGGTCTACCCTAGCTTGAGGGAATAAGAGTTGAGTATAATTGCTACTTGTTATGTATTGTGTCCGGCGTATAGGCATGGTGACGAGTATCTATACATTGGGGGTCGAGCATGACCGTGAGTCCTAAATTGCTAAATTGTCATATTCTTATTTGATGCTTATGAGAACTTGTTTAAAGATTATTGGTCTCATACCGATAATGTATATTGTTGATTAAAGATTATTGGTTTCATACCAGTAATATATATGTTGTTGATTAAAGATTATTGGTTTAATACCGGTAATATTAAGAAATGGGATCGTGTGGCACGCCGACCACTTATATATTGAGAAATGGGATCGTGTGGCACGCCGACCACTTATATATTGAGAAATGGGATCGTGTGGCATGCCGACCACTTATATATTGAGAAATGGGATCGTGTGGCACGCCGACCACTTATATATTGAGAAATGGGATCGTGTGGCACGCCGACCACTTATATATCAAGAAATGGGATCGTGTGGCACGCCGACCACAATTTATATGATTATTGGCATTGGCCATAGTTGCCAGTAGCCTATTATGTACTGTTATTGGCCATAGTTGCCGGTGATATATTGATAAATGATATTATATTGAATTGGGAGCGGGTGGTACGCCTACCACAAGATACGAAATGAAATGAGATCGGGTTGCACGCCGCAACAATGCTAAATAAGATTGGAACGGGTTGCTCTTGCAACAAGATGTGATCTAAAAGTGAAATCTGCCGTTGTTTTCCTTATTCTTTTTAGTGGCTGGATTTTGATTCCTTATAATGGTAATGCCGTGCACTTTCTACTGCTATGTTTATTTGTGGTCAGCAATTCGAGTGTTTAAAATGTTTGAATTCTTTTAATGTTGTGACGCTTCGTGTTAGAACCTACAGTGTCTGCGGTATTTCACTGCTTTTATATATATATATATATATATATATTGGGTCATGGACCCTGTGAACTGAGTAACAAGAGAATACTGTCGTGCAATGTGAAATAGAAATATGTTGGAACAGGGTGCCCGGGAAAATATTATAGTTTTGTTTAATTGCACGTGGGTTGTCCGTGCGGTTGTAATATAAATATGGGCACGAGATGCCGAAAAAATAAAAATATAAAAGTGGGCCGAGACCTATATTATTATGATTTTGAAATAAGATGTCACAAGGTGACCTTTACCCGAAAGAATTATATTCGAAAGATACTTATTTGAAAGAAATATATTCGAAGCATATTATTGAAAGCATATTATCCTAGAGATTATTACTTGGAGGATTTATAGGCAAAATATTTATCTTTGAAAGACTCGATTAATTGATTGCACTTGTATTTATTATTTGTTGAGAATCATTTGTGGGTTTCTTGTTGCCAGCTATTATATATCTGGTAGATCATTGTTGCCATTATTATAATTTGCTTCCTATTATTTTGTACGTTATAAACGGCACAGGTTTATGTGAGTGTCCGGTCCTAGCCTCGTCACTACTTCGCCGGGGTAGGCTAGACACTTACCAGCATATGGGGTCGGTTGTGCTGATACTACACTTCTGTACATTTTTGTGTACAGATCCAGCTATTTGATCGATGGTAGCTATTCGTTGCGGTGGAGACTCAAGGTAAACCTGCTATAGCGTTCGCAGTCCTCAGAGTCACCTTCAATTGTACTTATTTCTATTTGTTCCCTTTGTTTCGGAACAGTGATGTAATTATATTGTATAACTACTTTTAGAAAGGTTTGTGACTTGTACTACCGGTTTTGGGAATAGTAAATCGTTTAGAGAAATTCAGTTGAAGTTAATAAGTATCAATGTTATTTCGATTTATGTTAGGCTTACTTAGTTTGAAGACTAGGTGCCATCACGACTCCTTAGGAGGGAATTTTGGGTCGTGACACTATCCGTGTATGTAAGTCTCCCCAAGTCTGTCCCTTTTTTGTTTGTGTCTTATAGCCCCTTCAAATCTGTCCCCTTTAATTTCTGTTCAATTTAGCCTTAAAAGTCTAACTAGAGACCTTTTTTTTCAACCCTAAAATACATACTCTTTAATTAATACTAAAAGTACACCCTACTCACTTATTAACCCCTTAACAGCAGCCCCTACTATTCAGCTATAACCAACTTAAATCCAAAATTCAGAATCCAAACTCAAATCAATCGGCCAAACAAAACAGTGGTTCATAAAAAATTAAATTAATCAACAATAACACTACTTTCTTGCACGACTTGTATGAAAACTAATCGACGACATTTAATCGATCATTTATATGACTCATAATAACAAACAACACAATACAAACAGGCTACCTAATGAGTTGAACGACACTGAAAAAAATGAATGCTCAAACAAATTATCATCACAATCACACGCAGTTGTATAAACCCCATTTCTCTATCTTTTTCTCCTTTAATAACTCATAACTTTTCTTTAAAGCTCCAAGACCTTTGATTGGTTCAAGAACAGTAACAACACTAGCAAGATGCCATAAGGCACTTAAATAAACATGTACTATGAGGAAGAAAACAGAGAGGACAAAAACAGAGATGAGAAACAAAGTTACACTGTTCTTGCTCTCAAACACAATTAACATGAGCACAATGAAAAAGGACAAAACAGCGTTGTAAACAAGCATAGAGAGGAAAACCCATATAAAATTTATGAACAGACGTCGTAAGATGCTAGGAATAGCAGTGAATGTAGAGGAGAAAGATACTTGTTTTGAAGTGTAAAGTGAGGCGACAGTGATGGCTGATTTAGAGGTTGCCGGATTTCCGGTAAAGCTGGGTGTCGTCGCTGCTTCTGGTGAGTGAAGGTTGGCAATTTGGTGGGGTGGAGTCGGCGATTTAGAAGGATGGTCGCAGGTCGTCGGCTGTTTCGTCGGCGGCTGTAAGGTGGCTGGCCGGCGAGGAGGCTGGTCTGTGCGGTGGCTAGCCGGCGAGGAGGCTGGGGTGTGCGGTGGCTGGCCGGCGAGGAGGCTGGGGTGTGCGGCTATGGAGGAGAAGAGGAAAGAGGGGGGGGGGGCTGGTTAGAGAAGAGAGAGAAGGGGAAAATAATTTTAGTGTTTTGGCAAATGAGAGTGTAATGAGGGGTCTTGGGGGTATTTGGTATATTAGAAATGTAGGAATTAATCTCAACCGTTGGATTATTACATCCAACGGCCAAGATTAACGGGGTGATGGGTAGGTTAGGAGATTGGGTTTGGGTAATGGGTTAAACCGAATTTTTTGGGGTGTTTTTTTGGACTGGGTCTGCCGAAATTCGTTGGGCTTTTGGCATTTTTGGCCCAATTTTGATTTCCTCCCAAATTATACACTAAATTACCTAAAAACAAACCAATTTAGCCTTAAATAATAATTAATCACAATTACATATTAAATCACATGATTTGGATATTAAGACTGATAATACTAATTTAAATTATACACTAAAATCAACTTAAAACGCCAAATTACTTAATCAAATTCAACAATTAAACTTATGAACATGAAATCAATTTCCAATCGAATTCTTTTTGTATATATATATATATACAAAAAGAAAAATAAACAAAATAAGGAAAAAGAAAACGAAGGAGGGGAGGGCTGGCTCCCGAATTGCTGCCCGGTGGTTGTTCATGGGAGGCTTCCGGCGGGTGTTGTTGGAGGGTTTGTGGTGTGTAGGTTAAAGTGACGAAGAAGAAGAAGATGGGGTGGGGTGTAAGGGTGTGACGGCTAAGGAGTTTTAGGTTTTTTTAGGATTTGGTTTTTTGGAAATGAAGTGTAAAAAATGAAAGAAAATGGGTCTTTTGGGTTATGGGGCAGACAGGATCGTTGGGTGTTTTGGGTTGGGTAGAATTGGCTTGGGCTTGGGGTTAATTCAAGAATTAGCCCAATTCCGAATTCGTTCTTCTATTTTTTGTTCTCTTTTCTTTTATTAATTAATAAAACTAAAAAAATGCTATGATTAAGTTATAAAACATACAATTATCTTAAAATACTAATTAACTCTTAATAATAATTATCACACAAAATTAAACGTCAATTAAAATAAAATCGCATAATTTAGACATTAAATGCTTAAAAATACAAAATACATATTTTTTTATGACTTTTCATTTTGTGAACTTGAATTTTATATACATATGCAACATATTTTGTATATTTTATTTATTTAAACAAGCCAATATGCACAGATAAAAATACAAATAATACAAGAAAAATAACACAAAATTCACAATAATTGCAAGAAAACTAAAATTATTTTATTTTGAATTTTTTGGGAGTAATTCTCATATAGAGTAAAAATCACTTGCTCACAATAAAAAATAGTAAAAAAAGTAAATGAAATTAGATTATAAAGAGAAAAAGAATTAAAAAAAAGAAGTTAAATGAAACTAGAAAAGGAAAAAAGAAAAAGAAGAAGAAAAAAATAAGGAGAAAAAAAAAAGCATAGAAACAAAAAAGAATTGGGGAATAAAGAAAACATTCCACACAAACTTATTATGGGTAGGAAATATAATTAATTTATGGGTAAGAAATCAAATGGATAGACAAGGGTAAATAATTTTATTTTTATAAATAACTATGTCAAACCCCCATTTTTCTAATCGTGAGTAACTAATATGGGCCGATTGAACTAACTACCAATTTGGGCTTTATCACTTTCCACAACGGGATTAAATTTGAGAAAACTACCCTCTATAGCCTCTCAAAATTTTAATAGCCCATGTTTTGACCCACTTTCAAAAAATAGCCATTCGGCCTAAATATATTGCATATACTAGCCGAACAGAATGAGTATGACCACACAAGTGCTTGTAGCTCAGTGGGTAGAGCGCCTATTTCCTAAGCAGATGGTCGCAGGTTCGAACCCTACCTAGCGCAATGGAGAAATTTTTTTTTTGCAATGTATAAATATTGTATCCTAAGTTCGATAGTGTATTATCTCAACTGCGCTTGTGTATCTAAAGTGTATATATTTGTGTATCCCAAATATAAATTGTATCGTGAATGTATAATCTGTCTAAAATGTATAAAAATTGTGTATAATGTGTATTTTGTAATATGTTGGAGTGTATCATGTATTTTTGTATAGTGACAGTCGTTTTGTATATATTTTGTATAGTAACATCCATTTTGTATATTTTTGGTATAATGACAATCTATTTTGTATTTTTTGTATAGTTACATCTATTTTGTATATATTTTGTATAGTTACATCTATTTTATATATTTGCTGCATAGTGACTATCTATTTTGTATATTTTTTGTGTAGTAACAATCCATTTTGTATATTTTGTATAGTAACTATCTTTTTGATGTAAGAATATGGCATTACATCATAGGCCTTCATTTCTTGAATATTGGTTAAAATTTTTTCTGGGTGCCCGGTTTTGTGTAGAGAGTCATCAAGTTGTTATAACCCATCTTCAAATGCAGTAGGATACCGACTCTCCGGTGCCAGCCTATACCCAACTGAGACCACAATCGCATCACATGATTTCGCCAATTTCCTACAGAAAACATCATTAGAAACTGTATCAACACCCCCACTCACCCATGCACCACCATGAAACTACAAAATCACAGGCAATTTCTTGCAACCGTTCGCATTTTTATAAATTGGCACATAACCCCCATAAACCCCATCACTGGAGACTGAATTTCTTAGAGCGGATTGAGGGAGGAAAATTCTGAGGGAGAGATTTGTTAAAGGATCAATATGAAGGTCCTTAGTTGCAACCCCATCGTTAGAGAAACTAGGATTAGAGGTGGCAGTGGTTTCATCAGTGCGTGAAACGACACCGTTAAAAGTTTTTGAAGTGGAGGATTCGATTAAAATTTATATGGAAGAAGACACTGAATTTCAGGCGTGGGAATTAGTAATATTTTCGGCTAGCACTTGTTTTATTTTTAGGCTATGATTTGGTAACGACCCGGCCCGTCGTTACGGGAATTACTACCCCATTACCTTGCATTTACATATGTTATGCTTTTAAATCAGTATTAGAATATATCGGGTGAGTTAGGAGTGATTCGGGTTGAAAATGAAGCAAATAGCATGTTTGAAGGAAGCTTGAATATGGGAAGTCAACCTAGAGTTGACTATTGAGTTAGAATGCCCGGAACCGGATTCCGATGATTCGACTAGTTTCGGGGGATCATTTATGGCTTAGAAGAGCAATCAGAATTGAATTCGGAGGTTCGGTGTAGTTTTAGGCTTGAATTAGCGAAGGTTGAATTTTGGCGAAAACCGGATGGTAAGTGAGATTTTGATCTGGGGGTCAGAATGGAATTCCGACAATATCTGTAGCTTCGTTATGTGATTTTGGATATGTCTGCAAAGCTTTAGGTCATTCGGACATCGTTTGATCGGGTTTTGGATTGAATGTTAGTTTTGAAAGTTTTGAAGAAACTTAGGCTTGAATTCGTGTGGAAATGGTGATTTTGATGTTTAGGATGGTGTTTTTGTGATTGGAACAAGTCCGTATCATGTTTTGGACTATGTTGGTGGTTTTCGTTGGGGTCTCGGGGGCCTCGGGATGATTTCGGACCATCAACCGGGCATTTTGAACTTGGCAAAATCTGCAGAAAATTGCAGGTTACTGCCCAGGCATTTAAGCCTTCGCGTTCGCGTGGCATGGGACGCGTTCGCGAAGACCATGCGGATCAACGAATCGTGTTCACGGTCAGGGTGTCGCATTCGCGTAGGCCAGGAGTCTTGTGCTTCGCGATCACGTTCCTGGCATCGCGTTCGCGTAGGTACGTGAGAGTGTGCATCGCGTTCGCGAGAGGGGGATCGCGAACGCGTAGAAGGAAAACCTAGGCAACTAGGAGTTTGAGCATCGCGAACGCGTGGTTGGCGTCGTGTTCGCGAAGAGTAACTGGAAGCTGAGCATTGTGAACGCGTGAGGGCTCACACGAACGCGTAGAACAAAATGTTCTGGCAGTGAATAAAAATCACAGAACAGAGAGCTCGCGGGTTTACACCCCCAAAAATACAATTTTGAGCCCTAGAGAGAAGAAAAGACGAGGAAATCACTGAGATATCATCGGGTATTCATCGGCGGTAAGATTCTTGACTCAAAAACATAATTTTATGGTAGGATTAACATCAATCTTCATGAATTTGGGTAGAATTTTGAAGAAATGTGGCCTAGGTATTGAAAACGGGATTTTGAGTTTTGGAAGGCCATTTGAACTCCGATTTCGATAAATTTTATATGCACGGACTCGTGCTGAGACGAGGATCGCGTTGGTGCTAATTTCGGAGTATTCTGAGCGGTGGGCCCGGGGTCGGGTTTTACCAACGTAGTGTATTTATCCGAATTTTATGTAAATTGAAATGGGTTATGATTCTTTGACCCGTATTTGATATTATTATTGTGGTTTGACTAGATTCTATGCACGAGGGAGCAAATTTCAAAGGAAAAGGCATCGCGGGCAAATCTACGACCGGCTAGAGGTGAGTAGTTTGTGTATATGGTAGGCCTGAGGGTTCGAAACCCCGACTTAGCACATTGTGACGCTAGTAGGCGTGGCTCGCACACCGTGGCAGGTGCGGGATTGATTGTGACTGGGGATTTAGACTTGGTCCATCCCGGAAATGAATAATATGTTATTAGTGTTGGTAATACACTGTATTTGATATATTTGTGGGCGGTAAGCCTTGTTTTGGGCCTTGTGCCGACCTGTAGCGTCCTTAGAGGACAATATTTATGTGATAGCTATATTTGCTTTATCGCTGATCTCAGTCCTGGAAATTGAAATCACATTATTGATATGTTAAGTCACCAGTTTTTGCAAAATAAATAAAAGTTAAGTATTTTTCATAAATTATGAACTGGAAACTGGAATTTAGAAAAATGAACTGTTTTTGTGACTTATCCGATTTATGTGGACTGAGGATGGATCGGGCTGCACGCCGCAGTGGTTGATATAAGGATCGGGCTGCACGCCGCAGCAGTATTGTGCTTGGGCTGTAGGAGCCCCTCCGGAGTCTGTACACACCCCCAGTAAGCGCCGTCGACGTTAAATGAATCGGGCTACACGCCGTAGCGGTTATGTGCATTGCATTGCATGTTTATTTGTTGAATTACTCTGTGGTAGCTGTATGGTACCGTTGATGCTAGTTCGTAGGAGATTCGAACTGTAGTGTAGCTTCATATTGTGGTATTTTGTGGATTTCCTACTTTCAGCTGCTTTTATATATTTATTACTCACTGAGTACTTAGTACTCACCCCTACTCCCTGCACCTTTTGTGTGCAGACTCAGGTACTCAGGAGCAGTAGTCCAGGCATTTCCAGCGTTTGCAGTGTCATACCGAGTTGCTGAGGTAGCCGCCGACGTTCGCAGAACCTAGCTTCTCCTCCTCTTTTCAGTTGCTATCTTATATTCAGACTTGAGTATTTCTAAACAGTATTCTCTATTTTCTGTTGGGTTTTGTAAGAGGCTCTAGACTTGTGACTCCATATCTTTGGGAGTGTCAGTTATTTTTGAAATTCTCAGTATCTTGTTCATTATTATTATTATTGGAGTTCTTTAGCTCATATATTCCTATTGGGATGTCCATTTGGGACTGATATTCGATGTGTTAAGTAATTGTTGGTCTGGCTGGCCTAGCTTAATTGTTGGGCGCCATCACGATCGGATTTGGGTCGTGACAGATTTGTTAGGGTTAATTTGTGGGCTACTGGATGAAATTTGTTTTGCCCTATGGGCTACAAATGATATTTGCTCATTAAATTTCAAAGAGGAAATAACGCTAAATGCCTAACATTTCAAAATTATTTACCCGGATTTGCCCATTTGGAAACTAATTACATTTCTACCTAGGCAATTTAAAATTATTACCTATAAAATATAATAACTGGAAAGAAAAAAAAAGCATTAAAAAAATATGTTAGTCCACTCTTCCTTATTCATTTCTAAGAGAAACAATTCAAAAGCAAAAAAGTTGGTGAAAAACTGATTCTTGCTATTGACTTGAAAAGATATATTTTAATTTTTTTTTTGATAAACTTACCAGAAAATAGTTCCGCATCTCACACAATATATATTTTATTCTAACTTTATAAATTGCTATATATTTAAAAAGTTGGAAAAATTCAATCAGAAACAAGAAGTTCTATCTTATATTTGAGTGTTTCATTTCATCCTCCCTCTCCTCTCATATAAAAGTTAAACCTTCAACACCTTCTTCACCCCAAATAAAGGAGGAAGAATAATACAAGAATTTATTTCCGATGTGGTTTCTCATTGCCTAGTATTTGCAAAGGTAGGTTTTAAATTTTGTGGTATTATTTTTTCTTTTTTGTTGTTTCTTGATCAGTTTATTGAAAACAATAATTTTAGCTTCGCAAGATAAGTGTAAAGTCTGTATACACATTAACCTTCCTAAACCTTACTTATGAAATTGTACTGAAATACTTTATTATAATAACAATAATAATAATATAATACAATATCTTAAAATACATAATTATATTAATATGTGGTACACTATTTTTTTATTTGAACCAGAGAAGAAGACGGATTTGTATTGTATACCCAACTAGTATACAAATATACCATTTTAGTATACAATTATTTTCAACTATATACCCTATTGGTATCATATGCTAGTTAAATTAATTTTTGTTTGTATTACCTACATTTAATTGGTACAATATTTAATTTTTTTTAATAATGATAATATAGTACAATATCTTGAAATGCCTTATTATATTAATATGTGATACACTATTTTTTTTATTTTTTTCTTTATGCATATGTGTTATGTAATAGTAGTATAGTTATATAGTTGCCAAATATTACCTAGTAAACTATATACCATGTTGGTATAGCTATATGTCATATTGGTATCATATGGTAGTTTGAGCATTATTTTGATTGTTTTAGCTGCATCTTAAGTGAATTCTATTATGAAATTATTTATATCAACATGAATTGAAATAATACTAGAATTTTTGTGTGCTGATGGACATAAATTATATGTATTAATAGTTTTTATAGTTATAAGCAATTGTTGGAATGACCACATACAACTATATACCTTCTTAGTATACGAAATGAGCAAGTTATTTTGCGAATATTTAACTAGCAATACGCGCATATAATTTTCTCATACTTTTATTACGTCCTTTAATGTTTTGGTAGAGTAGTATAGTCGCAGATAGTTGTAGCAATATTCTAGAGAAATTATATGCTCTATTGGTATACATATATACCATATTGGTATCACATGTTACTAGAAGTCTTTTTCGCTACTTATACTTTTGTTCTATTTTTAAATATTTTATATCATTTTTATTCTAACTAGTATATGTGGAGATTTGATTGCTGTGGATTATATTTTCTTGCTCTATAACTGTTGTATTACTACTAATGGTACAATGTGTATTGATATTTATAGGGAAGAAGATCAAGGTATGCATGACAATCACGTGTTGATTCTTAGAATCTGAATATGTAATTTATGCTCAACAATAATCAATGTGATATTCTGTCACGACCCAAACCCCAGTCGTGATGGCGCCCAACACAAGGCTAGGCAAGCCCGACCATATTACCTTTTAAACCAACCAATTATTAATTCCAATTAATCCAGTTAAACTTAAACAACAAGTGATCATATAAAAATGGCAACGTAATAATAAAACATACAGAATGCGGTCCCAACCATATCGTGGTGTCACGAGTTTGAGCCTCTACAGAATAAGCATCCTAGTACAAACAAGTCTAAGCAAGATGAAACAACAAAATGATAATGGAGGAGAAAACAGGTTCTGCGGACGCCGGCAGCTACCTCGTAGTCTCCGCAAAAGTAGATAATGATCAGCATCTACAATGTCTCAACTGCTCTCGGGCACCTGTGGATCTGCACAGAAAGTGCAGGGGAGTGGGGTGAGTATATTTCAACTCAGTGAGTAATAATAATAAATAATAACTGAAAATAAGAACTCCTGTACTACCACTAAACAGTTCTAAGGCAAACCCCCACAGGTAAGTCATCACTACAGTAGTACTCCGATCACTAGTCCACACCTATCTCGTTAAGGTCCCACACTAACTAAATACCCTTTCGTACCACAATGGTGTACAACCATCTCCATATACATGTGTCCATAAGGCGTAAGTATCTAATGAGTATAATGCTGTGGCGTGCAGCCCGATCCAATATATATATATACTACTGCGGCGTGCAGCCCGATCCAATATATATACTGCTGCGGCGTGCAGCCCGATCCAATATATATACTGCTGTGGCGTGCAACCCAATCCAATATGTATACTGATGTGGCGTGCATCCCGATCCAATATGTATACTGCTGCGACGTGCAGCCCGATCCAATATATATACTGCTGCGGCGTGCAGGCCCGATCCAATATGTATACTATTGCGGCGTGCAGCCCGATCCAATATATATACTGCTGCGGCGTGCAGCCCGATCCAATATATATACTGCTGCGGCATGCAGCCCAATCCAATATGTATACTGCTGCAGCGTGCAGCCCGATCCAATATATATATAATACCTCCTAACAGGTCCTCGACCCTGTCTCAATTAGTATAGGATTGGCCTTTCAGGCTCACTCAGCTAAATCAGGGGGGGGCTTCCACCCTAAGTAATTCATCTCTCACGGTACACATCTAGTACTATCTCTTAACAGGCTATTCGGCTAGTTTCACGGCTGAGTATAAGTTCCAACATGGTATAAGGGTCACCTAGTTCTACAGGTCCCCTAGTGATCTACAGATCGGCACAAGGCCCCAAACATGGCTATTAGCCCAATTACACAGTTATAATCTCATTAACAGTCATAATAACCGTCCACTATAAGCCGGGAAGGACCAAGTCCAAGTCCCTAATCACAATGTCACCACGCCCATCACAAAATGCGTATCTAATCTCAACATAGCACGGTGAAGTGCTAGTACGGGGTTTCAAACCCTCAGTACATTATTTACTACTACCACTCACCTCGAACCGGTAGAAGCCTCAGTCCGCCTTGCGCTTGCCTCGCAAATCAACGTCCTCGGATGCCAAATCTGCTCAAAATCAATTATAATACATCAATATATGCTAAATTCACGTAACCCATTCAAAATAACCCAAATTGCATCAAAACCCACAAAGTTGTCAAAACCCGACTTTTGGTGCGCTTGTCGAAAAATTACAAAAGTTACATACGAGTCTAGGTATATAAAATTTACCAAATTCGGACTCCATTTGCCCACTCGAGATAGTGTTTTACCAAAGCCCTGGCCTAGGCTAAATTTCCTCACAATTTGATCCAATTTCAGTGAATTAGAGGACGATTTCGAGATAAAAACGCGTAAATGAATCATAAAACTCACCTCCGATGATAACCCAATGATCTCCCAGCAATTTCTCGTCCAAATCGCCCCATTTCGCCTCTCAATACCGAGCCCTAATGTTTTGCAACTTATGAAATTTTTAACTCTTCTTTTATTTTTAACACAGGCAGATTTCCGCTCCTGCGACTCCTGACTCGCTCCTGCGAGTCCGCTTCTGCGGACAATAGTCCGCTCCTGCGGTTCCATACCAAACTACCCAGTTCCGCTTCTGCGGTCCAGGTCTCGCACCTACGAGACCGCCTAGGCGGACTGGGCTCCGCTTCTGCCAAAACGCGCCGACCTGGCCTCCTCCGCTTCTGCGATCATGGGCTCGCTTCTGGGAGCCCGCCCCTGCGCATCCTGGACCGCTTCTACGGAAATGCCCAAACCAGCCCAAACTCGCTTCTGCGAGAGAAGAACCGCCTCTACGCTTCCGCTTCTGCGGTCCCCCACCCGCAGAAGCGAAAATAGCAGAAGCCAAAAATCCAGACCTTCAATTTCCATGTTTTCCTCCTGTTTGACCTCTCGAAACCACCCCTGGTCCCCCGAGACCCCAACAAAAGCCACAAACATACTCCATATCACCATACGAACTTGATCCAATGATAAAACATGTACTTTAGCATGGAATAACATTGAATTCAAGCAATTCAAGCCTAAGTTTTCATTCAAACTACCACAACCGACATTCGATCAAAAACCCGACCAAACGACCTCCGAATGACCTGAAATTTTGCAGGCACATCCAATATCACCTAACGGAACTACTGCAACTGTCAGAATTCCATTTTGACTCCCGGATCAAAATCTCACCTGTCGATCGGATATCGCCAAAATTTAACTTTAGCCAATTCAAGCCTAAAACTACACCGGACCTCCAAATTCACTTCCGATCGCTCTCCTAGCTCATAGATGACCTCCCGGAGCTGGCCGAATCATCAGAATTCGATTCCGAGCTCTCTAACTCACAAGTAAATGTCCAGTTGACTTTTCCCAACTATTCCTTCTTCAAAGAGACTATTTGTCTCATTTCCAACTAAACTCAATCCGAATTGATTCAAACTCGCCAAACATGCATATTGAAACATTAACAAGCATATAACAGGGATAACGAGGTGATAAATCACATGATGACGTGCCGGGTCATCACATTCTCCCTAACTTATGCAAACGCTCGTCCTCGAGCGGACCCAGAGTTGTACTAGATTCAACACAATAGCTGAATGACCTCACCAAGCATATACTCGGGGTGATACCACTTCACCCTATCTTTCATAAGTCCGATAACATAGAATAGCTGAATTTCCACAGACTATCTGAACCATAAACCACATTGCACTTTCCGAAATCATATACCAAATCTGAATCCCACATCTATACTCAGAGTACACACGATCCAACTGTAATAGCCAAACTTGCCACTCCGGGTGAGATCACATGATGTATCAAACAACCGAATCACTCGAGACGATAGTCTCTAATTACAACAACTGGCCACAATAACCAAATACTAGCAGAAAGAACCTTTCTCATTAGATAGAGTCTTATTCCAACACCTTCATATCCTGCCCACAGCAACCGCACACGCGATATATCGAACCCATCTCTTAGGTCAACCATTCATGAATCCATTTCCCTTTTAATTGATACTACAACAAAATTCGAAGCCAAATCTTGATATTACCCTTCTAACCAACTGAAATCATACATGCTCGCACTCATTAATGACTCAAATGATCATTTAGGTTATAACACACCACACTGGTGATATGACGCCTCAACACCGGCCTAAGCCGCAACAAGCACAACATAAGCTCCGATAGGAAACGTTTGAACATACTCAAATCATGACAACTGACTCCAACAACAGAGCTGTAATTCAATTCCTCTGTACCATGATCTCGTCTCACATCATAGAAATAAAGTACATGACTCTTTTACGAAAGGTCATAACATCACGTGGCCTTGCCACGACTAATGATTCTATCCAACACTATTACTCACGAAACACCTCAAGTCACCATGCTCAGAACGGTCATCCACGCACAGATCTAGGTCGGAACCCAAGCAATCAAACACACATGCGGTGATATAATTGATGTACGCTATCAAATCCTGAAAGGACACAACTGATGTGCAATTCCCCGAGCGATACCCAATATAGACTATTCCTTAGAAGCTAGGAAGTATTGTATACAAGGTAACATATAGGAAGCTGTATTCTCCCAATCACACTGTTGCGACGCGCAACTCGTTCTAATAACATACCTGTGGCGGCGTGCCACCAGATCCAGATGCCATAAATGTGGCGGCGTGCCACCCGATCCAAATACTATACGTGTGGCGGCGCGCTACCCGACCCACGAATACATCTATCAAAGGGAATGCACATCGAGTCAAGTCGCTCATCGCAACAAACATATACATATAGCCTCAAGCTTGGCCATATGAAACGCATCCAACAAAGTTCCTCAATACTGGAGCTGAATCAATGGTAGATACCTCTACACTGACATCCGCCACGAAGGCCCAACTAACAAAGCAATACCTTCTAGCCATTCGCTGGTCCTTGGGATACAAAACTTCCATGTTAGAACATAATCCGATGCACCTTACCACGCAACCTATGACATTTTCCCGACATAGTCCATATCACATTAGTCTAGACAACCTGACTTAAGACAACCAGTCCTGCAATCATATATCATTATTCAAATTCGTCATATCAAGTAACAAAATAGCCACTAGGGCTTCCAATTTCTAATAACCGCTAAACGGTGCCGATACACACGATATACCACCACTGCATGGGCGGATTACGAGAACTTCTAGTCTCCAACACAAATGTAACACATGAATCCCTATGCCGGATTCCACATTCCACCGTATGAATACATAACACACATCAAACATCCATTCCTACCACGAAAGCCCTTCAAAAATTTCCCTATACCATCAACAACTCAATCATCACTGTCAATCCAACAGGAGGATACCGCAATAACACTAGATATTATCAGTTTACATCACCTTGCCCTTTTGACCATATACTCTGCCAAATCACTAGAATAGCAGTACCATTTTCCTTAATCACCAGGAAGCTTGATTCTCAGATTATCTGCAGCTGCCCACGGTGCTCAATAATTTTAATGACTTCCCATATATTATGAACAAATCTCAACGCCTTGAATATGCCATTATCAACTTTTCCATAACACATCGCATATACCATACTGCACCAAGATACATGGAGAATTTCTATCCCTTTCCTACGCCGCAAACATCGACGCACTCTACTAGTCAAGGACCTTAATGATCCCATATAGAAGAAAAATCATTACATATTCCACGCTTCGCATACCGACAGGAATATACTCATTTTCAAACCATGATAAAACACATCACAACTCTTTCTTCCCATTCATTGCATAAGTTTAACTGCCAGGACTGAGTCCTTTTACCCACATCGAGCTACGCAACTGCCAGCACTCAAGAGCTTTGTTGCACCATATCTGCAAGACTCATTACTTCGAACACACACCAGGAGTTACTCATGAGCTTTTCATACTGTTCCGATTTATTATCATCTTTAATTTAATATTCTCCTTCACTGGAGGATCACAATACCTCAACTCAGGTTACCATACGAGACTCATACACAAGACCATGCGGTCTAAGGCTCACAGGCTGCTGAATACTCCCTCAGATGTTTCCCAGAAGTACCACAATCTACAACACTTTACCGTGAAGAACTTCCTGCAGTTTTGAATTTGTTATCATTACTCTCCAATATAGATACATAGAATCTCATCATCCACATAACATAACAAAAGTCTCGATTTCTTCTAACGAAACCACGATCTTTAGTCACGTGCACAATCTTAAGACACCTTAACGTTACAAGCAAACTCTTGAACGCCGTAAAACAATTCTCGGGCGTCATTCATCATTATTCCTTTATAATTCAACTGTCTTATCGAACAGAACCACTCGTGCCTTGATAGAACTCTGACATCGCAGAACAAAATTAAATACAGATACAATTAGCTATCTTTCTTTCTATACGCTGAACATTCTTTACCAACAGTAGTTCAAAACACCCTAGTATTTCTTCAGATCTACGAAGCACCATAACCTTTACCAAAATTTTCGACGTACTTAGAGACAGGATCAACATAGCACACAACCGTGCAATCAGCTAGTCAATAGCAACCTCCCCAACTTAGCTCGAAGCCATATACGTCAAGGCACTTTTAGCCCCTCACAACATTCTTACTCAATTGATGCCACAATGATCTAGTTAAATTAAACTCAAGTCATTTACAAGCTTCGGCGGAGATTCGAATCATCACACATCTTAACTCTTTTGCAACTCCTGCATATATACACACACCATTTAAGCATATTCTCCAGGCGACGGAATTATTTTCTAAGCCCCATATTTTCCAGAAGTTTCGACAGAGTTTCCTCTGTAATTTGGCCTATCCACCTGCCAGCGAATCACCAAAATCATCCTAATAATACATCCGCAATAGGACAAGACATCACAATGCATATCAATAACATAAATCTCAATACTACACATTTATATCATCAGCATTAGTACATGAACATGCGCTGCACCTGCTCAAATCATAACACATATACCTTTCACCATGATACGCCTAGCACAACCAATTTGGTCTTCCTGCATCTGAACTCATACTACCACACGTAATGCACTTTACCTTTCCACTAAGAAACATGAACATACTCACCACGCCCATAGCTTGGGCTACGTAACAGATCACAATAAGGATTGAACACCTTGCAGCTCACCCATTATCAAACTGCCATTTTCACAATTAAGATCAATACTGATCGCATGAATTTCATAATACCGGCTCGCGAAATTAGCACCTCGGTGCTCAAGTCATAGACAAGGATCTGGCCTCAAGTCCTCTAAACTGGCCCAACATAAACTCATAGAGATTATATCTCCTACCTCGATTGGGGAATCATAAGTCATTAAGGCAAATTATCACTAAGCACTCGAGTGCACTTACAAGTGTGTAGAAGGAGTTTCAAGAATTACATCTCAAGCTGAATCAAGTACGTACGATAAGAATTTCAAGCATTGAAACTTTCCTAAAAGGTTTGCAGCCTCCCGAGGATAAGTACAGGCGTCCCCGTACCGATCCATGAGATTATAGCAACCGGATCATGACTCGCGAGACCTGTTAACCTAGGCTCTGATACCAACTTGTCATGACCCAAACCCCGGTCGTGATGGCGGCCAACACAAGGCTAGGCAAGTCCGACCATATTACCTTTTAAACCGGCCAATTATTAATTCCAATTAATCCAGTTAAACTTAAAAAACAAGTGATCATATAAAAATGGCAACGCAATAATAAAACATACAAAATGCGGTCCTAACCATATCGTGGTGTCACGAGTTTGATCCTCTACAGAATAAGCATCCTAGTACAAACAAGTCTAAGCAAGATGAAACAACAAAATGATAATGGAGGAGAAAACAAGTTCTACGGACGCTGGCAGCTACCTCGTAGTCTTCGCAAAAGTAGATAATGATCAGCAGCTACAATGTCTCAACTGCTCTCTGGCACCTGTGAATCTGCACAAAAAGTGCAGGGGAGTGGGGTGAGTATATTTCAACTCGGTGAGTAATAATAATAAACAATAACTGAAAATAAGAACTCCTGTACTACCACTAAACAGTTCTAAGGCAAACCCCCACAGGTAAGTCATCACTATAGTAGTACTCCGATCACCAGTCCACACCTATCTCGTTAAGGTCCCACACTGACTAAATCCCCTTTCGTACCACAACGGTGTGCAACTATCTACATATACATGTGTCCATAAGGCGTAAGTATCTAATGAGTATAATGCTGTGGCGTGCAACTGTCACGACCCTAGTTCACCAATCGTGAACATGTCGTGATGGCACCCAGTCTCCACGACTAGGTAAGCCTAACACGTTGCGGAATACATAAGCTATGAACACTTAAATAAGACATGTTCAGAAGAGTAGCATGAGTACACCACGACGGTACTCAGTAAGTGCCAAGCCTAACCTCGATGGAGTAGTGATGAGGAAGGTCAGGACCCTACTGAGAAGCAATAATATAGTGATAATAACAATAATAAACAGTTTAAATGATAATAATTTCCGCAATAACAACAATAAAATGGTTACTGCAACCGTCTACAATTTAGCTAACAACAAGTAACCAACTCAATAAAAACAAGTCCAGAACCTGTGGGAATTGAACCCACAGTTCCATTAACAGCACCCCTGGGTCTCCGGGAATTGAACCCACAGTTCCATTAACAGCACCCCTGGGTCTCCGGGAATTGAACCCGCAGCCCATGTCTCAATAATATCTCAATAACTCAGGATCTCCGGGAATCGAACCCGCAGTCCCTAAAACAAGTCCAGGACCTGTGGGAATTGAACCCACAGTCCCATTTTCAGTACCCCTGGGTCTCCGCAAATCGAACCCGCAGTCCACATTTCAATAAATCTCGGGATCTCCGGGAATCGAACCCGCAGTCCACATTTCAATAAATCTCGGGATCTCCGGGAATCGAACCCGCAGTCCACATTTCAATAAATCTCGGGATCTCCGGGAATCGAACCCGCAGTCCACATTTCAATAAATCTCAGGATCTCCGGGAATCGAACCCGCAGTCCACAAACATAGCAAGTAAAGAAATACATAGAAAGAAGTATAATATGCTTAACTATAACTTCACCGATAAACAGCGCCAGCGATTACCAAGAAAACTCAAGTAAGACAAATTTTGGCAACTAGACAGTTAAATACTACCTAATCATGCTTTTCTAACTGCTACCGGGTAGAAATATCGAATTTAACAGCTAACAACAGGAATATCACTCATTGAACATTTTAAGTAAAGTACGTGTTCAACAACCACCGTATGTACACGCCCGTCACCTCGCGTACAGGGCATTTAAAGAATCACATAATATCCTAGGGGTGAAAGTCCCCCACACGAGGTTAGACAAGCCACTTACCTCAATTCCGGTACAAAATCGCTAAGAAATAACCCTCATGCCGCGAATGTCGGACGCCACAAGTGTAGTATCTGATAAAAATCAATAGAATCACATCAAAATAGGCCAATTGGGCATTACCCAATCAAAATAACTCAAAATACACCAAAACCCACAAGTTGCCAAAACCCGACTTTCGGTACGCTTATCGAAAAATCACGAAAATTATATATTCAGGTTCCTTATCTCAATACGAGTCTAGGCATATAAAATTTACCAAAATCGGACTCCATTTGCCCACTCAAATCAGAGATTTTCTAACATTTAGGCCTAGGGCTCAAACCCACCTTTAATCTTCCAATTTCAGTGAAATAATCATGGATATCATGATAAACCAACAAATTAAGGTCAAGAAACTTACCCCCGGTGATTTCCCGATGATATCCCAGCGTTTCCCCTTCAAGATCCTCTCTTGGAGCTCAAAAATGGCGTTTTTGTGTATGGGGGTCGCGGGTGTTATGTTTTGAACTTAAGCTCACTGCCAGACCCCATTGCTCATCGCGTTCGCGATGGGCTTCACGCGTCCGCGATGACTCGCCCAGCTTCTTCTTCGCGAACGCGACACCATCCCACGCGTCCGCGATGTATTGCCAAACCGACCCCTCGCGAACGCCGCTATCCACACGCGTTCGCGATGAATAAAATCCCAAGCCGCCCACTTTACTCTTCGCGGACGCGGTCCACCTGGACGCGAACGCGATACGTCCCAGGCCATAACTACTAGAACGCGATCTACCCTACGCGACCGCGATGACCAACCTGACCAGGCCTACGCGAACGCGGCACGTGCCTCGCGAACGCGTAGGTCAAATTTCTGCTGCACTGCTGCTGCATTTTCTGCAGATTTTCCAAGTTTCAAATGCCCGTTTGATGGTCCGAATTCATCCCGAGGCCCCCGGGACCCCAACGAAAACCACCAACATATTCCAAAACACGATACGAACTTGCTCCAATCACAAAAACACGTCTAACAACATCAAAACCCATAATTCATATCGAATTCAAGCCTAAATTTCTTAAAACTTTCCGAATTGCACATACGATCTAAAACCCGACCAAACGACGTCCAAATGACCTGAAAATTTGCGGACATATCCAAAATCACATAACGAAGCTACAGACATTGTCAGAATTCCATTCCGACCCACCGGATCAAAATCTCACCTATCGTTCGGATTCGCCAAAATTTCAACCTTCGACATTTCAAGCCTAATTGAGCTACGGACCTCCAAAATACATTCCGAACGCGCTCCCAACCCAGAAATCACCTAACGGAGTTGATGGAACCATCGGATTTCCGATCCGAGATTGTCTTAACACTGTTCTGGCTACGGACCATTTTCTAGCTTTAATGCTCTCATTTAAGGACTAAGTGTCCTTAAATGCTCCAAATTTCAGAACCGACTCTCCCGGCAAACCACAATAGCAGATATGAACTTAGGGGAACCGTTAAATTAGGGATTGGGGCGTAATTTTCTAAAACGACCGGTCGGGTCGTTATATCTTCCCACACTTAAAAGATTCGTTCGTCCTCGAACGAGCATAGAAAACATACCCGGAGTAGTGAAAAGATGAGGGTACTCGTTGCGCATATCCTGCTCGGTCTCCCAAGTCGCCTCCTCGACCGGCTGGCCCCGCCACTGAACCTTTACCGAAGCGATGTTCTTTGACCTTAGCTTTCTGACTTGCCTGTCTAGAATGGCTACTGGCTCCTCAACATAAGACAGATCCTTGTCTAGCTGAACGGATGTGAAATCCAACACATGCGACGGGTCACCATGGTATCTCCGGAGCATGGAGACATGAAATACGGGGTGAACTCCGGCTAGGCTGGGAGGTAAGGCCAACTCATAAGCAACCTCCCCAACACGCCTCAAAATCACAAAAGGGCCAATAAATCTAGGACTCAGCTTTCCTTTCTTCCCAAACCTCATAACACCCTTCATGGGGGAGACTCGAAGTAGAACCCGCTCGCCAACCATAAAAGCCACATCGCGAGCCTTCTTGTCCGCATAACTCTTCTGTCTAGACTGGGCAGCACGAAGTCTGTCCTGAATCACCTTGACCTTGTCCATAGCATCCTGAACCATATCAGTACCTAGCAACCTGGCCTCGCCCGGCTCGAATCAATCCACGAGAGACCTGCACCTCCTACCATATAGGGCCTCATACGGTGCCATCTGAATACTAGACTGGTAGCTGTTGTTATAAGCAAACTCCGCCAGTGGCAAGAAGTGATCCCATGAACCTCCAAACTCAATCACGCACGCACGGAGCATATCCTCCAAAATCCGAATAGTGCGCTCGGACTGCCCATCAGTCTGGGGGTGAAATGCTGTGCTCAGCTCCACCCGAGTACCTAACTCCTGCTGTACGGCTCTCCAGAACCGTGAAGTGAACTGAGTGCCTCTATCTGAAATGATGGAAACTGGAATACCATGCAGCCGAACTATCTCTCTGATATAGATCTCCGCCAGTCGCTCCGATGAATATGTAGTGCTCACCAGTATAAAATAGGAGGACTTAGTCAGCCGATCCACAATGACCCAAATGGAATCAAACTTCCTAACCGTCCGTGGAAGTCCAGATACAAAGTCCATGGTAATGCGCTCCCATTTCCACTCGGGAATCTCAATCTGCTGCATCAATCCACCCGGACGCTGATGCTCATACTTCACTTGCTGGCAGTTGAGGCATCTAGAAACATAATCAACTATATCCCTCTTCATCCGCCTCCACCAGTAATGCTGTTTCAAGTCCTGATACATCTTCGCGGCACCCGGATGGATGGAATACCGCGAACTATGGGCCTCTGCTAGAATCGGCTCTCGAAGATCATCTACATTGGGCACACAGATACGCCCCTGCATCCTCATAACTCCATCATCCCCGATGGTAACATCTCGAGCATCACCACGCCGAACTTTATCCTGAAGGACAAGCAAATAAGGGTCGTCGAACTGACGCTCCCTAATGCGGTCAAATAGAGAAGACCGAGAAATCACACAAGCCAGAACCCGGCTGGGCTCCGAAAGATCTAGTCTAACAAATTGTATGGCTAAAGCCTGAACATCCATCGCCATAGGCCTCTCCGAAGCTGGTAGATACGTCAAACTCCCCAAACTCTCTGCCCGACGACTCAAGGAATCGGCAACCACATTAGCCTTGCCCGGATGATAGAGAATAGTAATATCATAGTCCTTCAGTAGCTCCAACCATCTCCTCTAACGCATATTCAGGTCCTTCTGCTTAAGCAAGTGCTGCAAGCTCCGGTGATCGGTGTAGATCTCACAAGGAACCCCATATAAATAATGACGCCAAATTTTCAAGGCGTGAACAATGGCAGCTAGCTCCAAATCATGAACAGGGTAATTCTTCTCATGCACCTTTAGCTGTCTCGACGCGTAGGCAATCACCCTACCGTCCTGCATCAATACCGCACCGAGTCCAACTCATGAGGCGTCACACTATACAGTATAGGACCCCGTACCTGTAGGAAACATCCATATAGGGGCCGAAGTCAAAGCTGTCTTGAGCTTCTGAAAGCTCGCCTCACACTCGTCTTTCCACTGAAAAGGGCCACCCTTTTGGGTCAATCTAGTCATAGGTGCTGCAATCAAAGAGAACCCCTCTACGAAACGACAGTAATAGCCCGCCAAACCAAGGAAACTGCGAATCTCAGTAGCGGAGGAGGGTCTGGGCCAACTCTGCACGGCCTCCACCTTCCTCGGATCTACTCGAATACCATCACTCGACACCACGTGGCCCAAAAATGCCACCGAACTCAACCAGAATTCACATTTAGAGAACTTGGCATAAAGCTGCTTCTCCCTCAGAATCTGAAGCACTATCCTCAAATGCTGCTCGTGCTCTTCCCGGCTCCGGAATATACTAGAATATCATCAATGAAAACAATCACGAACGAGTCCAGATAAGGCCTGAACACACTGTGCATCAAATGCATAAAGGCTGCTGGGGCATTAGTTAGCCCAAAAGACATCACGAGGAACTCATAGTGACCATACCGGGTCCTGAAGGCAGTCTTCGGGATATCTGGCTCCCGAATCTTCAGTTGGTGATACCCAGAGCGCAAATCAATCTTAGAAAACACCTGTGCGCCCTGTAACTGGTCAAATAAATCATCAATACGGGGCAAAGGATACCGGTTCTTCACTGTAACCTTATTCAGCTGACGATAGTCAATACACATACGCATAGAACCGTCCTTTTTCTTCACAAACAATACAGGAGCACCCCAAGACGAAACACTGGGTCGAATGAAACCCTTGCCTAATAACTCCTGTAACTGATCCTTCAACTCCTTCAACTCAGAAGGAGCCATACGGTACGGTGGGATAGAAATGGGCTGAGTGCCCGGCAACAAGTCAATAGCAAAGTCAATATCTCTGTCGGGCGGCATGCCCGGGAGATCAGCTGGAAATACATCAGCAAAGTCACGTACCACATGAACGGAATCAATAGAGGGAGTGTCAATACTGACGTCCCGCACATAGGCTAGATAAGCAGCACACCCCTTCTCAACCATACGCTGAGCTCTGAGAAAAGAAATAACACGGCTAGGGGTGTGATCTAGAGTACCACTCCACTCAATACGTGGAATGCCCGGCATAGCCAGCGTCACGGTCTTGGCGTGACAATCAAGAATAGCATAATGGGGCGACAACCAGTCCATGCCCAGAATAATATCAAAATCGATCGTCCCGAGCAACTATAGATCCGCTCTGGTCTCAAAATCACAAATGGTAACCAAACACGACCGATATACGCGATCCACAGCCAACGAATCACCCACCGGAGTGGAAACATAAATGGGGGCACTCAAAGAATCCCGAGGCACAACCAGATGAGAAGCAAAGTAAGAGGACACATATGAAAAAGTGGAACCAGGGTCGAATAGAACCGGTGCCTCCCTGTGACTAACCAGAATAATACTTGTGATAACAGAATCAGATGCAACAGCCGCAGCGCGATCAGGAATAACATAGAATCTGGCCTGTCCCCCCTCTCGAGGGCGGCCACTGGAACCCTGACCCCCGCTTCTGGCTGGCTGGGCAGGTGGAGTGGTAGCTGGGGCTGGAATGATAGCCTGCTGGCCCTGAGAACCACGCGAATGCTGTGATGACTGATGAGGGGCTCCTCTCCTGCGCCTGGGGCACTCCCTAACCAGGTGGCGAGTATCCCCGCACTCAAAGCAAGCTCTGGGAGGACGCGGTGGCTGTGACTGACCGGCCTCACCCCCACTAGTCCGACCCTTGGAAGGACCCCGCGCAGAAGGTGAACTGGAAACTGGGGGAGCATAATAACGCTCCTGAGGTGCTGGAAGAGCTGGAGTGCTACCGGCTGCTGGTAAAGCTGAGTGAACTGGTCGACCGGAATAACTCCTGCCAAAACGACCGGCTGATGAAGTGCGGGCACCAGAGAAATGGCCCGACTCACGAGACCTCTTGGCCTCTCTCTCTCTCCGCTCTCTAGGGAGCATACTCTCGATCCTCTTGGCAATGCTAACTCCCTGCTGATAAGATATATCTGTCTCCAGCTCTCTGGCCATGCCGGATCGGATAGGCGGAACAAGGCCCTCAATAAATCTCCGCACTCTCTCCCGAACCGTGGCTACCAAAGTCGGTGCATGCCTGGCTAGACGGGTGAAACTGATAGCATACTCCGATATTGACATGGAGCCCTGTCGCAACCGCTCAAACTCCGAGCGCCAAGAATCCCTTAGGCTCTGTGGAACAAACTCCCTCAAAAACAGATCTGAAAACTGCGTCCAAGTCAATGAAGCAGACTCCTCTGGACTATCCAACTCATACGTGCGCCACCAATCATAAGCGGCCCCACGAAACTGAAAAGCATTGAAGGAAACCCCGCTGGTCTCCACAATCCCCATAGTACGAAGAATACGATGACACTCCTCTAGAAAACCCAATGCATCATCTGAAGCCAAACCACTAAACACTGGAGGGTCATATTTCTTGAACCTCTCCAATCTACGCTGCTCGTCCTCAGAGGCAGCTGGTCCACCTCCGGGCTGTGCTGGGGCGACAGGAGGCATAACCAAAACATCTGGAACTTGTCCCACTAGCACACGCTGCTCCGGTGTAACGGCTGCGGGAGTCTGGGCCCCTCCCCCGGCCTGAGATGTAGCTGCGACGAGAGGAAGCAATCCTGCCTGAGCTAAAGTGGTATACATACTCATGAACTGGGCCAGGGTCTCCTGTAGTGCTGGGGTAGTAGCAGCTGTAGTCGGTGTACCAGGTGCCTGCGCTCCAACCTGGTCTACATGTGGCACCTCAGCGGCAGCGCGCGCGGGTGCTCTGGCTGCACCTCGGGCGCGTCCTCATCCTCTACCTCGGCCCCGGCCTCTGACGGCAGCAACAGGGGGCGCGGGTACCTGATCATCGCGAGTAGCTCATGTCCTCACCATCTGTGAGAGAATAGAAAGCAGTGGTTTAGATTTTTGATGCCAAGAATGTCGCACGACAAGGAATCCAAAAAAAATGAAAAGTTTCCTAAACAGTTACATAGCCCCTCGTAGATAAATACAGATGTCTCCGTATCGATCAGCGAGACTCTAAGTAACCGGTCTGTGTCCCGTGACCCCTATGAACCTAGAGCTCTGATACCAACTTGTCACGACCCTAATTTACCAATCGTGAACATGTCGTGATGGCACCCAGTCTCCACGACTATTTAAGCCTAACACGTTGCGGAATACACAAGCTATGAACACTTAAATAAGAAACAGCGGAAAAATAGCATAAAAGGTATGTAATCCGTGCTGCTTGGCACATACATTCGTCACCACACTGAATAAAGCGTTACCAAGATCCGAAATCCCACGGCAACACAGACTAAAGGAGAATATACAACCGTGGCTCTATGTGTAAAGAGTATCTAACAACGAAATGAAGAAAAATGTCAACTAGTACTATTAGAATAGAAGGAAAGCCTCCAGATCTGCGGACGTAGCAGATCATACCTCGAGGTCTCCAGAAAGCTGCGGAAATCACCTAGCACGAGCCTGCTCTGATGTACCTGGATCTGCACAACAAAAGTGTGCAGAAGAGTAGCATGAGTACACCACGGCGGTACTCGGTAAGTGCCAAGCCTAACCTCGATGGAGTAGTGACGAGGAAGGTCAGGGCCCTACTGAGAGAAGCAATAATATAGTGATAATAAAAATAATAAACAGTTTAAATGATAATAATTTCCGCAATAACAACAATAAAATGATTACTACAACCGTCTACAATTTAGCTAACAACAAGTAACCAACTCAATAAAAACAAGTCCAGAACCTGTGGGAATTGAACCCACAGTTCCATTAACAGCACCCCTGGATCTCCGGGAATCGAACTCGCAGCCCATGTCTCAATAATATCTCAATAACTCAGGATCTCCGGGAATCGAACCCGCAGTCCCTACCAATAACTCGGGATCTCGGGAATCAAACCCGTAGTCCCTACCAATAACTCGGGATCTCGGGAATCAAACCCGTAGTCCACATCTCAATAAATCTCAGGATCTCCGGGAATCGAACCCGCAGTCCACATTTCAATAAATCTCAGGATCTCCGGGAATCGAACCCGCAGTCCACATTTCAATAAATCTCAGGATCTCCGGGAATCGAACCCGCAGTCCACATTTCAATAAATCTCAGGATCTCCGGGAATCGAACCCGCAGTCCACAAACACAGCAAGTAAAGGAATACACAGGAAAGAAGTATAATATGCTTAACTATAACTTCGCCGATAAACAGCGCCAGCGATTACCAAGAAAACTCAAGTAAGACAAATTTTGGCAACTAGACAGTTAAATACTACCTAATCATGCTTTTCTAACTGCTACCGGGTAGAAATATCGAATTTAACAGCTAACAACAGGAATATCACTCATTGAACATTTAAAATAAAGTACGTGTTCAACAACCAGCGCATGTACACGCCCGTCACCTCGCGTACAGGGCATTTAAAGAATCACATAATATCCTAGGGGTGAAAGTCCCCCACACGAGGTTAGACAAGCCACTTACCTCAATTCCGGTACAAAACCGCTAAGAAATAACCCTCTTGCCGCGAATGTCGGACGCCACAAGTGTAGAATCACATCAAAATAGGCCAATTGGGCATTACCCAATCAAAATAACTCAAAATACACCAAAACCCACAAGTTGCCAAAACCCGACTTTCGGTACGCTTATCGAAAAATCACGAAAATTATATATTCAGGTTCCTTATCTCAATACGAGTCTAGGAATATAAAATTTACCAAAATCGGACTCCATTTGCCCACTCAAATCAGAGATTTTCTAACATTTAGGCCTAGGGCTCAAACCCACCTTTAATCTTCCAATTTCAGTGAAATAATCACGGATTTCATGATAAACCAACGAATTAAGGTCAAGAAACTTACCCCCGATGATTTCTCGATGATATCCCAGCGGTTCCCTTTCAAGATCCTCTCTTGGAGCTCAAAAATGGCATTTTTGTGTATGGGGGTCGCGGGTGTTATGTTCTGAACTTAAGCTCACTGCCAGACCCCATTGCTCATCGCGTTCGCGATGGGCTTCACGCGTCCGCGATGACTCGCCCAAATTCTTATTCGCGAACGCGACACCATCCCATGCGTCCGCGATGTATTGCCAAACCGACCCCTCGCGAACGCGGCTCTCCACACGCGTTCGCGATGAATAAAATCCCTAGCCGCCCACTTTACTCTTCGCGGACGCGGTCCACCTGGACGCGAACGCGATACGTCCCAGGCCCTAACTACGCGAACGTGATCTCCCCTACGCGACCGCGATGACCAACCTGACCAGGCCTACGCGAACGCGGCACGTGCCTCGCGAACGCGTAGGTCAAATTTCTGCTGCACTGCTGCTGCATTTTCTGCAGATTTTCCAAGTTTCAAATGCCCGTTTGATGGTCCGAATTCATCCCGAGGCCCCCAGGACCTGAACAAAAACCACCAACATATTCCAAAACACGATACGAACTTGCTCCAATCATAAAAACACGTCTAACAACATCAAAACCCATAATTCATATCGAATTCAAGCCTAAATTTCTTAAAACTTTCCGAATTGCACATACGATCTAAAACCCGACCAAACGACGTCCAAATTACCTAAAAATTTGCGGACATATCCAAAATCACATAACGAAGCTACAGAAATTGTCGGAATTCCATTCCGATCCCCGGATCAAAATCTCACCTATCGTTCGAATTTGCCAAAATTTCAACCTTCGGCATTTCAAGCCTAATTGAGCTACGGACCTCCAAAATACATTCCGAACGCGCTCCCAACCCTGAAATCACCTAACGGAGCTAATGGAACCATCGGATTTCTGTTATGAGATCGTCTTAACACTGTTCCGGCTACGGACCATTTTCTAGCTTTAAAGCTCTCATTTAGGGACTAAGTGTCCCAAAATGCTCCAAATTTCAGAACCGACTCTCCCGGCAAACCACAATAGTAGATATAAACTTAGGGGAACAGTTAAATTGGGGATTGGGGCATAATTTTCTAAAACAACCGGTCGGGTCGTTACATCTTCCCACCCTTAAAAGATTCGTTCGTCCTCGATCGAGCATAGAAAACATACCTGGAGTAGTGAAAAGATGAGGGTACTGCCTGATCCTATATATACTGCTACGGCGTGCAACCCGATCCAACATATATACTGCTGCAGCGTGCAACCCGATCGAATATGTATACTACTGCGGCGTGCAGCCCGATCCAATATGTATACTACTGCGGCATGCAGCCCGATCCAATATATATATTGCTGCGGCATGCAGCCCGATCCAATATTTATATATATATATATATATATATATGTATATAATACCTCCTAACAGGTCCTCGACCCTGTCTCAATTAGTATAGGATTGGCCTTTCAGGCTCACTCAGCTAAATTAGGTATGGGGGGGCTTCCACCCTATGTAATTCATCTCTCACTGTACACATCTAGTACTGGCTCTTAACAGGCTATTCGGCTAGTTTCACGGCTGAGTATAAGTTCCAACACGGTATAAGGGTCACCTAGCTCTACAGGTCCCCTAGTGATCTACAGATCGGCACAAGGCCCTAAACATGGCTATTAGCCCAATTACACTGTTATAATCTCATTAACAGTCATAATACCCCATCCACTATAAGCCGGGAAGGACCAAGTCCATGTCCCCAATCACAATGTCACCACGCCCATCACAAAACGCGTATCTCATCTCAACATAGCACGGTGAAGTGCTAGTACGGGGTTTCAAACCCTCAGTACATTATTTACTACTACCAGTCATCTCGAACCGGTAGAAACCTCAGTCCGCCTTGCGCTTGCCTCGTAAATCAACGTCCTTGGATGCCAAATCTGCTCAAAATCAATTATAATACATCAATATATGCTAAATTCACGTAACCCATTAAAAATAACCCAAATTGCATCAAAACCCACAAAGTTGTCAAAACCTGACTTTTGGTGTGCTTCTTGAAAAATTACAAAAGTTACATATTCGGAACCCTCGTCTCGATACGAGTCTAGGCATATAAAATTTACCAAATTCGGACTCCATTTTCCCGCTCGAATTAGCGTTTTACCAAAGCCCTGGCCTAGGCTAAATTTCCTCACAATTTGATCCAATTTCAGTGAATTAGAGGATGATTTCGAGATAAAAGCGCGTAAATAATCATAAAACTCACCTCCGATGATAACCCGATGATCTCCTAGCAATTTCTCGTCCAAATCTCCCCATTTCGCCTATCAATACCGAGCCCTAATGTTTTGCAACTTATGAAATTTTTAACTCTTCTGTTATTTTTAACACAGGCATGATTTCCGCTCTTGCGACTCCTAACTCGCTCCTGCGAGTCCGCTTCTGCGGACAATTGTCCGCTCCTGCGGATCCATACCAAACTGCCCAGTTCCACTTCTGCGGTCCAGGTCTCGCACCTGCGAGACCGCCTAGGCGGACTGGGCTCCGCTTCTACGAAAACTCTTCGACCTGGCCTCCTCCGCTTCTGCGATCATGGGCTCGCTTCTGCGAGCCCGCCCCGGCCCATCCTGGGCCGCTTCTGCGTAAATGCCCAAACCAGCCCAAACTCACTTCTGCAAGAGAAGATCCGCCTCTATGCTTCAGCTTCTGCGGTCCCCCACCCACAGAAGCAAAAATAGCAGAAGCCAAAAATCCAAACCTGCAATTTCCATGTTTTCCTCCCGTTTGACCTCCCGAAACCACCCCGGGTCCCCCGGGACCCCAACGAAAGCCACAAACATACTCCATAGCACCATACGAACATGCTCCAATGATAAAACATGTACTTTAACACGGAATAACATCAAATTCAAGCAATTCAAGCCTAAGTTTTCATTCAAACTTCCGCAGCCGACATTTGATCAAAAACCCGACCAAACGACCTCCGAATAACCTGAAATTTTACAGGCACATCCAACATCACCTAACGGAGCTACTGCAGCTGTCGGAATTCCATTCTGACTCCCGGATTAAAATCTCACCTATCGATCGGATATCGCCAAAATTTAACTTTAGCCAATTCAAGCCTAAAACTACACCGGACCTCCAAATTCACTTCCGATCGCTCTCCTAGCTCATAGATGACCTCCCGGAGCTGACCGAATCATCAGAATTCGATTCGGAGCTCTCTAACTCAAAAGTCAATGTCCAGTTGACTTTTCCCAACTATTCCTTCTTCTAAGAGACTATTTGTCTCATTTCAAACTAAACTCAATCCGAATTGATTCAAACTCGCCAAACAGGCATATTGAAACATTAAAAAGCATATAATGGGGATAACAAGGTGATAACTCACATGATGACGGGCCGGGTCATCACATATTCAGTGCATTTGATTAAGTGACAACTGGTATTATTTCAGTTTACTAATTAAATTTTAAAAATAAGAAAGAAAAATAAAATAAAAGGTATATTATACTAGTTATATTGAAAAAGGGTGAACAAATATTTACTCTATCAATTATTTTTCTTATTGTATAAAAAAAGAATGATAAAAAATAGTGAAAACAATAAATAAAATTAGATTATGAAGAGAAAAAGAATATAAAAAGGTAAATAAAGTTAGAAAAGAAACAAATAGAAGAAAACGAGAAAAAAAGAAAGCAGAAAAGTAAACAAAAGAAAACGAAGATGAAAAGAAGCATTGAAATAAAAAAGAATTAGAGAATAAAGACAAAATTCTCTACAAAAGCTACTATAGGTAGGAAATGTAATTAGTTTATAGGTAGAAAAATAAATGAGTAGATAAGGGTAAATAGTTTTGTTTTTGTGGGCAACTGTGTCAAACCCCCAATTTCAAAGTTGTGAATGAGACAGATCGGAAATGGCAAACACTAATGTCATGAAATCAATTTTGATATGTAAAAGATAGAGATTTTTTCTTGAGAAATTACCAGTTACGTCCATTTATAAGTAGCTCATTACAAAATTGGCCAATTGATAAAATATTACTAATATTAGCTAAATTAGCCAATTAGTTATTTGTACCAAAAAAATATCAAATTTTTACTTTGTATTGAGTGAGTGTTATTAGAATAGATTGAGCACAACTTAAGGAGCTTGAATATAAGTTTTGAGATCATTTGTAAAGTTTTTAGGTGGTTTGATTTGAAAATTCAAAGTAAAAGCTGAACATGAAAAAGAAATAGTATGTGTATCAACAATGTATATCACATATGTATTATATTTGTATAAATTATGTATCACATGTATCCTCATGTGTACATGCGTGTGAGATACATGTGTGATACATGTATCGCATAAGACTTTTGAATTCGATTTAATTATGAATTTCAATATAAAACCAGTCCAAATGTAACGACCCAGCCCGTTGTTATGGGAATTACCACCCCGTTACCTTGAATTTACATATTTTTTGTTTTTATATCTGTGTTAGAGGCTATCGGGTGAATTAGGAGTGATTCGAGTTGAAAATGAGGCTTATAGCCTTTTTGAAGGAAGCTTGAATATGGAAAGTCAACCTGGAGATGAATATTTAGTTAGAGTGCTCGAAATCAGATTCTGATGATTCGACTAGTTTCGGGGGATCATTTATGACTTAGGGGAGCAATCGGAATCGAATTCGGAGGTCCGGTGTAGTTTTAGGCTTGAATTGGCTAAGGTTGAATTTTGGCGAAATCCGAACGGTAGGTGAGATTTTGATCCGGGGGTCGGAATGGAATTCCGACAATTTCTGTAGCTTCGTTATGTGATTTTGGATATGTCTGCAAATTTTCAGGTCATTCGGACGTTGTTTGATCGGGTTTTGGATTGAATGTTAGTTTCGAAAGTTTTGAAGAAACTTAGGCTTGAATCCGTGTGAAAATGGTGATTTTGATGTTTAGGATGGTGTTTTTGTGATTGGAACAAGTTCATATTATGTTTTGGAGTAGGTTGGTGATTTTCGTTGGGGTCCCGGGGGCCTCGGGATGAATTCAGACCATCATCCGGACATTTTAGACTTGCAAAAACCTGCAGAAAATTGCAGGTCAGTGCAGCAGAAAATAAGCCTTCGCGTTCGCGTGAAGGCAGTTGCATTCGGGAAGGCCAGGAAGGCTAAGGCATCGCGTTCGCGTGAGAGTGGGTCACGCTCGCGAAGGAGGAGAAAGCGAAGCTTCGCGTTCGCGTGAGGCTGTACGCGTTCGCGTAGAGGAGAAATCCGGGCGGCTGGGGAAATGAACTTCGCGAACGCGTGACTGGAAGTTGCGTTCGCGATGAGTTCACTCAGCGAAGCATCGCGTTCGCATGAGCCCCACCGCGAACGCGTAGAACAAATATGCCTGGCAATAAATTAAAAACCAGAAACAGACCAGTCGCGGGTTTATACACCATAAACACAAATTTTGAACCCTAGAGAGAAGAACTCACAGGAAAACACTGAGATTTCATCGGGTAATCATCGGAGGTAAGTTTCTTGACTCACAAACGTAATTTTATGGTAGAATTAACATCAATCTTCATGAAATTGGGTAGAAACTGTGAAGAATTATGGCCTAGGTATTGAAAACAAATTTTTGAGTTTTGAAAGGCCATTCGAACTCCGATTTCGATATATTTTATATGCACGGACTTGTGGCGAGATGAGGATTGCGTTGGTATAAGTTTCGGAATTTTTTGGGCAGTGGGCTCGGGGTCGGATTTTACCAACTTAGTGCATTTATGCGCTTTTCATGTAAATTGAATTGGGTTATGTTTCTTTGACCCATAAATGACATAATTATTGTGGTTTGAATAGATTCTACGCGTGAGGCAGCGAATTCTGAAGGGAAAGGCATTGCAGACGAGTCTACGACTTGCTAGAGTGAGTAGTTTGTGTATATGGTAGCATGAGGGTTCGAAACCCCGGCTTAGCACATTGTGACGCAAGTAGGGCGTGGCTCGCACCCCGTGGCAGGTGCGGGGATTGGTTGTGACTGGGGATTGAGACTTAGTCCATCCCGAATGAGTATAATATGATACTAATGGTTGAAAAACACTGTGTTTGACATATTTGTGGGATGTAAGCCATGTTTGGGGCCTTGTGCCGACCTGTAGTATCCCTAGGGGATAGTATATATGTGATAGCTATACTTTCTTAATCACTGATCTCAGTCATGGTTTTGAAATCATAGTAATGAAATACTAAGTCACCTGTTTTTGCAAAAATTAAATAAAAGTTAAAGTATTTTCATAATTTATGAACTGGAACCTGGAAATAAGTAATTTGAGTTGTTTTGTGACTTATATGATTATTGTGGACTGAGGATGGATCGGGCTGCATGCCGCAGCGGTTGATATGATATGAGGATCGGGCTGCACGTCACAGGGGTATTGCGCTTTGGCTGTAGGAGCCCCTCTGGAATCTGTACACACCCCCAGTGAGCGCCGTCGACGTTAAATGGATTGGGCTACACACCGTAACGATTATGTGCTTTGCATTGCATCTTTATTTGTTGAATTATCTTTGATAATTGTATTGTACTGTTGTTGCTAGTTCCTAGGAGGATCGGACTATAGTTTAGCTTCATTTTGTGGTATTCAATGTTCCCAGTTTGTAGATATTTTAAAGATAAATTATAGATTATTTGTATTCTAATTGTAGGTGCTTTATTTTCTATTTTCACAAATAAAAAATGACTAAAACTTCTACAAATCATTTACAAAAAAACGTAATTGTGTCGAAAATACCAATTATGCTACAATTAAAATGAGAATTGGGATATTAAATTTCAATATATTCAGTTTGTTGATATTTTGCAGATAAATTATAGATTATGTATATTTTGATTGTAGATGGATTATTTTGTGTTTTCACAAACCCAAAATGACTAAACTTCTACAAAAAATAGTCTACAATTTATCTATAATTTATTTATAATTTCTGTAATATGTATTCTTCTTCTTCTTCTTCTTCTTCTTCTTCTTCTTCTTCTTCTTCTACTACTACTACTAATTTGAATTTCAGTCAAAACCAAGTCTAATATTCACCAAATCCCTCAAAATTGAGATATAAGCTCCAAAACATATTCTCAATTACTTTAACAACACCCAATCAAAACAATTAATGATTTTTGAAAACCCAAATTTGAATTCAAAGCTTCAAAGCTTTTTAATGGCTGGCAATGGTAGAATTGCTGCTCTCTTGTCTGTTTGAAGGTTTGTTTTTTTTCATTGAGAAAATTTGAAGGTGAAGGTAAATGTGTGTATGAACTTTGAAGATATGACTTCAATTTTGATGAACTTTGTTGTTAGTCATTGATGAACTTCAATTGGAGTAAAATGGGGAACCAACTTTGTTGAAGGGCTTCTTCAATTTTCTGTAAATTTGGAGGGAGAATTTAGTTTCAGAAGATAGAAAATGGTAAAAAGAATGTGGGAGTTGATAAAATGTGGGTGAGACTGAGGAGTTAGGAGAGAGAAACATGCAGATTCTTTTAATTAAGGAGTAAAAAATATACAATTAATTATACCATTAATTAATTATGGTATAAAATTGGTAATTTAGTGTACTAAGGGTAATTAAATCAAACCATAAATATTGATGGTAATAAAGTTTCATATGTGCATAGAATGTAAAAATCTCTAAAAAATAATATGTTAAGCCTTATAAATATAATTTCGGGCAATGAAAACAATTCTTAAATTGTCTGTATCATCCCCAATAATTTGTTTAAATTACATGAATATGTTTAGTAGGGAGTTGATTGTAACGACCCGACCCATCGTTACGGGAGTTATCGCTCTATTTTCTTCATTTTATACCTTAATATGTTAATTTATATGTGTTTGGAGAGTTAGAAGCTAATCGGATGGAATTTAGATAGAAATGAAGCAATAAACCTCTTTATGAGAGGAATAGTTAGGAAAAATCAACTGAATGTTGACCGATGAGTTAGTAAGCTCGGAATGGATTTCTAACAATTCGACTAGTTTCAGGGGGATGATTTATGGCTTAGGAGAGAAATCAAAATCGAATTCGGAGGTCCGGTGTAGATTTAGGCTTGAATTGTCTAACATTCAATTTTGGCGAAACCCGAACGGTAGGTGAGATTTTGATCTAGGGCTCGGAATAAAATTCTGAGATTTACAGTAGCTCTATTAGGTGATTTTAGATATGCATGCAAAATTTTAGGTCATTCGGAGGTGTTTAGGATGGGTTTTAGATCAAATGTTAGTTTCGGGAGTTTTAATGAAACTTAGGCTTGAATCCGTGAGAATTCGATAATTTTGATGTTTATGATGGTGTTTTTATGTTGTAAGCAAGTTTGAATGAGGTAATGTGAGGTATTTTTGCTTTGGGTTGAGGTCCCGGGGGCCTTGGGATATTTTCGGGAGGTTAAGCGGGAAAATTTATAAGTTATAACAAGTTTGAGATTCTGGCTTCTGGTATTTTCGCATCTGCGTAAATAGGACCGCAGATGTGCCATTTGAACGCAGAAGCGACCTGGGAAGGCTTGGCACAAATTTCGCAGAAGCGAGGAAAAATCTCGCAGAAGCCAGATTTGGCTGGTGTAAAATTTCCGCAGAAGCGGACGAAGAGCCGCAGGGACAATCTCGCAGTTGCGATATTTGGGCCGCAGAAGCGGTCCTGTCCCCTTAAGGAAAAGTCGCAGAAACAGCACAAATTCTGCAGAAGCGAACTCGCCTAAGCGAGTATATTTACGCAGAAGCAGAAATCGTCAGTGAATTAAAGAAACAGTGTATCGAATTTCAGAATTCAAAAGACACACTTTTAACTTCGGGGAGAGGCGAATTGCGAGGGTTTTCAAGGAGAAACAGTGGGAAATCATTAGGTAAGGGTTCCTAAACTCAATTATGTTATTATATGCAAAAACATAGAATAAACGCCACAAAAACTGAGGATTTAAGTCAAAAACATGGTGGTTAGGGCTTAGAAATTTAGAAAGATAAAAGTGGAGGTTGAGGGGTCAAACGGACCACATTTTCAATAAAATTTATATGCACAGACTCGTGGCAAGACGAGGAACACGTTGGTATGAATTTAGGAATATTTTCAGAACTGCGCCCGGTGCTCGGGTTTTACCAACTTGGTGCATTATTGCGTTTTTCATGTAAATTTGATTGGGTTATGTTTCTTTGACCCATATTGATGTAATTGCTGTGGTTTTGACTAGATTCAATGGACGAGGCGGCAAATTCAAAGGGAAAAGGCATCGCGGACCAGTCCACGACCGGCTAGAGGTGAGTAGTTTGTGTATATGGTAGCCTGAGGGTTCAAAACCCCGGCTTAGCACATTGTGACACTATTAGGGCGTGGTTCACACCCCATGGCAGGTGCGAGATTGATTATGACTGGGGATTGAGATTTGGTCTATCCTGAATATGAATAATATGTTATTGGCGGTTGAAACACACACTGTGTTAGATATTTTTGTGGGTTGTAACCCATGTTTGGGGCCTTGTGCCGACCTGTAGTATCCCTTGGGGATAGATATATATGTGATAGCTTGGTTTGCTTAATCACTGATCTCAGTCCTGGTTTGAAATCACTATTATAAAATGCTAAGTCACATGTTCTTAGAAAATTAAATAAGATTAAAGTATTTTCATTATTAATGAACTGGAACCTGGAAATAAATAAATTGAACTGTTGTGTAACTCATATGCATGTTGTGGACTGAGTATGGATCGGGATGCGCACCGCAGCGGATGATATGAATATTGCGCTTGGGTTGAAGGAGCCCCTCCGGAGTCTGTACACACCCCGAGTGAGCGAAGTCGACGTTAAACAGATCGGGCTACACATCGTAGCGGTCATATGCATTGCATTGCATTTTTATCTATAAATTATCTGTGTTAATTGTCAATTGCTATTGTTGTTAGTTCGTGGTAGGTATCAGACTGTAGTTTAGCTTTGCTTTGTGGTATTCTATGGATTTCCTGCTTTCAGCTATTATTATATACTTTTTACTCACAGAGTACTTAGTACTCACCCCTACTTCCTGCACCTTTGTGTGCAGATTCATGTACATAGGAGGGTTAGACGAGCACTCCAACCTATATCAGAGTTATTCGAGTTGCTGAGGTAGCTGTCGGCGTTCGCAGAACTTAGCTTCTCTCTTTATTCAGTTATTACTATTTGTGTCAGACTTGAATATTTTATTCCGTTTTTCTATTACTATTCAGTTTTGTTTAAAGGCTCCAAACTTGTGACCCCAGATCTTTTGGGAGTGTCATTTCGTTTTTCGCACTTCTCAGTATTTATTCATACTATTATTATTGGTGTAATTATTGACTCATATATTATTCTTGAGTTGTCCTTTTGGGACTGGTTTTTAACTGTAGAAATAGTTTTTGGTCTGGCTTGCCTAGCGTTAGGGTTGGCCGCCATCACGACCGGATTTGGGTCGTGACATTGATGATAGCATCCTAGGAAGTTTAAATCTATTTAAGGATAACTATGAAGCTTTGGAATCGCAAAGAGGGCCTTTAACAAGATCTCAAGTTAAAAAGTTTCAAAACAAGGTCATTTAACCAATTTCGCACCTAAATGGGCTCAAAACTTGCAGCCCATGAAGTCCTGCATAAAACCACGTTCTAATAGCATAAAAAGGACTTACTTGATGTCCAAGAAAGGTATAATAGGCGTGCTAGATGTTGAGTTCCAGTTGGTGCCAAGTTGCTTGCAAATTACAAATTCAAGATTTTCAAGATTTTCAAGATTCTATCCCAGATTGGTTTGGGACTTATTTCCATATATTATGGGACTATATTTATTGCTTTCCTATTTAGTTAAGGTTAATATTTTCCTTTTCCTAAGATTGGTAGAATTACTTTCCAAGATTAACTTGGTTTTGGTTTCCTAGAGTTTTACCTTTTCCTATTTTAGTTGGACTTGTTGTCCAAAGTAGTTTAGGACTTTATTTCCTAATATTTAAGGATAATTTCGTGATCACTCTCTATATAAAGGGGTATCTTCTTTCTTTTTAGGTAGATTATTCAGATTATTATCAATAAAACTTGTGAGATTTTCTTGCACTCTTGTGTGGCTACTCTTGGATTTATTCTTCAACCTTCAAGACTCAACTTAAGGTGGTAAGAATTAAACCCTTCTCAAAATCTTAGATCACTTCTAGGTATTCAAGAAAGGTGATAAGTTTAGGCTTATTATTGTTCTTGTTATTCTAAAGGGTTGGGTTTCACAATCTATTTCTTGTTTTTAATTTCTACCAAAGGCGATTAGTTCTTTGTTTGCTAATTATTGTTGTTAGGATTCAACTTCAAGAATAGACTTCTTGAATTCAAGAAACTCTTTCTTGAATTCAATCTATCTTTAATATTTGTCTTTTAGTCGTTTCTTTATTTTCTTTTAGCTTCCGCACGTTTCTTGTTTTTCTTTAGTAATTATTGAATCCTTATCGTGTTGCTATCAAGTGGTATCAGAGCTTAGGCTAATCGAGATTTCAATCTTGATAATCTTGGGAGGTTCTTGATTAAAAAAAATGAAATCCAGCCCCCCAAAAAAGTGTTCTTGTTCATTATTACTTTTACAATTCAAGTATTATTTGGTTTCCAAGTCAAGAAAGGAAACAAGAAGAGGGGATCCTAGTTCTTGAAGATTAAAGAAACTTCTTTCCTAATTCTTGTGGGTTTGGGGTTTCTTAAATTCTTTCCTTTTTTTCACCTACCAACTCCTATTCTTTCTAGGTTTGGTCTACCACTTTTTTTTTTGTAACTCCTTCTTCTTATCACTACGGGTTGTGACTTGTTAGATTCATTAATAAATCTACCGATTAACAACCAAGAGTTGCTTTGAGTGGAAAAAGGTAAGAGAGGTGAGAACACTAGAAGAAAAAAGCCAAATATTCAATACACTTATTTCAAAGAGGTAGTTATGAAGAAAGAAGGCGATCTATGACTCAATAATTTGAAAGGGCAAACTTACAACATGCTGAAGCTAAGGAAGACAATGGTAAAGTTATTTTTCAAACAAGGGCTAAAGTGATGTCTCATATTTGTGCCCTTAGAATTGACAAAGAGTTTAGCTATAACTCAATTAGCATTTATATGGTTGAGAAATTGAACTTGCACTATGTTGAGCATATTGAACCCTACATGTTTGGAGGAGTAAAGGTAGATAAGAGAGTCTTATTGCTATTCTCAATTGGAAGGTATGAGGATGTGGTCTGGTGTGATGTGATTCCCATGAATAATTATCATGTCTTGTTGGGAAAATCATGGTATGCCTATAGAAGATCTTCATATAACATGAAAAAAAATAGATACTCTTTTGAGGTTAGCGGGAAGAAACTCATTCTTGCACCTTTGACTCTAACAAATTCATGAAGATGAAAAGATTGTTAAACAAAATATGGAAAAATATGAGAGAGAAAAGAATGAGAGAAGTGAGGGAGTGTGATTTCAAGTAAAGAAAAGAGTGAGCTGGAGAGGAAAGAAAAGAGAGAAGGCCATGAGATACAAAAAGGATTTGAGGTAGAGAGAGAGAAAAATCGTTTGAGAGATGAAAAAGAAGAAAAATTTAGTGAGAGAATGTAACGACCCGACCAGTCGTTACGGGAGTTACCGCTCCGTTTTCTTCATTTTTATACTTTAATATGCTAATTTGTATGTGTTTGGAGAGTTACAAGTAAATCGGATGGAATCTAGTTAGAAATGAGGCAATAAACCTTTTTATGAGAAGAATAATTTGAAAACGTCCACCGAATGTTGACCGATAAGTTAGAAAAATCAAAATGGATTTTTGATGGTTCGACTAGTTTCGGGGGATGATTTGTGACTTAGGAGCGCAATCAGAGTTGAATTTAGAGGTCCGGTGTAGAATTAGGCTTGAATTGGCTAAGGTTGGATTTTGGCAAATTTCGGTTGATAGATGAGATTTTGATTCGAGGATCGGAATGGAATTCCGAGAGTTTATGTAGCTTCGATATGTGATTTGTGATGTGTGTGAAAAATTTCAGATTATTCGGAGATGATTTGTTTGGGTTTTGATCAAATGCGTGTTTTGGAAGTTTTAGAAGAACTTAGACTTGAATCCGATGTAAATTTGGTATTTTGATGTTAGTTTTGGTGTTTTGAGAGTGAAACCAAGTTTGCATGATCATATGTGATATTTTAGTATGTTTGTATGCGGTCCCGAGGAGCTTGGGTGAGTTTCGGATAGGTTTGGGTTGCATTGTGCTCGTTTTTCTTATGCGTCAACATCGTTTCTTCAAGCATAAATGCTATCATATTGAACAAATGAGCTCCGATTACTATTTTTAATGAAGCATTAGATCTCTATCGTAATTACGGATCCGTAGCAAAAAGAATCATCGAATTTGGACATCGTATGAGAATTTTATAGCCATTTTCCTAAGGTTGCCCAGATTTTCAGGTAAATAACGAAACTGCCCCTGACGGCGTATTAAAAACCTGCACTATTTGCAAATCTTAAAACCTACATATCTCCTTCATTATAAGGTCAAATTGAGTTATTCAAAAGCCTATATTCATTATAATTTCACAAGGGATCCATTGGGAGCAGTAAAATGCGTGAACAGTATACCTATAATGAGCAGGTCGAGTTTTCTTCCAATTTTGGAACGGGAAGAAGATTCTGAGGCAATTTTTAAGAGAGAAATCAATGGGTAATCGCTGGAGGTAAGTTTCTTGACTAAAAAACATGATTTTATGGTAAAATCAACATCAAAATTCCTGAAATTGGGTAGAATTTGTGAATAACTAGGGCCTAAATTATGAAAACGAGTTTTTGGGTTTTGAAAGGCCATTCGAACTCTGATTTTGATAAATTTTATATGTACGGACTCGAGGCGAGACGAGGAATCCATTGGTATAATTTTCGGAATTTTTTGAGAAGTGAGCCCGGGGCTTGAGTTTTACCAACTTCGTGAATTGTTGCGTTTTCGAGTAATTTTTATTGGGTTATGTTTTTTTGACCCATATTTGTGTTATTATTGTGGTTTTGATTAGATTCGATGCACGAGGTAGAAAATTTGAAGGGAAACGGTATCGCGGATGAGTCCACGGCCGGCTAGAGGTGAGTAGTTAGTGTATATAGTAGTCTGAGGGTTTGAAACCCCGGCTTAGCACATTGTGACGCTAGTAGGGCGTGACTCGCACCTCATGGCAGGTGCGGGATTGATTATGACTGGGGATTGAGACTTGGTCCATCCCGGATATGAATAATATGTTACATGCGATTGAATCACACATTGTGTTAGATATATTTGTGGGCTGTAAGCCATGTTTGGGGCCTTGTACCAACCTGTAATATCCCTAAAGGATAGATATATATGTGATAGCTTGGTTTGCGTAATCACTGATCTCAGTCCTAGTTTGAAATCACTATTATGAAATGCTAAGCCACCTGTTCTTGGAAAATTAAATAAAAATTAAAGTATTTTCAGTATTAATGAACTGAAACCTGGAGATAAATAGTTTGAACTGTTGTGTGACACATATGCATGTTGTGGACTGAGGATGGATCGGGCTGCATGGCGCAGCAGATGATATAAGGATCGGGCTGCACGCCGTAGCAGATGATATATTGCGATTGGGCTGTAGGAGCCCCTCCGGAGTTTGTACACACCCCTAGTGAGCGTCGTTGACGTTAAATGGATCCGGCTACGCGCCGTAGCGGTCATGTGCATTGCATTGCATTGTTTTCTGTTGAGTTATCTGTGTTAATTGTAATATACTATTGTTGCTAGCTCGTAGGAGGAATCGGACTGTAGTTTAGCTTTGCTTTGTGGTATTTTGTGGATTTCCTGCTTTCAGCTATTAATATATACTTTTTACTCACTGAGTACTTAGTACCCACCCATACTCCTTACACCTTTGTGTACAGATTCAGGTACACTGAAGGGTTAGAGGAGCACTCCAGCTTATATCAGAGTTATTTCGAGTTGCTGAGGTAGCTGCCGGCGTTCGCAGAACCTAACTTCTCTTTCCATTCAGTTATTACTATATGTTTCAGACTTGAGTGTTTCATTCAGTATTTCTATGACTATTCAGTTTTGTTTAGAGGCTCTAGACTTGTGACCCCACATCTTTGGGAGTGTTGTTTCCTTTTTCGCAATTCTCAGTATTTATTCATATTATTATTATTGGAGTTTCTGTTGACTCATATATTCTTCTTGAGTTGTCCATTTGGGACTGATATTTAACTGTGAAAAAAGTTGTTGGTCTGGCTGTCCTAGCTTTAGTGTTGGGCGCCATCACGACCGGAATTGGGTCGTGACAGAGAAAAGAGGCTAAGGGTGTTGAAAAATTTAGTCTTGAGGTAAAAGCCAAAGAGAGTGTAAGTAAGAAAATATGTTCTTTACTTCTTAAACCATTAACTCTTTCTTGTTTTAGTTTTTGTATTTTTATGCAGCCACATGTTGAAAGATCTTCTAAAAGGATAGGTGAGGCAAAAGCAATGGTGGCAAAGGATCCTAGTGGATTCCAACATGAATTTGGCAAAATCAATTATTGTTTGATGGTGGAATATAAAAGCTTGATTTATGACACGGAGTTCCTTAAAGCCATTGCTAAGCTAGAATCATTGCAAAAAAGAATACAAGGTGATGCTGATCCATTATTAAATAAGTCCAAGTATGGTATATAATTGGTTTATTCGAATTCTTGGCCTTTCTAAGACACCTAAGGTGTGTTTGAATGTAATGAACTATACTCTAATTTCTTACAACAATAACAACAACAACCCAGTATATTCCCACAAGGTGGGGTCTGGGGAGGGCAATATGTGGACAGGCCTTACCTCTACCCGAGAGGGCAGAGAGGCTGTTTCCAAACGACCCTCGGCGCAGGGAAAGAAAGGCAAACAAAAACAAAAACTGCATTAGCTTTACCAACATACATCGCAAAAAATTATCTAAACATAAGAGGCATAAATACCATAAATAAGCATGTATGCATGTAATGATATTAAAACAGTAACTACCAGAAATGACTACCACAAAAGAACACAAACTAATCATCTATGGGCGGCCCTACCACGCCTCACCCACCCCGGGTAAGGAGTACGAGAAATCTAGAAGTCCCTATCGTACAACTGTGATACTAGACCTCCAGACTTTCCTATCAAGGGTCATGTCCTCGGAAATCCGCATCCTGGCCATGTCCTGTCTAATTACCTCTCCCCAGTATCTCTTAGGTCTCCCTCTGCCTCGTCTCACACCAACCACCGCTAGCCGCTCATAACTCCTCACTGGGGCATCAGGGCTTCTCCTCTGCACATGCCCGAACCACCGAAGCCTCGCCTCTCACATCTTCTCATCCACTGGGGACACCCCCACCTTCTCCCGAATAACTTCGTTATTAATCTTATCTAACCTGGTGAGCCCGAACATCCACCTAAGCATCCTCATCTCCGCAACCATCATCCTCTGAACATGACATTTCTTCACCGGCCAACACTCCATCCCATACAGCATGGCAGGTCTAACCACAGCTCTATAAAACTTCCCCTTGAGTTTCAGTGGCACTTTCTTATCACACAAGACTCCTGAAGCAAGCCTCCACTTCGACCATCCCGCCGATATACGGTGAGTGACATCCCCGTCAATCTCCCAATCCCCCTGGATCACCGATCCAAGGTATCTAAAACTATCCTTCTTGGCTATGGCCTGAGATCCAATCATCACGCTCCTTCCCACTTCGCTCGGCTCAGCGCTAAACTTGCACTCCAGATATTCTGTCTTCGACCTGCTTAGTTTGAACCCCTTAGACTCGAGAGTCTGTCTCCATACCTCTAGCCTTTCGTTAACACCGACCCTCGTCTCGTCTACAAGGACTATGTCATCAGCAAATAGCATACACCAAGGTACATCCCCTTGAATATGCCGCATCAAAGCATCCATTACCAAGGCAAATAAGAGGGGGCTAAGCGCAGATCCTTGATGGAGCCCCATAACCACCGGGAAATGGTCTGAGTCGCCACCCACTGTCGTGACCCTGGACTTAGCTCCATCGTACATGTCCTTGATTGCTCTGATGTAGGCTTCCGGCACGCTCTTAGCCTCTAGGCACCTCTATAGTACCTCCCTAAGGACCTTGTCGTACGCCTTCTCCAAGTCGATAAACACCATGTGCAGGTCCTTCTTCATATACCGGAACTGTTCCACCAATCTCCTGATAAGGTGGATAGCTTCTGTAGTGGACCGACCCGGCATGAAACCGAACTGGTTCATTAAAATAGATGTCGACTCCCTCACCCTGGCCTCGATCACCCGCTCCCAGATCTTCATGGTGTGGCTAATTAATTTGATGCCCCTATAGTTGTTGCAACACTGGATATCCCCTTTGTTTTTATACAAGGGCACCACTGTACTCCATCTCCACTCCTCCGGCATCCTTTTGGACCTGAAGATAGCATTGAACAACCTGGTGAGCCACTCTACTCCTGGCTTTCCCATGCATTTCCAGAACTCCACCGGGATTTCGTCTGGCCCGGTCGCTCGACCTCTACTCATCCTACGCAAAGCCCCCACGACCTCTTCCACCCTAATGCACCTGCGGTACCCTAGGTCTCTATAACGCTCTGAATGCCCCAACTCCCTTAGTTTTATGTTTTGGTCCCCCTCCTCGTTTAGAAGGTCTCAGAAATACGCCTGCCATCTGGGTTTAACTTGAGACTCCCCCATCAGCACTCTACCATCCTCATCCTTGATGCACCTAACCTGGTCCAGGTCCCGCGCCTTCCTCTCCCTTACTTTGGCTAACTGGAATAACTTCTTGTCCTCGCCTTTCTCCCCCAATTCCTCGTACATGCGGCCAAAAGCCGCATTTTTAGCCTCTGTGACCGCCAATTTCGCTTCCTTCCTTGCCACCTTATAGCTCTCTCTGTTCACCCTCCTTTCCTCCTCGCTTGAGCTCCCTGCCAACTTCGCAAAAGCAGCTTTCTTCACCTCTACTTTTCCTTGCACTACGTCGTTCCACCACCAGTCGCCCTAATGTCTACCTAGACAACCTTTGGTTACCCCAAGAACATCCCGCGCTGCCTCCCTAACCAGAGTCGCCGTCTCTAACCACATTGTGTCTGCTACCCCAGAACTACTCCAAGCTCCACTATCAACTAACTTCCTCTCCAGCTCTTGGGCTTTCTCTTTAGTGAGAGCACCCCATCTAATTCACGGATGGCCCCGAGCACTCCTCCGCTTCTTCTTCACCCAGATTCCGACATCCATCACTAGGAGTTTATGAAGGGTTGAAAGGGATTCTCCCGGAATAACCTTGTAGTCCCTACACAAACCTCTATCGCTCCTTCTGAGAAGGAGGTAATCGATCTGGGTCCTCGCCGTCGAACTTTTGAAGGTGACCAAATTCTCCCCCCTCTTCTGAAATGCCAATTTAGTAATTAGAAGCTCGGAAGCCCTAGCGAACTCCAACAGCGCAGAGCCTCCTCCGTTCCTAACCCCAAGGCCAAAGCCACTGTGCACCTCACCCTAATTGCTAGCATCTGCTCCAATATGACCATTAAAGTCCCATCCAATGACCAACTTCTCAGATTGGGGAATACTATGCACCAACTCATCCAAGTCGTCCCAAAAGCGCTTTTTTACCTCCTCATCTAAGCCCGCATACGGTGCGTAGGCACTGATGACATTGAGGACGCAGCCCCCGATAACTAACTTGATAGACATCAACCTATCATTCAGTCGCCTAACCTCCACCACGGACTCCCTAAGGTCCTTATCCACCAGGATGCCCACTCCATTCTTACCCCTCACGACCCCATATTACCACAACTTAAACCCGTAAGCATCCCGCGCCTTCGTCCCTTTCCACCTAGTCTCCTGGACACAGGCTATGTTGACCCTCCACTTCTGAAGAGTCTTCGCCAACTCAATGGACTTACCTGTCAGGGTGCCTATGTTCCATGACCCGATCCTTAACCTATGTGCGTCTGCTACCCTCTTCCCACCCTTACCTCCCGCCCTACCCGCAGAACTACTCCCTGCCCCCTACCCACCCCAGCCACTGCCACCGCCACCGCCACCGCCCCTACCCCCCGAGGACATTACCTTGCACTTACATCCCCCGCTACGGCCACTATCCCTCCAACCGACTATGGAGAATAATGACGCACCCATGCACAAAATGGAGATACAAAAAAAATGCACTGGATAGCAACAGAGTAAACCTCACAAGAAATGCTAGCAAGAGTATGAAAAATGTGTACAGTTTAAACAAGAGGCGGGAGGTACCAACTCCCGGTGAAAAAAAACCTGGATGCAGGCTTTGGTGCGCCCGAGGTCAAGTGATGCTTCCCCTTGCACGTCTCGGCCGGTGTTGTTTATCTCTTCTCCCAATGCCGCAAAGTCGCTTTGTCGCCTGTCCTGAGATTTATCGGGACGGGTAGTTCTGTTGCATCCCACCGATTCTTATGTTGATGAATTTATAATGGTTAAGAATGACGATCTTTTGATGCATATCAAGTCATTAATAGTAATATCTAAGTTCAAGTGCAAGAGTAATTTGCTTCTTTTGAAATTTGCTTCTTTTTAATTTACCTTGTGAATGATTATGAATTCCAACTTGGTAGAACGAGGCTTGCAAATGATTTAAATATTTCTTCTTGTCTTATTCAAGTTTCTAGTGAGCTTCATATGATAAATTGCTAGAGAGTTATTCTTTAAGCCATGTTGACTGTGAGCTTGTACACGTGTTTGCTACTAGTAAAGAGCATATGCATGATTATTGTGACGCTTGTGATCAAGTACTCTTTCATAAACCTATGCATGACTCTTTGTGTATTAGCTTGAGTAATTATTTAGGATCCATTGATGTTGCGAATATTATTGGGGAAAGTTCTAATCATAAGTTTGAATGTCTTGAAACTTTTATTTTGGGATTATGGGCTCTTCTAACCTTCTTGAGGATTTATGTGCTTCTTTGAATATCTTATATGTTGAAGAACTTATGGAATTTGTAATTGATACTTTGTTATATCATAAATGTGTCTTATTTGATACATGCAGCAGATATACTTGTTTTAAATGGACACATGATCAATCTTTTGTAATTTTATTGTCATGCACATTTTTTGAATACCTTAAGAGAGGTATTTATGGGACAAATCTAAGTAGGTATAAATTTCATTGGGATGATGATGTCCATATGCTGTATAAAGGAGTATTTACACCTATTATGATTAATTGGGATTAAGTGGACACATGGTCACTATCTTGTTTTATTCCTACCATTTTTTAGTGGATGCCATTTTTTAGTGCATGTCTTTATTTTCTTGCAAGGTCGAATTTCGAGGACGAATTTTTTTCAAGAAGAGGGGAATGATAGCATCCTAGGAAGCTCAAATCTATTTAAGGATAAGTATGAAGCTATGGAATCGCAAAGACGGCCTCTAACAAGATTTCAAGTTAAAAAGTTTCAAAACAATGTCATATGACCAATTTCGCACCTAAATGTGCTCAAAACTTGCAGCTCATGAAGTCCTACACAAAACTACGTTTTAATAGCATAAAAAGGACTTACTTGATGTCCAAGAAAGGTGTAATAGGTGTGCTAGATGTTGATTGCAAGTTGGTGCCAAGTTGCTTGCAAATTACAAAATACAAATTCAAAATTTTTAAGATTTCCAAGATTTTCAAGATTCAATCCAAGATTGGTTTCGGACTTATTTCCATATATTATGGGACTATATTTATTGCTTTCCTAGTTAGTTATGGTTAATATTTTCCTTTTCCTAAGATTGGTAGAATTAATTTTCAAGATTGACTTGGTTTTGGTTTCCTAGAGTTTTACCTTTTCCTATTTTAGTTGGACTTATTGTCCAAAGTAGTTTAGGACTTTATTTCCTAATATTTAAGGATAATTTCGTGATCAACCTCTATATAAAGGGTATCTTCTTTATTTTTAGGTGGATTATTCAGATTATTATCAATAAAACTTGTGAGATTTTCTTTCACTCTTGTGTGGCTACTCTTGGATTTATTATTCAACCTTCAAGACTCAACTTAAGGTGGTAAGAATTAAACCATTTTTAAAATCTTAGATCACTTCTAGGTATTCAAGAAAGCTGACAAGTTTATGCTTATTGCTGTTCTTGTTATTCTAAAGGGTCGGGTTTCACAATCTATTTCTTGTTTTTAATTTCTACCAAAGGCGATCAGTTCTTTGTTAGCTAATTGTTGTTGTTAGGATTCAACTTCAAGAATAGACTTCTTGAATTCAAGAAACTCTTTCTTGAATTCAATCAATTTTTAATTTTTGTCTTTTATTCGTTTCTTTATTTTCTTTTAGCTTCCGCACATTTCTTATTGTTTTAGTAATTCTTGAATCTCTATCGTGTTGCTATCAGTTGAGACTTTACGAAGTACTTCAGATAGAGAAGTTTCAATTCCATTTCTTGAGAAGCTAGTTTATTTGGAATGTAACAGGTAAAAGAAGTTTTGAAAAACTTACATAATACTCATTGGAGAACAATGGCTAGACAAAAAAAGTCTATTAAAGAATACACAGAGTCTAAGAAAAACATTATCATACCATTACATTCATTGATTTAGAACCGATAGTTTCTATAGATATACCTATAGACGTAAAGTACGACCAATTCTACCAATTAGTGATGATTTTTTTTTTTTGAGTTTTGAACAGTTGCCTTTGATCTGTTTGGTTACGATTATGGGTGTTCTTAAAAACCGAAAAAATTGAACCAAACCGAAAATCAAATCAAACCAACTAGAAAAATCGATACTTTTTTGGTTTGGTTTGGTTTTAGTTTTGAATTTTAAAAACCAATCAAATTTGATTTGGTTTTGATTTAATCAGAAAAAAACCGAACCAAACCGACCATAGGAGTAACGATTTCAAATTTATTATTACACACACACACACACACATATATATATATATATATATATATATATATATATATATATATATATATATATATATATATACAACAACAACTACCCAGTATAGTCCCACAGGGTGGGGTTTGGGGAGGGTAATATGTACGCAGGCCTTACCCCTACCCGATAGGACAGAGAGGCTGTTTCCAATCGACCTTCGGTGAAAGATCGAGAAAAGGAAAAAAGAACAAAAACAAAACAAAAACAAAAAGAAAGAGCATTAATGACTCCAGAATAAATCACAAAAGAAAACTGACATATTAGTGGGCAAAGTAAACAAAGCACCAGCCTGAATAAAAGACATTAGTAATTCTAGGAGTACTCATAGAGATATTAACCTATCGGGAACCCTCCCCCCTCGACCCATCCCTATCCCGTGGAATAATAGGATCCCCTAATCTACAACCTTGATACTAGACCTCCAGACTTTCCTATCAAGAGCCATGTCCTCGGAAATCCGCATAATAGTCATGTCCCGCCTAATCACCTCCTCCCAATACCTCTTGGGCCTCCCTCTGCCATGACTCGCGCCAACTACCGACAGCCGCTCGCAACTCCTCACCGATGCATCGGGGCTTCTCCTCCGCACATGTCCGAACCACCTGAGTCTCGCTTCTAACAGTTTCTCATCCATTGGGGTTACCCCTACCATTTCCCGAATAACTTCATTCCTAACCCTATCTAACCTGGTGTGCCCACACATCCACCTGAGCATCATCATGTCCGCTACCGTCATTCTCTGGATATGGTAGTTTTTCACTGGCCATCACTCCACCCCGTACATCATAGCTGGTCTAACCACCGCTCTATAAAATTTCCCCTTGAGATACTGTGGCAGTTTCTTGTCGCACAAGACTCCCGACGCAAGCCTCCATTTCGACCTCCCAGCCCCTATTTGGTGAGTGACATCCCCGTTGATCTCTCCGTCCCCTTGGATCACCGACCCAAGATATCTAAAATGGTCCTTCTTGGTGATGACCTGAGAACCAAGATTAACGTCCCTACCAGCTCCCTCGCTCGGCTCGGAGCTAAACTTGCACTCCAAGTATTCAGTCTTAGACCTGCTTAGTCTGAAACCCATTGACTCGAGGGTCTGTCTCCAAACATCCAACCTATCGTTAACACCGACCCTCGACTCGTCTATTAAGACAATATCGTTAGCAAATAGCATACACCATGGCACGTCTATTTGGATATACCGAGTTAGCGCATCCATCACCAAAGCAAATAGGAGGGGGCTGAGCGCCGATCCTTGGTGAACCCCCACTTCCACGGGGAAGTGGTCTGAGTCGCCACCCACCGTCCTAACCCTCGCCTTAGCGGCATCATACATATCCTTGATCATCCTAATATAGGCCTCCGGCACGCACTTTGCCTCCAGGCACCTCCATAACACCTCTCTTGGAACCTTGTCGTATGCCTTCTCCAAGTCGATAAATACCATGTGCAAGTCCTTCTTCTTGTCCCTAAACTTTTCCACCAATCTCCAAACGAGGTAGATAGCTTATGTGGTGGAGCGGCCCGGCATGAAACCAAACTGGTTTACCGAGATTGATGCCATCGCCCTAACCCTCGCCTCAACCACCCGCTCCCATACTTTCATGGTGTGGATTAGTAATTTGATGCCTCTATAGTTATTACAACACTGGATATTACCTTTGTTCTTATAAACAGGCACAACCGTGGTCCACCTCCACTCCTCTGGCATCTTCTTGGACCTGAAGATCGCATTGAACAACTTGGATAGCCACTCCACTCCTGCCCTACACATGTATTTCCAAAACTCTACCGGAATTTCATCTGGTCCGGTCGCTCGACCCCTACTCATCCTCCGCAAAGCCTCCACGACCTCCTCTACCCTAATGTGCCTGCAGAACCCCAGATCCCTATGGCGCTCTGAGTCCCTCAGCTCCCCTAACTCTATGTCTTGGTCACCTTTCTCGTTGAGCAGGTCTCGAAAGTATGCTTGCCACCTCTGCCTGAACTGAGCCTCCCCCATCCAAACTCTACCATCCTCGTCTTTGATGCACCTAACTCGGTCCAGGTCCCGCGCATTCTTCTCCCTCACTTTAGCCAACCTAAATAACTTCTTGTCCCCTCCTGTATCTTCTAATTCCTCGTACATGCGCTTAAACGCTACATTCTTTGCTTCTGTAACTACCAACTTCGCCTCCCTCCTCGCCTCCTTATAGCGGTCCGTGTTCACTCTCCTTTCCTCCTCGTTCGAGCTCTCCGCAATCTAAGAAAGTGTCGCCTTCTTTGCCTCCACTTTTCCTTGGACAGCCTCGTTCCACCACCAGTCACCTTGATGCCTGCCTGAATATCCCTTGGCTACTCCAAGCACATCTCGCGCTGCCTCCTTGATCAGATCAGCGGTCGTAGTCCACATATCATCCGCTTCCCCAGAACTTTTCCAGGCACCACCATAAACTAAACTCCTTTCCAACTCCAGGGCATTCTCCTTAGTCAAGGCTCCCCACCTAATCCTCGGCCGACCCCGGGTACCCCTCATCTTCCTCTTCACCCATATACCGACATCCATCACTAAGAGTCTATGGGGAGTCGAGAGGCACTCTCCCGGGATGACTTTACAGTCCTTGCACAACCTTCTATCATTTCGTCTGATGAGGATGTAGTCTATCTGAGTCCTTGCTATCGAACTTTTGAAGGTAACCAAGTGTTCCTCCCTTTTCTGAAAAGCCGAGTTCACAATCCAAAGATCGTAAGCCCTGGCGAAATCAAGCAGAGAAGAGCCTCATCCGTTTCTAACCCCGAGCCCATAGCCCCCATGCACCTCACTATAACCCCCAGCATCGATACCAATGTGGCCATTAAAATCTCCTCCAATAACTAACTTCTCAGATAGAGGGATACTACTAGCGAGCTCGTCCAAGCCTTCCCAAAAGCGCCTCTTAACCTCCTCCTCTAATCCTGCTTGAGGCGCGTAAGCGCTGATGACATTGAGGACGCACCCACCTATAACCAACTTGATAGACATTAACCTATCATTCACCCGCCTAACCTCGACCACGGACTCCCGAAGGTCCCTATCCACTAATATACCTACTCCACTCTTACCCTTTACGGACCCAGAGTACCATAGCGTAGCTCTGTCAACATTCTTCGCCTTCGACCCTTTCCACCTAGTCTCCTGCAAACAAGCTATGTTGACCCTTCTCTTCTGGAGAAGTTTTGCCAGCTCCAAGGACTTACCAGTCAGGGTACCTACGTTCCACGACCCTATTCTTAAACGCAAAACGTCCACTAACCCCTTACTACCCTTGCCTCTCGAGCCGCCCCCAGAACCATTCCCTGCCCCCTGCCCACTCCTAGCCCCACCCCCCGAGGACATGACCTTATAGTACCATCCCCAACCGTGGCCACTTTCCCTCTTACCGCTTACGAATACCAGAGTTGCACACCCGAAATTTAGCAATATGCAAAGAGAAGAGTAAGCTATAAAGGCCCGAGAGAACCACACAGAAAGGTAGCTAGGAAATGCAGTATGAGTACAATGTAAATAAGGGATCGGGAGGTACCAATTCCTGGAGAAAATAATAACCTGGTGGTTGGTTTTGATGCTCCTGAAGTTGAATACTTTCAGCTCTTGCACTTCCCGGATGGAGATCAATTCCCTCTACTCTTCCAGCTATCTCGAGCTTTCCTCGTCCGCCGCGATTATCACCAACCCCCACAAGTAGAATCTGAGAAATGTCTTGGTATATACGACGACGTTGTGTCCAACTAGCACGTTCGTGATCCACTTTTGCTGCCCCTCGTTGACCCTTGCCGGGGTTGTTCTTTATGTTTGCCCACACACGTTTCGCTCGCCGCTAATAGCCACAGTCCTTAACCTGAAAATACGCACAAAATACCACGAAGACAGACAAAGAAGGGGGTGGTCACCGCTACCACTGGTGAGGCCCCACCCGTAGAAAAGGAGCGTAAAAGGGTGAAATAAAACCTGAAGTTGATGTACCAAACTAGGTGAAATAACTCCAATAAAGATTAATTCCTTGAATTATCACGTTAAAAATTCAATAAATCTTTGATTATTATAAAAAATGGAGTGCTATTATGTTGATATCTTGGGTGCAATTATTTTCAATTGGGCAGTGAGCAAACTAAAATACTAATTACAACTCGCTATCACCAGAGATGCAATTTATTAAAATCGTCGGGAAGGGAACAAAAAGGTGAACAAGTGCAGGGGGGAAGGAGATGAACCAGTGAGGTGGGGGTGAGGGAAATACAATAGAAAAAAGAGAGGAGAATGGAAGGGGGGTGGGGAGAGATGGGGGTAACCTGTTAGAAGGTGGTCGTCGCCTCCTCTTAATATAGTTCTTTACCTTTATATTCTAGTTTGATTGGTAGTTTTCTTTTGTTTAGTGTAAGAATCCATTTCGTGTAAAAATAACATATTTTTTGTCACGACCCGGATTTCCCATCATCGGGAGTCATGATGGAACCTACTAACGGAGCTAGGCATGCCAAACTTTAACTTTCTCTGATAAATCTCATCAATAAAAATAAATGAAAATTCATTAAACGAGTGCGGAAGACTTTAAACATAAATAAAATGAAACCAAAAAAACGGAAGTCTAAAACATAACCTAGAACCTGGTGTTACTACTCACGAACTTCTAAGATTACTAAATACAACCGTCTGAAATTATTATAACAGTCTTTTTCAATACAAAAGCTAACCAACTGAACAATAATAAAAGAGACTCTAGGCCCGCGGATGTCTGCGAGGCTACCTCAAGAGTCTCGGGACTGAAGGCCTGCTCCCGGTCTAGTACTACTGCGGTCTGAAAGCTGTGTCCTGATCTGTGCAAAAAAATTCATAGCATGTAGCATCAGCACAACCGACCCTATGTGCTAGTAAGTGCCTGGACTAACCCCGGCGAGGTAGTGACGAGGCTAGACAGCACCTACCACAAATAACCTGTACAGATATATGTGCAATAGCAGGAATGTGACGACCCAAAGGGTCATCACCTGTTTTTCTCACTTGTTCCGCGCTTTCGAGGCATTGAAAACCTTATATTATGTTGCCTTGATTTATGTGCAAAGTCCGGGCATGTAGCCGGAAAGATTTTGTGCTAGAATATGTGAATTCTATGAAATATTTGAAGAAAAATAATATTAATATTGATATAGTTGACTTCGGTCAACATATTTGGTAAACAGACCCGGACCCAAGATCAGACGGTCCCGGAAGGTCCTTAGGAAAATATAGGACTCGGGCATGCGTCCGGAATCGAATTCTGAGGCCTATAGCCCAAGATATGAATATTTCTGTAAAATTGTTTTTGCTGAAATTATTAAATGAAAATGGATTAAGCGACCATGGTATCGGGCTTGTATTTTGGTTCCGACGCCCGGTACAAATCTTAAATATTATATAAGTGCTTTCTGCAAAATTTGGCGACATTTGGATGTCGTTCGATGTGTTTTGAACCTTGAGTTCCAAATTTGAAAGTTAATGAAGTTAAAGGAAGATAATCATGAACTTGAGGCTTGATTTGATGAAAACGATGTTATATTTGCGATTTGATTGCACGAACAAGTTTGTAATATATTTTTGAAGTTGTGTGCACGTTTGGTTTGGAGCTCCAGGGCTTGGGTAAAGATTTGATAGGCCGTTAGAGCAGATTTTGAAAAATAACACAGCTGGTATTTTCCCCCAGCTGGTATCTTCGCAATTGCGAGAAGAATCAAATTTAGGCTTCGTTCGCAAATGTGAACTATTCTTCGCAAATGCGAAGGTGGCAAGAAATCGCCTTTGCTCGCAAATGCGAGTAAAGCCTCGCAAATGCGAGGACCACAGTGTTTCAGCCTTGTTCGCAAATGCGAACTTATTATCGCAAATGCAATGCTGACATGCCTGGGCTAGAGTTCGCAAATGCGAGAGCAACAGTCCCAAAACCTGCTATGTTCGAAATTGCGAACAAACGTTCGCAATTCACATAACAGCAGCTGTGCAATCTGATACTTAAACAAATTTTACACGTCCTTTCTTCATTCTTTCAAAACCCAACATACCACACATGATTCTCCAAGAGAAAAAATCACTCCAAAACACTTGTAAATCACTTTTTACTTAATTCTTTTAATTCCTAGCATCATTAAACATGTTTTTTCAAGAGAAATCAAAGGTTTTCATGGTAGAATTTCTTGTTTTTGGGTAGAACCTAGGTTTTTCATGAATTGGGGAATTGGACCTCGATTTGAGGTCCGATTTTGAAACAAATCGTATAATTGAATTCGTGAGGGAATGGGTTTTCCGACCACATGGGACCAGGGGCGTTTTGGGAAATTTTGGGTTAAACTTTGAGAAAACCATTTTTAAGCATCCAAACCAATTTATATAGTATTTATTAAAGTAATTGAACCAATTGTGACTAGATTTGAGCAACTTGAAGGCTGAAATTCGAGGTAACGCTATAGTTGAATGATAATTCGGACTTCAAGGCTTAGAGGTAAGTGTTTGATCTATCCTAGCTTGAGGGAATAGGATTAATGTGCTAATTGCTATGTGATCGAGTGCGGTGTATGGGTTGTGGTGACGAGCATCCATACACTGGCATCTAGAATGACCGTGAGTTGTTTGTTAATATCTATTGTGGGGTGTTTTTAAGATATAGTCTTGAACCCTTGCCGGGTTGTGAAATTGATCATTGTTTTCCCTTGCTGGGTCCTTATTGTGAAGTTGATTATTGTTTCCCTTGCCGGGACTTTGTTGTGATGATTATTGTGTCCCTTACCAGGACGATTCATGATTATTGTTTTCATTCTTTTGCCCTTAACCGTGCTTGTTATTTTGGTGAGGAAGAGTGATATTGCACAAAGGATGATGTCATGCCTTGTTTATTGATTATGCACGAAGGGTAATGCTGTGCCTTGTTTTATTGATTATACACGAAGGATCATGCCATTCCTTATATTATTGATTATGCACGAAGGGTAATGGCGTGCCTTGTTATTGATTATGCACGAAGGATCATGTCGTGCCTTGTGATATTGATTATGCACGAAGGAACGTTCACCGTTGCTATTTGAACCATGCACGAAGGATCATGCCGTGCCATGGATGTGAGGATAAGAGTAATAGCACGAAGGGTGATGCCGTGTAACTATTTGATATTTCCTTGTTTTGATAATAATTGTTTTCATTATACTATGATTTTCTTTACTGATTTAATAGATGTTGCTGATTGCGTTTCCCCCAGTATGATACTTATTTGTTAATTTGTTACTTGGTATTCCTATTATCTTGTGGTGTGTACATATATAGAACTGCATAGGTTTATGTGAGTGTCTGGTCCTTGGCTTGTCACTACTTCGCCGGGAAAGGCCAGACACTTACCAGCACATAGGGTCGGATTGTGCTGATACTGCACTTTTGTGCATTTTTGCACGGGTCTAGGTTTTGAGCAGCAGCAGCAGTAGGGTACTCGTGGGAGTTTTGAGCATTTCGAGACTGAGGTAGCTTGCAGGCGTCCCTGGACCCGACGTGTCTTCTATTTAGTTATGTTATTTGCTGTAGTCTCATTGTTCTGAGATAGACATATATTTTTTTAATTTTCTTTCAGACCATTATGTGTAGTATTCTTTAGTAGTTCATAAGTTGGTGACTCCAAGTCTTGGGTAAAGGATTTTATCAGTGTTTTACCTTATTATTATTCATCTCTATTTAGAAAGTCTTCCGCATTTATTGAGTTGAGTAATTATTTCTCTTGTTATGAAGCATGAGTATAAAAATGACGATATGCAGAGGATAATGTTGAATGAATTGGCTTGCCTAGCTACCACGAGTAGGCGCCATCACGATCCCGATGACGGGGGAAAATTTGGGTCATGACAAGTTGGTATCAGAGCTCCAGGTTACATAGGTCTCACCTCTCACGAACAAGCTTAGTAGAGTTTGAGGGGTAGGTACAGAGACGTCTGTACTTTTCCTCTGATCAGCAGCCTGAGCCCCAGACAGCACCCGTGATGGGCAGGGGCCGAGGTCGTATAGGAGGCCGTGGTAGGGGCAGAGCTCAGCCCCAGACAGCAATTCCAGAGGCGGAGCCTTATGTTGCGATTGGTGAGGAGGTTCCATTCCTAGAATCTCCAATGGGCCCAACTCAGGTCCCAGGGGATGTCTTATTTACCCCGGATCTTCGGGAGGCTCTGGTCAGAATAACGGGTTTTATGGACAGTGCTTGCAGAGCAGGTTACCAGCTGCACCAGCCGCTTCTCAGGCTAGAGAAGGAGTCCAGACATCTATTTCATGTACTCCGAAGCTAGTAACTCCCCAGCCTCAGGCACCAGTGGTTCAGCCAGCTGTGGCCACTCAGTCAGGCACCACAGCTCAGGCCAGAGATGGAGCGGCCATGACTTCTGATTCTCTATGGAGACTTAATCGGTTCTTCAAGCTGTTTACCACTACTTTCTACGGTGCCACATTAGAGGTTCCTCAGGACTTCTTATTCAGTTGCCACGAGATTCTCAAGACTATGGGAATAGTGGAATCCAATGGAGTCGATTTCTGTACATTCAGGATTTCAGGATCCGCCAAGACTTGGTGGAGAGATTACTATTTGACTCGACCAGCAGGGTCCCCGGCTTTAACATGGGACCAGTTTGCAGAGTTATTTCTGGAGAAGTTTCTCCCAGTTACTCAGCGGGAGGCACTTCAGAGGCAATTTGAGTGCCTCCAGCAGGGTACTATAACTGTTACCTAGTATGAGACGAGGGTCATTGATCTGGCAAGTCATGCTGTTGTGATACTCCACATAGATCGGGAGAGGGTTCGCAGGTTTATAGATGTGCTAAATCAGCCGATTAGACTACAGATGGCTATGGGAGTTGGGAGTGATATATCCTTTCAGGAGGCAGCTAATACAGCTCGTAGAGTTGAGATGGCTCTTGCTCGGGGGAGAGGGGGTGGTGGTTATCCTTCAGATAAGAGGCCTCGTCATTCCGACAAATTAAGTGGTTCTTCTTCGTGAGGCAGGGAATCTTTTGATATGGGCCACTCTTCCAGGCCTTTTCAGTCAGCCCTCCAGGCTTCATAGGGTGGTCTAGGTGATTGTGGGTTTCATGAGCAGTATTCAGATCAGCCTCCTATCAGTACTCAGCCTCTTCAGAGTGTTCGTGGGGGGCATTCAGGTTGTCAGGGCCAGCAGCCCCATCAGCCTAAATGTTGTTACGGTTGTGGTGATCCAGGTCATCTTGTCAGGTTTTTCCCTCGAGCAACGGGCAACACTCAGTAACGGGGTCCTCGTCCCATAATTCAGGCCCCAGCTGACCCTCAGCCTACCCAGCCAGCTAGAGTCGGGGGTAGAGATCGTAGAGGTGGAGGTCAAGGCCATAGAGGTAGAGACCATCTAGCCAGAGGTAGACGTTAGCCAGTGGATGACCATCCCAGAGATGTTGCTCAGAGGAGAGGTGCTGATCCCCAATTTTATGCTCTACCAGCTAGGCCAGAGGCAGATGAATCAGATGTTGTGATTACAGGTACCATTCTCGTTTGTGACAGAGGTGCTTCAGTATTATTTGACCCTGGGTCTACATATTCATATGTGTCTTCCTACTATGCATTGTATCTGTCCGTGCCTAGCTATGCCCTGGATATCCCAGTTTATGTGTCTACACCAGTGGGTGACTCTATAGTAGTCGACTGGGTGCATCGTTCGTGCGTAGTTATATTCGGGGGCCTTGAGACCCGTGTTGATTTATTGCTATTGGACATGGTGGATTTAAATGTTATATTGGGGATGGACTGGTTGTCCCAATATCATGCTATCTTAGACTGTCACGCCAAGACAGTGACCTTGGCCTTGCCAGAATCACCCCGACTAGAGTGGAAAGGGACCTCAGGCCACTCCGTTTGCACTATTATTTCCTATGTTAAGGCTCGATGCATTTTCGAGAAGGGTTGTCTAGCTTATTTGGCATATGTTCGTGATTTCAGCGCAGAAATTCCTTCTATTGATTCAGTTCCCATTGCACGGGAGTTCCCCGAGGTTTTCCCTTTAGACTTACCGGGCGTGCCACCTGACAGGGATATTGATTTCTGTATCGATCTGGCGCCGGGCACTCAGCCTATCTCTATTCCACCCTATCGTATGGCCTCGCTGGAGTTAAAGGAGTTAAAAGATTAGTTGCAAGACCTTCTAGAAAAGGGTTTTATTAGGCCCAGTGTTTCACCCTGGGTACACCTGTGTTATTTGTGAAGAAGAAGGATGGCTCGATGAGGATGTGTATTAATTATCGTCAATTAAACAAAGTGACGATAAAGAACAAGTATCCACTTCCGAGGATTGATGATTTGTTTGATCACCTCCAAGGAGCGAGGGTGTTCTCGAAAATAGACTTGAGGTCGGTCTACCATCAGCTAAAGATCAGGGCAGCTGACATTCCTAAGACAACCTTTCGCACTAGATACGGGCACTATGAATTCTTGGTCATGTCTTTCGGGTTGACCAATGCTCCAGCAGCATTCATGGAGTTGATGAATCGGGTGTTCAGGACTTATTTAGATCTGTTCGTGATAGTCTTTATAGATGATATCCTGGTATACTCCCACAGCCAGGAAGAGCACGAGCAGCACCTCAGAGTGGTTCTTTAGACTCTGAAGGATAATCAGCTATATGCCAAATTTTCAAAATGTGAGTTCTGGTTGAGTTCGGTGGCATTTCTGGGTAATATCGTATCACTGGAGGGTATTCAGGTGGACCCAAAGAAGATTGAGGTAGTCCAGAATTGTCCTCGACCAGCTTTAGTGACCGAGATCCAGAGTTTCTTGGGGTTAGCAGGTTACTACCGTCGATTTGTAGAGGGGTTCTCTTCTATTGCAGCCCCGTTGACCAGGTTGACCCAGAAGGGTGATCAGTTCAAGTGGTCAGATGAGTGTGAGGCGAGCTTTCAGAAGCTCAAGACGGCATTGACTACAGCACCGGTGTTGGTACTACCTACGGGTGTAGGGCCTTATACATTTTACTGTGATGCATCCTGCACGGGGCTTGGAGCGGTATTGATGCAGGATGGTAAAGTTATTGCTTATGCTTCGAGACAGTTGAAAATCCATGAGAAGAATTATCCGGTTCATGATCTTGAGCTGGAAACAGTGGTTCATGCCCTCAAAATTTGGAGGCATTATCTTTATGGTGTGGCGTGCGAGGTGTACATGGATCACAAAAGCCTACAGTACTTATTCAAGGAAAATGAGTTGAATTTGCGACAGAAGAGATGGTTAGAGTTGTTGAAGGACTATGATATTACTATCCTATATCACCCAGGTAAGGCCAAAGTGGTGGCCGATGCGTTGAGTAGAAAGTCTGCCAGCATGGGTAGTCTCCCTTATATTCCAGTCAGCGAGAGACCACTTGCTCTAGATGACCATGCCTTAGCCAATCGAATAGCGAGACTAGACATTTCCGAGCCAAGCAGGGTGTTAGCCTGCACGGTCGCTCATTCTTCTCTATTAGAGCGTATCCGTGAGAGGCAATTTGATGATCCTCATTTACGTAACTTGAGGGATACTGTACAGTGGGGAGGTGCTATGAAGGTAACTCTAGATAATGACAGAGTATTAAGATTACAGAGGAACGTTTGTGTGCCTAATATGGAGGGGATTCGAGAGTTGATCCTAACGGAGGCCCACAGTTCACGGTATTCTATTCACCTGGGCGCCGCGAAGATGTATCAGGACTTACAAAAGCACTATTGGTGGCGCAGGATGAAGAAGGACATCGTTACGTATGTTGCTCGGTGTTTAAACTATCAGCAGGTGAAATATGAGCACCAGAGGCCTGGTGGTGTATTCTAGAGAATTGAAATTCACGAGTGGAAATGGGTTGACTCGGAGGAAATTTGATGCTATTTGGGTCATTGTTGATAGGCTGACCAAGTCAGCACACTTCATTCCAGTATCTGTCTCTTACTTATTGGAGAAGTTAGCAAAGATTTACATTAGGGAGATTGTTCGCCTTCATGGGGTGCCGGTGTCTATTATCTTAGATCGGGGTACGCAGTTTACCTCTTCTGGAGAGCGGTCCAGCAGGAGTTAGGAACCCAGGTCCAGTTGAGTACAACTTTTCATCCTCAGACGGACGGTCAGTCCGAGAGGACTATTCAGATCCTAGAGGACATGCTCCGAGCCTATGTCATTGATTTTGGAGGACAAGTTTCTGCCATTAGCGGAGTTGGCCTACAACAACAGCTACCAGTCTAGCATTTAGATGGCCCCGTATGAGGCATTGTATTGTAGGTGATGTCGGTCTCCAGTCGGATGGTTTGAGCAGGGAGAGGCTCGGTTGTTGGGTACATACTTAGTTCTGGAGGCCTTGGACAAGTTCAAGACTATCCAGGAGAGATTGCGTTCTGCTTAGTCCAGACAGAAGTCTTATGCAGATCGTAAGGTTCGAGATGTAGATTTCATGGTTGGTGAGCGGTATTTCTCCGGGTATCGCCTATGAAGGGCGTGATGAGGTTCGGAAAGAAGGGTAAGCTCAGCCCTAGGTATATTGGTCCATTTGAGATTCTAGACCGAGTGGGAGAGGTGGCTTACAGACTAGCACTGCAACCTACCTTATCAGCCGTACATCCAGTTTTTCATGTATATATGCTTCGGAGGTACCACGATGATCCCACACATATGTTAGACTTCAGTACTGTCCAATTGGACAATGATTTATCCTACGAGGAGGAGCTGGTGGCCATTCTAGACCTGCAGGTTCGACAGTTGAGGTTGAATAGTTTTCCTTCTATGCGTGTTCAGTGGAGAGGTCAGCCTCCTGAGGCATCGAACTAGGAGTCCGAGTCTGATATGCGTAGCCGCTACCCACATTTGTTCCCCGACTCAGGTACTTCCTTCTCTTGTCCGTTCGAGGACGAATAGTTGTTTTAGAGGTGGAGGATGTGACGACCCAAAATGGTCATCACCTGTTTTCCTCACTTGTCCCGCGCTTTTGAGGCCTTGAAAACCTCATTTTATGCTGCCTCAATTTACGTGCATAGTCCGGGCATGTAGCCGGAGAGATTTTGTGCTACAATATGTGAATTCAATGAAATATTTGAAGAAAATTGATATTAATATTGATATAGTTGACTACGGTCAACATTTTTGGTGAACGGACCCGGACACGAGATCGGACGGTCCCTGAAGGTCCGTAGGAAAATATGGGACTCGGGCATGCGTTCGGAATCGACTTCTTAGGCCTAGAGCCGAAGATATGAATTTTTGTATTAAATTATTTTTACTGAAATTATTAAATGAAAATGGATTAAACGACCTTGGTATCGGGCTCGTATTTTGGTTCCGACGCTCGGTACAAGTCTTAAATATTATATAAGTGCTTTCTGCACAATTTGGTGACATGTGGATGTCGTTTGTTGTGTTTTGAACCTTGAGTTCCAAATTTGAAAGTTTATGAAGTTAAAGGAAGATAATCATGAACTTGAGGCTTGATTTGATGAAAACGATGTTATATTGGCGATTTGATCGCACGAGAAAGTTTGTAATATGTTTTTGAAGTTGTGTGCATGTTTAGTTTGGAGCCCGAGGGCTCGGTTAAAGATTTGATAGGCCATTAGAGAAGATTTTGAAAAATAACACAGCTGGTATTTTCCCCCAGCTGGTATCTTTGCGACTGCGAAGAAATACTCGCAATAGCGAGAAGAATCAAATTTAGGCTTCATTCGCAAATGCGAACTATTCTTCGCAAATGCGAAGGTGGCAGGAAATCGCCTATGCTCGTAAATGCGAGTAAAGCCTCGCAAATGCGAGGACCACAATGTTTCAGCCTTGTTCACAAATGCGAACTTATTATCGCAAATGCGATGCTGACAGGCCTGTGCCAGAGTTCGCAAATGCGAACTTTTCTTGCAAATGCGAGAGCAACAGTCCCAAAACATACTATGTTTGCAATTGCGAACAAACGTTCGCAATTCCCATAACCGCAGCTGTGCAATCTGATATTTAAACGAATTTTACACCTTTTTTCTTCATTCTTTCAAAACCCAAGACACCACACACGATTCTCCAAGAGCAAAATCACTCCAAAACACTTGTAAGTCATTTTTTACTTAATTCTTTCAATTCCTAACATCATTAAACATGTTTTTCATGAGAAATCAAAGGTTTTCATGGTAGAATTTCTTATTTTTGGGTAGAACCTAGGTTTTTCATGAATTGGGGAATTGGACCTCAATTTGAGGACCGATTTTGAAATAAATCATATAATTGAACTCGTGAGGGAATGGGTAACCAGATTTTGGTCCGAACCCCGAGTTCCAACCACGTGGGACCAGGGGCGTTATGGGAAATTTTGCGTTAAACTTTGAGAAAACCATTTTTAAGCATCCAAACCAATTTATATAGTATTTATTAAAGTAATTGAACCAATTGTGACTAGATTCGAGCAATTTAAAGGCTTAAATTCGAGGTAAAGCTATAGTTGAAAGATAATTTGGAATTCAAGGCTTAGAGGTAAGTGTTTGATCTATCCTAGCTTGAGGGAATATGATTAATGTGCTAATTTCTATGTGCTCGAGTGCGGTGTATGGGCTATGGTGACGAGTATCCATACACTGGCGTCTAGCATGACCGTGAGTCATATGTTAATATCTATTGTGGGGTGTTTTTAAGATACAGTTTTGAACCTTTGCCGGGTTGTGAAATTGATTATTGTTTTCCCTTGCCGGGACCTTATTGTGAAGTTGATTATTATTTCCCTTGCCGAGATTCTGTTGTGATGATTATTGTGTCCCTTGTCGGGCCGGTTCATGATTATTGTTTTCATTATTTTGCCCTTAACCGTGATTATTATTTGGGTGAGGAAGAGTGATAATGCACGAAGGGTGATGCCGTGCCTTGTTTATTGATTATGCACGAAGGGTAATGTCGTGCCTTGTTTTATTGATTATGCACGAAAGATCATGCCGTGCCTTATATTATTGATTATGCACGAAGGGTAATGCCGTGCCTTGTTATTGATTATGCACAAAGGATCATGCCGTGCCTTGTGATATTGATTATGCACGAAGGAACATTCCGTGCCATTGCTATATGAACCATGCACGAAGGATCATGCCGTGCCATGGATGTGAGGATGAGAGTAAAAGCACGAAAGGGTGATGCCATGCAACTATTTGATATTTCCTTGTTTTGATAATAACTGTTGTCATTATACTCTAATTTTCTTTACTGATTTAATAGATGTTACTGATTGTGTTTCCCCTAGTATGATACTTCTTTGTTAATTTGTTACTTGGTATTCCTGTTATCTTGTGGTGTGTAAATATATAGAACTGCATAGGTTTATGGGAGTGTCTAGTCCTAGGCTTGTCACTACTTTGTCGGGATAGGCCAGACACTTACCAGCACATGGGGTTGGATTATGCTGATACTGCACTTCTGTGCGTTTTTGCACAGGTCTAGGTTTTGAGCAGGAGCAACAGCAACAACAGTAGGGTACTCGTGGGTGTTTTGAGCATTTAGAGACCGAGGTAGCTTGCAGGCGTCCGCAGGCCCGGCGTCTCTTCTATTTACTTATGTTATTTGCTGTGGTCTCATTGTTCCGAGACAGACAGATATTTATTATTTTCTTTCAGACCATTATGTGTAGTATTCTTTAGTAGTTCGTGAGTTGGTAACTCCACGTCTTGGGTAGAGGATTTTATCAATGTTTTACCTTATTATTATTCATCTCTATTTAGAAAGACTTCCGCATTTATTGAATTGAGTAAATATTTCTATTATTATTAAGTATGAGTATAAAAATGACGATATGAATAGGATAATGTTGAATGAATTGGCTTGCCTAGCTACCACGAGTAGGCCCCATCACAATCCCGATGACGGTAGAAAATCCGGGTCGTGACAAGGAAAATATACCAATTTAAGCAGTAAATAGTGGGAGGTACATGCTGGGGAAAATACTATAGTCAAAGTACATAAATTATCCGTAAAGAAGTGAAACTGAACAATAACACTAATAAGGAATACACAGGAAGTCTCTACATATGAACATAATATACTCAGTCTATACTCCATTGCGACGCGCAACCCGATCCTCATTTCTCAACATATAACATGCTAGGCGTACCACTTGATCCCATTTCATAATATCACGTGGTAGGCGTACAACTAGATCCCATTTCATAATATCACGTGGTAGGCGTACCACTCGATCTCATTGCATTAAGTGGTCGACACGCCACACGATCTCATTTCATAATATATAAGTGTCGGCGTGCCACACGATCCAATTTATTTCAACACAATATACAACTCATCCCGGCAAGGGAACACGATAATATAATAAGCTATCCAGGCAAGGGAGAATACAATAAATACTTACATCCCGACAAGGGAGAATACAACAAATACATACGTCCCTACAAGGACTAATCACTATGCGATCCATTTTTAATCACCTATACCTCGAGCAACAATTTCCAGCCCGAGCCAATTCTCCAAAAGTCAAAACCAATCACAAACCTTCCTCAACTATTCACATTATACTATACTCATCAACCCAAGCAAGAAAATATACCATTGAATCCGAATTCAACACATATAAGACCCACGGTCATACTAGACTCCGTTGCATAGATAACCATCACCATGCCTATACACCGTACTCCGAATTTAGCAATTAGCTAAACAACATCCTAATCCTAATCCCTCAAGCCAAAGTTGTAACAAACACTTACCTCGGTCCGAAAATAGCAATCAAGGCTCTAAAACCGCTTTTCCTTTGGAATTTGGCTCCGAAACAATGATATCTTGGTATAATTTGGTTCAATAGTATCAATAAGAGCTCAAAAACACAATCCCATAGCCTAGAAATGAAATTTCCATCATCCTTTCAAAAATAGCAAAATCCGACACCGGGCTCGCATGGTCCAAACTCAAGGCTCGGACCAAAATTCAATCACCCATAAACCCACGAGTTTAATTATGTAATTTGTTTTAAGATTCGACCCCAAAAAGTAGGTTGAATCATCCAAAATTCCAAAAAACCCCCATTAGAAACCTTGAATTTCATGATTTAGGGCTAGGAATTTGACAGATGATGATAGAAAATGAAGAAGATGAGTTAAATAATACTTACCCAAGGAACTTTGATAAAGGTTAGTTCTGAAATTCGCCTAGGTGGTGTGGAGAAGACAAGGTTTGAGACAAATGGGAATAATCCCGTAATAGCTACTATTTTGAACTTAAAAATTTGCTGGGCAAAATTATTCATTGTGTTCGCGACATCACTGTCGCGTTCGCGATTAAGAAAGGCTGGCTGGCATCGCGTTTGCATGAAAGGCGGCACGAACATATAGAAGAAATTGCTGGAGGCCTAGCGACTGTTATAGGCGAACGCGACAGGGGGATCGTGAGCGCATTAAAGGACAGGGCTGAGCTACGCGAACGCGTGAAAGCAAGGACGAATGCGATAAGAAAAATGTCTCCTCAGTCAACATGCGAACACGAGAGGACTTCGTAAATGTGAAGTAGGGAAGTTCTAAGGCTTTGTGAACGCAAGCCTGGGGCCGTGTTTGCGAAGAACAAAATCACTGTGAGAAATTGCAAAAAATTCTTATGAGTTTTCCAAGTGAAAAATACCCGGAACCACCTCCAAATCACTCTCGAGCCCTCGGGGCTCCCAACCAAACACACACACTAACTCAATATCATCCTACAAACTTGCACGAGCTATCAAATCACCAAAATAACATCAAAATCAAAGAATCAAACCCCAAACTCAAAATTTTCATTTCAAAGTTCATAAACTTCGAACTTTAGCTATTTAGGTCCGAAACACGTTAAACGACGTCCGATTTTGATCAAATTTCACAGAAAGTACTTAACGCTTATTTAGGACCTATACCTGGTGCTGGAACCAAAATACAAGCCCGATGCCTATATTTTCTAACTCATTTTCATTTCCATTTTTCCTTAATAATTTCAGAAAATAATTTAACAGAAAAATTCTTTTACCATGGTTCTAGACCTCAGATTTTGACTACGGGCACATGCCCGAGTCCCATATTATTCCACGGACATCCTGGAACTGTCACATTACGGGTCTAGGTCTGTTTATCTAAAATGTTGACCAAAGTTAACTATATCAATATTAATATCAAAATTCTTCAAATTTTCACAAAATTCATATATTTTAACATAAACATTTTCAAGCTTTGCGCCCGAATTGTGCACGCAAATCAAAGAAACCACAAGCAAGGTTTATAAGGCCTCGGAAGCGCAGAAAAAGGGAGAAACACGGTGATGACCCCTTTGGGTCATCACATTCTCTACCTCTCAAACAACCGTTCATCCTCAAACGGACAAAAGAAAGAAGTACATGAGTCAGGAACTGGAGGATAACCTCTCCAGTGCGATGCCTCGACCTGGGATTCCGAATCTGAACTGGACCAATGTAACTAGGCCCTTCTTCCCAAATCTCATCACGCCCTTTATAGGCGATACACGGAGCAATATTCGCTCGCCAACCATGAAAGCTACATCTTGAATCTTGCGATTCACATAATGTTTTTCTGCGATTGAGCCGAATAGAGCCTATCTTGAATGATCTTGACCTTATCCAAGGCCTCCTGTACTAAATCTGTACACAACTACCGAGCCTATCTCAGCTCAAACCCTCCAACTGGAGACGGATATCGCCTAACATACAACGCCTCATAAGGAGCCATGTGAATGCTGGACTAGTAGCTGTTGTTGCAGGCGAACTATGCTAAAGATAGAAACTGGTCCCAAGAGCCTCCAAAGTCAATAACACAGGCTCAGAGCATGTCCTCCAATATCTGAATAGTCATTTCGGACTGACCGTCTTTCTGAGGAGGGAATGTTGTACTCAACTAAACCTGGCTTCCTATCTCCTGCTGAAATGCTCTCTAAAAGCGCGAGGTAAGCTGCGTACCCCGATCCGAAATGATAGATGTCGGCACCCCACGAAGATGAATAATCTCTCAAATTTAGATCTCAGCTAATCTCTCTGATGAATAGGTGTGGCAACAAGAATGAAATGTGCTGACTTGGTCAGCATATCAACAATGGCCCAGATAGCATCAAACTTCTTCCACATCACCGGAAGTCCAGTAACGAAGTCCATGGCAATCCGCTCCCACTTTCACTAGGGAAGCTCAATCCTCTGAAACACACCACCAGGCCTCTGATGCTCATACTTGACATACTGACAATTCAAACATCAAAGCCGCATATGCAACAATGTCCTTCTTCATCCTATGCCAAGTAATACTGTCGTAAGTTCCGATACATCTTTGCATCACCCGGGTAAATAGAATACCGAGAACTATGGGCCTCCACTTAGATCAACCCTCTAATACCATCGACATTGGGCACACATACCCGCCCTTGCAACCTCAGAACACCATCTGAATCTTAGGTCAACTTCGTGGCACCTCCATGCTGCACAATAACTATCAGGACACATAAATGAGGATGATCAAACTGCCGATCACGGATACACTGCAATAATGAAGATCGAGGGACCGTGTAAGCTAAAACTCGACTAGGCCTAGAAATTTCTAACCTCACAAATCGATTAGCCAAGTCCTAAATATCCAAAGCAATCGGTCTCTGGCTGACCGAAATATAAGCAAAATGTAACGACCCGACCCATCGTCACAGGTGTTACCACCCTATTTTCCCCATTTTATGCTTCTATATGTTTCATTATATATGTTTGGAGAATTTTAAGTAATTCAGATAGAGTTTGGTTAGAAATGAGGCAATTGGTCTCTTTTTGAGAAGGTTAGTTTGGAAAAGTCAACTGAATGTTGACTTAGGAGTTAGAAGACTCGGAATGGATTTATGATGATTCAACTAGTTTTGGGGGATTATTTATGACTTAGGAGAGCAAACATAATTGAATTTGGAGGTCCGGTGTAGAATTAGGCTTGAATTGGCTAAGGTTGGATTTTTGCGAATTCTGGATTGTAGGTGAGATTTTGATTCGAGGGCTGTAATGGAATTCTGAGAGTTGCAGTACCTCCATTAGGTGACTTTGGATATGTGTGCAAAGTTTCAAGTCATTCGGAGGTGTTTAGGTCGGGTTTTAGATCAAATTCACGTTTCAAAAGTTTTAGAAGAACTTAGGCTTGAATCCGATGTACATTTTGTGTTTTGATGTTAGTTTTGGTAATTTGAGAGTGAAAATGAGTTTTAATGATCATATGTGACATGTTAATATGTTCGTATGCGGTCCCGAGGAGCTCAGGTGAGTTTCAGATAGGTTTGGGTTGCGTTATGCTCGTTTTTCTTATGCTTCGACATCGTTTCTTCAAGCATAACTGATAAAATATTATGCAAATGATCTCTAATTATTTTTTAAATAACTTATTAGATCCGTATCGTAACTACGGACCCATAGCAAAAAGAATCATCGAGTTTGGACATCGTATGAGGATTTTATGGCCATTTTACTAAGGTTGCCCAAATTTTTAGGTTAATGATGAAACTGCCCCTAACAGCGTATTAAAAACCTACACTATTCGAAAATCTTAAAACCTACAGATCTCCTTCATTATAAGGTCATATTGAATGATTCAAAAGTTTAAATTTATTATAATTTCATAAGGAATCCATTAGGCACAGCAAAATGCGTGAACAATATACCTATAATGAGCAGGTCGAGTTTTCTTCCAATTTTGGAATGGGAAGAAGCTTCTGAGACAATATTTAAGGGAGAATTTGCGGGATTTCATTAGGTAAGAGTTCTTATACTCGGATTGTGTTTTTATTATGTAAAAACATAGATTAAACACTGAAAAACCAAGGCTTTAAAGGGTAAAAATGGAGGTTAGAGCTTGAAAACTAAGAAGGTGTAAAGTTGGAATTTGAGGGGACAAACGGACTCTGATTTTGACGAGCTTTATGTGTACAAACTCGTGGAGAGACGATAAATACGTCGGTATAATTTTCATAATTTTTTGAGAAGCGGGCCTGGGGCTCGGGTTTTACCAACTTCGTGAATTTTAGTACTTTTCAAGTATTGTTTATTGGGTTATGTTTCTTTGAGCCATATTTATGTATTCTCTGTGGTTTTGACTAGATTTGACGCACGAGGAGGTCAATAGGAAAGGAAAAGGCATTGCGGAAGAGTCCATGGCTGGTTAGAGGTGAGTAGTTGGTATATATGATGGCCTGAGGGTTTGAAACCCCGGCTTATCACATTGTGATGCTATTTAGGGTGTGACTCGCATCCCATGGAATGTACGTGATTGGTTATGAATGGGGATTGTGACTTGGTCCATCCCGAACAATAATAACACTATATTGGCGATAGAAACACACCCCGTGTTGAGTATATCCGGGCTTTATGCCATGTTTGGGGCCTTGTGCCAACCTGTTGTATGCTTAGGGGATAAATATTATTGTGATAGAATTATTTGTAAAATCATTGATCTCAGTCCTTCGTTTAGCCACTATTATGAACTGCTAAGTCACTTTTTATTGAAAATTAAATAACTAAAATATTTCCTTATTGATGAATCGGAAATTTGAAATAAATAAATTGAAACTGTTATGTGACTCATATGCATATTGTGGACTGAGTATGGATCGGGCTGCATGCTACAATGAGTGATATGAATATATTGCGCTTGGGCTGAAGGAGCCCCTACGGAGTCTATACACACCCCCGGTGAGCGCCGTCGACCTTAAATAGAATGAGCTATATGCCATAGTGTCATGTGCATTATATTCATGCATTGTTATTTACTTGTGCTAACTATTATTAGCTATTGTTGCTGGTTTGTAGTAAGATATCGGATTGTTAGTTTTAGCTTTGCTTTGTCGAATTTCGTGGATTTCTTATCTTCAGACATTTTTTATGCTTATTACTCACTGAGTACTTAGTACTCACCCCTACTCCATGCACCTTTGTGTGGAGATTCTGGTACGTCAGAGGTTTAGCCGAGCAGTCCCATTTATTCAGAGTTATCAGAGTTGTTGAGGTAGCTGCTGGCGTTCGCAAGACCTGGCTACTCTTCTTATTCCAGTTTTATTTACGTATATATTTTTAGACTTGAGTATTTCGTTCGGATATTCTTATTATCCAGTGTTTGCTTTGATACTCGAGACTCGTGACCCCAGATCTTTGGGAGTGTTATTATCAGTTTACGCACTCCTCATTATTATCATTCTATTATTATTACTGGATTATTATTATAAACTATTATATTCTTCTTAAATTGTTGATTTAGGGACTTATTGTTAAATATGAAATGACTGTTGGTCTGGCTTGCCTAGCTTTAGGGTTGGGCGCCATCACGACTGGGATTGGCGTGAGTAGTTGGTATCCAAGCCTAGGTTACTAGTCCTCGCGTGTCATGAGCCAGTTTAGTAGGCTCTCGCAGATAGGTACATAGACGTTCGTATCTATCCTCGGGAGGCTACAGAATGTTTAGTAAACACTTCACCTTCTTAGAAATCTTATCGTGCGTATTTGATTCAGCTTGATTTATAGCTCTTTAAATTTTCTTCCACACGTCTATATGTGCACGTGAGCATTTAGTAATACATCTGCTTCGATGGCTTCTGATTCCCTAATCAAGGGGCGAGATGTAATCCCCGTGAGTTCATGTTGGGCCAGTCTAGAGGACTCGAAGCCGAATCTTCGCCTATGGCTTGAGCACCGAAATGCTGATTACGTGAGTAAGTGCTTTTAACTTATGTTTTCGGTAATGTCCTTATTAGTCGGGATGTCGATTAGATATCCACGTGGTCGAATATCCACGTGATGAGTAAGTTAGTGTTGTGAGGTGTATCTATGTGATCTTGGTAGTGACGAAGAAGTTTGTGGGATAATAGATGAACTGTTAAGCGATTCATTCCTATTGCGATCTGTTGTGTAGCCCCAGGTTATGGGACCGTGAAGAATATTATCGTATCTCCTAGTTGGAAAGTTAAGTGCAATACGTGTGGCGGTATGAGTTCAGACTCAGAAAGATTAAGTTGGCGGTATTTTATATATGTTATGATTCAAACAAGTGCAACGTATGTCCCTGTATCGATTCTGATAATATAATATAGGTAGTATTGAGATTAATGTTGTTGATATACATTTTGATGTTATGTTAAGTTGTAGCCGTGCTGTTAGGATGGTTTTGGTGATTCCTTGGCAGGTGGATAGGCCCAATTACAAAGGAAACTCTGCTGAAATTTTGGAAAAATTTGGGACTTATGAAAAATTTTGTCAACTAGAGAATAGGCTTAACTATTATGTGGTTGAATGCAAGAAAAAGGAAGAAGAGTTAAAACTTCAAATGATTTGTGTTTCCATAAGCTTATGGAAGAGCGAGTTTAATCTCACTATGGTGATACGACATCAATAGAGCATACGCGTTATGAGTATAATGAGTTGTGATATATGGCTTCGAGCTTAGTTGGGGAGGTTATTGTTGATTAGCTGATTGTACAGTTATGTACCACGTTACTTTTGATTTCATGTATGCAGGCAAACTAGTTGTGATTGCAGAAATTGAGCCGAGCATGGCACGAGTGAAGGAAATTTTTGACAAGGTGTCATGAGATAGGATGATCAGGAAGGAATTTTTGATGGTTAAGATAAATTAGTATTTTACTCATTGTCACCTGAGAGCGGTGTTGTCTCCGGGTTAATGATTCTTGATAACTCTTCAGTGTTAGCGCGATGGTGGTTTGGAGGTAAGCTCAAAATATTGTTGCGGTAGGTTGTCGGAGTGTGTCCCACTGGAAGATTATATAATTATGTCATGCAGTCACTTGACGGATTAAAGATGTAAACCAAGTATCAAGGTTGTGATAGTGTCATTAAATTGAGAAATTCATGCCTAGAGGGCACTTGGCATATTGGGTTGTGAACTGGGGAGGATTACTCCGATTATGATGGTTGTTCTTGAGTTCTATGAAGAAAATGGAAGTTATTATGGAGATTTGAAAGGTTATTAGACTAGTTCAGGGTGGTCAGAATCGACGAAGTCAATGGATAGATTTAATGTGAATAATGGCTCTATATCAGGCCAGATGTGTGGATTTTTGTGATACGGTCCTCATGGAGGAGTAGTTAGGTTGATGTTTCGTTGTCAGATATTTCACGTAGTGATGCGCACAGGGTGAGTTGTGCGACGGCTTGAGAAATTTCTATATGTTAAGAATCCGCGTAGGAATGACGTTATCTGAGCATCTTGGCTCTTGAGATTCAGATTGTACATCGCACCACAGTGGTGCTTGACTGTTGTAGCTTATAACACTATATGTCCCTCAGAGATATTATTATGCACTTAGCATACATACGACTGATAGTCGGTATTTTGTTGTAATAAGAAAATTTGGCTCGATGTGTATCTCCTTATATGAGATCTATGCATAGATTGGGTGGCACACCGCCATGGATATTTTATCCGGATTGGGTTGCTCGCCGTAACAAGGTAATAAGAAGTATAGTTTTCTATACGCCATCTTTGTATGCCTTGCTTTTGGTTTTCCAAGGAAAGTTCGTGTTAGTACATAGGATTTGATAATTCCTTCCAGAGCTCGTTTTCTTTAGTACCGCATTCGAATTGGTAGACTATTGGCACATTGGGGCATCATATGCGACATTTAATTATGTCTAGAGTAGTTTATTGCCCAAGCAATTCGTACTGGGTGAGACGAGATCATTGAATTTAAGATCGGCGCAATCTGAGTATGTGAAGTAAAGTTAAGATTTAAGACTATTGTTTGGTTCAGAATAAGGGGATAATCCTTAGGAAGAGTATAAAACTAATTAATTGCTGTCTCGATGGTGGCTAAAAATGTATATAGATCTCATCTGTCATGCCAGTATTTTAAGAATTTGCACAAGGCATGGGTATGTCATGCGGAGCATAGGATGTGTAGTGATTCCTTTTAAGTGATCAGATAAGGGATCTTCTGATGATTAGGGAAGATGGTATTACTAAGTGGAAGTGATTTGACGTGAGTATGTGTTTCAGAAAAAAGGTAATGTGATTAAACTGATTTTATTTCAGTAGTATTATGTCATGACCCAAACTGGAGGACCATGACTAGCACCCGACCATACTTGCCGAGCACCAACGTACATTTTATCTAACCTTCTTTATTATCTTTTAGGCTCACGAGACCAATATAAATGGTAGACATGGATCATGAACAACCAACAATAAAATATGATTGCATGAACCTACATAACATGAGATGACCAGACAATCAAAAAACTATATATATATGGTACAAGCTACCACGCTAAAATGAAAGACTATACAACAAAAACCAGCCGACAAGGTATACCAAACTATACATGAGTCGACACTTGTCTATGAGCCTCTAAAGGAACATAAGTGCTGCAACATAGCCGGAACAGGGCCCCGACATACCCATAATGTCTATAACAAAAATGCATACCAAGACCAAGGCAAGTCCGGAGAAGGGATCTCGCCAATCACCGCTGAACTGGACAACCTACTGTGATGGGGGAGCTACACCTGCCTGTCTATCAGGACCTGCAGCACGACATGCAGCGTCCACAAATAAAAGGACGTCAGTACGAATAAAGTACTGAGTATGTAAGGCAGAGAACCATAAATACGAACGGTAATGTAAGCAGGGATAGAGAATATACAACCTGTAACATCTGAGTACCTCTGAGGGCTACTGACATGAAATGCATGATACATATGTATAAATACATAATCTTTTAAAACATACGCCTCTGTGGGCATTATCATCATCATATCGTACCCGGCCATAATAGGCTCGGTAAAAACATACCCGGCCATTATAAGGCTCGGTAGAATCGTACCCGGCCACGTGGAGCTCGGTAAAACCCAACTGATCAGTGGTTGCACAATAGGTGCCGTACTCGGCCGACTATAGCACGGCTCGGTAGAGTAAAATAGATACATATATATAATGCATGTTCGACTCCTGGAAACACCTTGCAGACCTTTCGGAGTGACGTAAGGTCGGTATCCTATGTACTACTTATTAGGACTAACTCTTCACTATGAACCTTATAGGAATCGGGAAGTACCAACAAGATTGATAACATAAGAATAAGAGAAGCAACATCAACATCAATCGTTCCATAAGAGGGGAAACAATGTAAGTATTGCTTAGCTTCTAAGAATAGAGTATCTTTGGAAGCTCGTTCATTACATTATGTTAATCGGAGTCGTTCAAAAGAAGGAAAGGGACAGCCACACATACCTTGTATATACTGCTACAACCTCAAGCTATGCAAACATCACGACTCCTTAGTCTACAATAGGAGAAATGACACTATCGTTAACGTTTAAGCGTCGCAACTATTATGTACCAATCACAACCTATTTTGTGATGAAACGGACAGCACATCCCCTATATATATGACTTCACACCATTCAAAACAATCACCAAACAGCCTAAACAACATCAATAATAATCATATTGAGCCTCCCAAAACAGTCCACACACAACCTAATCACATCATACATATGGCGGCCACTATAGTCGTAACAAATGACCCAAAAATATTACGAAGAACTAGCAGAACACAACCCAACATATATATGGTGTTTCTCCACACCCTGCCTCCTCCAAAACTCCACAAAACAGTAATAAAAACGCAGCCCAACAGCAACACAAAACAGTCCACAAAACAGTCCGCTACAAGTGAATAACTTGAACTCACGGCTTCCGATCACCGTCCCGTGAGTTCTTACATGTATATAACGAATTACCATGAATTCACAGAAGAATAAATGTATGAAATATAGCAGTAAACTCACCTTAATTGTTGGATAACTCAGCCTTTAACTTGGTTCTTCAAACTCTAGTGTTTACCCCCAATTTGAACTTGAAAGAGAGGGAAAATCAATTAGGGTTTGTGGATAATTTTTGGGAGGAAGTTTGCAGGGTTTTAGGTCTGGTTATTTGTGAAATATAAAGAGGGATATATTGCAGAAGATAAGCCTTTTAATGGGCTCCTTTTCTGACCCGAAATTCCCTCTTTTGGGCCGACATTTAACCAAGTAGCTGACTCACCTACTTGCACCTAGCAGCTTGTGCAGTCTCACGAAAATGTTTATATCTCTCTATTCCAATGTCGTATTGCTAAACCGTTAACTAGACTCATAGATATTCAATTTGGTGGGTAGATCACCCCGTAATTCCAAGTATATTGGGAGAAAGACCTAATAACATTTGACCTAAAGTTTAGGTAAAACTATGAACCTAAGTTGCAACAACTTTTGTCGACTTTTGTTTCATAAATCGTTTGACTTCAAGAATTATGATACGGATATTATATGATTCAAATACATTAAATCATGACCTCCTAAGTATACTAAGCATCTATAGGTTTACCCAAATGTACGAGTTACAACATCCTTGATTCGTTTAACGTCTAATACTTGTTAATCACCCTTATGCACCCTTGTATCACTTAAGATTAATCGGATTAACTTCTTATCATCTCAAGGATAATTCCTTCTTGGATTTGTATTATCTAACTTATGGCATGAACTAACGTGTGTGGATATGGGTTGTAACACCCTCCCCCCTTAGGAACATTCGTCCTCGAATGTAAGGGTTTATGGGGAGTCCAAATCATCGTGGATTCTAGCGGAAATTTTTGGTCAGTTTTCCCCTATAAAATGGTCACTAGCAAAATTTGCAAGCAGTGAAGCTCAAAGTATGACCACACAAGGCTACACAAAGCATTATGGACATGGTCATTATTTACATATCACCACTTTGTATTAAGGAAGAGAGTTCTCAAGTTATTGCTTACCTCATAAAGCCATTTCACCTTTATAATGTATCTTGCGTTCCACCAACATCCTTGTTATCATCATTCTGGAATAGGTAAGGGTATTTAGACTTCATCTCTTCTTCCGCTTCCCATGTCATTTCTTTCATATTTTTGTTCCTCCACAATACTTTGACGGAAGCTATATCTTTTGTTCTCAGCTTGCGGACTTGTCGATCTAATATGGCCACTGGCACTTCTTCAAATGATAGATCCTCTGTAACTTGAACATCTTGGATAGGGACAACTCGAGAAGGGTCACCAATACATTTCCTCAACATAGATACATGGAATACCGGGTGGATAAATTCAAATTCGGATGGCAATTCTAACTCATAAGCAACTTGTCCAATTCGTTGAAGAATTTTATACGGACCGATATACCTTGGACTCAGCTTACCTTTCTTCCCAAAACGCATAACACCCTTCATTGGTGAAATCCTCAAGAAAACCCAATCACCAACCTCAAACTCTAGATCACGACGTCGGACATCGAAATAAGACTTTTGCCTGCTTTGTGCCGTCCTCAATCGTTCCTGTATCACTTTCACCTTCTCAATGGCTTGGTGAATCAAATCTGGCCCATATAATTCCGTTTCACCGACTTCGAACCATCCAACTGGTGATCTACATCTCCTCCCATATAGTGCCTCATATGGGGCCATTTTAATACTGGAATGGTAGCTATTATTGTAGGCAAATTCTATGAGTAGAAGATGGTCATCCCAATTTCCCTTAAAATCTAGAACACATGCTCGTAGCATATCTTCCAATGTTTGAATGGTACGTTCAGCCTGTCCGTCAGTCTGCAGATGAAATGCAGTGCTGAGATTCACTCGTGTGCCTAAACCTTTCTGAAAAGACCTCCAAAAGTTAGCCGTAAATTGAGCTCCTCGATCTGATATAATAGATACCGGCACACCATGAAGCCTAACAATCTCCTTGATATACAACTTCGCATAATCTTCAGCCGAGTAAGTTGTCTTAACCAGCAGAAAATGAGCACATTTTGTAAGTCGATCAACTATCACCCAGATAGAGTCAAACTTATGATAAGATCGAGGTAATCCAATAACGAAGTCCATATTAATCACCTCCCATTTCCAGGTCGGAATTTCTATATTCTGAAGCAATCCACCGGGTTTCGGATGTTCTATATTTACTTGTTGACAATTGGGACACTGGGCTACAAATTCTGCAATAGACTTTTTCATGTTATCCCACCAATACTGCTCCTTGACATCATGATACATCTTTGTTGAGCCAGGATGGATGGAATATCGGGATTGATGAATTTCATTCATAATCTTTTCTCGCAACCCTGCTACATTCGGCACACATAATCGGCCCCGGTATCTCAGTGCCCCATCTCCTCCGATCTCAAAAGCCGTAATTTTACACTGCTGAATGTTCTCTCTCAATCGTAGTAAGATAGGATCTTCATATTGCCATGCTTTTACCTCGGCTACCAAAGATAATTCTGATGTATTCTGTACAGTAACACTTCCGTCATCAGAGTCTAACAATCTGATTCTCATATTGGCTAGCTGATGAAGCTCTTTAGTCAACCCCCTTCTACCTGCATCAATATGTACTAAGCTTCCCATTGACTTACGGCTGAGAGCATCTGCCACAACATTGGCTTTACCGGGATGATACAATATCTAGACGTCATAGTCCTTCAGTAATTCAAGCCACCTACGCTGCCTCAAATTCAACTCTTTCTTCTTGAAGATGTATTGTAGACTCTTGTGATCTGTGTAGATGTCAACATGGACGCCGTATAAGTAGTGCCGCTATATCTTCAAAGCATATATTACTGCAGCCAATTCCAAATCATGGGTTGGATAATTCTTTTCATGCTTCTTCAATTGTCTTGATGCATATGAAATCACCTTCCCATGCTGCATCAACACGCACCCCAAACCTATACCCGAGGCATCACAATATACCACATATCCTTCTGTTCCTTCAGGGAGAGTGAGCACCGGTGCGGATGTCAATCGATCCTTCAGCTCCTGAAAACTACGTTCACAAGTGTTAGACCACTGGAACTTGGTAGCTTTCTGTGTTAACTTAGTCAATGGTGCTGATATAGAGGAAAACCCTTCTACAAACCGCCTATAATATCCTGCTAGCCCCGGGAAGCTACGAACTTCTGATGGTGTTGTAGGTCTCGGCCAATTCTTTACTGCATCAATCTTCTGAGTGTCGACACTAATACCCTCATCAGATATCACATGGCCAAGGAATGCTACTGAGTTCAGCCAGAATTCACATTTGGCGAGCTTAGCATATAACTTACGATCCTAAAGCATATGTAATACTATCCGCAAGTGGCTCGCATGTTCCTCCTCCGAACGAGAATACACCAGAATGTCATCAATGAATACAATCACGAACACATCAAGATAGGGCCTGAATACAGTATTCATGAGATCCATAAAAGCTGATGGGGCATTTGTTAGCCCGAACGACATCACCAAGAACTCAAAGTGCCCATATCTTGTCCGAAAGGCCGTCTTTGGAATATCCTTCTCCTTAACCCTCACCTGATGATACCCTAAACGTAAGTCAATCTTGGAGAAATACTTGGCACCCCGGAGTTGGTCAAACAGGTCGTCAATTCTTGGAAGTGGATACTTGTTCTTTATAGTAAACTTATTCAACTGCCGATAGTCGATACACATCCGTAATGACCCATCTTTCTTCCGCACGAATAGAACTGGCGCACCCCAAGGTGAAGTGCTAGGTCTAATGAAGCCCTTATCCAGCAAGTCCTTTAACTGTGCCTTCAACTCTCGCAACTCTGTCGGGGCCATTCTATATGGAGGGATAGAGATCGGTTGAGTGTCATGCAACACATCAATGCTAAACTCAATCTCCCTTTCTGGAGGAAGGCCTGGGAGTTCATTTGGGAAAACATCTGGAAATTCATTGACCACGGGGATAGATTGTAGAGTAGGCAGCTTCGCCTCCGCATCCCTAACGCGAACAAGATGATAAATGTAACCTTTTGAGATCATTTTCCTTGCCTTAAGATAGGAAATAAACCTACCTTTCGATGTAGCAATGTTCCCCTTCCATTCAATGACGGGTTCACCAGGAAATTGAAACTTAACCATCTTCATACGACAGTCAACATTTGCATAGCATGAGGCTAACCAGTCCATTCCTAGTATCACATCAAAATCAACCATTTCTAATAAATAAATCTGCCGAGGTTTGACGACTACAAATCATCACAGTGCAACCTCTATATACCTTTCTAGCAATCACAGAATCTCCTATTGGAGTAGATACCGCAAGGGGTTTACTTATCAATTCAGGTTCAATGCCAAACTTATTAGCCACAAAGGGTGTAACATATGATAATGTAGATCCCGGATAAATCAACGCATATACATCATAAGAAAACACAGATAATATACCTGTAACAACATCTGGAGACGACTCGAGATCATGTCGACCTACTAGAGCATATGTTCGATTTTGAGCACCACTCGAACTCGGTCCTGCACCTCTACCTCTACCACGACCTGTCGATTGCTGAAAACCCCGTGCTGGAGGTCGAACTGATGAGGAAGAACGAGACACAGATCTAGTCGGTTGAGCCATACCATCACCTCCCCTGTTAGGACAATCCCTCATCATATGGCCAGGCTGTCCGCAAGAATAACACGCATCAGAACCTCGACGGCACAGTCCAAAGTGGACCTTGCCGCACCGATCACAATGTGGTGTTGGGGGTTTCGTCTGACTAGTATCCCTGTGATGTTGCGATCTAGATGCCTGCGAACTCTGACCTGGACCAGAATAGGATCGATCATATCGAGGCCTCTGAAACTGTGGAGGAGCACTAGCTACAAATGGCGCCGAACTCCTCGAAGACTGGGGCCTGGCGCTGCCTCTTAAGTCATCAGAATACCTTGCAAATCTCGCCCTCTTATGCTGGCCCCTATCCTGCTCCCTATCTGCCCTCTGCTGGCGCTTACGATCCTCTAGGGTCTGAGCATAAGCTTGAATACGGGAAATATCCACGCCTTCTACCAAGGAGGCTGTCATACACTCATTTATCAGATGGGGTCCCAACCCGTTCACGAACAAATGCACCGTATCACTCATCTCGGCCACCATATGGGGAGCATTCCTTGCTAAAGAATCAAACTGCATGTTATACTCTGGCACACTTAAATTACCTTGTCTAAGGTTCAAGAACTTATCAGCTCTAGCTCGTCGTATCTCAACTGGTAAATAGTGACGAAGAAAGGCCTCAGAAAAATCCTTCCACGCAGCTGGAGGAGCGTTCAGACCCCTGGATCTCTCCCAACTATCATACGAAAGAACCGCTAAATCCCGTAGCCGATAAGAAGCCAACTCTACTGCCTCTGTATCACTAACATGCATAACCCGTAGTGTACGATGAACCCGGTCAATAAAAGTCTGCGGATCCTCCTTGGGGTCTGATCCGGTAAACACTGGAGGGTCTAAATTAATAAAATCACGAACTCTTGTACTAACTGGTTTATCAGCAGCACCTGTATTCTACCTCTGAGCCTGAGCAGCTACCAAGCTAGTCAATAACTGCAAAGCACTCCGCATATCCTGGTCTGTAGTGCCGGACGGAGGAGCTGGAGGTGCTGGGTGCCACCTAATATCCTCTGGAGGAGATGGAGTAGATGAGGTATGAGGCGGCATCTCACTCTGAGCCTCACTTTGGCCTGCTCTGGCTTGGGGCACCTGACTGGTACCCTCTCCCGCAGCTGTATCAAGCCGTCTACTAATTGTTTGTTTCCTAGTCGAAGGCATTGCTGAAAGAAAACAAGGTGAATATTAGAGACGAACACTTACGACTTAACTCTATGCACGATCTAGATTCAGGAAGAAGGTAACAACCCTAGATGTCATGTAGCCTCCCGATTATAAATGTGGCGCGCTACACATCCATAATCAAGACTCTACTAGACATGGCTCATAGACAATCCCTAGGACAGACTTGCTCTGATACCAAGTTTGTCACGACCCAAACTGGAGGACCATGACTAGCACCCGACCATACTTGCCGAACACCAACGTACATTTTATCTAACCTTCTTTATTATCTTTTAGGCTGACGAGACCAATATAAATGGTAGACATGGATCATGAACAACCAACAATAAAATATGATTTAAGCGGTAAATCATATGTTTTCATCTGATGGTGCAAGTATGGGTTATTACTGCTGGTTCGGGCTTACTCTGAGTTCAGATGTGAATTTTTGATCTTGTGTATGATTTTTGGAAAGTGCGATATGGTTCTATGGTTTGGTTTATGGATTAAACGGACTGTAAAAGTTTGGCTGTATTGTGTTATTTGGTCTATGCGAGATAGGGTGACGAGGGATCACCCCGGGTATATGTTTGGTAAGATCATTTAGCTACTGGTTGACTTCTAGAACAACTCTCGATATGCTCGAGGACGAGCGTTTGCTTAAGTTGGGGAGGATGTAACGACCCGACCCATTGTCACGGGTGTTACCACCCTATTTTCCCCATTTTATGCTTCTATGTGTTTCATTATATATGTTTGGAGAATTTGAAGTAATTCGGATAGAGTTTGATTAGAAATGAGGCAATTGGTATCTTTTTGAGAAGGTTAGTTTGGAAAAGGCAACCGAATGTTGACTTATGGGTTAGAAGACTCGGAATGGATTTTTGATGATTCGACTAGTTTTGGGGGATGATTTGTGACTTAGGAGAGAACCAGAATTGAATTTGGAGGTCCGATGTAGAATTAGGCTTGAATTGGCTAAGGTTGGATTTTGGCGAATTCCGAATGGTAGGTGAGATTTTGATCCGAGGGTCAAAATGGAATTCCGAGAGTTGCAATAGCTCCGTTAGGTGATTTTGGATATGCGTGAAAAGTTTCAAGCCATTCGGAGGTGTTTAGGTCGGGTTTTAGATTAAATGCGAGTTTCAGAAGTTTTAGAAGAACTTAGGCTTGAATACAACAACTACAACTACCCAGTATAGTCCCACAGGGTGGGGTCTGGGGAGGGTAATATGTACGCAGACCTTACCCCTGCCCGATAGAGCAGGGAGTCTATTTCCAATCGACCCCCGACGCAAAGACAAGAAGAGAAAAAACAAAACAAAAATAAAAAGGACAAGCATTAGTGATGTTAGCATAAATCACATAAATATATGAGTAAACAAAGACCATAAATAACCTGACATATAGAAGGACAAGATACACAGGAAGAAAACATAGGGCATTAGTAAAACCATACAATTAGAGAATGGCATGCCATACAATATATCAAGCCTATATGGGTCGACCCCTACACCCCGGCCCTACCCCGAGGAAGGAGAGCGTGTAATATTAGAAGACCCTATCCTACAATCTTGATACTATACCTCCAGGCGTTCCTATCAAGGGCCATGTCCTCGGAAATCCGCATGATAGCCATATCATGCCTAATAACCTCTCCCCAATAGCTCTTGGGCCTCCCTCTACCGCGACACGCGCCAACCACCGTCAGCCGCTCGCAACTCCTCACCGGGGCATCGGGGCTTCTTCTACGCACATGCTTGAACCACCTGAGTCTTGCTTCTCGCAGCTTCTCATCCACTGGGGCCACCCCCACCTTCTCCCGAATAACTTCATTCCTAACCTTATCTAACCTGGTGAACCCGCACATCCACTTGAGCATCCTCATTTCTGCGACCTTCATTCTCTGAACATTGGAGTTCTTCACCGGCCAGCACTCCGCCCTGTACAACATGTCTGGTCTTACCACAGCTCTATAAAACCTCCCCTTGAGTTTCTGTGGCACTTTTTTGTCACATAGGACTTCCGAAGCAAGCCTCCATTTCCACCACCCGACCCTTATACGGTGAGTGACATCCCCATCAATCTCTCCGTCCCCCTGAATTACCGACCCAAGATATCTGAAACTGTCCTTCTTGATTATGACCTGGGAACGGAGCTTCACTTCCCTTCCAGCTTCATATTCGCTCCGCTCGGCGCTAAAATTTCACTCCAGGTATTCAGTCTTAGACCTGCTTAGTTTGAAACCCTTTGACTCGAGGGTCTGTCTCCAAACTTCCAACCTTTCGTTAACCCCGACTCTCGTCTCGTCTATCAAGATAATGTCATCAGTGAATATCATACACCAAGGCATATCCCCTTGGATATGACGTGATAGAGCATCCATCACCAAAGCAAATAAAGAGGGCTGAGCGCGGATCCTTGGTAAAGCCCCATAACCACCGGGAAGTGGTCTAGGTCGCCAACCACCATCCTAACCCTCGTCTTAGCTCCGTCATACATGTCCTTGATCACTATGATATAGGCTTCCGGCACGCTCTTCACCTCCAGGCACCTCCATAGCACCTCTCTTGGGACCTTGTCATACGCCTTCTCCAAGTCGATGAACACCATGTGCAGATCCTTCTTCTTGTACCTGAACTTTTCCACCAGTTTCCTGACAAGGTGTATAGCTTTTGTAGTTGAGCGGCCTGGCGTGAAACCGAATTGGTTCACGGATATAGACACCATCCCCCTCACCCTAACCTCAATCACCCGTTCCCAGACTTTCATGGTGTGGCTTAGTAATTTGATACCCCTATAGTTGTTACAACATTGGATATCTCCTTTGTTCTTAAACACGGGAACAACTGTGCTCCACCTCTACTCCTCTTGCATCTTCATCGTCTTGAAGATCACATTGAACAACCTGGCTAGCCACTCGACTCCTGTCCTACCCATGCATTTCCAAAACTCTACTGGAATTTCGTCGGGCCTGGTCGCTTGACCCCTACTCATCTTACGCAAATCCCCAATGACCTCCTTTACCCTAGTGCGCCTACAGAACCCAAGGTCCCCATGACGCTTAGAATATCTCAACTAACCTAGGTCTATATCTTCATCCCCTTCCTCGTTTAGCAGGTCTTGGAAATACGCTTGCCACCTCTGCTTAACTAGGGCCTCCCCTATCAGAACTCGACCATCCTCGTCGTTGATGCACCTAACCTGGTCTAGGTCCCGTGCTTTTTTCTCCCTCACTTTAGCCAACCTGAATAACTTCTTGTCCCTGCCTTTCTCCCCTAATTCCTCGTACATGCAACTAAACGCTGCATTTTTAGCTTCCGAGACCGCCAGCTTAGTCTCTTTTCTCGCCACCTTATAGCTCTCTCTGTACACTCTCCTATCCTCCTCGCTCGTGCTCTCTGCAATCTTAGCAAACGTCACATTCTTCACCTCCACTTTACCTTGGACTACCTCATTCCACCACCATTCACCTTGCTGCCTGCCTGAGTAGCCCTTTGCGACTCCGAGCACCTCTCGCGCTGCCTCCCTAACCAGGTTCGTCATTTCAGTCCACATAGCATCTGCATCCCCAGCACTACTCCAGGCACCCCCATTGACTAACCTTGATTCTAACTCCTAGGCTTTCTCCTTAGTCAAAGTACCCCATCTAATCCTCGGTTGGCCCCAGGCGCCCCTCTTCTTCCTCTTCACCCAGATACCGACATCCATCACTAAGAGTCTGTGGAGAGTCGAGAGGAACTCTACCGGAATGACCTTACAGTCCTTGCACAGCCCTCTATCGCTCCGCCTGAGGAGGAGCTAGTCAATCTGAGTCCTAGCAGCCGCACTTTTTAAAGTAACCAAATGATCTTCCTTTTTCTGAAAAGACAAGTTCGCAATCCAAAGCTCATAAGCTCCAGCGAAATCCAGCAGTGAAGAGCCTCCTCCGTTCCTGACCCCGAGCCCATAACCTCCATGCACCTCACTATAGCCGCCAGCATCAGCTCCAATATGGCCTTTAAAATCCCCTCCTATAACTAACTTCTCAGATTGAAGGAAACTACTAACCAGCTCGTCCAAGCCTTCCCAAAAGAGCCTCTTAACCTCCTCCTACATTCCTGCTTGAGGCGTATAAGCGCTGATGACATGGAGGGTGCAGCAACCTATAACCAACTTGATACACATTAACCTATCATACACTCGCCTAACCTCGACCACGGACTCCCTAAGATCCGTATCCACCAAAATTCCTACTCCATTCTTACCCCCCACGGCCCCAGAGTACCACAGTTTAAATTCGTCTACATTCTTCGCCCTAGACCCTTTCCACCTAGTCTCCTGCAAACAAGCTATGTTAACCCGCCTCTTCTAAAGAATTTTCGCCAACTCAATAGACTTACCAGTCAGGTTGCCTATGTTCCACGACCCTATCCTCAATCTCTGGATGTTCGCTTTTCCCTTCGCGCTCTTACCATCCGTACCACCCCCAAGACCCATCCCTGGCCCCTGCTCACTCCTACCCCTACCCCTATCCCAACCCCTACCCCCGAGGACATGACATTATACTACCATCACCCGTCGCGGCCACTATCCTCCTAACCGGCTACGAAATTCAGAGATGCACACACGGAAGTTTAGCAAGGTATGAAAAGGAGTGTAAACTATCTAGCAGCAAACAGAAACACACACAAGATAATAGCTAGGAAACGTAGTAAGTGTACAGCGTAGACAAGAGATTGGGAGGTACCAACTCCCGGTAAGAATAGAAACCTGGACGTAGGCTTTGGTGCACCCGAAGTCACCTGCTTTCAATTCCTGCACTTTCCCATCGGTAGTCTTTTCCCTTTTTGCTTCCCGATGCCGGACTTTCGCATTGGCCTCCGCAATTGATACCTGGAAATTAGAAACAGAAAACCCCCACACAAAAAAACTGGGTTTTAGGGGTGGGGGGGAGGAGGGGGCAGTTTGCCTGTTTCAAGGGGTGGGGGAGGGCTACTGAACCAGATGTTGGGGAAAGGAAGGTGGGGGGAAAATGGGTAAATGAGGGGGACGGGGAAGAGGGGTGGTGGGTAGAGTGGTAGGGTGGGAGACGGGAGAGGGAGGGTGGAGGAGAGGGGGAGAGAGGGAGAAGAGGAATAGAGAAGAGAAAAGATGGGGGATGCCTACCGGCGGCAGCTCGCCGGATGAGGAGAGAGGGGGAGGCAGGGGGAGAAGAAGGGGGGAGGAGAGGAGGGGAGACTGGGCAGGGGGTTGGGGCGGGAGGGTGGGGATAAGAGAGAGAGAAAAGGGAAGGGCAGGGGGGGAGAAACTTACCAGGGCCGCCGGAGTAGAGGTGTAGGGGGGTAGGAGTCCCGGTATGGTTTGGGGGGGGGGGGGTTTGAGGAGACCATTGGGAGAAGGCCGTTCAATTCTCCACGCGTAAGTTCAAAATTAGCAGTTGCTAAGAACTTAGGCTTGAATCCGATGTACATTTGGTATTTTCATGTTATTTTTGGTGATTTGAGAGTGCAACAAAGTTTTCATGATAATATGTGACATGTTATATGTTTGTACGCGGTCCCGAGGAGCTCGGGTGAGTTTCGGATAGGTTTGGGTTGCGTTATGCTCATTTTTCTTATGCTTCGACATCGTTTCTTCAAGAATAAATGATATCATATTGAAAATGAGCTCCGATTACTATTTTGAATGAAGCACTGGATCCGTATTGTAATTATCGACCCATAGCAAAATGAATCATCAAATTTGGACATCATATGAGGATTTTAAGGCTGCCCAGACTTTTAGGTTAATGACGAAACTGCCCCTGACGGCGTATTAAAAACCTGCACTATTTGCAAATCTTAAAACCTACATATCTCCTTCATTATAAGGTCAAATTCAGTGATGAAAAAGCCGAAATTCATTAGAATTTCACAAGGAATCCATTGGGAGTAGTAAAACGCGCGAACAGTATACCTATAATGAGCAGGTCGAGTTTTCTTCTAATTTTGGAACAGGAAGAAGCTTCTAAGACAATTTTTAAGAGAGAATTTGTGGGATTTCAGTAGGGAGGAGTTCTTAGACTCGGATTATGTTGTTATGATGTAAAAACATAGATTAAACATTGAAAAATCAAGAATTTAAGGGGTAAAAATGGAGGTTACGGCTTGAAACCTAAGAAGCTGTAAAGTTTGAATTTATGGGGTCAAACGGACTCCGATTTTGATGAATATTATATGGACAAACTCATGGCGAGATGAGTAATCCATTGGTATAATTTTTCAGAATTTTTTGAGAAAGGGGCCCAGGGCTCGAGTTTTACCAACATCGTGAATTTTAGTACTTTTCGAGTATTTTTGATTGGATTATGTTTCTTTGACGCATATTTATGTATTCATGTGGTTTTGATTAGATTCGATGCACGAGGAGGTCAATGCGAAAGGAAAAGGCATTATGGACGAGTCCACGACCGGTTAAAGGTGAGTAGTTGGTATATATAATGGCCTGAGGGTTTGAAACCCCGGCTTATCACATTGTGACGCTATTTAGGGCGTGACTCACATCCCATGGCAGGTGTGGGATTGGTTATGTTTGGGGATTATGACTTGGTCCATCCCGAGCAATAATAATACTATACTGGCAATTGAAACACACTCTTGTTGAGTATATCTGGGCTTTATGCCATGTTTGGGCCTTGTGCCGACCTGTAGTATCCTTAGGGGATAAATATTGTTGTGATAGCATGATTTGTAAAATCATTGATCACAGTCCTGGGTTTAATCACTATTATGAAGTGTAAAGTCACTTTTTACTGAATATTTAATAACTAAAATATTTCCTTATTAATGAATCGGAAATTTGAAATACATAAATTGAAACTGTTTTGTGACTCATATGCATATTGTGGACTGAGTATAGATCGTGTTGCACGGCGCATCAAATGTTATGAATATATTGCGCTTGGGCTGAAGAATCCCCTCCGAAGTCTGTACTCACCCCATGTTGGCGTCGTCGACGTTAAATGGATGGGGTTACGCTCTGTAGTGTCATGTGCATTGCATTGCATTGTATTCATGCATTGTTATTTACTTGTGCCAACTGTTATTAGCTGTTGTTGCTGGTTTTTAGCAAGATATTGGACTGTTAGTTTTAGCTTTTATTTGTGGCATTTCGTGGATTTCTTATCTTCAGAAATTTTACATGCTTATTACTCACTGAGTACTTAGTATCACCCCTACTCCCTACACCTTTGTGTGCAGATTTAGGTACGTCGGAGGTTTAGCCGAGCAGTCCCGTTTATTCAGAGTTATTAGAGTTGTTGAGGTAGCTGCTGGTGTTCGTAGGACCTGGCTACTCTTCTTATCCTAATTTTATTTACATATATATATTTTCAGACTTGAGTATTTCGTTCAGATATTCTTATTATCCGGTTTTGCTTAGAGGCTCTGGACTCGTGAACCCAGATCTTTGGGAGTGTTATTATAAGCTTTCGCACTCCACATTATTATCATTCTATTACTACTACTGTATTATTATTATAAACTATTACATTCTTCTTAAATTGTCGATTTCGGGGCTTATTATTGAATATGAAACGACCATTGGTCTGGCTTGCCTAGCTTTAGGTTTGGGTGCCATCACGACCGGGTTTGGGTCATGACACAAGACTACCTATGCTAGCTGACTTCCTGCTCAATACAACTGTCATCACATTGCCTCTCCCCGGGTGGTACAAAATCGTAATATCATAATCCTTTAATAGCTCTAACCATCTCCATTGCCGCAAGTTCAACTCGTTCTGCTTGAACAAGTATTGCAGACTCTTCTGATCAGTGTATACCTCACATGTCACACCATAGTAGTAATGCCTCCAAATCTTCAAGGCATGAACAATGGCAGCCAACTCTAGATCATGGACTGGGTAATTCTTCTCGTGAATCTTCAACTGCCTCGAAGCATAAGCTATAACTCTGCCTGTTACAACCCATATCCACACACGTTAGTTCATGCCATATGTTAGTTAACAAAAATCAAAGAAGGAATTATCCTTGAGATGATAAGAAGTTAATCCAATTGATCTTAAGTGATACAAGGGTGCATAAGGGTGATTAACAAGTATTAGAAGTTAAACGAATCAAGGATGTTGTAACTCATATTATTGGGTAAACCTATATATGCTTAATATACTAAGGAGGTCATGTTTTAAGGAATTTGAATCAAATAATATCCGTATCATAAGTCTTGAATTCAAACGACTTATGAAACAAAAGTCGACAAAAGTTGTCGCAACTTAGGTTCATAGTTTTACTTAAACTTTAGGTCAAATGTTACTAAGCTTTTCTCCAAATTTACTTAGAATTGTGGAGTAATCTAACCACCAAATTGAATAAATATGAGTCTATTTTCTAACTCATTAAACCGTTCGTCGATACAATCTCAGAGTAGAGAGATATTCGTATTTTTGCGAGACTGCGCCAAACACCTCTCTATGGGGCCCACTTAGGCGGTTTAAGACATTTGGATCTATATAGGACGCCTCCAACCCATTTTAAGTCATTTATTTTTATTATATTCAGACCTTAGAATCCTAAGAACACCCTCTCAAGGTTCCCTCAAGGGTCAAAACCCAAACAAAGGGCAAACAACACAAATCAAGTGCCGGAAATCACGTGGCGCTAGTAAGTTTCTTGTTCTTCTTGTTGTTGCTCATTTTTGTGTTGTTACAGCTCATGTGGGGGGTTGTTGTAAAGGGTTTATGTTCTTTAAATACTCCCCCGAGTTCTTAATATCAACCCTAAGTGATTTCAAGCCTTCTAAAGTGATTCTAGTGCCGAAACAATACTAATTGATTGCTAACTTTGCTTCCTTGTTGTTGTGGCAGAATTGGAGGGATATTTCGTGGAGAATTAAGGTCAAATTGGAGTTTTTATTTCTGTATTAAGGTAATGAACCTCTTAATCTGTATGTATTTAAGATTATCCAAGTTGCGGCTTAGTCATTGAAGCTAGAACTTGTGAAATATATATCGAAAGGCTTGGTAGTAACGTTATCGGTTGGTGGACTGTTTTGGGATGTTCAATATGATTAACATTGATGTTGTTTGGGATGTTTGGTGATTGTTTTCACATGTTGGAATTCATATAAATAGGTGAGGTGCTGTCCATTTCATCACAAAATAGGTTGTGGTTGGTACATACTAGTTGTGACGCTTAAAATTTAACGATAGTGTCATTTCTCCTATTGTAGACTAAGGAGTCGTGACGTTTGCATAGCTTGAGGTTTGGGCAGTATATACAAGGTATGTGAGGCTATCCCTTTCCTTCTTTTTCATGACTCCGATTGTACATAATGTAATGAACGAGCTTCCAAAGATACTCCACTCTTAGAAGCTAGCAGTACTTACATTGTTTCCCCTCTTATGGAACGATGGATGTTGATGTTGCTTCTCTTATTCTTATGTTATAAATCTTGTTGGTACTTCCTGATTCCTATAAGGTTCAAAGTGAAGAGGTGGTCCTAATAAGGTGTACATAGGATACCAACCTTACGTCACTCCGAAAGGTCTACAAGGTGTTTCCATGAGTCGAGCATGCATTATATATATGTGTCTATTTTACTCTACCGAGCCGCGCTATAGTCGACCGGGTACGACACCTATTGTGCAACCACTGATCAGTTGGGTTTTACCGAGCTCCACGTGGCCGGGTACGATTCTACCAAGCCTATTACGGTCGGGTATGATATGATGAGGATTATGCCCACAGAGACGTATGTTTTAAAAGATTATGTATTTATACATATGTATCATGCATTTCATGTCAGTAACCCTCAGAGGTACTCAGATGTTACAGGTTGTATATTCTCTATCCCTGCCTATATTACTGTTCGTATTTATGGTTCTATGCCTTACATACTCAGTACTTTATACGTACTGACGTCCTTTTGTTTGTGGACGCTTTATGTCGTGCTGCAGGTCCTGATAGATAGGCAGGTGCCGCTCACCCATCACAGTAGGTTGTCCAGTTCAGAGGTGATTGGCGAGATCCCTTTTCCGGACTTGCCTTGGTCTTGGTATGCATTTTTGTTATAGACATTATGGGTATGTCGGGGCCATGTTCTGGCTATGTTGCAGCACTTATGTTCCTTTAGAGGCTCATAGACAAGTGTCGACTCATATATAGTTTGTTATGCCTTGTCGGCTAGTTTTTGTTGTATAGTCTTTCATTTTAGCGTGGTAGCATGTACCATATGTATATAGTTTCTTGATTGTCTAGTCATCCCATGTTATGTAGGTTCACGCCATCATATTTTATTCTTGGTTGTCCATGATACATGTCTACCATTTATATTGCTCTCGTCAGCCCTAAAAGATAATAAAGAAGGTTAGATAAAATGTACGTTAATGCTCGGCAAGTATGGTCGGGTGCTAGTCATGGTCCTCCAGTTTGGGTCTGGACAAACTTGGTATCAGAGCAAGTCTATCCTAGGGATTGTCTATGAGCCATGTCTAGTAGAGTCTTGATTATGGATGTGTAGCATGCCACATTTATAATCAGGAGGCTACATGACATCTAGGGTTGTTACCTTCTTCCTGAATCTAAATCGTGCATAGAGTTGAGTCGTAAGTGTTCGTCTCTAATATTCACCTTATTTTCTTTCAGCGATGCCTTCAACTAGGAAGCAAACAATTAGTAGACGGCTTGATACAGTTGCGGGAGAGGGTACCGGCTCAGAGTGAGATGCCGCCTCATACATCATCTACTCCGTCTCCTCCAGAGGATATTAGGCGGCACTCATCACCTCCAGCTCCTCCGTCTAGCGCTACAGACCAGGATATGTGGAGTGTTTTGCAGTTATTGACTAGCTTGGTAGCTGCTCAGGCTCAGAGGCAGAAAAAAGGTGCTGCTGATAAACCAGTTAGTACGAGAGTTCGTGATTTTATTAATTTAGACGCTCTAGTGTTTATCGGATCAGACCCCAAAGAGGATCCGTAGACTTTTATTGACCAGGTTCATCGTACACTATGGGTTATGCATGTTTGTGATACAGAGGTAGTAGAGTTGGCTTCTTATCGGCTACGGGATTTAGCGGTTCTCTGGTATGATAGTTGGGAAAGATCCAGGGGTCCGAATGCTGCTCCAGCTATGTGGAAGGATTTTTCTGAGGCCTTTCTTCATCACTATTTGCCAGTTGAGATACGACGAGCTAGAGCTGATAAGTTCTTGACCCTTAGACAAGGTAATATGAGTGTGCGAGAGTATAGTATGCAGTTTGATTCTTTAGTAAGGTATGTACCCCATATGGTGGCCGAGATATGTGATAGGGTGCATTTGTTCGTGAACGGGTTGGGACCCCATCTGATAAATGAGTGTATGACAGCCTCCTTGGTAGAAGGCATGGATATTTCCCGTATTCAAGCTTATGCCCAGAACCTAGAGGAATGTAAGTGTCAGTAGAGGGCAGATAGGGAGCAGGATAGGGGCCAGTATAAGAGGGCGAGATTTGCAAAATATTCTAATGACTTTAGAGGCAGCGCCAGGCCCCAGTCTTCGAGGAGTTCGGTGCCATATGTAGCTAGTGCTCTTCCACAGTTTCAGCGGCCTCGATATGATCGATCCTATTCTGGTCCAGGTCAGAGTTCACAGGCATCTGGATCGCAATATCACACGGATACAAGTCAGAAAAAACCACCAACACCAAGTTGTGATCAGTGCGCCAAGGCCCACTGTGGACTGTGCTGTCGAGGTTCTGATGCGTGTTATTCTTGCGAATAGCCTGGCCATATGATGCGGGATTGTCCTAACAGGGGAGGTGATTGTATGGCTCAGCTGACCAGATCTGTGTCTGGTTCTTCCTTATCAGTTCGACCTCCACCGTGGGGTTTTCAGCAGTCGACAGGTCGTGGTAGAGGTAGAGGTGCAAGGCCGAGTTCGAGTGGTGCTCAAAATCGAACCTATGCTCTAGTAGGTCGACAGGATCTCGAGTCATCTCCATATGTTGTTACAGGTATATTGCCTGTGTTTTCTTATGATGTATATGCGTTGATTGATCCGGGATCTACATTATCATTTATTACACCCTTTGTGGCTAACTAGTTTGGCATCGAACCTGAATTGATAAGTAAACCCCTTGCGGTATCTACTCCAATAGAAGATTCTGTGATTGCTAGAAGGGTATTTAGAGGTTGCACTGTGATGATTTGTAGTCTTCAAACCTCGGCAAATTTATTTGAGTTAGAAATGGTTGATTTTGATGTGATACTGGGAATGGACTGGTTGGCCTCATGCTATGCAAATGTTTACTGTCGTATGAAGATGGTTAGGTTTCAATTTTCTAGTGAACCTGTCATTGAATGGAAGGGGAACATTGCTACATTGAAATGTAGGTTTATTTCCTATCTTAAGGCAAGGAAAATGATCTTAAAAGGTTACATTTATCATCTTGTTCGCATTAGGGATGCGGAGGCGAAGCTGCCTACTCTACAATCTATCCCCGTGGTCAATGAATTTCTAGATGTTTTCTCAAATGAACTCCCAGGCCTTCTTCCAGAAAGGGAGATTGAGTTTAGCATTGATGTGTTGCCTGACACTCAACCGATCTCTATCCCTCCATATAGAATGGCCCCGGCAGAGTTGCGAGAGTTGAAGGCGCAGTTAAAGGACTTGCTGGATAAGGGATTCATTAGGCCTAGCACTTGACCTTGGGGTGCGCCAGTCCTATTCGTGAGGAAGAAAGATGGGTCATTACGGATGTGTATCGACTATCGGCAGTTGAATAAGTTTACTATAAAGAACAAGTATCCAATTCCAAGAATTGATGACCTATTTGACCAACTCCAGGGTGCCAAGTATTTCTCCAAGATTGACTTACGTTCAGGGTATCATCAGGTGAGGGTTAAGGAGAAGGATATTCCAAACACGGCCTTTCGGACAAGATATTGTCACTTTGAGTTCTTGGTGATGTCGTTCGGGCTAACAAATGCCCCGGCAGCTTTTATGGATCTCATGAATACTGTATTCAGACCCTATCTTGATGTGTTCGTGATTGTATTCATTGATGACATTCCGGTGTATTCTCGTTCGGAGGAGGAACATACGGGCCACTTGCGGATAGTATTACAGATGCTTCAGGATCATAAGTTATATGCTAAGCTCGCCAAATGTGAATTCTGGCTGAAATCAATAGCATTCCTTGGCCGTGTGATATCTGACAAGGGTATTAGTGTTGACACTAAGAAGATTGATCCAGTAAAGAATTTGCCGAGACCTACAACACCATCAGAAGTCCATAGCTTCCTGGGGCTAGCAGGATATTATAGGCGGTTTGTAGAAGTGTTTTCCTCTATATCAGCACCATTGACTAAGTTAACACAGAAAGCTACCAAGTTCCAGTGGTCTAGCACTTGTTAACGTAGTTTTCAGGAGCTGAAGGATCGATTGACATCCGCACCGATGCTCACTCTCCCTGAAGAAACAAAAGGATATGTGGTATAATGTGATGCCTTAGGTATAGGTTTGGGGTGCGTGTTGATGCAGCATGGGAAGGTGATTTCATATGCATCAAGATAATTGAAGAAGCATGAAAAGAATTATCCAACCCATGATTTAGAATTGGCTGCAGTAATATAAGCTTTGAAGATATGGCGGCACTACTTATACGGCGTCCATGTTGACATCTACACAGATCACAAGAGTTTATAATACATTTTCAAGCAGAAAGAGTTAAATTTGAGGCAGCGTAGGTGGCTTGAATTACTGAAAGACTACGACGCCGAGATATTGTATCATCCCGGTAAAGCCAATGTTCTGGCAGATGCTCTCAGCCCTAAGTCAATGGGAATCTTAGTACATATTTATGCAGGTAGATGGGGGCTGACTAAAGAGCTTCATCAGCTAGCCAATATGAGAATCCGATTGTTAGACTCTGATGGCAGAAGCGTTACTGTACAGAATACATCAGAATCGTCTTTGGTAGCCGAGGTAAAAGCATGGCAATATGAAGATCCTATCTTACTATGATTGATAGAAAACATTCAGCAGTGTAAAATTACGGCTTTTGAGATCGGAAGAGATGGGACAGCGAGATACCAGGGCCGATTATGTGTGCCGAATGTAGCAGGGTTGCGAGAAAAGATTATGAATGAAATTCATCAATCTCGATATTCCATCCATCCTGGCTCAACAAAGATGTATCATGATGTCAAGGAGCAGTATTGGTGGGATAACATGAAAAAGTCTATTGTAGAATTTGTAGCCTAGTGTCCCAATTGTCAACAAGTAAAGATAGAACATTAGAAACCTGGTGGATTGCTTCAGAATATAGAGATTCTGACCTGTAAATGGGAGGTGATTAATATGGACTTCGTTATTGGATTACCTCGATCTTATAATAAGTTTGACTCTATCTGTGTGATAGTTGATCGACTTACAAAATGGGCTCATTTTCTGCCAGTTAAGACAACTTACTCGGCTAATGATTATGCGAAGTTGTATATCAAAGAGATTGTTAGGCTTCCTAGTGTGTTGGTATCTATTATATCAGATCGAGGAGCTCAATTTATGGCTAACTTTTGGAGGTCTTTTTAGAAAGGTTTAGGCATACAAGTGAACCTCAGCATTGCATTTCATCCGCAGACTGACGGACAGGCTGAACGTACCATTCAGACATTGGAAGATATGCTACGAGCATGTGTTCTAGATTTTAAGGGAAATTGGGATGACCATCTTCCACTCATAGAATTTGCCTACAATAATAACTACCATTCCAGTATTAAAATGGCCCCATATGAGGCACTATATGGGAAGAGATGTAGATCACCAGTCGGATGGTTCAAAGTCGGTGAAACAGAATTATATGGGCCAGATTTGATTCACCAAGCCATTGAGAAGGTGAAAGTGATACATGAACGATTGAGGACGGCACAAAGCAGGCAAAATTCTTATTCTGATGTCCGACGTCGTGATCTAGAGTTTGAGGTTAGTGATTGGGCTTTCGTGAGGATCTCACCAATGAAGGGTGTTATGCGTTTTGGGAAGAAAGGTAGGCTGAGTCCAAGTATATCGGTCCGTATAAAATTCTTCAACGAATTGGACAAGTTGCTTATGAGTTAGAATTGCCATCCGAACTAGAATTTGTTTGCTCGGTATTCCATGTATCTATGTTGAGAAAATGTATTAGAGACCCTTCTCGAGTTGTCCGTATCAAAGATGTTCAAGTTACAGAGGATCTATCATATGAAGAAGTGCCAGTGTCTATATTAGATCGACAAGTCCGCAAGCTAAGAACAAAAGATGTAGCTTCCGTCAAATTATTATAGAGGAACAAGAATATGAAAGAAATGACATGGGAAGTGGAAGAAGAGATGAAGTCTAAATACCCTTACCTATTCTAGAATGATGATAACAAGGATGTTGGTGGAATGCAAGATACATTGTAAAGGTGAAACAGCTTTATGAGGTAAGCAATAACTTGAAAACACTCTTCCTTAATACAAAATGGTGATATGTAAATAATGTCCACGTCCATAATGCTTTGTGTAGCTTTGTGAGGCCATACTTTCAGCTTCACTTCTTTCAAATTTTGCTAGTGACCATTTTATAGGGGAAAATTGACCAAATATTTCCACTGGAATCCACGATGATTTGGACTCCCCATAAACCCTTACATTCGAGGACGAATGTTCCTAAGGGGGGAGGGTGTTACAACCCATATCCACACACGTTAGTTCATGCCATATGTTAGTTAACACAAATCCAAGAAAGAATTATCCTTGAGATGATAAGGAGTTAATCCGATTGATTTTAAGTGATACAAGGGTGCATAAGGGTGATTAACAAGTATTAGAAGTTAAACGAATCAAGGATGCTATAACTCGTACTTTTGGGTAAACCTATAGATGCTTAATATACTCATGAGGTCATGTTTTAAGGTATTTGAATCATATAATATCCGTATCATAAGTCTTGAAGTCAAACGAGTTATGAAACAAAAGTCGACAAAAGTTGTCGCAACTTAGGTTCATAGTATTACTTAAACTTTAGGTCAAATGTTCCTAAGCTTTTCTCCAAATTTACTAAGAAATGTGGAGTGATCTAACCACAAAATTGAATATCTATGAGTCCAGTTTCTAATGCATTAAACCGTTCGTCGATACAATCTCGGAGTAGAGAGATATTCGCATTTTTGCGAGACTGCGCCAAGCACCTCTCTATGGGGCCCACTTAGGCGGTTTAAGACATTTGGATCTATATAGGATGCCTCCAACCCGTTTTAAGTCATTTATTTTCACTATATTCAGACCTTAGAACGCTAAGAACACCTTCTCAAGGTTTTATCAAGGTTCAAGACCCAAACAAAGGGCAAACAACACAAATCAAGTGTTGGGAATCACGTGGCGCTAGTAAGTCTCTTGTTCTTCTTGTTGTTGCTCATTTTTGTGTTGTTCCAGCTCATGTGGGGGGTTGTTTTAAAGGGTTTATGTTCTTTAAATACTCCCTCGAGTTATTAATATCAACCCTAAGTGATTTCAAGCATTCTAAAGTGATTCTAGTGCCAAAAAAAATACTAATTGATTGCTAGCTTCGCTTCCTTGTTGTTGTGGCAGAATTGGAGGGATATTTTGTGGAGAATTAAGGTCAAATTGGAGTTGTTCTTTCTGTATTAAGGTAATGAACCTCTTAATCTGCTTGTATTTAAGATTATCCAAGTTGCGGCTTAGTCATTGAAGCTAGAACTTGTGAAATATATATCGAAAGGCTTGGTAGTAATGTTATCGGTTGGTGGACTATTTTGGGATGTTCAATATGATTAAGATTGATGTTGTTTGTGCTGTTTGGTTATTTTTTTCACATGTGGGAATTCATATAAATAGGGGAGGTGCTGTTCGTTTCATCACAAAATAGGTTGTGATTGGTACATAATAGTTGCGACGCTTAAACGTTAACAATAGTGTCATTTCTCCTATTGTAGATAACGGAGTCGTGACGTTTGCATAGCTTGAGGTTGGGGAAGTATATACAAGGTATGTGAGGCTATCCCTTTCTTTCTTTTTCATAACTCTGATTGTTCATAATGTAATGAACGAGCTTCCAAAGATACTCTACTCTTAGAAGCTAGCAATACTTACATTGTTTCCGCTCTTATGGAACGATTGATGTTGATGTTGCTTCTCTTATTCTTATGTTATCAATCTTGTTGGTACTTTCTGATTCCTATAAGGTTCATAGTGAAGAGTTAGTCCTAATAAGGTGTACATAGGATACCGACCTTACGTCACTCCGAAAGGTCTACAAGGTGTTTCCATGAGTCGAGTATGCATTATATATATGTATTTATTTTACTCTACTGAGCCCTGCTATAGTCGGCCGGGTACAGCACCTATTGTGCAACCACTTATCAGTTAGGTTTTACCAAGCTCCACGTGGCCGGATATAATTCTACCAAGACTTATAATGGCCGGGTATGTTTTCTACTGAGCCTGTTACGGTCGGGTATGATATGATGATGATGATGATGCCCACAGAGGCGTATGTTTTAAAAGATTATGTATTTATACATATGTATCATGCATTTCATGTATGTAGCCCTCAGAGGTACTCAGATGTTATAGTTTGTATATTCTCTATCCCTACTTACATTACTGTTCGTATTTATGGTTCTCTACCTTACATACTCAGTACTTTATTCGTTCTGACGTCCTTTTGTTTGTGGATGCTGCATGTCGTACTTCAGGTCCTGACAGACAGGCAGGTACAGCTCCCCCATCACAGTAAGTTGTCCAGTTCTGTGGTGATTGCCGAGATCCCTTCTCCGGACTTGCCTTGGTCTTGGTATGCATTTTTGTTATAGACATTATGGGTATGTCGGGGCTCTGTTCCGGCTATGTTGCAGCACTATGTTCCTTTAGAGCATAGACAAGTGTCGACTCATGTATAGTTTGGTATGCCTTGTCGGCTGGTTTTTGTTGTATAGTCTTTCATTTTAGCGTGGTAGCTTGTACTATATGTATATAGTTTCTTGATTGTCTGGTCATACCATGTTATGTAGGTTCATGCCATCATATTTTATTGTTGGTTGTCCATGATCCATGTCTACCATTTATATTGCTCTCGTCAGCCCTAAAAGATAATAAATAAGGTTAGATAAAATGTACATTGGTGCTCGGCAAGTATGGTCGGGTGCTAGTAATGGTCCTCCAGTTTGGGTCGTGACACTGCCATCCTGCATCAAAACTGTGCCAAGCCCAATACAAAAAGCATCAAAATAAATTGGTTGAGGCCCTGAACCTGTGGGCAAAACCAATATCGATGTCGTAGTCAGAGCTATCTTAAGCTTTTGAAAGCTCTCCTTACACTCGTTTGACCACCTGAACTAGGCACCTTTTTGGGTCAACCTTGTCATCAGGGTTGCTATAGATGAGAATCCCTCTACAAAATTGACGATAATAACCGGCTAAACCCAAGAAACTCTCAATCTCAGTAGCTGAAGCTGGTTGAGGCCAATTCTTGTATGCCTCAATCTTCTTCGGATCAACCTGAATTCCCTATGCTGATACTACACGACCCAGAAATGCAATTGAACTCAACCAGAATTTGCACTTCGAGAACTTGGCATACAACTGCCTATCCTTCTGAGTCTGAAGATCCACACTAAGGTTCGGCTAGTGCTCCTCCTGATACAGGAGTACACAAGAATATCATCAATAAAGACTATCACAAACAAGTATAAATAAGTCCCGAACACTCTGTTCATCAACTCCATAAATGTTGTGGGGGTATTGGTCAACCTCAATTACATGACCAAAAACTCATAATGCCCGTACCGAGTGCAAAAAGCTATCTTAGGGACATCAGATGCCCTAATCCTCAGCTGATGATAGCTCGATCTCAAAACTATCTTTGAAAGTAGCTTCGCACCCCGCATCTGATCAATCAAATCATTAATCCTCGGCAGTGGATACTTGTTCTTTATCGTCACCTTGTTTAACTGCCGTAATCAATGCACATCCTCATTGATCTATCATTTCTCTTCAAGAATAGAATTGGCGTACCCCAAGGAGAAATACTAGGCTTAATGAAGTCTTTCTTAAGCAAATATTGCAACTGATTCTTTAACTGCTTTAGCTATACCGGGGTAATACGATATAGTATGATAGAAATGGGTTGCGTGCCTGGGGCCAGATCAATACCAAAATCAATATCCTGTCGGGTAGTATACCAGGCAGGTCTGAAGGGAAAACCTCTGTAAACTCCCGAATAATAGGAAGTGAGTCAATAGAAGGAACCTCCATGCTGGAATCGCGAACATATGCAAAATAGGCTAAACACCCCTTCTCGACCATGCATCGAGCCTTAACATATGAAATAACACTGTAGGTGGCATATTCTGGGGTCCCTCTCCACTCCAATCGGGACAAGTCCGGTAGAGCCAAGGTCACGGTCTTGATGTGATAATCCAAGATTGCATGATATAGGGACAACCAATCCATCCCCAATATGACATCAAAATCAACCATGTCTAGAAGCAATAGATCAACACGGGTTTCAAACCCTCTAATACCATTACACAGGAATGATGGACTTTGTCGACCACTATAGAATCACCAACTGCAATGGATACATATAGAGGAATACCCAAGTTACAGTAGGCATAGCCATGTAGGGAGCAAAATAGGATGACACATATAAATATGTAGACCCAGGGTCATATAGTATTGAAGCACCCTGTCACAGACAAGAATAGTACCTGTAATAACAACATTGGAAGACTCAGCCTCTGGCTGGGCTGGCACATCAAAACAACAGGGATGGGCCCCGCCTCCCTGAGCCACATCTCTAGGATGATCAACTACTGGATGTCCTTTACCTCTGTCGGTGCGAGCTCCACCTCTACGGTCCCTACCTCCACCTCTATGATCCCTACCCCTGCCTCTAGCTGGTTGAGCAGCCTATGGATCACCTGCTGGCTGAATCATGGGGCGAGGACCTTGCTGCTGAGAGCTATCAGAAGCTCGAGAGCAATACCTGGCAATGTGCCTCATGTCGCCACACGTGAAATAAGCCTTTGGCTGTTGAGAATAACAGAGTGGTGGCGAACTCATAGGTGCTAATGGTGAACTGAAAGATTGTCGGTCAGAATACTACGATTGAGAGCCACGACCACCTATAGTACCATGAGAAACCTGAAGAGCTGATTGAAAGGGCCTCGGTGAATGGCTTCTACCATAAGAATACCTACCTCTACACGAGGTACCACTGAAGCTACCAGAATGGTGAGGCCTCTTGTCGGACATCTGACCACCTCCTCGTGTAAGGGCCATCTCAACTATGCGGGCCACATTGGACAGCTCCTGAAAGGAAATATCACTACCAACTCCCATGGCCATCTGAAAACGGATCTGCTGAATCAATCCATCAATGGATCTCTGGACCCTCTGTCGTTCTGTAGGGAGTATCATAATTGCATGGCATGTCAAGTTAATAAATCGAGTCTCATATTATGTAATTGTCATGGAGACCTGCTGGAGGTGCTCAAAATGCCTACGAAGTGCCTCCCGCTGAGTAATGAGGAGAAACTTTTCCAAGAACAACTCTGCGAACTGATCCCATGTCAAAGCTGAAAACCCTGCTGGTCTAGATAGGCAAAAATCTCTCCACCAAGTGTTGGCGGACCCTGCAAGCTGGAAGGTGCAAAAATCAACCCCGTTGGTCTCCACTATACCCATAGTCCTAAGAATCTCATAACACCTAAATAGAAAATCATGTAGATCCTTTGATGAAGCGCCGCTGAAACTGGTGGTGAAGAGCTTGGAGAACCGATCAAGTCTCCACAAGGAATCTAAAGACATAGCTGCCTCTTTAACGGCCTGAGCTGTAATAGCTGTCTGAGCTGCCACTACGGGCTGAACCGTTGGAACCTGAGTCCGGGGGGCTACCTGCTCCGAAGTATGCATAGTAGGAGTCTAAACCCCTCCTTCAGCCTGAGAAGTGGCTGGTGCTACTAGCAGCAAACTCGCTCTAGTGACACTATCAATAAAGCTTGCCAATCTGACTAGAGCATCCTGAAGATCGGGGGTAAACATGACCCCTCCTGGGACCTGAGCTGGTCCCACTGGAGCTGCTGGGGCTAGAACCTCCTCATCATAGTCAATATGAGGTTCCACCTCTGGAACTACTGCCTGGGTCTGAGCTCTGCCCCTACCTCAGTCTATGGCATGGCCTCTGCCTCTTGCATGAGCTATTGTTGGGCACTCAGGCTGCTGTGTGGTAGAAGAACAAGCACATGTTCTCGCCATCTATGAAAGAATAGAGTAGAAGGACAATCAGTACTTGACAAACAAAATCGCACGACAAGAAAGAACAAAAATGAATTTTATCCTAACTCTGTAGCCTCTGGGGGGATAAATAAAGACATCTCCTTACCGATCCCTCAGACCCTACGTAGTTTATCTGGGAGTAGCGAGACCTATGCAACCTACAGCTCTGATACCAACTTGTCACGACTCGAATTTTCCACCATAGGGAGTCATGATGGAGCGTACTAACAGAGCTAGGTCAGCCAAAAGTTAACATTCTCTGATAAGTCTCATTAATATATATAAATGAAAATCTATTAAATGAGTGCGGAAGACTTTAAAATTGAATAAAATGAAACCAAAAATGTGGAATTCTGAAACATATCTCTACCTAGAACCCGGTGTCACTACTCACAAACTTCTAAGACTACTAAATACAACCGTCTGAAAGAAATCATAACAGTTTGTTTCAATACAAAAACTAACAAATTGATAAAGATAGAAGAGACTGCAGGCCTGTAGACTTCTGCAAGGCTGCCTCAATAGTCTCGGGACTGACGGTCTACTCCCGGTCTAGTATTTTTGCGGTCTGAAAGTTGCATCCTGATCTGTGCAAAAAAAATGCACAGAGTATAGCATCAGCCCAACCGACCCCATGTGCTGGTAAGTGCCTGGCCTAACTCCGGCGAGGTAGTGACAAGGCTAGACAGGACCTACCACAAATAACCTATACAGATATATATATGCAATAGCAGGGAAATATACATTTAATCGATAAAAAAGGGAGGGACATGCTGGGGGAAGTACTACAGTCAAAGTACAAAAATTATCCGTACAGAAGTGAAATTTAACAATAACACTAATAAGGAACACACAGGAAGTCTCTACGTATAAACACAATACACCCAGTCTATACTCCGTTGCGGCGCACAACCCGATCCTTATTTCTCAACCTATACATGGTAGTCATACCACTGGATCCCATTTCATAATATCATGTTGTAGGCAAACCACTCGATCTAATTTCATAATATCACGTGGTAGACATACCACTCGATCCCATTTCATAATATCATATGGTAGGCATACCACTCGATCACATTTCATAATATCACTTGGTAGGCGCACCACCAATCCCATTTCATAATATATAAGTGGTCCGCACGCCAAACGATCCCATTTCATAATATATAAGTGATCGTTATGCCACACGATAGCACTTCTTTTAACACAATGCACATCTAATCCTGGCAATGGAACAAGATAATATAATAAGCTATCCCGACAAGGGAGAATACAATAAATACTTGCATCATGGCAAGGTAGAATACAATAAATACATACATAACGGCAAGGGACTAATCGCTACGCGATCCATTTTTTACTCATCTATACCTCGAGCAACAATTTCTAGTCTGAGCCAATGCTCCAAAAGTCAACCAATCACAAAACCTTCCTCAACTATTCAAATTATGTTATCCTCATCAACCCAAGCAATAAAATGTACCATTAAATCCGAATTCAACACACATAAGACCCACAGTCATGCTAGATTCCGGTGCATAGATAATCGTCACCATGCCTATACAACGTACTCTTCATTTTGCAATTAGCAAAACAATATCCAAATCCTTATCCCTCACGCAAAAGTTAGAATAAACACTTACCCCAGTCTGAAAATAGCATCCAAGGCTCTAAAACTGCTTTTCCTTTGGAATCCGGCTCCGAAACAATGATTTCTAGGCACAATTTGGTTCAATAGTATCAATAAGAGCTCAAAAACACAATCCCATAGCCTAGAAATGAAATTTCCATTATCCTTCCAAAAATAGCAAAATCCGACACTAGGCCCACATGGTCCAAACTCGGGGCTCGGACCAAAACCCAATAACCCATAACCCCATGAGTTCAATTATGTAATTTTTTTTAAGATTCGACCCCAAAGCAGGTTGAATCATCGAAAATTCCGAGAACCCTACTTCTACCCAAAACATCCATTTTCTACCTTGAATTTCATGATTTAGGGCTAAGAATTTGATAGATGATGATAGGAAATAAAGAAGATGAGATAAATAATACTTACCCAAGGAACTTTGATGAAGGTTAGCTCTGAAATTCGCCTAGGTGCTATGGAGAAGACAAGGTTTGAGACAAATGGGAATAATCCCGTAATAGCTACTGTTTTGAACTTAAACATTCACTGGGAAAAATTGTTCATCGCGTTTGCAACATAACTATCATGTTTTTGATGAATGAAGGCTGGCAGGTATTACATTCGCGTGAAAGGGGGCGCTAATCCATTGAAGAAAATGTTGGGGAGCTAGGGACTGTTATCCTCGAACACGACAAGGGGAATGGAAATGCGTTGAAGGACAGGTCTGAGCTACACAAACGTGTGAAAGCAATCACGAATGCGATGAGAAAAATGCCTCTTGAGTCAACTACTCTATGCGAACGCGAGGAGGACTTCGCGAACGTGAAGCAGGGAAGTTCGAAGGCATTGCGAACGCGAGCATGGAGTCGCATTCATGAAGAACAAAAGCATTGTGAGAAATTGTAGAAAATTCTGATGAGTTTCCCAAGTGGAAAAGTACCCTGAACCACCTCTGAATCACTCCCGTGCCCTCTGGGCTCACAACCAAACACACACGGTAAATCAATATCATCCTACGAACTTGCTCAAGTAATCAAATCGCCAAAATAACATCAATCAAAGAATCAAACCCCAAACTCATAATTTTCATTTTGAAGTTCATAAACTTCAAACTTTAGCTATATAGGTCCGAAACACGTCAAACGACGTCCGATTTCAAACAAATTTCACAGAAAACGCTTAGCACATATTAAGATCTATACCGGGCATCGGAACCAAAATAAGAGCCCGATACATATATTTCTAACTCATTATCATTTCCATTTTTCCTTAATAATTTTAGAAAACAATTTAACAGAAAAATTCTTTTATCGAAGTTCTAGAACTTGAATTGTGACTCCGGGCACATGGCCGAGTCCCATATATTTCTATAGACCTCCCGGGACCGTCACATCATGGTTTCGGGTTTGTTTATCCAAAATATTAACCAAAGTCAACTATATCAAAATTAATATCAAAATTCTTCAAAATTTTCATCGAATTCATATATTTTAATATAAGAATTATATGGCTTCGCGCCTGGACTGCGCATGCAAATAGAGGTTTCCAAGGCCTCGGAAGCACGGAAGAAGGAAGAAACACGGTGATAACCCCTTTGGGTCGTCATATTTTTAATTGAGTTTTTAAAGTATTCATCACTATTTGATTCAATTATCATCAGTATATCTTAGGTCCTCAAACTCTTTCCTCATACGTTCTCAAAAACAAAAGGATCTAACATTACATTTTAATAGACAAATAAAAGGTAGATTCTTACTCGTTCATGAGGAAGAAATACCTTGTTATTATCTATGTCGATGTAAGGTGTATGGTAGCATAAAGTCCAATTCATATTAAACATGTAAAATCTGATTTTAATGATGAAAATAATATATTTATTCTTTGTATAGGAACTCCTGGATAGCATTCAAGATCGATAGAATCAATCAAAGAAGATCAAGGAACTCATAATATCGTACAAGATTGACGGAGTCCATCAAAGAAAATCAAGAAAAGAAAAAATTAAAGGAATTAATGATACCGACAAAATCAATTAAGGCTAGACTGAAGAAATCAAATCAATCAAGAGTATCTCAATCTGGAAGGGTCAAGAATTGAGAAACGAAATCCAGTGCTATCAAGACGTATAAGGGAAGTCATTAAAGCATCTCGTCAAGCCAAAGTCGTTGCTGAATAACCTTATTCTTGGAAAGAATCAATCTCTTCCAAATGATCAAATCTCTTGGGTTGGCCAATCTCTCCAGAAATCAAGCCTCTCTCAAAGTATTTAAACTTGTATTTATACCTTAGAACATATACTTTGATCGAACCAAATACCCTCTTTTTGTTATACCATAAACAAAAATTGTAGCTTTACTAGACCTGGTGTGTAACAAGTTGGAGAATAAAGAGAGAACAACACTGGTGAGCAATGTATCAAAGAGAAACGAGTGATATAGGAACTGAGTTATTGGTATAGATTACACTATTCACTGTGTACTAGAGAAACTTATTCATTGAAAGAGAACTCCCTTGCAACCCAAAGGGACTGGACTAGGATTCACATTGAATCCGAACAAGTATAAAAATTCTGGTGTCTTTAATTCCTCCACTTAATTTCTGCATCTTAAATCATGTCCTTACTGCTATTAATTCGTTATATCTAGTCGACTCATCAGAAAACTAGTCAACTAGTAGCAAGTAATTATAAAAATAAGTAATTCACTCCACCCCATTCTTGTACTTTCAATTGGTATCAAAGCTTGACTCATATTTTTCTTTTGCTTAACAACTTGTGAGAAAAGATCATGGCGAATGAAGTTATCATATGAGCACCCTTTCAAGAAGGAACTTTGCAAGTAAGGCCACTATACTTCAATAGACAACACTTTTCCCACTGCATGTGCGTATGGAAATATACATAAAAGCTTATGATTTCAAAGTCTAGAGAGTTATAAAAAGGGGGAACTATCCCTACATGTTGTGAAAAATATGAGAAAATTTCCAGTTGTGATACAGCCAAAGAAATATGGGATAAACATAAAGTTGCATACGAAGGAACTAAAAAAGTAAAAGAAATACATATCAACATGTTGGTTCATGATTATGAACTCTTTCAGGTGAAAGAAGGAGAATCTAGTGAAGAATTGTTTGCCCAATTCAACAAAATTATTAGCGATTTAAAAGCTTATGGCAAATCATACTCATGTGGTGATCAAGTTAGAAAGATACTTAGAAGCCTGCCAACTACTTGGCAAAACAGTGTAGTCACACTTGAATCACAAGATTGTCACGACCCCAATGGAGTCACAAGACATGAGCCTCTACAGAGTATACAAAGTGTAATAGTGTCTACAACGGTGCTCAAGTGCGGAAATAGATAACAACATGAATAAAAGTAAGGTGTAAAGAGAGTCAGGTCCTGCGGACGCGGCAGCTACCTTAACTATCTCGAAAAATAACTCCGAGCAGCTACTGGGTCAGGTCTGCTATGACGTGCCTGGATCTTCACACAAGGTTCAGGGAGTGAAGTGAGTACTTCCAGACTCAGTGGTAATAAGCAGGAGTAAGACAACGAAGGTAAGAAATCACAATATAGCACTAAGTAAAGCTATAATCAAAATACCCTACAACAGTATCCACATGACAGTATCCGTACCAGCAATACCAGCAAACAATTTAACAGCTAACAGGTGTAGCTAAATACAATCCAATGCATGAATATGACCGTACAGCGCGTAGCCCGATCCATTTGGGTACTCGTACTCACTGTGGGGGTTCATACATTGGAGGGGCTCCTACAGCCCAAGCATAATATCATGATACGTTGCGATGCGCAACTCGATCCAATACCAGTCAGTTAATATGTAATGTAGCCTTACAGGCTCAAAAGTAGTATTTGAAAACTCCTTTTATCATTTTTCAGTAGAAAACAATATATTAGAAATTCTAGAGTTTGGAAAATCATAATGACAGTAATAGCTCAGGACTGGTAGTAAAATAGCATGTCAATATCACAGAACAATGATAACGATCCTCGCATGATCCCAATAACTGGCTCACAGCCCAATAATGTACACAACCATCCAAGTAGGAGGTTCTCCGGCTCAATAGTAGCCAAAAACGTAGTATAGTATCAACAGGTTGGACTAAGCCATAGTCCCCAATCACATTCGACCCCGCACTCATAGGAGAGTATGTGTTTCGCCTCAATACAACATCACAAAGTGGTATACCGGGGTTTCAAACCTGCTGGTCATCACCCACATCTATTACTCACCTCGACTCGGCTCGACGACTAATCCGTGATGCCCTTGCCACAGGAATCGGCCTCCACATGTGTAGAATCTGATCAAATTCAATATAAATGTACACTTCTCGAAAGATTTCGAAAGTCACATATTCAGAATCCTTATCCCAACACTAGTCGATGCATATAAAATTTACCAAAATTAGACTCCATTTGCCCATTAAAATAATTGATTTTTCATTACCTAGGCCTAGGATGAAAACCTCCATTAATACACCCCTAATTCCTCCAATTTCATGTTTAATTACCATAATTTAGCAAGGAAATGACATAATTTAGGTCCACGAATGTTTACCTGAAGAATCCCTTTGATTTCTCTAAAAATCACCCTTAATCGCCTCTTAGAAGATGCCTTAGCGTGTTAAAACCTTTCTGAAAATTTTAACCTTCTGATTCTAATAACTGAAACGACTTCCGCTTCTGCGGACACAGACTCGCACCAGCGAGTCCGCACCTGCAACGAAATGGTCACATCTGCGATCCGCCACTTATCTGTCCCAGTTCGCATCTACAGTCTAGGTCTCATACCTACGAGACCGCCTATGTGGAAATCATCCGCACTTGCGATTTCTCTCCCAGCGGCTCGCCTTAGCTTCTGCGGCCTATGGTTCGCAGAAGCGAGCCCGCTCCTGCACTGCTTCATCCGCTTCTGTAGAACTACCTCGCCAAGCCCAATTTTACTTTTGCGAGCCAGAATATGCACCTGCGGTTCCGCTTCTGCGGTTCCCCATCCACAGAAGCGAGAACACTGCTGCAATTTATGACAGCAGCTCCCATGACTCAAAATCCTTCCGTGTAACCTCCCGAACTCATTCCGAGGCCTCCGGGACGTCAACCAAAAATACAATTCTACTCTAAATCACCATACGAACTTGTTCAAATCATAAAAACATGCCCTTAAACACATAAATCATCGAATTATAGTGGATTCAAGCCTAGGATTCAACTCAAACTTCCGAAACTAACATTCAATCAAAAACCCGACCAAACGACGTCCGAATGACATGAAAATTTGCAGGCAAATCCAAAATCACATAACGAAGCTACAAGAATTGTCAGAATTCCATTCTGACTCCTGGATCAAAATCTCACCTACCGTTCGGATTTCACTAAAATTCAACCTTAGCCAATTCAAGCCTATTTCTACACCGGAACTCCAAATTCAATTCCGATTGCTCCCCTAAGTCACAAATCACCTCCCGGAACTAACCAAATCATTAGAATCTGATTCCGAGCCCTCTAACTAAATAGTCAACTCCAGGTTGTTTTTTCATAACCGAGCTTCATTTCAAAAGGCTATTTGCCTCATTTTCAACCAGAATCACTCCTAACTCACCCGATAAACTGTAACACCGATATAAAAGCATGAAACATATAAATGAAAGGTAATGGGGTGGTAATTCCCGTGATGACAGTCCGGGTCATCACATTCTCCCCCACTTAAGCAAACGCTTGTCCTCGAGCGGGTCAAGAAACATACCTGAAGGCTCAAACAAGTGAGGATATCTGCTCCGCATCTCCTGCTCGATATCCCAAGTGGCCTCCTCCACGGTTCGACCTCTCCAATGAACCTTAACTGATGCAATGTCCTTGGATCTCAATCTTCTCACCTGATGACCCATTATAGCTATAGGCTCCACATCATAGGTCCAGTCATCATCAAGCTGAATAGTGCTAAAGTCCAACACATGCGATGGATCGCCAACATATTTCCGGAGCATAGATACGTGGAACACTGGATGAACTGCTGATAGACTGGGTGGTAAAGCAAACATATACGCCACCTCTCCAATCCTCATGAGGATCTCAAAATGTCCAATGAATCTCGGACTGAGCTTTCCTTTCTTCACAAATATCATGACGCCTTTCATAGGCGAAAACTTTAGTAAGACTTTCTCACCCACAGGATAAGACACATCCCGAACCTTCTGGTCCACATAACTCTTCTGGCGCGACTGAGCTGTGCGAAGTTTCTCCTGAATAACCTTCACCCTATCTAAAGCATCCTGGACTAACTCTGTCCCCAATAACCTTGCCTCACCGGGCTCAAACCAACCAACTGGAGATCTCATACGGTGCCATCTGAATATTGGATTGGTAGATATTGTTATAGGCAAACTCTGCGAGAGGCAAATAATCAGGCCATGAACCACCAAAGTCAATAACACAAGCTCTCAACATATCCTCTATGATCTGAAAAGTGCTCTCGGACTGTCCGTCCGTCTGAGGATGGAACGTAGTGCTCAACTCAACCTGCGAGCCTAACTCACGCTGAAATGTCCTCCAGAACCAAGAAGTAAACTGAGTGCCTCTGTCTGATATGATAGAAACTGGAGCCCCATGCAATCTAACAATCTCCCGAATGAATATCTCAGCTAACCACTCCGAGGAGTACGTAGTACACACAGGAATGAAATGAGCTGACTTGGTCAGCCAATCCACAATCACCCAAACAGAATCAAACTTCCTCGCTATCCGAGGGAGTCTAGTAACAAAGTCCATAGTGATCCTTTCCCACTTCCACTCGGGAATATTAACGTGCTGAAATACGCCACCGAGCCTCTGATGCTCATACTTAACCTACTGACAGTTGAGGCACTGTGCTACATGTCTAATAATGTCCATCTTCGTCTTTCTCCACTAATAATGTTATTTCAAGTCATGGTACATCTTCGCGGCTCCTGGATGAATAGAATACCGTGAGCTATGCGCCTCTTCCAGTATCAACTCGCGAAGGCCATCAACATTGGGCAAACATATCCGGCCGTGCATCCTCAATACACCGTCACTATCAATAGTGAAATCTCCAGCATCATCATGCCGAACTCTATCCTTAAGGACAACCAAGTGTGGATCATCACACTGGCGCTCACGAATACGATCATATAAAGAAGATCGAGATACAACACAAGCCTACACCCTGCTAGGCTCTAAAATGTCTAACCTCACTAGCCGATTGGCAAACGCCTGAACATCATAAGCAAATGATATCTTCTCAGCTGGAATACATGCCAAGTTGCCCATACTGACCGCCTTCCGGCTCAAAGCATCGGCCACCACATTGGCCTTCCCCGAATGATATAGAATAGTAATGTCATAACCCTTGAGCAACTCAAGCCATCTCCACTGTCTCAAATTAAGATCCCTCTGTTTGAACAAATGCTGGAGACTACGATGATCGGTATACAACTCACAAGACACACCGTACAAATAGTGCCTCCAAATCTTCAAGGCATGAACTATGGCAGCTAACTTCAAATCATGAATAGGGTAGTTGTTCTCATGAGGTTTCAACTGCCGAGAAGCATAAGCAATCACTCTACCCTCCTGCATCAATACAAAACCTATCCCCACTCTCGAAGCATCACAATAAATAGTATATGAACTTGAAGCTGATGGCAACACTAATACTGGAGCTGTGGTCAAAGCTGTCTTGAGCTTCCGAAAGCTCTCCTTGCACTCATCCGACCACACGAATGGTGCGCCTTTCTGAGTCAACTTAGTCCAAGCAGAAGCAATAGATGAAAATCCCTGAACAAACCGGCGATAATATCCCGCCAAGACAAGAAAGCTCCTATCTCTGTAGCTGAGGACGGTCTAGGCCAACTCTGCACCGCCTCTATCTTCTTCGGATCAACCAGAATACCATCACGAGACACCACATGACCCAGAAATGCTATTGACTTGAGCCAAAACTCACAATTGGAGAATTTAGCATAGAACTTCTCTTCCCTTCCCTTAATCTCCACAACACAATTCTCAAATGCTGAGCATGCTCCTCCTGACTACGAGAGTAGACTAGAATGTCATCAATGAACACGATCACGAATGAATCCAAATACGGCCTGAACACGTTGTTCATCAGATGCATGAATGCTGCTGGGGCGTTGGTCAGCCCAAAAGATATCACAATGAACTCATAGTGGCCATATCTAGTCCTGAATGCAATCTTCATAATATCAGAGTCCCTAATCTTCAGCTGATGATAGCCTGAACGAAGACTAATCTTAGAAAACACTCTAGCACCCTGTAACTGATCAAATAAATTATCAATGCACAGTAAAGGGTACTTGTTCTTCACAGTTACCTTGTTTAATTGTCTATAATCAGTACACATCTGCATGGAACAATCTTTCTTCTTAACAAATAACACCGGTGCACCCCATGGGGACACACTAGGGCGAATGAATCCCTTATCCAAAAGCTTCTGAAGCTGTTCTTTCAATTCCTTCAGCTCTCTGGTGCCATCTGATAGGGAGGAACGGAAATGGGTTGAGTGCCCGGCACCAAGTCAATGCAAAAATCAATATCCCTGTTTGGTGGCTTACCCGGCAGGTCTTAGGGGAATATATCTGGAAAGTCCCTCACAACAGGTACAGAATCAATGCTAGGAGACTCAGCTCCCATATCCCTCACAAATGCTAAATACAACAAATACCCCTTTTCAACCATTCTCTACGCCTTTAAGAATGAAAAAACACGGCTAGGGACGAAATCAGTCGAACCTCGCCACTCTATCTGAGGAATACCAGGAATAGCCAACGTAATTGTCTTAGCATGACAGTCCAATATAGCATGGCACGAAGACAGCCAATCCATGCCCAATATCACATCAAAGTCCACCATCCCTAACAATAACAGATCCACCTGGGTCTCCAGACCCCCAATAGAAATAACACAAGATCTATAGACGTGATCCACAATAATCGTATCACCTACGGGGGTGGATACATAAACAAGCAAATCAAGGCTACCACGGGTCGCACCCCAGGTGATGTGCAAAATAAGAAGACACGTACAAATATGTGGACCCGGGATCAAATAGAATAGAGCATCTCTGTGATAGATATAAATGATACCTATAATCACTTCATCGGAGGCTACTACATCACGCATGTTAGGAAGTGCATAGAATCGGGCCTGGCCCCCACTGGATCTCTCCTCACCTCTGGGGCGACTACGAGAAGACTGACCTCCACCTCTACTAGCCTGAGATGGTGCTAAAGAGGAGGGTTGATCCCTCTGCTGAGCATTGTCCCTACGAAGTCGAGGGCACTGCCTCCTCATGCGGCCAAACTCGCCACACTCAAAATAGCTACCTGGTGCTGGATAAGGTAACTGAAGGGAACCCCTCGCCGTAGATGAACCCGGGGATGAAGAAGTAGTAGGTGATGCAGTCTGGGCTAGGAGGGCACTAAGTGAAGACTGGCCCCGCTCGGAATCCCTAGCGACCATGACCAGAAGAAGCTCTGCTATTCTCAGGGCAGCCTGAATGAGAAGGTCTAAATGAGCGACCTCTGCTTTGTTGGAAATACCCTCTAGATGGAGCATCGCTGAAGCTACCAGAACCTCGAGACCTCTTAGTCTCCCTCTACTCCTACTCCCGACAATGATCCGCCTCAATGGAGCATGCCATATCCACAACCTGCTCAAAAGATGATGATAGAACACTCTCTGGTCATAAGAATGCAAATGGAGTAGTTGAGGCCATCAATGAACCTCTTAATCCTTTCTGGATCAGTCGGGATCATCCATGTGGCATGCCTAGCCAATTGGGTATATCTTAGCTCATAGTGGGTCACTAACATGTCACCCTGAACCAACCACTCAAACTGGCGACGAAGCTCCTCACGACGGGACTGAGGTATATACTTCTCCAAGAAAAGAGTAGAAAAATGCTGCCAGGTGAGAGGTGCTGCTCCCATAGGGCTACGCCTCTCAAACTCCTCCCAACAATCGAACGCTAGACCAGTAAACTGAAAAGTAGTGAATGAAACCCCACAGGACTCAAGAATACTAGATGTACGAAGCATCCTCTAGCACTTATCTAAGAAACCCTAGGCATCCTCGCCCTCAGTATCACTGAAATAAGGTGGTTGGAGTCTACCAAATTTCTCTAGACGACGTTGTTCGTCGTCGGGCATAAGCTGAACAACATGCTCTGGAGCTGGTGCAGCTGGAGGAATAACTGGTGCAACTGCCTGAGCAGGGACCGCCTCCGGCGTCTGAAGTCCCTAAACCACCTGCTTAGATGTCCAAGCTGCAGGGGTCTGTTGACCACCCCCTGTCTGGGATGCCGCTGCAATAGCGATATCTAATACTACCTGAGCCAATCCAGAACACACTGATAATATTTGAGCTAGAGTCTCCTGAAGACCAGGAATAGCACTAGACACTATCTGAGCCTGAGCTGGGGCTGCTGGAGCATCAACCACTGGGGGCTACCCCTGAATAGGTACAACGGGCGGGTCTGCTGGCACTACCTCAACTACCCAACCTCTACCTTTACCATGGCCGCACCCACGGCCTCTAGCAGGTGGCAATGGAGGTCGTCCACCTCATCTAGAAGCTCGAGTTCTCGCCATCTGTGAGAGAATATAATACAGAAGTTCAGTTCTTAGAATAATAAGATCGCACGACATAGTTCAAGAAATGTGAAGTGTTTCCTAAAGGTTTGCAGCCTCCCGAGGATAAGTACAGGCGTCCCCGTACCGATCTACAAGACTCTACTAACCGGCTCAAGACTCATGAGGCCTAGTAACCTAGGCTCTCATACCAACTTACCACGACCCCAAACCGGTCGTGATGGCACCCAGCACACTGCTAGGCTAGCCTAACCAATCAACAAAGTCACGGAGCTAGCAGCTCACATTTAACCACTTTTAGGCATAATCAAGATCAAATAATCACAAAGAAAATATTCCAATACGGGGATCACGTCCAAAACCAACAAAAACTCCCAAGGACCAGGAGTCATGGGTCATGAGCCTCTACAGAGTATATAAAGTGTAATAGTGTCTACAACACTGCTCAAATGCGTAAACAGATAACAATATGAATAAAAGAAAGCTGGAAAGAGAGTCAGGTCCTACGGACGCGGTAGCTACCTTGACTATCCAGAAAAATAGCTCCGAGCAGCTACTGGGTCAGGTCTGTTGTGATGTACCTGGATCTACCCACAAGGTGCAGGGAGTAAAGTGAGTTCTTTTAGACTTAGTTGTAATAAGCAGGGGTAAGACATCGAAGGTAAGAAATCACAATATAGCACTAAGTAAAGCTATAATCAAAATACCCTGCAACAGTATCAACATGATAGTATCTGTACCAGCAATACCAGCAAACAATATAACAGCTAACAGGTGTAGATAAACGCAATGCAATGCATGAATATGATCGCTACGGCACGTAGCCCGATCCATTTGGGGTACCACTACTCACTGTGGGGATTCAGACTCCGGAGGGGCACCTACAATCCAAGAACAATATCATGATACGCTGCGGCACGCAGCCCGATCCACTACCAGTCAGCTAATATGGAATGCAGCCTCACAGGCTCAAAAGTAGTATTTGAAAACTCTTTTTATCATTTTTCAGTAGAAGACAGTATATCAGAAATTCCAAAGTTTGGAGAATCATAATGACAGTAATAGCTCAGGGTTGGTAGTAAAATAGTATTTCAATATCGGAGAACAATGATAACAATCCTCGCAGGATCCCAATAACTGGCTCACGGCCCAATAATGTACACAACCATCCAAGTAGGAGGTTCTCCGGCTCAATAGAACCCAAAAACATAGTATAGTATCAATAGGTTGGACTAAGCCATTGTCCCCATTCACATTCGACCCCACACTCATAGGAGAGTACGTGTCTTGCCTCAATATAGTGTCACAAAGTGGTATACTGAGGTTTCAAACCCGCTGGTCATCACCCACACCCAATACTCACCTCGACTCAGCTCAACGACTAATCCGCGGTGCCCTTGCCACGAGAATCGGCCTCCACAGGTGTAGAATCTAATCAAATTCAATAGAAATACATCAAAATGGACCAATGGAACATTACCGAGTCAACGAAATCCAAAATACTCCAAAAACTACAAAGTTGCCAAAACCCGAATTTCGGTACGCTTCTCAAAAAATTACAAAAGTCACATGTTCGGAATCCTTATCTCAACACGAGTCCATGCATATAAAATTTGCCAAAATCGGACTCCATTTTCCCATGCAAATCATTGATCTTTAATAACCCAGGCCTAGGGTGAAAACCTCCATTAATACACCCCTAATTCCTCCAATTTTAGGTTTAATTACCATAATTTAGCAAGGAAATAACATAATTTAGGTCCAAGAATGATTGCATGAAGAATCCCTTTGATTTCTCTGAAAATCGCCTTAATCACCTCTTAGAAGATGCCTTAGCGTGTTATAACCTTTGTGAATTTTTTAACATTCTGATTCTAATAACTGATACGATTTCCGCTTCTGCGGACACAGACTCGCACCAGCGAGTCCGCAACTGGGACGAAATGGTCGCTTCTGTGATCTGCCACTTATCCGTCCCAGTTCACATCTGCGGTCCAGGTCTCGCACCTGCGAGACCGCCTATGCGGAAATCCTCCGCACCTACGATTTCTCTCCCAGCCGCTCGCCTTCACTTATGCGGCCTATGGTTCGCAGAAGCGAGCCCGCTCCTGCGCTGCTTCGTCCGCTTCTGTAGAACTACCTAGCCAAGCCTAATTTTGCTTTTGCGAGCCAAAATACGCACCTGCGGTTCCCCATCCGCAGAAGCGAGAACACTGCTGCAATTTATGACAGCAGCTTCTATAACTCAAAATCTTTCCGTTTAACCTCCTCAACTCATCCCGAGGTCCCCGACACCTCAACCAAAAATACAATTCTACTTTAAATCACCATACGAACTTGTTCAAATCATAAAAACATGCCCTTAAACATAGATATCATCGAATTATAGCAGATTCAAGACTAGTATTCAACTCAAACTTCCGAAACTAACATTCAATCAAAAACCTGACCAAACGACGTCTGATTGACCTAAAAATTTGCAGGCATATGCAAAATCACATAACGAAGCTACAAAAATTGTGGGAATTCCATTCCGACTCTCGGATTAAAATCTCACCTACCGTTTGAATTTCGCCAAAATTCAACCTTAGCCAATTCAAGCCTATTTCTATACCGGACTTCCAAATTCAATTTCGATCGCTCTCCTAACTCACAAATCACCTCCCATAACTAACTAAATCATCAGAATCTGATTCCGATCCCTCTAACTAAATAGTCAACTCTAGGTTGACTTTTCAAAACCAAGCTTCATTTCAAAAGGCTATTTGCCTCATTTTCAACCAGAATCACTCCTAACTCACCCGATAAACTCTAACATCGAAATAAAAGCATGAAACATATAAATGAAAGGTAACGGGGTGGTAATTCCCGTGATGACGGGCCTGGTCATCACAAAGATCTGAATAAGTTATCATGTAATGAACTTCGAGGAGAACTCATAGCCTTCAAAAAAACAAACCTAGAAGAAAACAAGAACATTGTCATATTCAAGACCACAATTGAAGTAGTTGAAAATGATATTGATGATTATCCTGAAGCTGTTCAAGAAGAAATTGCCATGGTGTCAAGAAACATGGATGGTTAAATGAGCAGATACAGGAATGCGTGAATAGGAAGGATTTCAATTAGATAATCCAGGCAATACAATGAACAAGATAAAAATTATAGAAAATGCTATGAGTGTGGAAGATTTGGACATGTTCAAGCTGAGTGTCTAGATCAAAAAAGAAAAGTCTCCAGAGATTTCAATAAGAACAAACCTTTTGGAAGCTGGAGTGATGAAGATAGTTCTGAACATGAAGAGATAGTAAATCTTTGCTTCATGACAACTCTATAAAGAACATGAACAAACTTTCAGGATGTTGGACAGATGACGACACTTCAGATGAAAAGCAAAGATGATAACGAGAACTATTTCATAGAACGAGGTAAAACAAGTAAGGTAAGGTCTTATAACTGTGAAAGATATAATGAATCGAAGGATATTTTTTATCACACTTTGAAAGAGTCATAACAATTGATGAATTAACTAAAGAGACTCAACAAAGAAGTAAACGACTAGAAACCCAAACATAAAGTATGTGAAATCTAAAAAGAAGTACTTTAAGAAAAGTTTGTGGAATTGCAAATGCAACTCCATGGCATGCACAAATCCACCATTCAAAGTTCTATAAGGTCAAACCAGGTGACTTACAAGTCAACTGGAGAAGGAACATCCAGAACAGAGTTCACTAGTAAATTGTATTGATTAGGAGTTACTTATCACTACTGCAACAAAAGTGGATATAGATAATCCTTTTGTCGCTTTCGTAGATTAAATATTCTAGGATGGATTTGGAAACCCAAAAAATATTTTTGAACCTAGCACTACTAACCAATCAGGACCCAAACGAGCTTGGGTACCTAAAAGATACTAATCATTATGTTTTCCAGGAACACCACAGGAGAAGTCGCAAAGGAAAATGGTACTTAGATAGTGTAACGACCCGACCGGTTGTTTTTTAAATTTATGCCTTGATCCCCAATTAACTATTTTCCCATAAGTTCATTTATGCTATTGTGGTTTGTCGTGATGTTCGGTTCTCAAATTTGGAGTGTTTAGGGACACTTAATACCTAAATGAGAGCTTTATAGTTGAAAAATAGCTCGTATTCAGAGTAGTATTAAGACAATCTCAGAACAAAAATCGCATGGTTCCATTAGCTCTGTTAGGCGATTTCAGGGTTGGGAACGGGTTCGGAATGTATTTTGGAGGTACGTAGCTCATTTAGGCTTGAAATGCCAAAGTTTCAAATTTTTGAAAATCCGGTTGATAGGCGAGATTTTGATCCAGGAGTCAAAATGGAATTCCGACAGTTGCAGTAGTTTCATTGGGTGATTTTGGATATGCCTGTGAATTGTTAGGTTATTCAGACATCGTTTGGTCGGGGTTTTGATAGAATGTAGGTTTCAGAGGTTTTGGTTGAAACTTAGGCTTGAATCTACCATAATTTGATGATTCTTGTGTTTAATAATATAATTTTATGATTGGAACAAATTCGTATCGTGATTTGTATTAGGTTGGTGGTTTTGGTTGAGGTCTCGGGGGCCTCGGGGGTGTTTCCGGGGTCAAACGGACTGCGATCGCATAGACGATCGTGTGAAGTCCATAATTTTCTTCTATACGATCGCATAGTACTGTCCACGATCACATATGTCTGTCCACCTCTTCTATGCTATTGCATTGCTTGTTCGCGATCGCATAGTGTATTTTGAGCCTGAGCATCAGGGGTCCCTTTTTCCTCTATGCGATATTATTCTTCATGCGATCGATGTGTATAACATTTCAACCTTCTGTGATCGCAAGCCTTAGGCTGCGATCACATAGCACATTTTTACAAGCCTCCAATTTTACGCGATCGCATGACTTTGAATGCGATCGCATTGAAGAATATACCTGGGCAGAATATAACATTTCATCCACGAGGGTTTCACCATTTTTGCAAAAATTCAATCTAGGGAGCTCGATTTTGAGTGATGTTTTGCGTTCTTTTCAGAGACAATTGTTGGGTAACGATTTCTTACTCCCTTGTGATCATTATTCACTAATCTAAATTCAAATTCTTCCTTTAATTTCGGATTTGGGGAGTAAATTGGGGTAAGTTTCTTAGAACAAACCTTGATGATTTGGAGGAGCAAACGGACTCCGATTTTGGTAAATTTTATATGGTTAGACTCGTGGAGTACAAGACTTCTGAAAACATAAAAATATTTTGATTCCAAGCCGATGGCTGGAGGGGTATTTTTGTCATTTCACCCATTTTTGTGTCGTAGCTTTAATTTTATCAGTGTAATTAGTTACTTGCGATGTTATTTACACTATGTAATTCGTTTGAATTTATTTGGGCCACTCGGAGTCGGATACTCGTGGCAAAAGTCATTTATTAGCGGTTTTGTACCAGGATTGAGGGAAGTGACTTGTCCAACCTTGTGTTTTCTCCTCTAGGATATATATGTGTTGATTTGAATGCCCTGTACGCGAGGTGACAGGCGTGTACTTGCACAAATTGTTGAAAACCCACTTTACTTAAATTGCTCAATCAGTATTATCTCTGTTATTTAATTAGTTTAATTGCAAGATTTATCATGTGTTAGCTAGGAAAGCATGATTAGATAGGATTAACTATCTAAATGCCTACTTGTCTTAATTGAATTCCCTGGGACATGTTGAGACTGGATTTAGTTATTAATTCTAGCACTCTACTTCATATTTCTCTTTGTTTTCTCTTATTTGATTGTGTTTGTGTTCCGTGGACTGCGTGTTCAATTCTCAGAGATCCGGTGCTACTAAGGTAAATGTCTGCATTTTTAATTCCCAGAGATCCTATAATTCTGATACACGGACTGCAGGTTCAATTCTCGGAGATCCTCTAATTCTGATATACGGAATGCGGGCTCAATTCCTGGAGATCATGTGATACTGGTATAATGGAATGCGGGTTCAATTCCTAGAGATCCTGTGATACTGATGTATGGAATGCGGGTTCGATTCCTAGAGATCCTGAGTTGCTGAGTATAAAAGGACTACGGGTTCAATTCTCGGATATCCTGGATTATTGATTTGTACTTGTTGTGTTAATTTCTCTTTGTTTGCTTAGTTGTAGACGGCTTGTAGTTTTTATCTCGTTTGCTGTTATCTTAGACTTATTCCTATTTTGCACTATTCGGTATTATTATCATTATTTTTATTAATCTCGGTAGGGCCCTGACCTTCCTCGTCACTACTCCATTGAGGTTAGGCTTGGCACTTACTGAGTACCGCCATGGTGTACTCATGCTACTTTTCTGCACATTTTTTTTGTGCAGATCCAGGTCCATCTGATCAGACGCACTACCGGTGACCTAGGCGCATTTTCAGGGGACTCGAGGTATGAATCTGCTACGTTCGCAAATCCGGAGGGTCTTCTTCTATTCTTTCTTAGTTATGTCAGTTATTATTTTATTTCGGTTGTACAAATACTCTTGATGTATAGAGCGACAGTTATACTATCTTAGTCTGTGTTGCCCGTGAGTTTCCGGGTCTTGGTGGTTGTATACTCTGGTATTTGGTAAAGTGTATATGCCGAGTGGCCCCTATTACATTTCTTTTATGTCATTTGGCTGTTATCTTAACTATTGTTCATTAGAATTGTACATTTCGCATTGAGTTAGGCTTACCTAGTCGCGAAGACTGGGTGCCGTCATGACATGTTCACGATTGGTGAACTAGGGTCGTGACAGATAGTGCATGTTCTAGCCACATGACATGTGATAAAAACTTGTTTAAGTAAGTCACAAAAATAGATGGAGGAAATGTTAAGTTTGGCGATGATTCAAAAGGAAAACTAGTCGGTACCGGAACAGTACCCTTCACTAACAACTGGATATCACTGAGGTTTATCTCCTTGATGGACTTAAGTACAATCTTTTGAGTATATGTCAGCTTTGTGACACAGGGTATGAGGTAAAATTCAAGAAAACCGGCTGTGCTATTGAAGATGAAACATGTAAAATAATTCTCCCAAGTAGAATGTATGGCAATATTTACATTCTTGATGGTTTCGAAAATATGATGGTCATATCTATTTAACATCCATATATAATGATCATTGGTTGTGGCATAGGAAACTGGATCATGCAACCATGCATTTGATAGAAAAACCTTCTAAGCACGAGTTAGTGGTGTACCCAAACTAAATTTCTCCAGAAACCATATATGTGATGCTTGTCAAATGGAAAACAAACTAGAAAATCTTTAAAAAATAAGGATATTATATCTACTTCTAAGCCATTTTAACTACTTCATATAGATCTATTTGGGCCTACTAGAACTGCTAGCATAGGAGAAAAATGATATGCATTTGTTATTGTTGATGATTACTCATGTTTTACTTGGGTGATTTTATTATCTCATAGATGAAACATTGAAAATTTTTGAGATTTTCTCTAAGATGGTTCAAAGAGAAAAAGGGTATCCGATTACAACAATCCAAATTGATCATGAAGAAGAATTTGAAAGCAGAGCATTTGAAAACTTTTGTAATGATCAAGGATATACTCACAATTTCTCTGCAACAAGATCACCCCAATAGAATGTATTCTTTGAGAGGAAGAATAGAATCCTACAAGATATGGCAAGAACTATGTTACTAGAGCATTCACTGCCAAATCATTTCTGGGTAGAAGGAGTAAGTACAACATGTCACATTCTTAACTGATGTCTCATAAGGCCTATTCTTAAAAAAATACCTTATGAACCGTGGAAAGGTAAATGTCCTAATATTGGTTATTTTCACCCATTTGGAAATAAGTGTTTCATTCACGATAATGGTACGGACAATCTTGGAAATTTCGATCCAAGAAGTGAAGAAGGTATTTTTCTGGGTTATTCATTAAATAGTAGATCATTTTGAGTTTGTAATAAACGTACCTTGTGTGTGTGGAAGAATATGTACATGTTATATTTGATGAAAATAACTCCTAAGACGAGAAAGTAATTGGTGCAAGTGATGAAGATCAAGCTTAATAAATTCAGGAGACCAGCAAATCTCAAGAATCGACTAATGGATTTGATGTTGTGATATAGTTAACTATTAAAACTGGCAACTGTCGATGGCCCCTTTTCCTCCGTGGAATCGGGTTCACGACATTTGGGAAGAAAAATCTTTTCCTGTTTGGGAATTGAGTTTTTGATTTTGGAGAGTCACTACCTAATGATTATAGTGCATTAAGACTTTAGAAGAATTAAGGATGCATACTAGAGTTTGGGTAAGGGCCTGAAATTATCTCAAGGGAAAGTGTTAGGCACCCATCGAGATTCACTAGTGTGGTTCTCCTGTATGCTAAAATTGTGACCTTTAATGAAAACAAACAAATAAACGGCAATTATTACAAGTACGAAATAAGAAGCATAAAAGGGGTTAAAAGAAGTGTTGAAATTCGGAAAGGGAGCAGTTTGGTTGCAAAAGAGATGAGCAAGTAGAGAAAAGAAATCAAACAATTAATGAAAGCAACTTGAAAATCATGTGAGAAACAGAAGTGGAAAGTGTTGTAACAACTAATATTTCATTTTTGAAAATAATAATCAAGACAAGAAATATAGTGACAAATAAAAGTATTTGTACTTCAATAATTTATGTAGGTTACAATCTTTGAACAATCTTAAGTTTAAAAGATGTAATCCTCTAATTCTTCTCTTCACGACAGCCAATTCGAGAGCTTTCCCTGTTCTTGAATTGATAATTGATAGACCATTTGTTGTTTGCGATTTGACCACGATTGCGGAGCAAAGCTTTGATCATAAACGAGGAGGATGAAATACTTGTGGCTCACCCTTGGAGACGAAGACTTCTTGCTATGCGAAAGACTCATGAATCACCACTGTGGAGGTGAGCTTCAATATGTTTTGGCCAAGTTTTGAAGATTGACAAATGAACATCAGGAGAAGAACCTGGTCCATCATGAGAAACACAGTTAGTCATAACCACCACACATGAAAGGCACGTGAGGAAGATATGTATTGAGGTGTATGCAACAAATATCTTCTTAACATGATTGAAAAGGTTGCATTGAGTTCTAAGGGGAACATTCTTCTTAAGATAAGAGAATACAATCCTAAGCCAGGATAAGGATGAGAGTTTGTAGTAGTTAAGGACTGAAATCCACAAAGGGATAAGCGACAGAGTCTTGATCAAACTCTAAATGCTAATCTATTAAATAACTAAGTTGTTCTCTTTTACAGGTAATCCACATAAGAAGAAGTAAAGCATATTTGAGAGCAAAAAGAAATCAAGTTTGTTTTGCAGGCAATATATGGGAGATACAAGTGTGCACATATGAAGCTACATGAACTAAGATAGAAGAACCAGTTTCATCATTGTGTTTATTCAAAGTTTAGTTTAATTGTAGTAGGTTTTCATATTGTACCTTTCAACATTTATCTAGAAGCAATTGTATTAGGTGCATTGAGTATTCAAGTTAGAGTTAACTTGAAAGTGTCGCAGCAGTTGAGGCTGTGTGCCACACTGGGATTAGAGTTAATCCTTAGGTTGACAAAGAGTCTTTGTAAATTCAGTTTTTGGCTCAGTGATTTTAGTGGAGTTTGAAAAAATCCTACTGAGTAGTAGGTCGTGGTTTTCTCACCTTTTGAGCCAGCTGTTTTCCACGTAAAATATCTGTGTACTTTACTTTCAGCATTTATTATTCCATAAACTGCTGTATTTTTGAACACTTTGAAGAACCAGGTTCTTCTAGTGCGGAAATTAGGTACCACACAAATCACCCCCCCCCCCTTGTGTGGTATTGACATTTAGAACATTAATCGATATCAGAGAGGGTTATCCTTGAAGAGGTTAACACCTTAGGAAATATCAACATGAGTGCTCCACCTGAGAATTGGGAAGGGCAATCCACTGCTAGGCCTCCTCTCTTTAATGGGCTCTACTACTCATGGTGGAAAAATAGAATGAGGGACCATATCATGGGAGAAGATTATGAGCTTTGGGATATCATTGCTGATGGTCCTTTAGCTACAAACAAGAAAAATTCTGAAGGAGTAGATGTTCCAAAGACAAGAGTAGATTGTACTGCTGAGGATCTAAGGAAATGGGAGAAAAATCCAAAAGCCAAGAAATGGTTGGTTTATGGACTGTGTCCGATGAGTACAACAAGATTCAAGGTTGTGCTACTGCCAAGGAGATATGGTATACTCTACAAGTGGCTCATGAAGGAACACCTCAGGTAAAGAGGTCAAGAGGAACTCTACTGTATTCTCAATATGAAAACTTTACCATGAAAGAAGGAGAAACTATCCAAGAAATGTATACCAGGTTCACTATATTGACAAATGAACTTGGGTCTCTTGGAAGGATTATCTTGAAATAGGACAAGGTGGAGAAAATTCTGACTAGTGTTCTGCCAATTTACTGGGAAAGCAAAATCACTGCTATTTAGGAATCAAACAACATTGCTTCTCTAAAGTTAGATAAACTAATCTGCTTATGAACTAAGAAGGAAAACAATGAAAATGGATGCTCCAAAGAAAGAAAGAAGTCTGGTTCTCAGAATTTTAGAAGGATCAAATCTTAAAGATGATGAGATGGCTATGATAACTAGAGATTTCAAGAAATTCCTTATGAGAGGAAATGGTACTTCAAAAGGAACAACATTTAGCTAATCCAAAGCTTCAGAGAAACAAACCAATGAAGGTTGTTACAAGTGTGGGAGGACTGATCACCACATAAGAAATTGTCCACAATGGAAGACTGAATGGAAGAAAGAAAGAGCTGAAAGAAGAAACATGTTCAACCAAAAAGGAATAAGGGATCAACTAAAGCCATGGTTGCTACGTGGGGAGAAACATCAGACGAGGACTCAGAAAATGAAGCTAAAGATGAGCAAGCTCTTATGGCCATCAGAGAATCAGAAAATGAACAAGAGGTACGTATCCTACACCTTAAAGAAAAGATAAAGTTTATATCCAAAGAGAAAGTGGCTAATTTGCTGATGAACTTCATAGATGAGTCTAAAATATTAAACAGTGAGAAAGATGTTCTGTCTAAAAAATGTGTTATCCTAGAAGAAAAATGTAAAAGACTTGAGTCTAGGGCTGATAAGAGTGACAACATAAGTACTGAGTTGAAGAACCAGGTTCATCAACTTGAAAATAAGAATCTAGAACTTAGATCTGAAAACATTAAACTTAAATTAGGGACAGCAAAGAAAAAGGCTGACCAATCACCTCTCATCTTAGAATAAAATATAAGAAAAATGAAAGATGAAATCTACAAGAAAAATGAGTTGATTAAAGTCTTAAAAGAAGATTTAGGAAAGGTAAAACATGAATTAGACGAACATGCATATGGAACAAGGCTTCTGATGCACTCTCTTGGCTACAAGAACATCATAGTATCAATAAGAGAGGACTTGGATTAGGGACTCAAGCTCCAAAATGGGATCCCAATACAAGTGTCTCGCACTTCCTGAGAATAAGATTTGCACACACTATGGTAAGTCTGGCCATTACAAAAATGAATGTAATGGTAGAGAAAAGGCTGGTCAAAAGAACAAAGCTTTTGTTAAAGAAAAACACAAACTGCCTAGTTGGGCAAAGAAAAATTTGATTTATCCTTTTTCCCATAGAAAAGGACCCAAACTAGTTTGGGTTCCTAAAGCTAACCCATGATTTCTTTTGCAGGATCAAGTGAAAGGAAGTAGCCAATTATGGTACATGGATTGTGGCTGCTCAAAACATATGACTGGTAACAAGAACCAGTTCCTTTCACTTGACAACCTAAAAAGAGGTAATGTCTCCTTTGGAAATGGAAAGAAAGGTGAGATCATTGGTGTTGGAAAGGTAGGAAAACCAGACACTCATTCCATTGAGAATGTCTATTTGATAGATGGCTTAAAGTATATCTTGATAAGTGTGTCACAACTACGTGACAGAGGTAACCTTGTGGCTTTCACTTCCACAAAATGTTTTGTGATTATCCTTACTATTGACAATAGTGTTTTGCACGGAAGGAGAGTTAACAATATTTACATTGTAGATTTCTCAACACTCTCTGAAAATGAACTCATTTGCTTGAGTGTGGTAATTAATGATCCCCTTCTTTGGCACAAAAGTCTTGGTCATGCCAGTCTAAATCAATTAAACAAATTAATATCCAAAGACTTGGTAATAGGGCTACCTTATATCAAGTTCAAGGAAGACAAGGTTTGTGAGGCATGTACAAGGGGGAAGCAAGTAAGATCATCCTTTAAACCTAATAAAATTGTAAGTACTTCCAAGACGTTGGAATTGGTTCATATGGATCTTTGTGGTCCAATGAGAGCCATAAGTAGAGGTGCTAAAAGATATGTAATGGTGCTAGTTGATGATTATTCTAGGTTTATGAGGGTATTGTTTCTAACTTCTAAAGATGACATATTTGAAATGTTCACTGCCTTTATTAGAAAAATCCAAAAGTAATTAGGAAATCAACTGGCTTCCATTTGGTCTGACCATAGAACTGAATTTGAAAATGCGAAATTTGCTGAATTTTGTGATGAAAATGGAATAGACTACAATTTCTATGTCCCTAAGAATCCTCAACAAAATGGGGTAGTTAAAAGGAAGAATAGAACCCTTTGAGGATATGGCAAAGGACTATGTTACTTTCTAGTAAACTACCTCATAGCTTCTGGGCAGAGGCCATAAACACTACTTGTTATATAATAAATAGATGTATGACCAGGCCTCTTGTAGAGTAAACTCCCCATGAGTTACTTAAAGGGAGAAAACCAAACATATTCCACCTTAGGGCTTTTGGTTGCAAATGTTATGTGCACAACAATGGAAAAGACTCCCTTGGTAAGTTTTATCACAGAAGTGATGATGGAGTATTCTTGGGATATTCTTCACATAGCAAAGCATATAAAGTATTTAATAAAAGAACCCTATGTGTTGAAGAAAGTGTACATGTTGTATTTGATGAATCTAACACTTTTTCTAAGAAATAGGAACATGAAGATGAAGCCATTGGACTGGTGAGAATATTAACAGAAGTCACAACACAAGTCAAGGCTGCACAAAAGGTAGGAGCAGGTGATGGAATATGTCTATTCACCCTAAGGAATTTGACAGGGGTAATCAATCCAAAGGATCCTGCTTCCGATCTTGTTCCTCTACAGCATAACAATGAAGTAGAAACTATCAGAAACTAGATGGTTGGAAAATCTTACAAGTATTTGAGTTTTAACCTGATTGAGAACATCATAAATTATCCAACATCAGGAGTCAAGACAAGATCACAACTGAAGAACCTATGCGCATTTGATGCCTTTCTATCTCTTTTTGAACCTAAAAATGCGAGTGAAGCTCTACTAGATGCAAACTGGTTCAATGCTATGCAAGATGAACTCAATTAGTTTGAAAGAAGTCAAGTCTAGCACTTCATTCTAAAACCCAAGGACAGGTCACTCATTGGAACAAAATGGGTTTTCAGGAACAAATTGGATGAAGATGTAACTGTTATAAGAAATAAGGCAAGGTTGGTGGTTCAAGGATATAGTCAAGAGGAAGGCATTGACTATGATGAGACTTTTGCTCCAGTTGCTAGACTTGAAGCAATTAGACTCCTCATAGCTTTTGCAGCACATATGGAATTCACTCTTCGTTAAATGGATGTCAACAATGCCTTCTTAAATGGCTATCTCAAAGAATAAGTGTTTGCAAGACAACCTCCATGATTCGAAAGCAAAGAATATCCTGAACATGTTTAAAGCTAGATAAAGCTCTCTATGGTCTCAAGCAGGCACCAAAAGCTTGGTATGAAAGGTTGTGAAAATTCCTCCCAGAGCATGGGTACAAAAGAGGTAAAATTGACAGCACCCTATTTCTAAAATAAAAAGGTAAAGATCTTCTGGTTGTACAAATATATGTTGACGATATCATATTTGGGGCCACCACAGATAAGTTGAGCAAGAAATTTGCAAAACTAATGGGCGGTGAATTTGAAATGAGTATGGTAGGTGTAAAATTTTTTCTTAGGCCTACAGATAAAACAAAGCTCATATGGAACCATCATTCATAAAGAAAAATATACAAAGTAACTAATCAAGATGTTTAAAATGAAGAACTCTAAAGAAATAGATACATCTGTTGCAACTGCCACTAAATTGGATGCTGATGAACCTGCTTCATCAGTTGATCAAACGTTGTATAGGGGTATGATTGGCTCACTCTTGTATCTTACTGCAAGTAGACCTAGCATTATTTTCAGTGTAGGACTTTATACATGTTTTCAGGCTAATCCTAAAGAGTCCCATTTGACTGCTGTTAAAAAAATATTGAGATGCTTGAAAGGGACATAGTCTATAGTATCCTAAAGGTAGTAACTTTGATCTAGTAGGATATGCTGATGCTGGCTATGCAGGTTTTTTAGAGGATAGAAAAAGCACTTCAGGTATGGCTCATTTTCTTGGTTCATGTCTTGTATCATGGGCCACCAAGAAACAAACTTCATTAGCATTATTTATTGCTGAGGCTGAGTATGTAGCTGCTGCTTCTTGTTGTGCTCAACTTCTGTGGATCAAGCAACAATTAGTAGACTTTGGTATAGAAGTAGGATGCATACCAATATTCTGTGAAAACACTAATGCTATAAGGATGAAAAAGAACCTAGTTCATCACAAAAGAACTAAGCTCATAGATGTCATACATCATTTCTTGAGAGACAATTATGAGAAAGGGCTAATTTCCATAGAATTCTATGCAACTGATAAGCAAATAGCTCACATCTTCACCAAGGCTTTAAGTAGAGAAAATTTTGAAAGGAATAGGTTAGAGCTAGTGATGATTAAGATCACCTAAAAGGACCAGTTCAGAAAGTATAAGAAACAATATATGAAAAAAAAATAATTTTAGTTTTGGTTAGTAGTTCTTCATCTGTGTGAATATTATACAAATCTCTACTCAATCTCATACTTTAAATGGTATACTCTTGTGACATGTGTTTGTGAAACTCTTACAAAATTTCTATTTTGTCATATGAGGCATAATCAAGAAAAGTGTCACTTGAAGAACCTAGTTCATCAAAGTATGTTCATGAAAAGTCCAGGTATGTTTCTAGTCTTTGCACAATTAGAAAATTTTAATTATCAATTATGAGCAAGAATCCTAGATATACCAAAACTCCAAAATACTATCCGTTGAGCCTATTGAACCAATTTCATTGAAACTAGAAGTCTAAACATAATGGCAACCTTACTTAAATCCTAGAAAATAAATTTAATACCTATGGAGACCGGAACTCTAATTTGATTAGACTTCTATGTGACTACTGAAAAGGCTACAAAATATGAGAAATTATTACATTCTTTAAAACCCCCAAAACACTCTTCAATTATCAATTCCTCAAAAATACTTGAACTCTCTCTCCCTTTCGTGTCTGTAACTCTCCATAGCTTCCACACCACAAAATATTCACTTAGGGTTTCAAAATTCTCTCACAATGAGAAATGCACAAGATAACCGAGGCACTCCACCACCTATTTCACCCAACACCTCATCTTCCAAAACACCTATTGAAAATCCTAAACCTAGATTTCGTCGCAAGAAAATGCTGGCAAGAAAAACTGTAGCCATCCATTCTTTGAGGAAAACCTTGAATGAAAAACTTCAATCAAGTCAAAAGAAAGCAAGCCCTGTAACTGAGTCCAACTCGAGCTCAGAATTTAATGATTCCATCGCCACAATTGAAAGTGATGAACCAGGGTCATCTGAACAGGCCAAAACTCAGGAAACTCAAAGGGAAGTTGATACATGTTATGTCTTTTCAAATGTGGTTCAGAGATAGGAAAATAGATTTGTTCTGATACGGGTTGCTAAAGATATAGGTGGGGGTGAGTCTGAAAAACTGAAAAAGAAAAGGAAGAATGAGATCTTAGCCATTTGTAGGAATGAGGGAGAATGAGTATCAAAGTCAGGGGAAGTGGGTCAGGGGAGGCAGCTGAGGTGTTACTAAATGTGATCAAAGGTGCAAGATGAACTTGGTTCATCTGATGAAGAAAGTCTCGCTGACATATTAAAGAAAGTGGGGGCAAGTTATGACCCAAAGAAATGAAAAGCCTCATCACAAAAAACCCCTGCTGCAGCAAAACCAACCAAAAAAGCAAGAAATCACCAACCAAGTCTACTGTCGGGATTAGAGCTACAAGAAGTAGAGTTAGAGAGAGTAAAGAGGATTTAAAAGGGCCTTGGAGGAAATCAAGAAAAAGAAGAAAGAAAAGGGGAAAAAAAGACTGGTCAAAGTTCAGAGACTGTTGTTGAGGAAGAAAAACAAGAGATGGAACATGTCCATCTAGATGATAGTCCCACTGTGAAAATTCCAGTAGCAAAGTCCAATGGAATCAAGACTTCTGTCAAAAAGTCTACTAAATCAGTACCTGCTGAATCTACTCTTGCCAAAAGAACAAGGTCAGCTGGAAAAGGAAAGCAAGTCAAGACTACTGAAGAAGATGATGAGTGGAGAAGTGAGGAAGAAGAAGAAGAATCTGAAAAAGAACTAGACAGACATGCCATGTTTGGCAAAAGAACAATTTTGAAGGGAAGATTGCTCAGGGACCTGGAGGAGCCAGGGATGATAAAGCTTCTGTCTGCTTTAGAAACTCAAGGTTGGAAGAACATGGTTCTTCAGCTGGATGGAAAGTTGGCTATGACTGAACTTGTTGAGTTTATGGCCAATAGAACAATGAAAAATGGGGTAGTAACTAGCAAGGTAAAGAGTGTCAAGGTGAAGTTTAGTGCAGTGAAGCTGTGCAAGACCTTAGGCATTCCTAGTGAGGGATATGATGACTATACAAGGATGAGGTGACCTTGCCTACTGATCTTCAGATTACTAGAAATTTTGGTGACACCACATCAAATGAAGAGGTGCCTGAGGCTAGGGCTGTTCAGAAAAGTGAAATGAGGCCAGATTACAAAGTGCTCTTCGAATTTGTCAACAGATGTATCCTACCCAGACAGGAAAGGAGACATAGAGCAAATTATATGGATATTATGCAATGTCTGAATGATGGAAAGCAAATCAACTGGACTTCCTTCATTGTGAAGCTACTCGAGAAGGTGCTCAATGGATCAAAAGGCCATGCCATTCCCTATGTATTTATCTTGACAACTGTGCTTGAAAAATTAAATTTTCCTCTGAAATAATGGGAAATGGCATCGAGCGAAGAATATTTTGGTAGCAAGACACTTCAAGCTTGTGACTATCTGCTCAACACAGCTCTAGTTGAACCTGGTTCATCAACAAAAACTCATATGAATAGCAAGGTTAGAGCCTTAGTTCAGGAGCTTGGAGCAAATGATGCTGATATAGCAAGGCTTTAGGCAAGAGTTGCTGAATTGGAGGGAGAAAGATGTGGGTTGAGAGCTGAAGTTGCAAGAGAAAAGGAGAAAAATGAAGGAATGCTCAAACAAATGTTGAACCTTCTACAAACCCAACCCTCTAGCTCTTCTAAGCCTTAGATATTCTATCCTAGTGTGCACCAGTCAAGACCCTTCAGTGACCCATTTTGGGAGTTTTAGATGTTTCTTTATTTGTTTGCTCATGGTTAGATAATTCTATTTTTCGTTTTGTGGACTGCATTGTAGGAACTACTTGCTAAATAATGAATACAACTTATCTTATTTTGTTAATTCTAATATTTATAGTTAGTTTTCTGAGTTAAGTTAACTAAAGCATGTATTCACTTGCAGTTGCCCCAGTGGCAATGAGTACTGATTAGAATACTGAGTTCACATTAATTATGCAACTTTTTGATGATGCCAAAAGGGGGAAGATATTGTGCTTAAAGTTTTTTATCTGAACAAGTGATGTTTATGACCTAACTTAAAATTCGGTTCTTTAAGAAAATTTAATTTTTTAAAATATTCTAAGTGTTGATATTTTAGCTAAGGTTCACAGGTTCTATGACCACTACAAGCACAGAGTTTGTCATCATCAAAAAGGGGGAATTTGTTGGCCATGTTTTAAAGATTGACAAATGAACATCAGGAGAAAAACCTGGTCCATCATAAGAAATACAGTTAGTCATAACCACCGCACATGGAAGGCACGTGAGGAAGATATGTACTGAGGCGTATGCAACAAATATCTTCTGAACATGATCGAAAAGGTTGCATTGAGTTCTAAGGGGAACAGTCTTCTTAAGGTAAGAGAACACAATCCTAAGCCACGATAAGGATGAGAGTTTGTAGTAGTTAAGGAAAGAAACCGACAAAAGGATAAGCGATAGAGTCTTGATCAAACTTTAACTGCTAATCTATTAAATAACTAAGTTGTTCTCTTTTACAGGTAATGCCCATAAGCATAAGTAAAGCATATTTGAGAGCAAAAAGAATCAAGTTTGTTTTGCAAGCAATATATGCAAAATACAAGTGTGCACATCTGAAGCTACATGAACTAAGATAGAAGAACCAGTTTCATCATTGTGTTTATTCAAAGTTTAGTTCAATTGTAGTAGGTTTTCATATTGTACCTTTCAGCTTTTATCTACAAGCAATTATATTAGGTGCATTGAGTATTCAAGTTAGAGTTAACATGAAAGTGACGCAACAGTTGAGGCTGTGTGCCACACTGGGATTAGATTTAATCCTTAGGTTTACAAGAGTCTTTGTAAATGCAGTTTTTGGCTTAGTGATTTTAGTGGAGTTTGGGAAAATCCTATCGAGTAGTAGGTCGTAGTTTTTTTACCTTTTAAGCCAGGTGTTTTCCACGTAAAATATCAGTGTACTTTACTTTCAACATTTATTATTCCGCAAACTGTTGTAGTTAGAAAACTTAGAAGAACTAGGTTCTTCTAGTGAGAAAATTAGGTACCACACAAATAACCTCCCCTCTTGTGTGGTATTGACATTTTGGAACATCAATATGTATCTTTTTCTTGTTTTTTTTTGGGCGTTATGGAGAACCCTATTTATATTTATAGGGGATGGACCTTGTGATAAACAAATATCTTTTTCCTCCAATTTGATTGGCCAACTTGAGTCATCAAACCTATCACTATACCTATGTGATAAGATTGCACATAATTGGTTGAACCATGTCCTTTGAATATATTGCGACATTTGATTGGTCTTTACATATGACTTGGCATGCTACGTCACTGATGCACGTGGCATGATTTTAGTGGCCCTTGATTTGACTTGGTATGCCATGTCATTTGACACATGGCATGGATTTTGGGCTTATCATGTGATGTCCAACAAGATAAACTAGCCCAATTAACTCAGGCTGTTAATTAAATCCATATACACATATTGGATTTAAATAATAAATTCAATTATTCTAGCCCGTAATCATTGTTTGGACCGACACATCTTCGAATTCATCCTGCGGTCCAAATAATTTAATGGACTCAAACTCAAATAAAATTCAATCGTCTACAAATGACCCTACTTCAAGTTGCGTTTGTCTGTAGACTTGTCAAACTTTAACGGCGAGGCTTGAAGTACTAGTATTGACAAACTTTTATTTGGTCTAAACCTCGAACTTGACTCCTTGTAAGCACTTTCCTATTTTTGGAAATACAACCTTCTAAATTTACAATATATAGTATTTTGATCGAATTGATTTGGCATTTCGAATTTGCCTTGTGATATTCCAGCCTAATAACTGCATACTTCAGCCCATTAATGCTATAGGAAGTTGTTTTTCGCTTGAAATTTTTAAAATGGAAATCCGCACCCCCTATTTCGATTAAATTGAAATTGACTTTAAGGAATAACGACAAATAATAATCTTCTCCTGTAACAATCAAGTTTTGTACCCTGATAAGACATCGAAATTTCAGTCGAACTACCTGATGAACCTATTCCTTTTCTTTTAGGAACAAGAGAGAGCAGTATATTTCTTTTCAATTTGTCTTCTTTTAGGACTTAGCTTTTCTTGTCCAAAAATTTAAGGACATAAACTCCTCAATCCTGCAATTTGAGTTCTTCTCAAAGGGTGACATCTCAATGAAACCACGTTGGAAATGAATCAAAGACTACCTTCGGTGGTCTACATAAGGACTCATTCCGATGCATTATATTCACACCAACTATTCGAGTCGTTCCTTATTATCTTTGTGACAGAACATTCCTGGCAGTTTGGAGAACTTGTAAAAGGAAATTTATAACATTTCGTAGGAGCACCTGAATCTTAAACGGTTCATGGATATGGAACACAGACTCGTAGAGCCTCGACATATCCGAAAATCAAAATCACATAGCTCGCAAATTTGTTTCAGGTAATCTCTTCGAAATTAGGTTTTTATTTCGAATTCGCTGATGGTTTCAAATTCGCTCATCGTCATGACAAACTTAATAAATTTCTAATGGGATGACAAAATCATGAACGGTTTGCAACACTGAAAAGTAGACTCGTGGAGCTTCGATATATCCGAAAATCACAATCACGTAGCTTGATGATTTGTTCAGTTAATCTCTTCGAAATCAGGCTCTTACTTTGAATTCACTGATGGTTTCAGATTCATGCATCATCACAAGAAACTTAATAAATTTTTGATGGGATACCGAAATTACGAAAGTTTGGTGGAACTGGAAAGTAGACTCATTGAGCTTGGACATACCTAAAAATCACAACGAGAAAGCAAATATATTTATCTTGGTAATAGTCTGAAATTTAGAGTGGAGATCCTGCTATATCTTGGCAAAGGATTTATTCCCACATCGGTAGGTTACCAAAAGTGGGTGGGAGTTTTTCCTATAAAAGAAGGCCTAATGTTTAGGATTTAAATATACCTCTCATTTGCCTTCTTATCTTCTTAAGGCATTTGTATCTTCTCTCTTTAGTATTATTTCACATGTATTTTGGAGTGAAATAAAATATTTGTTGTGTCCGAGGAGTAGGCAAAATTAGCCGAACCTCGTAAATTATGGTGTTCTTTATATTGTTGCTTTGTTGTCTTATTTATTATTTGGTGGCTGCCATAATTTTTGGTATAGTAGTTGTGACTCATTCACACTATATACATTTGGCTCCCGCAACAATTGGTATTAAAGCCAAGGTATTATCTCGGTATGCTCTGTGGTTGCAGCGTAGTCTGATCTTCCATCAGAAAAGATTTATCTTGGTAACTGACTCAAGGTTCTGTCTCAGTATGCTATGTGGTTGCAGCTTAGTCTGATCTTCCACATCAGAAAGGAAATAATCTTGATTTGTGTCATCAGCTATTAAATAATATTTATGTCAAAGATGGGAGACAATAAACGAGAATACTCTATATCAAGTGTCAGCAATACGTCATCATTGGCATCTTCGCTTATGACAAGAATTGTGTCAAATGCGAAATTTGCGGTAGAAATTTTTGACGGGTCCGGACATTTTGGGATGTGGCAAGGCGATGTTCTTGATGTCCTTTTTCAACAAGGGCTAGATCTTGCTATTGAAGAAAAGAGACCAGATGGTATTGGAGAATACGATTGGAGAATTATCAATCGTGTTGCTTGCGGTACCATTCGATCCTACCTTGCTAGAGAGCAGAAATATCCCACTACTAAAAAAACCAGGGTTTAGCGACAGACAAAATCTGTAGCTAAACTGAAAAATCCGTTGCTAATCTCATTTAGCGACGGATTAGCAATGAATTATCAAAAGATTCTACTAGCAACGAGCATTTTAGCGACTGATTAGCGACGACATTCGTAGCTAATACCAGTTTTTTGTAGTGTCCATACACAAAGGAAACTTCTGCAAGTAAATTATGGAAAGCACGGATAAATTTTTGAAGAAAAACAGTCAAAATAAATTGTACATGAAGAAGAGACTGTTCCACTTCACCTATGTTCCTGGTACCACGATAAAGGAATATATCACCAGTTTCACTATGTTGGTCACAGATTTGCAAAATATGGATATAACTTATGATGATGGTGACTTGGCCTTGATGTTGTTGGCATCACTTCCTGACAGGTACGAGCACCTTGAAACTACTCTACTCCATGGAAATGATGAAGTTTCTCTCAGAGAAGTTTGTTCGGCTTTGTACAGCTATGAACAAAGAAAGCGAGAAAACAGAAGGGCGGAGAAGGAGAAGCACTGTTCGTGAGGGGTCGTCCTCAAAATCAAACGAGGACAATGAAAGGAAGATCTAAGTCAAGATCTAAACCCAGGAAAGATGAATGTGCCTTTTGTCGAGAAAAGGGGCACTGGAAGAAAGACTGTCCGAAGTTGAATAATAAGGCCAAACATAACAATGGAAAGGCCATTATGGATTCAAATGTAGTTGATTGTGATGATTCGGATTTCTCATTAGTTACAACGGAGCCTTCAACGTCATCAGACATATGGTTGATGGACTCAGCTTGTAGTTACGACTCTTTTCACGTGTTTGGCTCAACTGCATATTATCATGTGACAGAGTCAAAATTGGATCCAAGGGCAAAGAAGGCTATTTTTATGGGGATTACTTCTGGAGTCAAAGGATATCGCTTATGGTGTCCTATGACAAAGAAAGTAAGATTCAGTAGGGATGTTACCTTCGATGAATCTGCTATGGTAAACAAGGTAACAAATTAAGATACCAAACAAGATGATGGTGCTTTTAAGCAGGTGGAGTTTGAGGGAAATTTTTTTTTCCTACACAAGAAGCAGAGGAGGAAACAAATGAAGATTATCCTCTAGAAGGAGAGCCAGTAGAGGAGATTCCAACTCAGGAACCTTAACAACAACTTGAATCAATAGCAACCAGCAGGCCAAAAAGGAAAATAACGAAACCTGTTCATCTTATAGAGACAGTTGCTTGTGCAACCGCAATTGTAGCTGATGATGTTCCTACCACTTATAAAGACGCAGTCCAAATTTCAGAAGAAGATATGTGGAGGATTGCCATGAATGATGAATTAGAGTCCCTTCATCAGAACATACATAGAGATTGGCCAATCTCTCGAAGGGAAAGAAAGCAATTGGGTGCAAATGGGTATTTGCAAAGAAGGAAGGATTTCCTAACCAAGTAGATGTTCGCTACAAAGCAAGGTTGGTGGCCAAAGGATATGCTCTAAAGGAAGGAATTGATTACAATGAAGTGTTTTCTCCAGTTGTAAAACATTCCTCCATTAGAATTATGTTGTCTTTGGTAGCACAGTTGGATTTGGAACTAGTTCAGATGGATGTAAAAACTGCGTTTTTACATGGAAACTTGGAGGAGGAAATCTACGTGACTCGGCCAGAAGGATTCAAAGTTGCTGGAAAGGAAAATATGATTTGCAAACTTGAAAAATCGTTGTAGGGGTTGAAACAATCTTCTAGACAATGGTACAAATGATTTGACAAGTTTATCTTGCAGCAAGGGTACAAGAGAAGCAAATACGATCATTGTGCGTATTTGCGCAAGCTTAAAAATGGTTCCTTTATATATCTTCTCCTATATATTGATGATATGTTGATAGCTTCCAAGAATTTGGAAGAAATTGATAAGTTGAAGATTCAACTGAAGAAGGAGTTCGTGATGAAGGATCTGGGTGAGGCGAAGAAAATTCTTGGCATGGAGATAATAGGAGATAGACGTTCCAAGAAACTCTGTTTATCTAAATAAGAATATTTGAAGAGAGTACTACAACGTTTTGGCATAGATGACAAGACTAAGCCAGTTAGTACTCCACTTGCTCCCCATTTTAAGCTAAGTACTACTATGTCGCCATTGGATGAAGCTAAAAGAGAGTATATGTCAAAGGTACCATACGCAAATGTTGTTGGTGGATTGATGTATGCAATGGTCTGTACGAGACCTGACATTTCACAAGCTATTGGAGTTATTAGCAGATATATGCATAATCCAGGAAAGGAGCATTGGCAAGTTGTGAAGTGGATTCTGCGGTATATTCATAATACTGTAGATGTCGAGTTAATTTTTTAGCAGGAAGACAATCAGTCTGTAGTTGGATATTGTGACTCGGATTTTGCGGGTGATCTCGACAAACGAAGATCAACTACTGGTTATGTGTTTACTTTTGCAAAGGCACCGGTTAGTTGGAAGTCTACTTTGCAGTCAACAGTTGCTTTATCCACAACAGAGGCAGAGTACATAGCTATTACAGAGGCTGCAAGGAGGCAATTTGGCTTCAAGGATTGCTAAAGGAGCTTGGTAGTGAACAAAACAGTATCACAATTTTTTGTGATAGTCAAAGTGCTATTCAATTAGCGAAGAACGAAGTTTATCATGCAAGGACGAAGCACATTGATGTTCGGTATCATTTCGTACGAGAAATTATAGAAGAAGGTGGAGTCACGGTGAAGAAAATTCATACTATGGAGAATCCTGTTGATATGCTGACAAAAGTGGTGACTGCGGTCAAGTTTCAATATTGTTTGGATTTGATCAATGTTGTTGAATACTGAAGATTGAAGGTGAAGACAGAACCAAAATTTGTTATAGAGAGAAAATTGAAGATGTGAAATTTTTGCCAAGGTGGAGATTTGTTGAATTTGGCAAAGGATTTATTCCCACATCGGTAGGTAACCAAAAGTGGGTGGGATTTTTTCCTATAAAAGAAGGCCTAATGTTTAGGATTTAAACACACCTCTCATTTGCTTTCTTATCTTCTCAAGACATTTGTATCTTCTCTCTTTAGTATTATTTCACTTGTAATTTGGAGTGAAATAAAATATTGGTTGTGTCCGAGGAGTAGGCAAAATTAGCAGAACATCGTAAATTCCGGTGTTCTTTCTATTGTTGCTTTATTGTCTTATTTATTATTTGGTGGCTGCCATAATTTTTGGTATAGTAGTTATGACTCATTCACACTATATACATTTGGCTTCCGCAACAATAAAGAGCTAAGCCTTGTGCCACTTTGTGAAGAGAAAAATCATCTTCCCATTTCGTCAAATGGTATTGGAGATATTACTACAACTTCCAGTCCAGTAGAGAGTGAATCCAGCGAAAACCACCATTGGAATCGTCCGAACAAGAAGGCGAAGGAGTTGGGTAACGACTGTTGTGGTGGTGCTGTCTTAGCTACCATCATTATTGAGGATGATGCCTTTGTGGATGAGGATGTGGGCATAACAATGCCATTCGCTGAATTACCATAGCAAGTAGAGTTCTTCATGTTTGTATTCCTGTTAGTTTTTTTTTTCTTTTTCTTTTTTTTGAACACTAATTGTTTTTTCTTCTTCTATATATACATATATATATATATATATATATATATTAGTCGGATCTTCAAAAATTATGCAATGATGAGCTTGGGGTGATATTATTGAGGATTGCTTTGCCGACATAGATGATCTTGGTATTGTTGCGGAAGCCAAATGTATATAGTGTGAATGAGTCACAACTACTATAACAAAAATTATGGCAGCCACCAAATAATAAATAAGACAATAAAGCAGTAATAAAAGGAACACCAGAATTTACGAGATTCGGCTAATTTTACCTACTCATCGGACACAACAAATATTTTATTCTACTCCAAAATACAAGTGAAATAATACTAAAGAGAGAAGATACAAATACCTTAAGAAGATAAGAATACAAATGAGATGTGTGTTTAAATCCTGAACATTAGGCCTTCTTTTATAGGGAAAAATCGCCCAACTTCACTTCTACCCACCAACGTGGTACAAATGATTTGCCAATTTCAACAGGTATGACTGCAAAGAGCTCCCACAAGTCACCAAATGGTTCTTAGGATCATGGTATGGGTGGAGTTTCTTGGTGGAGTTAATTCCACCTAGAAAGCCATATTCTTCTTCTCCGATTGATAGAAAGTATATCCCACCAGCTGTGATGAGTGAAGCTGCGGCTGCTACAGCTGAGGTCATGCACCCGAAATCGTTCAGGCCTTCCTCATGGCCATTGCAGCCTGGTGCTTCAAGCAAAGAGCCACATGAGACTATTTGTGGTGCCAAATCAATTTTTATTTGTCATATGGCGTGGATTGTGCGAGTGGATCAAGGAGTTCTCTGTAGATTCCACTTACAACTTTATGAAGTTGGAGGAAACTATTAGTTTGACTCTTATAGAGATACGAAGAGAGAATATCATTGATATTTCTACTTTAGAGGATCAAGTCGAAGCTTTCTTTAAGACTTATGCAGAGTATGATGCTTTAAGATCATCCAAGATGAGTAAAGAATTACACCAAGATTCACTCTCCAATGCACAACAATGCCTCGATGATGCGAAGTTGGAATGTAGGAAGGCAAATGAGTCCGCTGAAAGACTTCAAGTGGCTCTAGCAGGTGTCGAGACACAATTAGAAGCCCTGACCTCTAAAAAGAAGAAGATCATCGTGCTCTTAAATAAACAACAAGAGAAGTTGTCCAAAAGTCAAAAGGAAATCACCATACCAAATGCGAGATTTAAACCATTGAGGCGAACGTTCCGTTGTCGGATGATGAAGCAGAGAAACTGTACCTCTTGAAAGATGCAGTTAAGACGAGTCTCTAGTAAATCCTTAGCTTCAAACCTTTTCCATAGCTTTAGATATTTTTTATTTTTTATTTTTTAATTTAGGGTCTCCTGCCTCTTTCGTTTTTTCAGACGCATATCATGTATTAATATTTCTTTTCTTAGAGCAATAAAAGTACATTCCTTTTATTTGCACCGTCACATTGAATTTTGAGTTTTCTGTGAATCATGGCATGGATGATTTATACAAATATATCGAGGTTAATCGAGAAAAACTAACTGGTGTCATAGTTTTGAAATAGTTTATTTCTAAAACATATGACGCCCAGATTCTTTGCTAGGCAAATTCTCCATCTTTACACTTTTGTATAATTCCCATTTTTTGGTGTTTTGCTGGTCAGAGTTGCACCCTATGTTTGTTTATCACTGCGTCATGATCTGCTAAGAAAGGTCATTGGACGATCAAAGTTGCTTTTCAGATTCTTTGCTTCGATGTTGGAGACATTTCCGAATGAAACGCTGCTGCACTTTTTAGCGTTGTAATACTTGAGCTAGATTATACT